>OX411545.1:1062834-2262834 GCA_948146395.1 Fragum whitleyi | reverse complement strand
AATCGACTCTCAGACAGAGACAAGAGGGCCATAGTGTCCCTTAATCGCTCACCTGAGTGAACTGTCCAAAACACATTTCAAGCAGGTCCTGAAAAGTTTTTTTGGCAAATTTTCAAGCAAAATCAGTCAAGATTTTTTGCTTGAAAATTTGCCAAAAAAAACTTTTATCAATTTGACTTCCAGAATGTGTACAATGTTTTTCTAAGATTTGACCAAGTGATCTAGATTTTGACCCTACTTGACCCAATTTTGAACTTGTCTGGTATTTTAGCAAGACGATAATTCTGTCCAAAATTAAGGTGTATTTGGGCAAAAAATATTACCTCTAGATTGTATACAAGGGTTTTCAAACATTTGACCCCATGACATTGTTTTTGACCCCACTTGACCCAGTTTGATTTTGCACATGATTTTATCACGATAATTATCCTGACCAAATTTTAAGTTGATTGGGCAAAAAAGTCAAAATCAGGGTACTTACACAGTTTTTCTAAGATTTGACCCAGTGACCTTGTATTTGACCCCACTTGACCCAATTTCAAACAAGACTGAGATTTTATCAAAACAATCATTCTTACCAAATTTCAGGTTGATCAGGCAAAAAAGAGACCTCCAGGTTGCGTTACATACAAGGTTTTTCTTAGATTTGACCCCATGACTTAGTTTTAACCAAACATGACCTAGTTTTAAACTTGTCCGATATTTTATAAAAGCAATCATTCTATTTAAATTGACTTCCAAAGCCTGTACAAGGTTTTTCTAAGATTTAGTGTTTGACCCCACTTGACCCAATTTTGAACTTGTCTGGGATTTTAGCAAGACGATAATTCTGTCCAAATTTCAGGTTGATCAGGCAAACAATGTGTCCTCTAGAGTGCATACAAGGTTTTTCTAAGATTTGACCTAGTGACCTAGTATTTGACCCCACTTGACCCAGTTTCAAACTTGTCCGAGATTTATCAAGACAATCACTCTGACCAAATTTCAGGTTTAACAGAAGATTTGACCCTGTGACCTAGTTTTTGACCCAATTTTGAACTCGTCCGAGAATTTATCAAGACAATCATTCTGATCAAATTTCAAGTTGATCGGTCTAAAAATGTGACCTGTAGAGTGCAAACAAAGTAAATGCTGACGACACACGAAACGACGGACATCCACCTAACCACAAAAGTTCATCTTGAGCACTTCGTGCTCAGGTGAGCTAGAAAATGAGCACAGGAAATGGAAAGAAAGTAAGCAGAGAGAGCGTGCTAAGAAAGCCAATCAATTTGATGAAGCCGAGCTTAGTCTGAAACCACCTCCTACTCCATCACCTTTCACGATTGTTATAGGAAATGATGGCAGAAGAAACGCGGAGCGAAGGTGCGGTCAAAAGCCTACAGAAAAAAGCCGAAGTCGGTAATAAGGCTTAAATTATTGGTTAATAAGCCCAATGCGCTAACCACTGAGCAAAAGAAGATCTTCCCTGACGCTGACGTTCTTCATATACTAAGTAATTCGGTCCAATGCCGATATATATGTCTGAATGGCCTAATATCGCAAGATCCGGACAGGGCGTTTTTTTTTTTATTCACTTTTAAACAGACCTGGGGTCGATTACATGCCAATGTAATCAATTACAATTACAATTACTTGCAGATTCTATGATTACTGATTACACAGTTTTTCATTGTAATCAATTACAATTACAATTACTTTTATAATGTAATCATGATTACATCTGATTACATGTGATTACATTTTTATTTCCACCTTACTCATAAACAGTTTTGTCTTTTGGGGAGTTTATTCATTCAAGTTTGATTTGTAAACAATTAACAAGATGTGGAAGGATATACAATAAATATTTTACGCCAATTCTTCTCTTAGGTCTGTTAATATTTACCTTGGTACTCTTTATGAATTTAGGTATACCTGATTCTTTTATATCCTCTTACAATTTGCCTCCACTGCTATGGAAAGCATTGAGCACCTCTAGTCTAGGTTGACATTTATAAATGCTCTTGTTGGTATTTCTGTATATCTGATGCACCAATTACAGATAAAATTTAGAAACTGTTCTGGCCAGAATTTTCCAAATTATAAATTATATTTAACACATTTAACATTTTCTCCTCCATTCTTTTTATCTGTTTAAGATCAGAAAATATGATTTTTTTCTTAAAAAAATAATTCAGTATGATAACCATTGTGATAAAAACGAAAGTAAAGGCCTTAGACAGAGTCAATATATTTTTTTTTTCAATTCATGGAAACGGCATGTCAAACTGTAAAACATAATGGATATGTCAAAGGTATTTTAGGCTAATTTAATTTTGATGGAAAAACTTCTGAAGATAGTGTAATAACTATCCCATGTTTTGCAGGACTTTATTGGACTTTAATTTACCCTAATGAAGCAACATCAAGATTTTTGCATGGTTTTGTAATGCGACAATCATAGCATAGATTCATTTCCGTAGAACTTTTGTCATGTTATTTGGATTTAAGAAAATTATCAGACAAATGAAAATTATTATAAGAAGAGCAGATGAAGTTGTTTTGCCAATATATAAATGAATATTAAAATATAACTATCAAGGGCTGTCAAATACTAGTAAAGGGTTATTAACAGGTAATTGTTTAATAAGTGCCATAGGCTAAAGATTATCTTAGATGAGACTGACACTTGTTTTAATTCCTTAACACCTTTAACATTATCATTATAACACTTCATGTTCATTAGACATTTTGACTAGTTTGAATTTTCAATACTTAAAGCAAGAAACCAGGATGTTCTAAACTAGGGGAAAAAAACAACACTTGGGTGTAAGACAACAGTAGAAATTTTCTATTAAGCCAAATGAAAATTTAACAACTTATTTATTTTTCCAAATACATTATCTATTTTGGAAAAATCTTTTTCTCAATTCAAGTTCTATCTAGTCACTCCAATTACTTTGAAAGTATTTTCACTTGACATATTTATATTCAATACTAAAACCTAGGACCATTATTTTAGTATAAATAAAAATTTGCCAAATATGGCTTTCATTGAAAATATTTTTTTTCAAAGTTTATACTTGCAAATACAACAAATGTAATCATAATGTAATCAAGATGTAATCTTGATTACAGGCCTTTTTGCAATGTAATCGATTAAATTACGATTACATGTAATCTGAAATGCTCCGATTACAATATGATTACCTGAAAATTGTAATCGATTACATGTAATCATGATTACCGATTACCCCAGGTCTGCTTTTAAATCATTTAAATTCTTTTCTTCCCCTCTCATTTTGTCAATTTGAATAAGACTAGGCATGAAAATTCCTTCGGTACGATTTTACTTAAATTGGTTATGAAAGTTTATGGGCCCATAAATGTTGGTGTGACAGGGCAGGGCCAATCTTCACTTAAAAATCTCGTAAATCTTCTCCCAATCAATTGGACTAATTTACCTGTATCTTGGTATGCATGTTCCATGAATGACCCTCTACTTAAATCGATCCTGAAAATGTGTTTAGAATAGTCTAATGAATGGAATCGCCTTAACGTTTTAATAAGATGGATAAAGGGTATGCAGGTAAATGATGAATAAGTTTTTTTGTTCAATGTAGGCCAGAAACTGTTAATCATTACACAAGGCCAAGATGGCCCTCAACCGCTCACCGGAATTTCATTGGTCTCTTGGATATCACCCAAGTAGCTTTCTGGCAAATTTTTTAATTCACATTTGCCTTATTGTTGAAGAGGAGATTTAATTCCAAGAATTTCAAGCGATAATAGGCCCTGTCCATCCTTTCATTACTGACTCAAAATAAGCCCAGCCCTACCACGCCCATATTTACGGGCTAATCAAAATTTTGCGTTCATTTTTTTAAAAAAAAGGTCACCAAAGGAACATTCTTGTAATGTTTTATTGTAATAAGCATACTGGTTCAGGAGCAGATGTCGTTCAAAGATTTCGGGCTTAAATTAAGCCCCGCCCTACCATGCCCATATTTATGGACCAATCAAAATTCCGCAAACAATTTTTGGAAAGGATCACCAAAGAACCTGGTAAAGTTACATTGAAATCGGCCCAGTGGTTCAGATGTCGTTCAAAGATTTTAGGCTCAAAATAAGCCCACACTGCCACGCCCATATTAAAGAGCCCATCTAAATTTCGTGAACAATTTTTGGAAAGGGTCACCAAAGGAATATTCTGCTAAAGTTTAATTGAAATCTGCCCATCGGTTCAGGAGGTGATGTCTTTCAAGGTTTTGGGCTCAAAATATGCCCAGCCCTGCTACGCCCATTTTCATGGACCTATCAAAATTTTGCGGACAATTTTTGGAAAGGGTCAGCCAAGGAACATACTGGTTAAGTTTTGTTGGCTCAAAATATGCCACGCCAATATCTTGGGGTCAAACTTAATTTCGTGAACAACTATAGAAGACGGTCACCTAAATGAAAGTAGGGACTTGAAATGGAAGTTGCACAACTTCGAATGCAATTACATTTTATGCATTTATTTCAAGTGAGTACATACAATAGCGTAGGAGAACTGCTCCGGACAACAATGATGTAGTGAAATTTGCACGATAAATGGGAGATAATTCAGCAATTATTGAGAGAAAGGGCTCCAAACGTACAGGTGTGCAACTTCGTAGGCAGGTACACATTATGTAAAACCTTACAGTAAATACATGCAAAAGTGATGGCGAAGTGCTCCGGAAAACAATAATTTAGTGAAAATTAGGTTTAAGGGGAGAAAATTCATCAACCAATAAGAGTAAGGACCTCATTGTTGGTGCACAACTTCATTTGCAGATACACATTATGTAATTATAAAACATCCGGACAAAATTGTGTCTTCTGACAGCCAATGCGAATCCAGTATACCCACCTTTACTTCGTAGATGGGGGTTAAATTATATGTTAAATACAATAATCATCAAACAAACTCACCTTGCATTTACAGATCGCCTCTCGTTCCTTGCTTTTTATTATATGTGAAATACAATAATCATCAAACATACTCACCTTGCATTTACTGATCACCCCTCGTTCCTTTGGTCACTGCATTTTTGTCGGCTTGTCTTGCAAAGTTCTTATGAAAACTTGGGCATATCATGTTGAAAACATTTAACCCGAAATTTGTTATATGTCTGTCAATGACATTGTTTATACGCAAGAAGATTAACTGTTATGGTCTGCAGAGCTCCAAGTATTATTTGAGGCAAAGAGTATTCAACCCTTAGAAATTTTTCAAGTTTTTTTTTATATAAAATTTAAAGCCAATGAGTATTTTTTTCTTCTACATGCCCACAATGAGGTTTTATTTAAACCAGTCAGACAACCTAAACGGTTTCATCCATTTACATTCTTTGTTTATCTTAATTTGTTCCATTTGTGTTCTGCATCTTCAGAATATGCAGGGGACAATTGGAACAGATTAAAATAAACATGATTTTCTTTAAGTTAATATGAAAAAAAAACACTGTGGTGAAGGTGGTTTTACTAAAAGGTTAACTGGGTGCTTTAGGTCACTAAAGGCTGAAGACCACTACATCATATCACTGGTAGACATGAACTAATCACAGCCTTTTGTTGTTTTAAGGTCCATTGGTATTTCCAGCCTTTAGCTTCAATTGAAATAGATTGAAATAAACAGGATTTTCTTTAAGTTCATATAAACAAGAGGGCCATAGTGGCCCTTAATCGCTCACCTGAATTAACAATCTTAAAATGTTTTTCTAAGATTTGACCCCATGACCTAGTTTTTGACTCCACTTGACCCAATTTCGAACTTGTCCGAGATTTCATCAAGATAATCATTCTGACCAATTTTCAGGTTGATTGGGCTTAAAATATGGCCTCTAAAGTGCCCAAAAGGTTTTTTCTAGATTTGACCCCGTGACCTAGATTTTGACCCCAGTTGACCCAATTTCAAACTTGTCCGAGATTTCATCAAGATAATCATTCTGACCAATTTTCAGGTTAATTGGGCTAAAAATATGGCCTCTAGAGTGTCCACAAGGTTTTTCTAAGATTTGATCCCATGACCTAGTTTTTGACCCCACTTGACCCAATTTCGAATTTGTCTGAGATTTCATCAAGATAATCATTCTGACCAATTTTCAGGTTGATTGGGCTAAAAATATTGCCTCTAGAGTGTCCACAAGGTTTTTCTAAGATTTGACCCCGTGACCTAGTTTTTGACCCCACTTGACCCAATTTCGAACTTGTCCGAGATTTCATCAAGATAATCATTCTGACCAATTTTCAGGTTGATTGGGCTAAAAATATGGCCTCTAGAGTGTCCACAAGGTTTTTCTAAGATTTGACCCTGTGACCTAGTTTTTGACCCCACTTGACCCAATTTCGAACTTGTCCGAGATTTCATCAAGATAATCATTCTGACCAATTTTCAGGTTGATTGGGCTAAAAATATGGCATCTAGATTGTCCACAAGGTTTTTCTAAGATTTGACCCTGTGACCTAGTTTTTGACCCCACTTGACCAAATTTCGAACTTGTCCGAGATTTCATCAAGATAATCATTCTGACCAATTTTCAGGTTGATTGGGCTAAAAATATGGCCTCTAGAGTGTCCACAAGGTTTTTCTAAGATTTGACCCCGTGACCTAGTTTTTGACCCCACTTGACCCAATTTCGAACTTGTCCGAGATTTTATCAAGATAATCATTCTGACCAATTTTCAGGTTGATTGGGCTAAAAATATGGCCTCTAGAGTGTCCACAAGGTTTTATTAAGATTTGACCCCGTGACCTAGTTTTTGACCCCACTTGACCCAATTTCGAACTTGTCCGAGATTTCATCAAGATAATCATTCTGACCAATTTTCAGGTTGATTGGGCTAAAAATATGGCCTCTAGATTGTCCACAAGGTTTTTCTAAGATTTGACCCTGTGACCTAGTTTTTGACCCCACTTGACCCAATTTCGAACTTGTCCGAGATTTCATCAAGATAATCATTCTGACCAATTTTCAGGTTGATTGGGCTAAAAATATGGCCTCTAGAGTGTCCACAAGGTTTTTCTTAGATTTGACCCCGTGACCTAGTTTTTTACCCCACTTGACCCAATTTCGAACTTGTCCGAGATTTCATCAAGATAATCATTCTGACCAATTTTCAGGTTGATTGGGCTAAAAATATGGCCTCTAGAGTGTCCACAAGGTTTTTCTAAGATTTGACCCCGTGACCTAGTTTTTGACCCCACTTGACCCAATTTCGAACTTGTCCGAGATTTCATCAAGATAATCATTCTGACCAATTTTCAGGTTGATTGGGCTAAAAATATGGCCTTTAGAGTGTCCACAAGGTAAATGTTGACGACGGACGACGGACGACGGACATCAAGTAACCCCAAAAGCTCACCTTGAGCACTTCGTGCTCAGGTGAGCTAAAAAAACACACACTGTGGTGAAGATGGTTTTACTAATTGGTTAACTTGGTGCTTTAGGTCACTAAAGGCTGAAGACCACTACATCATTTCACTGGTAGACATGAACTAATCACAGCCTTTTGTTGTTTTGAGGTCCATTGGTATTTCCAGCCTTTAGCTTCTTTTGCCTTCTAGATTCGGACAACCAATGTTTTGCACACATAACACTGTCAAAATCATCTGCCTTGGGTCTATACGAACGGACATTTCGAAGGGCTTCTATAGCTTTATTTCCCAGTGAAGACTTGAAAAAACACGAGTTTTACCAAGATGTTCAGGGCAATACATTTCCTGAATGTTAAGTAAACAGCAACGCTCTTGTTTAAGATTGTTGATCAATTCAAACGTTTTAGTGTATTGGTTCATTGCAATACAAGTATATATGGTTATTGGATTATTACACTATGCAATGTATACTGTTTTCTTATTTTAACGATTAAGTTAAAAAACACACTTCACCAATAGACTGTAGAAATGCAATTACTAAAAGCATTGGATTTTAATATTGGTTATAACAGTAATGAGATGAGATGTTATGTAGCTAAAAACTAAGCTGACGAAAGAAACTAAGTGTAACAAGGTCCATGTTTGCCCTTGATACCCCAGTCTTCTACAATACCATAAAAATATCTTGCATAATTCATTTGACAATTTTGAAAACTTTACTGGTAATGTTCTAAGTCTTAGACCTAGGAAATTACCAGTTATGTGTTCAAATGTGTTCTTTTAAGAGAAAAAAAATACCTGAACTTGTTTTTAATTCTACTCTGTGAACTGAAGGACCTCTCACACTCAACAGAAGTGATCTGCATACAAAAGGCAATGACACCAAGCTAAGCCATGCAAGAGTATGATTCTCCTTCCTTTGATAACAGTCATAAACAAAACTCTTTGAGGCTTAGGTTTCTGTAAGACTCCTTTATCACTCTACTAGCTCCAGCGCACTCATATGTTATTTCTGTCCCATCTCTCCGTTTATCAATTACTTTCACATGTTGAATAATACCAACATCACTTTCTGCAGATTTTACACTTCTCTGTGTGCCATAGTGGTTGCGCAAAACATCTAGAGCTCCATTAATCTCATTTGTAGGTAGCACGATCACAATGCAAGGTTCTTAAACTTTACTCAAACTAGATATCTTAGAATCATACTTTGGAATCCATTTCTTGTTGTTTTAAATAGGATTCAATAAGTAATCTTTTCTCACCAACTCAAACTGGCCATCAGGGTCCTTGCTTTACTGATTTAACGCTCCACTTTGTTAAAATGCTTTATCATTTTCAATTCTGATAGATGTCTTTATACGTGCAAATCCATTGCAATCTCTTGTACTCAAATTCATTTTGGTAAAATGCCTTATCATTTTCAATTTTGATTGACGACTTAATAAGTGCTAATCCATTGCCCTCTCTTGTCCTAAAAAAACAATTTACTGATGCCTGTGCTTTCAATTTCTGGCGGTACATCACTAAATATCAAATTTTCATGTTTCAACTTACAGCATAGTATGCCAAGTACGGTACCAAGGAGGCGTTTAGTGTATATAAAACGAAAAATTTGTTTATTTGAATGGGTTTTACGCCGCTTTCAACGGTTTCGCAGTTATATCGCGGCGGCCGGAGCACCTAACAATCGATTCCTGCTTTTTCTTTCGTCTGTTCTACCATTACACCCTTTCAAAGCCTCCGACTGCTATCTCACATAGGTTAACGATTATCTATCCATTGGTGAGAGACAAGACGAAAAATACTAATACAATCCTTTGGACTTTGGCTCATTAGTACGGGCTAGAGGTGAGAGAGTTGCCATGACTGAACTATAATAGTCAACGGCAGCTAAAACAGCTCTCTCAAGGCCTAGACATCTGATACTGTGTGTTCGTTTAATAGTCAATTGGGGTTCATCCAACAAATCTTGCATTTTTTTTTTCAATGAAAATGTTCGATTACCAGAAGCAGAGAAGTAATTGTTCAAATTACCAAACGTCTCACTGAATTTCTTCAATGGTTTGATAATTTTAATAGAAACCATGGTGACCAGGTTAAGTACATGAGCAACACAATGTAATGGTAAAGAAAATAGAGAAGCTTAAAGTTTGAACTGTACCTGTACCCCTAGACGTTTCCCCATCATTACACTCGCCCCACCTGTCGCAAGTGAAGCACATTTAGACAAATCAATACGACACTCTTCAAAATATGATAACATAGCAGTTGTTAAAGGGTATACACAGGCATCACTTAATTCAATATTGCCATGGACTCATCTATATGAAATCGGGACAGTTTAGTAATAAGCTCTTACTCTAAAAACTTTGAAAAAGTGCCTTGTTTTTAGGTCGCCGTATCCCAACTGTGATTTCTATATGGCATTTCAACCTTATTAAGGCGCTGTAAGTCCGAGAATGATTTGACTTCATCAATTGGTAGTTCTTCTTTCATTGCCCAGTAAACTGTTTTAATCAAAAACAAATTGGGGTCAGAAACTTTCGTACTCGCAACAATGTCGTCTAGTACTCATCGGGAAATGAGGGGGGTGGGTGTGACAATGTATCTCAGAATCCGAATGGCGTTAAAATCCGAATTGCGTTCAACAGGGATGTTGGGTGTCTTCCTCCGCCCATACTGATTTCATTCTTTACTCGTAACAAAGCGTACAACCCAACGGGAACGACCCACTTACATTTTCGGGATCAAAGACATCTTACCACGGAACCAATTTTTCCAACTACCGATCCCCGAACCTCTAGATTGACAGTCCGGCGCGCTTCCAACTACGCAATGACAGCGGCTTTTTAACCTCTACAATCGTTCGTTTCCTTAGCCTAAGATTAGACACCATCGCCTGCTTTATCTGTTCGGGGGAGGCTCCACTCGCATCGAGTTAAAAAGAAAAACAATCCCTTTTGATTTGCGATTTCCTAATCACGGAAAATGCAGAAACCTTTTGTAATAGTTGGTTTAAACATATTTTATTAAGATAATTTACATGTTTTGTATATGTATGATTACAATATATATGAAATGGATTAGAACGAAAGCTAGGAGCTTATATTGTTCTTCTCCAAATAACCAGTTATTTTTTCATACGTTGTGATCTAAATTGAATAAATAGTAAGAGTATATGAAAATAAATACAATAAATTTTAGAAGGTCGATGTAACGCTATAATAGCTATTTTAAATGTAGAAAAAGAAAAAGACGAAGCTGAAATAACAAAAAAAAAAAAAAAAAAAAAAAAAAAAAATTGGGTGGGCGGTGGTGTTGGTGTTGGGGACAAGATTGCTTATCACACAAATGTCTCTTACGTTATGCCTGGCAGCACTCAGAAGAGGATCTGCGTCGAGTGTAATAATTCGAAATTAAGTTAAAATATATCTACATATACAAAACATTTATATATACATGTGAATACATATACATGTATACTCACACATGTATGGACGTTCGTAATGGTTATCTATTGAACATTCTAATATCAAATTGGACGATTAGAACCTTCCACTCTTTTTTATAAAATCATGCACAGAGGCAAGGATTTGTTGATTTTCTGTCAAAGATAGCTCATGTATTCCAAAGAGAATGGTTCTAAGGTTACATTCACATATTTGATTTATTTCGTTAATCATAGATTGCCTTATGGTACGATAAAATCTACATTCAAGGAAGAAATGTTTAGTTGACTCTATTTTCCCGCAACGACATAATGGTGAGTTAACTACATTTTTATAGAAAAGATCCTGGTTAAGAGAACTACACTTATTTCTAAGCCGCGTGTGTAAGATTTGAAACTTTCTTTCCCCAAAGTTAAGAAGTTTGTTAACAGAAGGTTTATCAAGATTGATAAGACGCTTGAAAGCCGATAATGATTGTGCATTTTTTTGTCTTTCTGTTAAGAGATTCCATTCGTTAATAGTAGCTGGTAGAAATGAGTTTTGATAAAGATTGGTTCTGCAATGTAAATTCTGAAGGTTTGTGTCATTTCTTAAGCTGTATGACGAACGATTAGCTACAGTGGGCGGAACAAGGGAGGATAGATAATTTGGAACGAGGCCGTTTCTCATTTTGTAAAATAATACCAATCTGTGTTTTCGCCTACGTTCACTTAATGATTCCCAGCCAGTTTCGATATTAAGGTTCTCGATTGATACGAGCTTTGTACATCCTTGCGGCTTCGTTCTGGATTTTATCGAGTTCCTCTTTTTGATATTGGTACAAATTATCCCAGACAACATCACCGTACTCGAGAATTGGTCTAATATATGAAAAGTAAATTGTTTGAAGTGCGTTGCGATCCAATCTATATTTTAATTGTCGTAACATGCCAATCTTTTTCCATGCTTTTTCTGTAATTGATTTTACTTGATGATCCCATGTGCCGTTATCAGAAAAGAAAATGCCTAAATGTTTATGAGTTTCCATCGTCGGAATTGCTACGTTTGACATAGTAAGAATTGGATGTGGTTGTTTATTACGCTTCCTAGATATAACCATAGATTCTGATTTTGAAGGATTGAATTTTACTAACCACTTCTCTGCCCAATTTTGAATTTTATCAATGTCTGATTGCAATACTGAATATGTCTGATTTGGATTTTCTACTAACTTTAGGAGGCTTGTGTCATCGGCAAACAAATTTATATTAGACTCTATGTTACTAACAATATCATTAATATAGACTAAGAACATTAGGGGGCCTAAGATAGAGCCTTGTGGTACACCTGCCTCAACTAAACAGAGATCGGATGACCCTCCCGGAATTAAAACTCGTTGGTACCGGTTGGTGAGATAATCTCGAAACCATTCTAAAAGTTTTCCGCCTATTCCAGCTAAATTTAATTTGAAAATAAGACCTTGATGCCAAACTTTATCAAATGCTTTGCTAATATCAAAAAATACTGCACGAGTTTCAAATCCATTATCAAGGGCTTTACAAATTTTATCGTATAGAAATGTTAACTGGTTGACTGTTGAATCTCCTGGTATAAATCCAGACTGAGACGGAGTAAAAAAGTTATGTGCGCGCAAATGATTGTAGACGTTTTTAAATATTATTCTTTCCAAAGCCTTCTCCATTGTATTTAGTAGCGATATGGGTCTATAATTCGTAATTTGTAATAGTTATTCATTAACCGATGAAAATCGAGTAAATGATTTGCTCCACATTGAAAAGTCAACGGAGGTAACCGACTGATTAAAATTCCAACAAAAACATCGATCGGCGGCTATTGGAAAGCCACAGCGATGGCCGAATTACGTTTCAGTTGCGCTCGGCTGGTGACGTGATTGGTTTTTCTTGTAGTTTTTTTTGCCGACGCTGTTCCGGCAAATACGTTTAATGACGCTTCTCTAATGCCATTTTCCTATTTTGGATGAGAATCTTTACGCATATTTAAGACGTGTTTGCGTATATTCAGGCCAAATCATATCGTAATTTACGCAGATACTCATTCTCTTCGGAACTTTGGGTCTGTTTCATTTAGGGAATTTAAACATAGTTATTAATTTATAATCAAAATGAATATTTGGTTCTTATATTATAATAAATTTGTCTAAATTCTATAGAAAATAAATAAGTTAACTATAATGAAAGAATATGTACAGTGTAAATAAATGTGATATTAAACACGTGGAATAACTTCAAAAGTGGGTCACATTTTTCGAATTAATATTGAAAAACATCGGCAATTTCAGCTATTTTGGAACTTCGGATAAACCATACGGAACAATTGTCATTTTCCAAACTTCAAAAATGCAATTGCCATTGAGTGTCAAACTTGCTTTTCAAATGTAGGGGGGGGGGAAAGATTTCAACTTATGCATTTGCGCAGTGGTAGCGCGTCGGACTATCATTCAAAAGGTCTGAGTTCGATTCCCGATGGCGAAACTCATTCTTTCCGACTATTTGTCTCCAACCGATGGGTTGAATATCGAAGACCTATGCGTAATAGCAGCTGGAGGCCAGGTAAGAATGATATGGTGTGAGAAATACCAGGAAACAATTGTTCGGTGTTCCAGCCGCCGCGATATAGCTGAAAGATTGTTGAGAGCGGCGTAAAACTCCATTCAAACCAACATTTATTATTTTAAATGCTATCATCTGTGTCAAGGGCCTGGCTCTTGGCTGTAAATTATTCAATAAGTAAAATTTTCGCTTTTCGTAAACGAAAACACCCAGCATCAGCGAACTTTTCAGCCGAATCATTTACGTCCATCTTCGGTAACCAGTGTCACTCCATTCCGTAAACTAGATTTATCAACCCTGGGACAACTTAGTAACATGTCCTCGTTCTCATGATTTCTAAAGCATTTTGATTGGTGATCTCCTTTATTTATAATTTTTTTTTTTTTTTTTTTTTTTTTTTTTTTTTTTAATTTAAGTCAGCATTTTACGTCATTTCTATTCTCAAGCGCATTTAAAAAACATTTTACACTTTACAAGAATGACAAATATGTAAAAACAAGAGCTGTCACTGTAAGATGACAATGCCCCCGACACCGCTTTGATTTAGAAGTTATGGCCAATGTTAAAGTTTTTGGACGGAATGACGGACGGACAGACGGACAGACAGACGGACGGACGGACAAGTCAAATTTATGATGCCTCCCTATCGGGGGCATAAAAATATGTCATTGGACACGTATTATCGCTAGCGTATTCTCATTATGTAAGACATTTTTCAGAGCTTCTACCGATATATAAAGACATTTTCGAAAAATGTTATCTTTCTGGTATCTCGTACAAGTCTTCGCTGTATTTTGTAACTTTGTTACAAATCAAGTTTCGTAATAAATTACGACAGGCTTGACAGGCTATATAGAATCCCGTCCTTACATGACTTAGGATGACATGATGTATAGTCGAAGTACTGGTGACTATTTGTTGGTTTTTCGTAGACATCCGTTCCAACGTGTAAAGTGTTATTTTTGCCTAAATGTTTTGTACATCCAGAAAAGAAATTGTCTGTTTTGATGCAGAGTTAGTAAATTTTATGTTGGGGTGGAAACTATTTATTTTAGCGATGAATGCCTCAAGCTCTTCGTAAGAGTGATCCCAAATTATGAAAATATCATCCAAGAAACGGAACCATGCCGTAGGTGCGAGCGTTTGCAAACGTAAAAAATATTCATCGAATTTCCCCATAAAAAGTGATGTGTGTGAAGGTGCCATTGAACCTCCCATAGGTGTTCCAAGCTTTTGAAGATAATGTTTGTCGTCGATTTTAAAATGGTTATTTTCAAGAACTAACTTCATTAACTCTTCCAATTCTTCAACTTTTTCAGTACTTAAACCGTCCTTCACAAAAACTGACTTGCACGTCTGAATTCCGTATCCATGGGGATTGTTAGTGTAGAGTGAGGATACATCAAGAGTTACGAGGTAAGAGTCTTTGCTATTGAACTTGACGTCCTTTATCTTTTTTATGAAATCTGTTGTGTCCTTTATGTACGACGGTAGATTCATAACATAGGGATAAGTTTAGAATCTAAATATTTCGAAATAGTCTCTGTTATTGAATTACACGCAGAAAATATCTTCCAGGATATTTGATCGGTAAATTTTCGTTTGATATTTTGTGGGTTTTAGGAAGAACATAGAATACCAGAGTCCGAATATTTTCGGGGAAGGTGTCAAATTCCTTAGTAATATTGTTATTCCTTTTTGATAAAATATACAGACAGTCGACAATTTACTTTTGGATAACAGGCGTAGGATCATCAGGCAAGGCTTTGTAGTATTTTTCTTCACCCAATTGCCTGAGGACCTCCTTCCGATAATCATCTGCATTCATGATAATACTCTGGTCCTTAGACGATTCTTTTATTGAATCGAGTTCATTTTTAGAAATGTTACTATAGCGCTTGCGTTTTGATTCATTATGTAGGATTTCCTCGGTAATTGCTGTAATGTAAAAGTCCAGATAAATACCTCTACCAGTCGGTGGAGTGAATGTAGATTCGGATTTGTTAAAAAACGGTAACTGAGTAAATGATCCTTCGTTTTGATTTTCAGAATTATACTGTAGATCTTCTTCGGATAATTTACTCGCAAAATATTCTTTAAACCTGAGTCCTCTGGAAAATTTGAACACGTCCTCCGCAAGTTTTATTTTGTCGACAAAATTTTAGACCCTTACCTAATAATTCATTACACTGCAAAGAAAATTCTAGCATTTTCATTGGTTAATGCTGACCTGACAAACATTGATAGCTACGACCGCTCCGGTATTACCTCTAATGTTTCCTTAAGGCGCCTCGACGTGAACATAGACAAAAAATCGAAACGGTAATGACGTCCATGTTTCTCTCGCTTCGCTGATAACACGACCCGAATATACACACTAGGATACAGTTGAAAAGGATGTCAGTTAATATTGTGCAAATAAAAAATGATATAGATGTCAATAAATACCATAAATTTGTACAAATTTGTCCATTTAAAGTGCCAAGTTTCTCGCAGTTTCAGCCAACAAACGCTTCCATATCACAATAGCGCAGAGTGTAGTAGTGTGACGTCACAACTATATATGACGTCACTTTGTACATGTTTACCTTTCATAGGGGCGCATTAAGGGATATTGGTGGTTTAAAAGAAATCGGCTTATACGAACACCTAAAATAGGCAAAAGACAGATATTTAGCCCTAAAACTCTGAAGTATAATAAATTCGCAATAAAAATGATGTCAACCCTCGCCTTCGGCTCGGGTGACATCATTTTTCTAGCCGGGAATAAATCGTCATATACCCCGGCAAGAAACCGTATAACTAATAATGTAGTCGTCATCAGTCAATTTCTTTGAAGATAAATTCAACACTACTTTCTTCCCTTTTTGAATCTTCTTGAGCCTTTTCTTTGTTTTCCTCCAAACATTTTTGTTTTTTGTCCGGATAAATTGCCTTTGCTTGGATTTTTTTCCTTTAAAAACACAAAATGATCTTGTAATGTTTAAGCGAGCGAATTGATGATCGACGTAAGCTTGTCGAGAGTTTAGAGCAAAAACAAAGTTTGTGTCTGTGACAGATACTATGTTTTTTATCTAAGCCTTCGCTGATGCAACTTGTAGTATTTTGCCGGAACTATGTGTTTATCTAGGTCGTGACCTCTTGAACTTCTACACAACTCTGATTGGCCATACCAATCGTGATAACCTACTACGATTTTATCTGCCTTCTTATGAATGAAATCTGTGCTCATGAGTTTCGAAGGTCAAATTTACAAACAAATGGAATGTTCCTATATTTAGCCCAAATTCTCATTCAAACATAAACACGCACCACTTGACCGAGACCAACCTTGATATGGAGTAAAAAAGTAAAATTAAACCCATTACCAGACAACTTACGTTCTCAACTGCCCATTTTACACCTCTTGCTTGAATTCCATTTATATCTCAAACCTTGTTGTATTCTTGTGTAATGTAAACATCTTCGGTTACGGGCATTTTTGTATCATATTCCCCAAATCCTTTTCCTTGTTTTTTTTTTTTTTCGTTTCGAACAAGGAGATAGCCATCTTGGCTCGATTTACTGTAAATATATTAATGTCGTTGTTATTTTGAAAATAAATAAATAAAAATTAAAAGAATTTAGAATTTTAATTACACAGTAGATCTAATTCCAAATTTTATCGTCGAATGGAGACTGAAACGTCATAATTATAGAATACTTAACCCGTAGCTGCGCTATTTTAGTCCCCACTGGCATTTTTTGTCCCGCCTAGTTTTACACTGATACGTAGTATTCTTCTTCAAAGTACTTAAAATAGTAACCACAACTGTTTAGTAGCGCTTCTATCCCTTGGATGAGTCTTAAATTTCCTTAATCCAATCATTTATCAATTTTTACCGGAAATACTTAACATCATTTAGTATATTGTCCATATTGTACCTCATTGTACTTGGATGAAAAAAAAAATTAGAAACGTTCTGTTCTGTTCTGTTGCCTTTAGCATTAGAAACGGTAACCAATCAATTGACATCTGGTTTATGGTTTATGCAATCGGGTTTTTACATAACTTTTCAACACGCGACAGTCAGTCTCAAGACGGGTTTTTGAGAATTATTTGACACGTGTTTTAAATGCACAACATTTCTTATACCTTTTGTTTGAGTAGAGATGAGCACCACTATTAATTTTTCTGTAAAATCTCGGTGGCTAAAGCACATGCGATCTTTACATAATCTGGGTTTTGCCTATTATGTTTATATAAATAACCTATAAGACGAAATTTGGATTGTGAACCAATCGCCTGTGGACTGGAGCACCTGAACATGTAATCCGCTAAATTTCTCGCACCAGAACTAGTATAAGCATCCTTACATAACTGCAATATTCTACCCTCTTTGGTTTAGGATTACCCACCGATTTGTAGGAGCAATTGAATTTATACTACGACTATATATGGACAATCCATTAGCTGTACAAAATACTAACCTACATACCGGTAAAACGTATTGTTTCTTTTTAGATCACCTGAGCAGGAAATGCTCAAGGGAGCTATTGTGATCTATCAATCCCCGTCTGTCCGTCACGGCGTCAACAATTTCTTAAAACGACATCTCCTTAACTTTTGTCATAATCAACAAAACTTGGCTGAAATATTCCTTGAGTGGTCGCTTGTAAAAGTTGCTAAAATGGAAAGGATCCGTGCCATATCACGGGAAAAGGGGCCTTAATGACAATTTTCTTGTTTACACTCTAGATGCCACTAATATGGTTTGATCGTCATGAAACTTTGTCAGAATGTTTGTTAGGCCATAAGGATGAGCTCTATTGAAAATGGGAAGGCTCCGTGCCATATCACGGGAAAGGGGCCTTAATGACAATTTTCTCGTTTACACTCTAGTGTCCACAAATATGGTCCAATCTTCAAACTAGGTCAGAATGTTTGTCAGGTCACAGGGCTGAATCCTATGGAAAATGGGAAGGATTCGTGCCTTTTCATGGGAAAAGGGGCCTTAATGACAATTTTCTTGTATACAATCTAGTGGCCACAAATATGGCCCAATCTTCATGAAACTTGGTTAGAATGTTTGTCAGGTCTCATGAAAATGGAAGGATCTGTGTAATACTCAAAATAGGGGCTTAATGAATTTTTTGTTTACACTCTAGAAGCCACCAATATGGTCAAATCGTCATGAAACTAAGTCGGAATGTTTGTTCGGTCATGAGGGTGAACTCTTTGAAAATGGAAATGATCCGTGCCATATCACGGAAAAGGGTTCTTTATGACAATTTTCTTGTAAGAGCTGCAGACGCAACAAATATGGTCCAATCTTCATGAAACTTGGTCAAAATGTTTGCCAGGTCACAAGAATGAATTCTGTTGAAAATGGGCAGGATTCATGCCATATCACAGGAAAAGGAGTCTTAATGATTATTTACCTGAAATAACTCTAATGGCCACAATTATGGCACAAACTTTGTGAAACTTGGTTTTATGTAGAAATCATCTTCTTTGTGACATCTACCTTTTTAATTGATGTGATGTCCGGATGATCAAAGAGACTCAGATGAGCGATCTAGGACCATCATAGTCCTCTTGTTCTTTAATTCCTTTAAACGCAATGGCATCAAATAATCATTCTTTCACTAAACTGCATATTACCGAAAGAGCCCCAAACCATGTAATTACAGCGTTTTGGTTGAAGACGAAACATCGGTCTTTTATTTCGGTGGATGGTGGATCCCAATCAGGAAGTTAGAGTTTCAGAGCCAAAGCGGATGACGTTTAATAGTCAAAATAAAGAAAGACTGTTATTTGATCTGGTAAAAATAATTATTAGTCTATAAACTATAGTTGCCTGTTTTCTTTTCTCTATCGCTCTCTGTCTATACGTCTGTCGCTCTATCTATCTTTCTTTTCCTCTCTTTCTCTTTTTGAATTTACAGTGAAATTGTAGAATTGCCGAAATTTTGTCGAGACATTTTTCCTTAATTATTTTCTACATTTATAATTTCTCTTTTCTCAACGAAATCAATACAATTACATCACTCTAAAATGGCATCAGATTCGTTCACCATCAGTACTTTCAGTGCTTTGATTAATAACTAACAGAAGTAACCGATTCAATTTATTTTTCGAAGAGTAGCATAACGTCATGGTAATTCTGATTGACTTTAGAATCAAGGTATACGAGGGTTGTCACAGGAATTCATGAACTTTTGCGATAACTTTTATATGAAACGTCCGATGAAACTGAAAATTAACAATAATGTGGATCAATCATTTTCCTTTATTCTGGTGTGACTACAGAGGGTTTTTTTCAACACTCGCGAATATATTAATTAAAACGTAACACTAATAAATGGGTGTCGGCGCACGCTATAACCCGTCGTTTAATAATACATGAAATGTCGTTTCAAAATCACTTCTTAGGGTTCGTACCGGCCCTATATACTTGTTACAAAGAAAGAACCTATGTCAAAACATATCTCAAAGCATTGTTGATATAGACTTTTGTTATGCATTCAATAAGATATTTGATTTTAAAACAATTTTCCTCAACCTTTCACATGGATGCGCACTATCGTATTTTTTTTTTAAACCCGACAATGGGTGAGTAAAGTATAGTGTTGTTTTTTTCATAACAAATCGTAATATCATTAGACATTTCAAAATAGGAGCTTGTATTGTTTTGTAGGCACAGGAAATAAATATTTTGTTTTGTTTTGAATATGTTAGTATTACACTACCACTACCTTAATTCATCGAGATAGACCCACCAAAGAAATCTGGGATTTCGTGGAAACCGCTTCCATCTTTTTTGATGCCTATTGAAACATGCATATTTCTTTAAAATCTCGATACCTATCGTTTATTGGCACGACTTATGATCAAGTCATATCAAACTACACACGGCTGATTTACCTACATGTATTCGCAGTTTCTGTATCCCACCAGGCGTTCTGTTTGACGTCGCCGAAAACGACTTTTATTCATAAATCGACGTTTCTCGCATTTTTTCTTCCTAACTTAAATCTTTTTTTCTGGATATATATATATATCACTTTTGTACCTCGTTTATCCGTAAAAAAGAGTATGCGCCACAAACAATTACGGTCATTCCTTATTACGATTTTTTATGGTCTGTATAAGATTAAGACCTAACTATGAACGAATTTGTGCGCCGAGAGTTCCGCTAAAGTTACCATTTTCACGCCGTATGACTTGCACTCGGACAAAACAAAACTTCATAACTGCGCGATGCGTAATGTCATTTGTATGAAAATACACATGCGTGAACTCAAGAATTAACTGCAATCAGCAATGGTTGTTTTATATCAAACTCGTCCTAAATATTGAAATAAATGACTGTAAAACATCTACCCTATAAGATACGTAAGTAAGATATTTGACGTGCGCCGACCACCTCTACCGAGCGTGTCTTTGTATGCTTTATTTCTTAACATGACCATATCAAAATCGCAAAACCTTTATCAATCTGTTGCAAATTAACGTGTGTTGTCAGCTTAAGAGTTTTACTTTGATCTGACGCTGGATTTATTAATTATTGAAAAATATCACGAATTTCTGGGACAACCCTCGTATACTATTATTTTAAATAGAAACCGCGTTTCATTAACGTATTGTCCGAGGGGTAATGATTGAAGAGAAACGACATGTTTTACGCCTTGGAACCGAGGAAGAACTTCACCAGGATTTGCCATTTTTCTAGATATAGATTCATTCTTAAGTTTAGAATTCTTGGCATAACAATGTATTTTTTGAAAGTAATTGAATAATTTTCTTTTAATTGATCATTTATTTCTAGGTTTCAATACCACATCTGGAACATGTTATTCATGCTCATATTCAGTGTTTTATGTTATCGATATGTTTACACACACTACGATTTGGATACAATTTTGTTTAAAACAGGGCTGTATTTATGTTCTTAGGTGAAATTATTCTTTTTTTTTCTATTCATTTGTTTTTGTCATATTTAATCCTTTTTCTTCTTTGTTTCTTTGAACTTTTCAAGGCTCTCAATTTCTGTAATTGTAGCTTAGCAGCTAAGAAAATTGTAACTCTTGTTCTTTTTTACATTGTTTCTAAGTGAGGATTTAACTATTTTATCAACTTCAGTCAGTAAAGTAACATTTGCCTTTTCATTTCTGCTTGAATGAAATGCTTTATATTGCGCGCCTGTTTGTTTTATATTTACTTCACCTCGGTTAAATGGTACAATGCCTTTTTGCAAAATGTGCCCATTAAATTTGAAGTAGTGCGTGCTGACTTATAAGCACTTACATTTTAACCTAGAAGGTATTCCCTAGTTATTTGGCTACCAAAATAGGAAGGTGAAAGTTTGACATTCAGAAGAAATGTAGCTGTAAATTGAATGAATACCGCAGTATCTAAGGGTTGGAGCTGGTGGCAAGAAAGGGGTGGGAATACAAGCACGTGTTGTTTGCTCGGACCTTTTCTCTCAATAAATCAAAGTGCTGTAAGCACAGTAAATGTGTGGTTCTGGATGACTCGACCGTTTATTGTTAATTCAGGAGTTTCTATCAGGTTGTGAAAAAAATCACACACACACATTCAAACCAAGTAATTGATATCGATATAGTCAAACCATGCATGCCACATTTCAAAATGGTTTAAAATTTGCGGAAAACTTTCATTAGACAAAGATTTTACCAAGGATATACAAAATGACTCACAAAGCAATTCACGCACACGTTAGCATGTTCATCATTTGAAATGATAACTGAGACTTTTGATTAAATTGCAACTTGATAAGTTGTAAATACAAGTGTTATGGGAGGCCACTCTCGCCACTGTCCCGCAAAGCTTCTTTGGTTGAATACAATGTCTGACACCAGCGTCAGGGAAGATATTCTTTGGCTCAGTGGTTTGCGAATTGGACTTGTAAACCAATAATGATTTAAATATTATTTGTCCAAGTGGGTTCAACATCGG
Organism: Fragum whitleyi; assembly: GCA_948146395.1. NCBI lineage: Eukaryota > Metazoa > Mollusca > Bivalvia > Cardiida > Cardiidae > Fragum > Fragum whitleyi. The sequence goes on along the minus strand of OX411545.1, from coordinate 2,240,466 downwards.
CTCCCGCGGTTATTTTCAGCTATGCTTACGTTGCGGACAGTTTGTTTGTAATACGGGGGCTCATCCAAAGACAAGGTCAGTGAGCCATTTCGGCATTGTACCGACCTCGTTTGTAGATGAAGCACATATCTACCTATATAGGCCTATCGTCATCAATATATGGTGACTGTTAATGGGGAGTGCATTATGGGAGACCACTCACACCACTGTCCTGCATGGCTTCTTTGGTTTTAATACAATGTCCGAGACTAAGACTGCTAAAGATAGAGAGACAGGGGTGGCACACTAAATATACACACACTCTGTGAATAGTGATAAGGGAAATAATGTGTATTACATAAGGTCACTCCAAGGAGAAGATACTAGGTTATTCATCCCACAGTTCATCTCTGTAGCCTTTTCCGTCATTGGTAGAAGTGCAGCTTTACAATTTTATTTTAGTAAACTACAATTAAAATTGTGATATTACGCTAAATGAATAAACTGTTCAACCCTTTATGGAGTGAACTGCAAATACACCGTTGACTTAATATTCATAGAAAACCAGAGCATCAATTCATACCAGCAATTTTCGAAACAGATTGTTTACAAAACAGACAGGGTTTTTGCTAAAGGTAGATTTTGCAAATTTGTTTAGTTGCCATCCTGACAGAACCGCTCTAATTGTTCTTCCGCATAATTAATAATGTGTGTAGAATGTCCAAAATACATAAGGAGGTAGGACCGGGTTGCAACACGTGATTGTAACCCAAAATGAGAAATGATTAAATTACCGTCTTGATTTATGTTCATTGTTTAAATAGTCTATTCTGTCTTACAAATCAACCACCCAACATTGCAAGTGACGTCACTTTTTGTTTACTTTCAAAGGCAAGCTTGAACAGTTGAAATTAAACTTTTATTCAACACACATTAAAACAAGTGTCGTAATTAGCGCAGTCGGTAACGCACCCTTATCATAGTAACGTTCTCCATGGGTTCGTATCGGCGCAAAGGAAAGGATTTTTCTTTTCATAAATTCAAGATTCAAAACTTGATGCATTGTTTAAGCATAAGCAATTTCACACGAAACGATTTTGAAAAAAAATCGTTTTCCCTTTTTGTGTTATTTATGAATACACGTGTATGAGTTGAAAATAGAAAAATATAGAAATACTGGCACATCAGTAGAGAAAAGAAAAAAAAAACCTTTCAAATGAAAGGTTTTCGTAAAGAAAAAACGAGTCAATCTTGAAATAATGGAGTATATTATTTTCTATATTGAAATTACACTAAAAAAGATAATAATATTAAAAAAAATGCAATCTGACAGAGTTTCGAACCTCAATAGTAAATATCACTCTTCTTTCGAGGTGCGGAGATGTATGTCCGAACACACTAACTACCTGAGCTATTTTCTCACTTCACAAATGAAATTGTTTTTACTATTTATTAAACCTTTTATATTTCACATGACAAAAGAATAATAAACAAATCATGACGTCACTTGCAATGTTGGTCGGTCGGACTGTAACTGTGATTAAAAACTATGATCCTGTTTTTTTTATCACGAGTCTGTTAAAAATGTTGAATATCGATAAATCCATCTAGAGTCGACACCATACATTGGATTTACCGTAATCACAATATATCACGGTTTCATCGAAGCTACCCCAGCATTGCCAATTAGGTGCCTGCATTACAAACCCGTTCCTCTGATTGGATAACCAGCCACATCCACATAATTCAAACCCAAGTGCTCTCGAGGCTAACAAATCAGTCTCCGACGCTACCACTGTCTTCATTTCGCTTCACATCACAACGGCATCTGCGTAGGTGGCTTGATATCCTCCGGCTACAGGTATACGATAGAACACTGCAATACAAAGCTCTAAATTAGGCTTGAATGATTGCGATCTAGTACACATTTGTTGAATGAGAAAAGGAGTATGAACCACTGTATATTTATTGAAATATAATTGTGGACAAATGGGCGAGAATGGCCATTTACTGCTTTCCTGGTGTTTCTTGGTCAAGTGGTACATGCGAAAAAGCACATGCGTTTAACACAAGTGAAAAGTTTTTATTTTTGAAAAAAGGGTAGGTAAAAATTCAAAGCTATTCCAAATGAAGCCAGAAAAGTTATAAGAGGCGGATTAGAAATAATTATGTGTATGTGTATCCTCAGAAGTAATCAAAATAGATAGTTTATTAAGGTCTCATTTTCATATATATGCATTTTTACAAATAAACAAATGGATAAAACAACAACATAAAATATATGTGACCATTCTTATAAATAATTATAGGAGACCATTGAAAGGACCGATTCCCTCTCTATATTAAAACATATTCAACTTTCTCTCTATCTATCTCTCCTTTCACCCGGTTTCAACACACATACACTCACTCTCAATTTCACTCACTCATATTCTTCACATTATTACATGAAAACTAATTGATGCATAAACGATATGCAAAAGCAACAAGCATGTAGACATCGGTAATAGACTCTCTAAAACTTGTTTCGAAATTAGTTTTTTTTTTAAATTATTTAACTAGAACACCGACTAAAAACCGCGCAAAATGAAGCACACCAATAATGCAAAACTTGCTCATATGCAAATAATAAAGAAAAGCAATTTTTATTATGTTATTGAATATACATCATAATTGTTTGCGAGAAATCGAAGTACTAATAGTACTACATTTATAAGTTGCTTTTTTTTCCAAAAAAATAAGGTCAGAAAGTCTTTACTTGACTTATTAAATGAAGGCTTTTGCCTTTCAAATACTATGAAAAGTTACCAGTATAATAAGGCTTGGACATAGTGATCCAGTAGACTTCTGCAGTCAAGTAAGCGCTTCCATCTTGATCATGTGTTAACTTTTGTGAGCTTAGCAAGCATCGATACTCGTAGGGATTATATGACACAGTCAAACACCAACTGAACTGATTACAAAATACGTCACAAATAATCAGACTTTGACACGAAACATCCTGTGTTATGGTTGCGTCTTTTAGACGGAAGTTGTCACGACGTAATGTAAACCTTTGTAATAACGGCCCACAGTCAACAAAAAATATACAAGTACAATATATCAGGCGATAGTAAAACGATGATGCTTGTTTTAAATCCATGGTGAATTAATCATTATTAGAACCATCATAATCAAATATGACTTTTTCAGTGAAAAAGGTATCTTTTCCAATGCTTACAATTCAACTGTGAAAAAAGCCCAATGGTTTCGTTTGTATTGTGCATATTAAAATATGCATAGCCTTCGAGAAAATAAATTAAATGAACTACAGTTCTATCTAGGCCTTAACTCGCCCTACCAAGTTTACGTCCTAGTTCATTTTTTTTGGATAAAAATACAATTTTACGTATGATAAAGTTATTGAATTGACGTTCTTATCTATAAAAAAAGGAAACTCAAATTTTACAACATTGAGTCATTCCCGGCGTTAACCACAATGGTTAAATATAATGGTTGAAATTATATCTTTATCATATATTTTTTTGGGCATTTCTTGTAGAACAAGACCGCCAAGAAATGAGCTTTTATGTGCCGACCTAAAACCAGATAATATTATCATCTTGCATGAGATAAATAGAGGGTAATCGTAGCTTCGGTTTACGATTGATTAATATCGCATTGGGTTATCAACAAAAGCAATATTTTCACCAACTCGATAAAAAGGATTGTTCTATTTCATTATTGCTAAAATACGACAATTGCGAAAAGTTTAAGACAAATTTGCTAAAACTGCGTCATTTTGCACGTGATTGTTATGAAATGTTCAAGATGACGTAACCTTTCTAGCTCCCCTTAGATAACGTTTGATAGAATGAAATGAATGTTGGCGGCGCGTAAGTTTATGATAATTTCACTAGTTAGGCGAAAAGTTTATGAAATAATCTATTTCTCGATAATCCATTGATAAGAATTAAGAAAAAAAAATATTTAACTGGTACTTGTATAACGTTTGGTGGGATTCGAACACGTTTAAAAGTCGAAAGCATTCAGCTGAGCCCGATTAGCTCAGTTGGTAGAGCACCGGACTTCAAAACCATTGAAGTTCGACCGCGTGGGTTCGATTCCCGGGCTGGTACACTAACAATTACTAATTGTCTTTCGGATGAGACGATAAACCGAGGCCCCGTGAGACGGTGCTTTACACCGAGCACGTTAAAGAACCATGGCGGATCTCAGCAGTAGTTTCGTCATGTATCCTTGCACTGTCCCCCGTAACAATAAACCTTCTTCTGGGGGCGTCGCTCATATGGGCATGTGCTACGGTAGCGACGATAAATAAACGGAAATACACACACTGGCGAGCCAGATAATTTACTGGGTGTCTCAAAATAAAAGTGCTCACCTCTGTTAGGATTTGACTCGGTAGCTTAGTTTTGAAAATATGGTTTCGGCAGGATGGGCTTATTTTGAGTCCAAAAACTTTACACATCTTCTTCTCAGTAACCAATGGGCGGATTTCAATCAAACTTGGTAGAAATGTTCCTAGGGTGACCCTCCTTAAACTTTTTAGTGGATTTTTGAATGACCTCTAAATACGGGAGTGGTAGGGCGGGGTTTATTTTGAACCTGAAATCTTAAAATGTCTTTTGCTCAGTCAAAGATTGGCAAATTTCAACCAAACTCGGCAGAAATGATCCTTGGGTGACCTTTCTCAATACTTATTTGTGAAATTTTGTCCCCCCCCAAAAGAAATATGGGCACAGCAGGGGGGGGGGGGGGGGGGGGGGGGGCAGTTTTCAGTGATGGATCCAGCTTTGTGATTGTGTAGAATAACATCTTCCCATAAACAAGGTAAATGTAGCTTTGCCAGAAACTTACTAAGGTAAGATCCACTGGACCTATGAAATTCAGATGAGCGCTTTAGTATCAGTCTGGCCCTCCTGTTCTTAGTAATATCGCGGCGGCTGGAGCACAGAACAATGGATTCCTGATATATCTCACACCAGTACTACAATTACATCATTTCCTAGCCTTCTGCTGCTATCCCACATAGGTCTACGATTATCGACTCATTGGTTGGTGACAAACGTCGGAAAAAATGTTTGCCGCCGTCGGTGATCCAACCCGTGACCTTTAGATTGACAGTCCGACCACATGACATTTGATGGGAAGACAGATCTCATCAAGAGGAAGTGCAGTGCAAAAAACCAAAACCCTTCCTAGCTTATTAGCTCCACTGGCAGAAGGCCAGCGAGCTATTGTCATGGCGAGGTGTCCGTCGTGCGTCCGTCCGTGCGTGCGTAAACTTTTCTTTAAACATCTCCTCCTGAACCAATGGGTGGTTTTTGATGAAACTTGGCCAGAATGTTCCTTGGGTGACCCTCTTCTAAAATTGTTCAAGAAATGTGGATTGACCCCAAAATATGGGCGTGGCAGGGTTGGGCATATTTTGACCCCGAAATCTTTGAACGACATCTCCTCCTAAACCAATAGGCCAATTTTAATGAAACTTTACCAGAATGTTCCTTGGGTGATCCTCTTCTAAAGTTGTTCAAGAAATTTGGATTGACCCCCAAATATGGGCGTGGCAGGGTGGGGCTTATTTTGACCCCAAAATCTTTGAACCTCATCTCCTCCTGAACCATTGGGCCGATTTCAATGAAACTTTACCAGAATGTTCCTTGAGTGACCCTATTTTAAAGTTGTTCAAGAAATGTGGATTGACCCCAAAATATGGGCGTGGCAGGGTGGGGCTTATTTTGACCCCAAAATCTTTGAATGACATCTCCTCCTGAACCATTAGGCAAATTTTAATGAAAGTTTACCAGAATGTTCCTTGGGTGACCCTCTTCTAAAGTTGTTCAAGAAATTTGAATTGACCCCTAAATATGGGCGTGGCAGGGTGGGGCTTTTTTTGACCCCGAAATCTTTGAACGACATCTCCGCCTGAACCATTGGGCCGATTTCAATGAAACTTTACCAGAATGTTCCTTGTGTGACCTTCTTCTAAAGTTGTTCAAGAAATTTGAATTGACCCCTAAATATGGGCGTGGCAGGGTGGGGCTTTTTTTGACCCCGAAATCTTTGAACGACATCTCCGCCTGAACCATTAGGCAGATTTCAATAAAATTTTACCAGAATTTTCCTTGGGTGATCCTCTTCTAAAGTTGTTCAAGATGTGTGGATTGACCCCCAAATATGGGCGTGGCAGGGTGGGGCTTTTTTTTGACCCCGAAATCTTTGAACGACATCTCCACCTGAACCATTTGGCCAATTTTAATGATACTTTGGCAGAATGTTCCTTGGGTGATCCTCTTCTAAAGTTGTTCAAGAAATTTGGATTGACTCCCAAATATGGGCGTGGCAGGGTGGGGTTTTTTTTGACCCCGAAATCTTTAAACGACATCTCCTCTTGAACCATTAGGCTTATTTCAATGAAACTTTACCAGAATGTTCCTTGGTTGACCCTCTTCTAAAGTTGTTCAAGAAATTTGGATTGGATGAGATCCACTGGATCAATAAAATTTAGATGAGCGGTTTAGGGCCATTGTTTCAAAGTGATATCTACATTGTTTTCTTCCTTGTAATTTTAGATATTAGTTAAATAAGTTCATTTCTTCATAAGTTAGTTTCAACTTAGAAAAAGTCAGAATTCCTTTTGAATGCTGTTCACTTTCATTACCTTCTATTTTCAATATCACTCTTTCAAATCTTGAGATTTTTAATCCAGTGGAGCGATACAGGCCCTCTTGGGCCTCTTGTTTTTTTAGTTATTGCCCTTCGTTTTTTTTTCATACATGAACCTTGTCCGGAGCATATCTCTTGAAATACTTGAGCTATATTCATGAAATCTGATGGGTAGATAGATCCCATCAAGGGGAAGCGCAGGGCAAACGGACCGTAATTCTGTCTGGCTTATTTCTTGAGTTATTGTCATTTGTAGTTTTTCATACTTAAATTTTGTCCGGAGCAAGTCTCTCAGAGTATTTGAGCTATGATCATGAAATTTCATGGATAGATAGACTGTATGAAGGGAAAGTGCTGTGCAAAAGAACAATAACCCTACTTGGCCTACTTTTTAGTTATCGCCCTTTGTTGATCTTGATACTTGCATCTTGTCTAGAGCTTTTCTGTAATATTATATGAGCTTTGATCATAATGATTTTATACTCCTGCTTCAATTTTTCATCTGTCTGTCCAAAATTGTCTAAAAGATCAAATTCATTCGAAATCACTTCAATTCTACTCTTAACCCAAAGTTACATCAAGCTGTGTGACGGGCGAATCTTGCGCCAATTTGGCACCTTGTTTTAGATGGTAACGAAAGCCTCATGTTAGTGACATACAATGGTTTAAAGCAACTACCACCTTTTTCTACAACTGATTGAGTGGACAAGGATGTTATGTGGTTTGTCCATTAACACAAAGTTGCTTGAGTGCGAATCAAGGACCTTCAGGCCACCGCTATACTAGTCAGCAATCGAGAATGTTAATTGACACCGTGACTTAGCTTTTGCCATAAAATTTGCGAAAGTCAAACGTCTCAAAGTTTACGAGACTTTCATGCTGGTCAATTCTGCCGCTTGATTGGTCTTAAAGTGTGGTCTTTACATTGTTTTCAATATGTGACTTGATTTAGACATCAGATAGTGAAGTTCCGATTTGCTATATATAAGCCTTTAGATTTTTCAACACTGACAACACACGTCACACTACGTCGGATATAACACGATCACAAAAAAAACCCTCTCATGGAGATCTAAGTTGCAGGCGAGCTATACCAATACAAAAACATAGAAATTAAAAAAAATAAATGAATGTTCACCAACCGAGCAACATATCTATCATTCCATGTGTGTCTCTTTAGAGTTAAAAAATAATTGAAATAAACGGTCTAGCGATTCGAACTACGATAATCCTAATCGATTCAATTAAAATTGCGGTTTATGGCAAGACAATTATTAAGTATTTTTTATTGTATTTCAGCGTTCCAGTAATTTCTTGAAAAATTAATGGGTGTATCTTGGTACATTTTACCTAATGAACCCATTGGATCATCTACTTAAAGATTTTTTTCTGAGGTAATACCTCCGGGGTTATTTCTATGAATGTTTATAGTCTTTGTTTTACACATCCAAAAGAGTCAATCATAATGACTACACAAATAACAAGAGCTTCGCAGAGCGGCGCATGCATGCCCGATGGGGCTTGTCAGTAACCTTGGCTTGTCAGTAACGTGAGCTTGAATGACAGCTAAAAGAATTGCAAACAGACAGACATACAATTAAAGCCATAACATAGTATGACCCTTTGAGCGAATATGGAAAATGGTTTTATGCATGACTATACGCCAAACAGTCATTTTGTAAGTTTCACTGCATTCCAATTCAAAGTGTGACGAGTTGCTTACAAAAGAACTACAGTGAATTTCAATTAATTCAAGGGCAGGTAATACAAGAAAGACCGAAGCTTTTTGTATTCTGAAGTATTATGCTCAACCAAATATCAGGGTTACATTCAGTTCAATACAATTAAATGTGTAGGAGTTGTGCACACACACAAAAAGAAATCTGTAAATTAAGCTATTTTGTTAAGTAAAGGGCAGATAAACCAGGAACTACTTTACATATGAAAAAGGATTTAGTCCCAAGCACAAAAAGACAACCTACAGAGTCACTGTGGCAAGTTTTCCTTCATTTCCATCCAAAATGTTGGAGAAAGTGAGCTCACAAGAAATTTTGTTTTTCATTCAACTCAAGGGCAGATAATTCAAGACAACGCAAAACTAACGGTAGCATTTTGAATTTAAACAGTCTTATGCACAACTAGACATCATAGAGATTAATTGTGTCTAGTTTCAGCTCATTTCCATTTATAGTTATGGAAGAGTTGCACACAAAGAACATTGATTTTGGTTCAATTCAAGGGCTGATAATCCAAAATATTTCAGGAATGACTGGAGCGATTTGAATTTCAAAGGTCTTATGCACAACTAGACATGATAATGAGAAATTGTGTTCAGCTCATTCCCATTAATAGTTAAGGAGGAGTTAACACATAAAAATTGCTCACGTTTTCACCTTATTCACCGACAGCTTCGCGAATTTGTTTTCTACAAGCCGCTTTTTTCTGAGGAACTTGAAAAAACTTGTTGCAACATAGCTTTTTTCTCCTCCAGTCGCGTTCTTTACGCAAGTAATCTCCTTTATCTTCAAGTTTCGGGCGCTCCCTGTAGTCTTTACAAATTTCAGACCTTGAATTGACAATTTTGGCCTGAATAAGGACAACTACACTATATTATACCAGAGATGACAATTGTTTAAAGACATATTGTCATTTGGCGATCGAATATCGCATCTACAGCTATAATCAAATTGTAGATACGATGTCTCGGTCCCCATCAACCATGTGTCTTCCAATAATATTGATATAACAATATGGTGCATATTGACATTTGACCCTTGTTTCAACCAAATCGGTTCATAAATGAGGGAGGAGTTGCGCTGACAAGAAAAGTGGACATACCTACGTACGGACGGACAGACAGACGGAGAAGATGACGCCAATATACGACCGCCTCCTGCGGCATATAATAGAACGAGATATACTTTTTAGGAAGGTTAATCGCTTGTGATTCCAAATTGAATAAAACCGTTTTTTTCTTATTTTCATTAAATTATGCAAACACTGTTTCCATTGTTTGTTGTGCTAATAGGTCTAGCTCTTACATCACTTTAACTTCGGATTCATGCAATTGTCAAAAACATTTCAAGTAAAAGAAAGAAATCACTTATTTAAACTTTGAGTCATTCGTTAATACAGCTTGATACTATTTGTATTCTCCAACATTTATCTATGGACAACATAAGAAAAAAGACCAAACTCCAATACACCACTGTTGATATTTAAAATAAATAATTTCTTCCAGTTCTGAAAACATTCAATGTTTTTTTTATATCCTTAACTGGTGATTTTTCAGATTTGCAAACATTTAAGATAAACGTGAAAATGATTTTAACAACATTTTCTCCATTACTTTCAATGTGTTCACTGACCAATTAGGGGATAAACCTTTCTGTTGGACGAAGTTCAAGGTAAGCACTAAAGGTCATTTTCCAAGATCAAATTTTGAAAAAAATATATATTGGCTATAATTTTGAATGGTTAGTGATAGGGCCTCATATTTTTGACAAGGCTTTTAATAAAAAAAAATCAAAACCCTATGTATTATGATCATATTGGTTTCGTTCGCGTTCGAGTTGGCGTATGCATGACATACTTTTACTTTGGTCATATCCATGTTGTTATAAAATATATCCTCCTGAAACTTATCATGTGTGTTCAGCATCTAATAATCTATCAAGACTTTTAAGGGGGATAACTGTGTGAGCATTTTTAGCTCACCTGAGCACGAAGTGCTCAAGGTGACCTTTTGTGGTCGAGTGATGTCCGTCGTCCGTCGTCAACATTTACCTTGTAGACACTCTAGAGGCCACATTTGTTGCCCAATCAAGCTGAAATTTGGTCAGAATGATTGTCTTGATTAAATCTCGGACAAGTTCGAATTTGGGTCAAGTGGGGTCAAAAATGAGGTCACAGGGTCGAATATTAGAAAAACCTTGTAGACACTCTCGAAGCCATACTTTTTGCCTGATCAACATGAAATTTTGTCAGAGTGATTGTCTTGATAAAAGCTTGGACAAGATCGAAATTGGGTCAAGTGGGGTCAAAAATGAGGTCATGGGGGTCAAATCTAAGAAAAACCTTGTAAACACTGTAGAAGCCATATTTTTTGTCCGGTCAACTTGAAATTTGGTCAGAATGATTGTCTTAATCAAATCTCGGACAAGTTCGAAATTGAATCAAGTAGGGTCAAAAATGAGGTCACGGGGTCAAATCTTAGAAATAACTTGTAGACACTCTAGAGGCCACATTTTCTGCCCAATCAAGCTGAAATTAGGTCAGAATGATTGTCTTGATGAAATCTCGGACAAGTTCGAAATTGGGTCAAGAAGGGTCTAAAATGAGGTCACGGGGTCAAATCTTGTAGACACTCTAGAGGCCACATTTTCTGCCTGATCAACCTGTAATTTAGTCAGAATGATTGTCTTGATAAAAAATCGGATAAGTCGAAATTGGGTCAAGTGGGGTCAAAAGTGAGGTCCTGGGGTCAAATCTAGGGAAAACCTTGAAGACACTCCAGAAGCCTTTTTTTGCCTGATCAACCTGAAATTTGGCCAGAATGATTGTCTTGGTGAAATCTCAAAACGACCAAAATTGGGTCAAGTAGGATCAAAAATGAGGTCATGGGGTCAAATCTTAGAAAAAACCTTGAAGACACTCTAGATGCCATAATCTTTGCCCGATCAACCTGAAATTTGGTCAGAATGATTGTCTTGAAATTGGGTCAAAAATAAGGTCCAGGGGTCAGATATTAGAAAAATCTTGTAGACACTCTGGAAGCCATTTTTTTCCTGATCAACCTGAAATTTTGTCAGAATGATTGTCTTGATGAAATCTCGGAGAATTTCGAAATTGGGTCATGTAGGGTCAAAAATAAGGTCACAGGGTCAAAATGTGAAATGACAAATATCTAAGTCTCTTGAAGATTGGACCGTATTCGTGGCCTCTAGATTGTAAACTAGAAAATTGTCTTTAAGGCCCTTATCCCGTGATAAAGACTTATCCTTCCCATTTTAAATAGGGTCCATCCTCATGACCCGACAAACTTTCTAACAAAGTTTCGTGATGATTGGACCATTTTTGTGGCCTATAAAGTGTTAACAAGAAAATTGACATTTAGGTCAGTAGGTTTCATCCTCGTGACCTGACAAACTTTCTGACAAAGATTCATGGTGATTGATCCATATTTATTGCCTCTATCGTGTAAACGCTTGAAATGTTGACGTCTGACATTCAATGACCACAAAAGCTCACTTTGAGCACGATGTGCTCAGGTGAGCTAAAAAGGAAAAAATTAAATTGAAAGAAGAAAAGATAACAAGCAACTGAAAAAGGAGAATATTAATTGACCGAATATCTTTTTTAGAAGTTATAAATTACTTGTTCAAAAGCCAAATTCCTTCACAATTACCATCATTTCATAAAAAGCCTCTTTAAACAGTGTTTCGGTCATACCTTGATGGCTGGACAAATAGATTCCTGATATTTTAAACGCGATTCGACCACATCTCTCCCATTCAGAGCATCACTCGGCCATTTTCGTAAACTGCAATAGACCTCGGGTGTTTGTAAGGCAGATGGGTATGTAACAAAATTGTGCATTTTGTTAGGCGGAAACAGTGTAAGAACAAGAGTGCCATCGTCACAATATACGCCGCCACTTTGCTGCTATTTCACGAAAATAATTGTAGACACTACTTAATTTTACAGAATCAAATTCAAAACATTTGCGGACTACCTTACCTTTCTAAATTGTCAAGTTCAAACTGTTTGTTATGATTGATTGGTTGAATGGGGTTTAACACTTTTTTAAACTGCAACTAGAAAAATAAAAAGAACTTTAAAATGAAGACCCCTTTTTCAATGACGCGGCTAAAATTCACTTAACTGCTATAATATGCAAAAATTCAGTTAACAATGAACATTTCGTAAAAGTCCATGATAAAAGGGGTTGTGTCCACAAGATTTTTTACATGAAGGCACCCTTTTCCATGAAGCAGCTGTAATTCACCAGACCACTACCATATAAGCAAGGTCAGGTGACTAGGAACATTTTGTGAAAGTTTCATTCAAATCATTCCATAAATGGAGGGAACTTGCGTTCAAAAGGATTTCTAACAGTAGTCCCCTTTTTCCATTACACTGCTAAAATGCACCAAACCGTGACAATATGTTCTAGGTCAAGTGACAAGGAACATGTTGTGAAAGTTTCATTGAAATCAGTCCATAAATGAGGGAGGAGTAGCATTCACAAGAATTTTTACATGAAAACCCCTTTTTCCACGACGCGGGTTCAATTCACAAAACCGTGACATTATGCGCTAGGCCAGGTGGCTAGGAATATCTTGTGAAAGTTTCATCCAAATTGGTCCATAAATGAGTGAGTAGATGCCCTCACAAGACGGACGGGCAGACGGAGATGACGCCTGTATACGACCGCCTCCGGCATCGTATTAAAACTAGCGCGGAAACAACCAGTGCTATCTTTAGATTTATATCTTTTACAGTAAAAAACCGCTGAAAAATCTTAATTTTTGAGAATGACGAATCATTTTTAGTCATTCTCAAAAATTAAGATTTATCAGCAGTTATTTAAGTGCCTAAATTTTTTACATACGATTACGATGGTTTCACATCAGTGACTTAATGGAGTAGCTTTGGCGACGTCGAATGGTTTCGAGGGCTAACGCCATTTTAATTGACGTCATCGAGTTTTTCCAATGTTTTCCCGTAATTTGTATTAATAGTCCGTCTATGTACATCCGAGGTTGATCGTGAGATTGGCCGACTAGTATGCATCATTCCGGAGCATCCAGCTGATCCTCGTACCTTAGTTTAAGACACCCGCAAAAAATGGATGGAAGACATTTTTTTTCTAAAAGAGTCGCGATGAAATCAATCATGTCCCTTATTTAGGAATATCCGTCTAAACTTATTTGGTCCAGTTGATGTCACCCATGTTCTATCAAGACAAAATTTCCTTGAAATTGGGATATGCAGGCGGCCCCTGATTTTGAAGTGAAAGTCGAACCAGGTATCGTCCCCTTTATTTAGCAATTACAATAACTTTTAATTGTCAATAGACTCGAGCCCCGTCTTGCACGTAGAACAATGAATTTCGTTTTATTTCGTCTAATTGTAATTCAGGTTAATCTAACTGGTTTGAGTCGTTGTCCGAATATGTCGCATGAATACACCTCAAGTGATGATAAGCTCACAATCGGCAAACTGACACACGGTAAAGTGTTCTCCTTTGGGTAAGCGTACTATGAACGACCCGTCTTCAAGAATCTCTGAAACAAGGTACACCAATACCGCGAACTCAGTTTGATTTTCGAAAGGGTACTTGCAATTGGTTTTGTATTCAGATTTTCTCATCTTTAAGAAAATGAAAATATACATAAAAAAAACATTTCTTTCGAAGAGTCAAATAATTTTTTCAATCAAGCATGATTTTATATACATTTTAACAGCTTTTTGAGCCATATATTTCCGTTTCAACTTCACTTGTAAAATGTGTACACTTCTTTGGAGAATTCAACCAGAAAATCACAATGTTGCAATGAAAATGAAGGAAACCTCATTATTTTCATTTGATATGTATTCCAGTTGATTTTTCGACGTACTTAATTTTAGAAAGTTATCGTTCACGTTGACAATCAAAGTTTAAGTCGGTGTAAAATAAAATATAAAATATATCTTTTGAAAAGGTATGTTACCAACACTCATTTAGATTACAAAACTACAAATGTCCAGAAAAAAAAACCTTGTCTTGTTGGAAAAATAATCAAAGCAATAGATAACAATACTTGTTTACGTTTTTTACTTTGAGAGTACTGCAGTAAGGGTACTAAAAGCGAATATTACTTGAAAAAACACCAAAAGTAGACAGAACTTTACGCGCTGCTTAAATTTTTTACCTCTCGGGTGTAGTTTAAAAAAAATCTCATCATTATAGGTTGATGATTACCTCATCATATTTCATAAAGAATGAAGGGGTTCTATGATTTTCATGTTTTGATATTTTAGAGCCACAAAATCGCAATTCTCGTGAAAACGAGTGTATACAAATTTATTATATGATTACTTTAAAAGCTTAATTTCTCAAGGTAATATTTTCAAAAATGGCACATATGATTAAAACATGTGCTCATGTAATTTTCTTAATTGACACTATTGGTTTAACGTTTCCCTGTGAATAATGAAAGATGGACAATAAATGCTAACCAAAAACCACACCTCAATTTCTCGTATCTTCATCCACTTGCAAGTTAAACACATCTTAATGCATAATGGATCACATGTAACAAGTAACATATATGTGACCCATCACGCGAAAAGGGACCATTCGGGAAATCTATCAAAAGATAGTAATGAAACTTCAGTATACATTTGGATGATCTTCTATGAATTATCTATACATAAAACTTTACTTGATGGTTAAATTGTTGCATGCCGCATCTAATGAAACGAAATATGATTTTTGATGACACTTTTTTTCAAAGTCAAAAGTATACGAGATTTCATCACGTGTCATTCAATCGCATACCGTTTTGCGTAGATACGACGATGTGTGGGATGGCGCGCAAGTTTAAAATGAAAGTATCAGTGAAAAAAGTCGCCACAAAAAGATTTTCACTCTCTACCGAAGATATTGATAGATCTCTTCAAATATTTTACTAGAAAAGCTTTTCAGAACAGATTATTTTCCGTCTCTAAATCCAGTCAACTGGGTGAACAACCAATTAATGTAATGTCTAGTAACAACCTTCAACAGGCCATCGGCTATATTCTTTCAAGTGCCATATTTCATTTAGAAGCCAAGATGATTAGTCCTTACATTTATATTATACAATATCTTTTTTCTAAACTTAACAAAGCTGACACAAAAGAGAAGTACAATATCATGTACATGAAAAACTGAGTATCGAACTGAAAATATGACAGCGACATCCAATGACGTAACGAATGACGTAGGTTGTTACACTTGAGTATAATCTATCAAATAGAACATCTCCAAGGGTGACAACATACATTGGTCTGCTCGAACGTCGTCAATTTGTCTGGATTCAAATTAAAGAGCCCTTTACCTCCTTTTTGGGCGAAGGAGATATGCTTCTTTGTGACTGTCTCATATGGGGCGATTAACAGATCTTGGAAATATGGCCTTTTGTTTCCTAGTGGTTGTTTTCTATTGCGAAGTTTTGACAGACCTGACTGCTGTTACTTTTTTGAGACTGTTAGCCGCCTCTGTAGGTTCTGCTATTGCAAACAAATGTTCTAGATAGCAATCAATTAATCTGTTGTGGGAGTCTTCCTTCTTTGGTACCTATTGAATAGATTTCATCGCTATTGAAGTGGAAGTGCTTCTCCGTTTCTCTGTGGTCTTCGTTTTTCCCTCTCCCAGTACCTTTGGTTTGGTTACCTGCTGGCCTTCTATACATAGCGGAACGGCTCAAATACTTTTGTCTAGACGCCCTTCAAGCAGAAAACGTCTTCGTCCTGGAGAGGCGTGTTTACTATTGGTCCGAAATGTATGTGTACAGGTGTTTTAATAGCATATGTTACTGGGGCCTGTGGGATGTTGATCAAGAACTCTATGGTTGACTTTGTCAATGAACATGTACTCTTGGGATTAATCCTTGCCATCGTTTAGCAGAAACCTGACGCCATGGGTTGCCAAACTTGATACCCCAATCATTGTGTCAGTTTTTAACTCTATGGAAGGTCTATACGACCATAAGGGTTACTGCCCTGCTGTCCAAAAGTTGGTGGAGTCGGACGAAAGAGGCTATCGTGGTATGTAGAAAACCCTATACTGGACCTCCCATTACGGTCCCCGAGTTCGATGACAAAGTTGAGCTGCCAACGGACTAAAGGTGTCGGGATACAGCTGTTGAGAGCTTCCTGCACACGTTGTAACAGCGGACTTTTAACTAAGATTTACTGCTTAATGTGAGCTCCGTTGTTAT
The DNA here is from genome assembly GCA_948146395.1 of Fragum whitleyi. NCBI lineage: Eukaryota > Metazoa > Mollusca > Bivalvia > Cardiida > Cardiidae > Fragum > Fragum whitleyi. The sequence continues at coordinate 2,223,850 of OX411545.1, read as the reverse complement.
ATCATCCGCCCCTTAAATGATGGTGTCAAGGACTAGACTGGCCTACCAAGGTAGACTGGTTACCTATTCAAAGTCGTCTTATTTCTCATCAGTGCCTCTAATAATGAGTAACATGGACGAACAGAATGTGATTTTCAACATATCTGAAGTTGCATATGCTACAATCGAATGGTCTCCTATCTAATGGTGCTTTAGTGCATACCTAACTATTGTGGCCTTCTGTCCTTCTGACAAAAACTACTTTTTTATTGCCTGAAGGCGTTTTAGACAACATGGCTCTGAAAATATACTTATACACCCATTTTCAGATTTTAACCTAAGTATAGATAAGCGTGACCACACCGTATTATTAACCCTCTCACAAGACTCCGTTTCAGATTGAATTTGATAACAAGCTGTATTCTACACAACTCGAGAATGACTCCATCGAATTTCTGACTCTTCTATAGGCAAACTAGACTTATACATGTTATATGCCCCGAGCGTCAGGGTTGTGCTACATGTAATTAAATATCGGCATTCTGGTATTTTTATACACTGTTGAACTGGTATATTGGTATCACTGGAAAAACAGCTGTGTGTAAAAAAATTACGTGGTCTTATTTCTTTTCCTTATTTCTGCAATTAAAAGGAGTCCTTATATTTTCGGCATTTTGTATTAAGTTAATATTTCATGCCATTTTCAAAATGTACTGTTCACTTATCTTCGATTTCGGCGTTTCGATAGTGCACATGCGTTTTAAACTGATATTTTTTTCAATTTTTTGTGTTGTTTCCTTCGTCGACCTAGCTCTGTCTTTCTAAATCTCAAAACTCATTTGTTCTAACATGCTTATGATAAAGCACTGGCCTCTATAACGTTTTTCTTTCTCCGGGCATACACCAACTTTTCTTGACTTATGAAGGCGACATACAATATACCCTCTTTGAAAGTATTCAGAGCAACTCCTGAGTCCTAAATGTCCTTGCTACGCTTCGAAGATTTGTCGAGTTACTTCTTGCAAGCACCATGAGTATATGGCATGCGATTTCTTATTTCTCAAATTTATGTCACAGCGTCAACGGGAAGCCGGATTTCGCTTCCAATGCTCCAATGCTTCATTACAATTCAGTTCACAACAAGATTTGCAATAAAATTCAGAAATGAAATAAACTAAATCCATATATAATATTCTACGAAAAGGCACCAAACAAGATTTGCTGTCTACTTATAGATTATAGAATAAAAGACTGGTTTTGCCTGGTGTTGTGCATATTTAAGAGCCTTGTCTTTATGTAAAACGCTACAATGATCGTACAAAAAATCATTTTCCTGTTACGTAAGGAATTATCATATCGAAATATTTCAAATTCTTTTGCATAATTGGTACGATAACAAGATCCTTATTGCATTGAAATTATAAAACGATATTTACTCTAAAATTGAGGATACAATAACTTGTAAAACTAAGGCGAATGAAAGAAGACATGACATCAATATATTGAAATTGAAATGCTTATTTTAAAGTTCTTCATTGTTCTCTACCAAACGAGTAATAAGCCTTATTGCAATTCAGTGCACAACAAGATTGAGAATTGCAATTAATTATCTGAATGTATGATGTTCAAACAATATGCGCCAAAAATATTAGTTTCATTCATTGAAAAGAGAATACAAGCCTGGTGTTGTGCTAAGTTTTAAACGCACCGTCCTTTGACAATGCAAAACTCGTTCCAATGACCGAAAGTTTGTTGCAAATAAGTACACAACATGATTTGCAACAAAATTGAGAAATGCAATAAACTAATTTCACGTATGGAAATCGACGAAAATGCCCAATAAGATGTCTGTTTGATAAGAGTATTTAAGCCTTATTTTGCCTTGTAATGAGCGAATCATTGCGTTGGTAATTGGACACAAAAAACATATTTCTATTATACGTGAGTTCACTTTCCGATTTTTTTCAATATTTAATTGCTAACTCGTTTCGTTGACAAGACTCCCGTTGTAATAAATTTGCAAAACGGTATTTACACAAAAAATGATAATGCAGAAACTTATTTGAGTTTGACACAAGATGCGATGAATGGAAATACTTTTTTCTAATTATCTACATAAATCTTTACAGAGAGAGAGAATATTTTACATCTGTTTATATGATAGAATGTCAATTGAGTGAGAATGCGATAAATTAGGTATTTCAGAAGTATGGCACCTCTTCCCTTTAAATAAAACTTTACCAAAGGCTGAAAGATAATTGCAAATCTCTTGTGATGACAAAATGTTATTGCAAATCGTTCCGATAACAAAAAGGTTATTGAAATTCTCTACACAATAATGAAATTGAGAAATTGTAATGAAAATATTTTCACGAATGACATCAACTTATATGCGGAAAAAGTTTTTGTCGTATGTTTTAAAAGGAATATTAAGGCATGGAATAGTTTGTGCAAATGTTCAAACTCGTTGGGAATTTGACAGAAATGTTATATTCGAATTACTTCAGGCATTTATATCCTGGAATAGTTTAATTGCATAACGATATGTACAATTAAGAAAGATGATAGAAGATAAAAAAGCAAAGCTAATACTACTTCTAACATCTACATAAGTTTGCAGTTATTTTTATTCCAAACCTTGTTGTGCATTGAATGACAATAATTTAAGATTTAAGTAGATGATTCGAATAAATACTCTCATTTATTGAGGTTCATATATTCTGTCAGGTTGGATGCAACTACCGAAAGGGACCAAAAGTCTTTTTTAGAAATTCCGAAGGGAAGTGGAAAAACCGAAATGGACGAATATATTGCTCATTTAAAGCAAATTCTATTATTCTTGCAATAAAAAATGCCATAATCTTGCTCTTTGCAAGTTCCGAAAGGGACTAAAATGTTGCTTATATAAAGCAATTTCTATTTATCCTGAAATCAAAATAATAAAAAAAATGTCTTAATCCCATGCTGTCAACCGTTTTCGAATACAAATCCTATATGTCAAAATACCTTTTTTTCCCTATATTATCCTTTTTTGACAAATAAATCCCATTTTTGTAACACATTTGTTGTCGATAAAAAGTAATTTATTTTGAATAACTCTGGAGGCTAAATTTAGCTTCTTTTTACAGGTTAGGATATGTCTTTGTTAATAAAAAAACACCCCATGTCTACTACAAGGCAAGAATACAAGTTAACTTGGCAGTCATGTTTCATATGAAATACGTTTTGACTATGTTAATATCTTGAAAGGCCCACAAGGAAGACTAGCTTAGCCACAACGTGTTGCCTCGTTAAAGGCTTTATAATTATCATTAGACAATACAGTCACTAAGGCCTGGAGTCCTACCAATGCTAAAATAGTAGGTAGGGTACTAGTTCTTTAATAATGTTAAGCTCTATTTCCTTACTTACTTTCCGTAAAGAGTGACAAGAGTAAAGATGTTATTGACTTGGCTCATCTAATTTTAAGGGTAAAGGCAAATACAATATGTTTTGAGCAAGCATTTTAGGAGATGTAGTCGAAAAGTGTTCTTTAAGACAGGTGCATGTATTTATCAAGACAGCTTATTTAATACAGGTGGTCACAAGGAATTGTTTCACTGTTAAAATCACCATATTCTTTATTGTGCTACTCTCTTCTGAAAGACAAGTAAGACAAATAAAAAGGTAAACCTTCTTTAAATATATTACTTTGCAGATGAAAAATGCTTCCATTCTTTAATGGTTTAGGCAAATATAAAGAACTAAACATTCATTGTACATAGTGTTTGAAGACTTAGGTATTATAAGAAAAAGAATAAAAACAACAGCCTACTGTATAAAGACATATAAGTCCTAATTTCTTGAATGTTTTAGTTTGAAAAAAAAAAAATAAAAAATAAATAAAAACAAACAATTGGTCTAAACTCCACTGTCATATCAAACAACATGATAGACATTTTGACTAATGAAATAAAGTATTTGCACATTCAAGTCTACTGAAGGTAATGTATGAGTGACTAGGTTAACTAAGATTTCATAGTCAAATTGGTATATAATATCTCATAAATTCTAGTACAAATGCTTTATTTTATCGAAATACATTTTTGTGTGTAAAGAGAACCTCCTTTATTTAGCCTGAAAAGAGCAAGAAACGCCTTTTTTGAGTCAAAAATATTCTTCCTATAAATCTATACAGTCAAATATCTTTACGTCGAATGACCATAAGTCGAAATTATTCACAAGTATTTTTCAAGTCCCGATCAATTTAATCTTTATTTGTGTGTATTTTAACCTCGTTACGTCGTTTTCTATAATACGAAATTATCTGTACTTTGAACCAATTTCAAGGTCCCATCACCCTTTATGTGTGTATTCAAACTTCTATACGACGAACCCAAAACTTTATCGATGAAAATTGCAACCATATCTGATTTTCTTACCTTCGATCTGTCAACTCCAGTAATTATCACAATCATAGGTCTGCCTTGGATATCGATTGTGTACCTTTGAGTCAGATTGTTCGAATTGGAGATCAGAATGTCAAAATGATATTGGCTTATTGTTTAGGAATCAAAATCGACACAAAGTTCGGAGTAGTTTTTGCTATAGAATCGAAAATAGCGGCTGTATTTGATGTTCGTTTGAATACGCTTTCAAGAAGGCTAAAAGAATATAAGGACAACAACAACGACCAAAAACTTTCTTTACCAATATTTTGTTTGTCTGTTTTCATGTCTTATGATTTAAATGCGTTTGATATTATTTCCTTAAACAAAGAAAAAATATGCGAACCAAAAAAATATTTAAATATTTTGTCTTTGCAAATCAAATTCGTTTGAAAATGTTTACATTCGTTGTTTGGTCGATCGTCATGGTCGAAACCATGTGTGAATATGACCACTTATCACTTCATTCCGAAAATCGTCGTTTATCTCTTCGTCGAATTATCTGTACGTCGAAGTTTTCTTGTAAGTCCACCGAAGTTCGACGTAAAGAGACTCGATTGTTTTTTTAAGAAAACTTTGTTGATAGCCTGTATTCTTGCTTTGCGGAAATTCCGAAAGGGACATGGAAAACCCAAAATGGACGAAAAATCGCTCGAAAGCATTTTTTCAATACTGAAAAAGAAAATTCTAGCATTTTCATTGGTTAATGCAGACCTGATAAACAATGGTATCTACACTGATAGCTCCGGTATAACTTCTATTATTTCATCGCCTCGCCGGGAACATAGACAAAAATTCGAGCCGGTAACGACAGCCACGATTCTCTAGCTTCGCTGTTAACACGACCCGATTTTACACATTAAGCTACAGTTAAAAGCATGTCAGTTAATAACAAACAAGTAAACAATGATATATGATTCGATTAATACCTTTCAATTGCCTCAATCTGTCCATTTAAATTGCCAACTTTCTCGCAGGTTTAGCCAAGAACCGCTTTCATAAATATAAAATCGCAGGATGTAGTAGTGTGACGTTACTACTACCTGTGACGTCAGTACATGTTTTCTTTTCATTTGAGAATTATTGGGGAATATTGTTTTTTCCAAAGAATTAACTGTATATCAAGGTCTTAAATAGGCAAAAGAGAGATATTAAGTCTTGAACTTTGCAGTAAAATACATTCGTAATACGGTTTCTTGTCTTGGTTTAGGACAATTATTCCCGGTAGTAAAAAAAAGTTGTCAACCCTCCCATTTATCAACATCTTCTCCTCAGTAGCCGATGTGCGGCTTTCAACCAAGCTTGGCAGAAATGTTCCTTGGGTGACCCTTCACAAAACGTGTTCGTGAAATATGATTGACCCCAAATATATGCGTGGCAAGGGGGGACGGGGCATATTTTGAAATTGAAATCTTGACACATCTTCTCAGATACGAATGGGCGGATTTCAACCAAACTTGGCAGAAATGTTCTTTGGGTGACCGTCCTTTAAACTTGTTCGTGCAATTCTTATTGACCCCCAAATATGGGCGTTACGGGTTGTGGCAGTTTTAAACCCTTAAATTTAAAAAAAAAAAATTCACCTCAGTAACCAATGGCCAGATTTCAACTAAACTTAGCAGAAAATGTTCCTTTGTGTTCCCCTTTTCAGAAGTTGTTTCTCAAATTTTGATTGACACCCCCTTTCCCCCCCCCCCAAAAAAAAATATTGGCGTGGAAGGGAGGGACCTTTTCTACCTGCGATTTGTGAACAGTCCCATCTCCTATTCCAAAAGACAATTTTAAATGTTCCTTTGGTGCCCCTTTTCAGAAAATATTTGTGAAAGTCTAGTTGGATCGTAAATATGGTCATGGAATGGTTGGGACTATTTTGCTTTGAATCATATCTCAACAACTAGGCAAATTGTAATGAATCTAACTAGAATATACCAAAATGGACATCGAAAAATCGAATTGGACGAAAATATGGCTGAAAAAGCAATTTCTATCTACCCTGTAATAAAAAATTATTACCATCATTAACCCCCAGTACTCTTATCGTTGATTCTTAAATCCCACACCATGAAATTTCCCAAAGAACCTTATTTAACTGACAAATTCAACATATTAAAACATATTTTTTACCTTTCTGAGCCTACATTTGCGTCGTACGTATCGTCCCCAAAACAACAGCCTTTGCTGAAAAAAGTTAACGGGAGAAATAACTCAAAAGCAATGGTCCCAATGCAGGTACGATGCATTCATCCTAAACATTTTCTGCATCTGAGAGAATCCTCGACGCATTCGTCGCCACAAAGTAAACATGGAAACGTGTTCGTGTCTTCGTTTAGACACATAATTTATATTGGCTTAAAAATGATGGGCTATCAAGTAGCCTGTGTCGAATGACAATTTTAAGAATACATGAAATGGTGTCTCCTGTCATAAGGAAATGTTGCAACATTTCATCATCTAAATATTCGATACATTTATTTAATTAAATAAAAAGAAATCGTTCAATAGTATTTTTAAATAAACATCTGAATAAAAGAAGGTGGCATGCATAGCTCTCTTTTGAGACAGTTACATGCGACTTCTGTACAAATAATCTAAAGGTTAGTTATTCTCTTCAACAGATGAAAATTCTTTTTTCACATATTCAAGAAACGAACAAACTAGACAAATTGTATAAATTGCTAAACGATCTCATTCACGCGTGATATGCTTTTCATCTCATACATCCAAGAAAAAAAAATATATTAAAGATTTCGATAACAGTATTTTTCCTTGTAAATTTGGAGCGCGGATTCAGTCGGGAAACACACACACATCAAAACCAATTATTATGCGTTTCTTTTCCTCGTCAATATAGTCGTTCTTCATTTACGCGATATAAACAAAATAAGTCCGTATGAAGTATAATAACATAACCATAATGTTAATTATGACGACATTCATTTTTGCGTCATACGTTATTCAATCAAACAGTTGGAAATAAAAAGAGGAATTAAACTGAAATAGTTGTGTCCGTTTGTAAACGCCTTAGTTTAGTTAGACTTTAAACATTTTACGGGCACTCTGTCCTGTTCACTTCTTTACATAAATTTTGCCACAGAGATACTTTGGATAAAGAGATACATAGTATTTCTTTCCACAATACCAGCGATGAGTTAAGATGATAAAACAGTGCAAACTGTTATCCAATTTTACCCCGCTTAGCACGTTCACTGTCGATATAATTGGCAAACAGATTGTACAGCTTTGTCATCCTGAACGCAGGGAAAGGTCCTTGCCGTCCATTGTGTTTCATTAGTTAAACACACAAAGACATAATAAATCCGATTGATCTTATGTTTTGGTTATTTTCTACGAAATACGGGCTTATTAGAAACGCCTTCAAATGGTCCTCATCGACTTGGCTTTATGATATACATTTCATTGATGTCTCTGCTCTTTGTACCTTCGCTCTTTGATCGTCATTCGTCAACGGATACTTTAAAGACTTGGTCTTTTGAATCACAAACAAAGAACTAAAATCGAAGACCAATAGAATAGACTAAAAAGCTATACCTTTGTTTTCACCCATTCTATCAACCTTAAATGATTAACTACACTATGTTTCTTTAGTTACACCAACTGTTAATTGTTGTTTTCTGCAGCCTCAATATAATTTTCATTTAGATTGATGACGTCTTTCGAGACAACCCCAAAATGCCGTAGAGTCGGCCTTGCAATTCATTTATCCGCTTATGGATTGTTATTATTTCTGTAAGCTATTGTGATCGAGCAGTGTCCGTCGTCCGTCAACGTCTTGTGTGTACTTCAGAGGCCACATATTTGGCCCAAATGTCTTGAAACATGGTCAGAATGTTTGTCTCCATCAAATCTCGGTCATGTTCGAAATTCTGTCAAGTGGGGAAAAAAGGGTCAAGGAGTCAAATCTTAGGAAAACCTTGCGTGCAGTCTTACGGCCACACTTTTGGCCCAAATGTTATGAAACTTGGTCAGGATGTTTGTATCCATTAAATCTCTGTCAAGTTCGGAATTGGATCAAGTGGGGTCAAAAATCGGGTAAAGGGGTCAAATCTTAGAAAGAATTTTGTGTGTAATCTAGAGACCACATTTTTGACCCAACTGTCATAAAACGTGGTCAGAATGTTTGTCTCCATCAAACCTCTGTTAAGTTCGAAATTGGGTCAAGTGGGGTCAAAAATCGGGTGAAGGGATCAAATCTTGAAAACCTTGTGTGCACTCTAGAGGCCACATTTATTGGCCAAAATGTGTTTGTCAGAATAATCGTCTCTATCAAATCTCGGTCCTGTTTGAAATTGGTTCAAAAATGGGGTCAGGGGTCTAATTTTAGAAAACCCTTGTGTGCACTCTAGAGGCCACATTTTTTTGCCCAAATGTCTTGAAACTAGGTCAGAAAGTTTGTCTCCATCAAATATTAGTCAAGTTAACAAATGGGTTGAGTAGGGTCAAAAATGAGGTCAATGGTTCAAACTTAGGAAAACCTAGTGGGCTCTAGAGGAAATATATTTGTTTGAATAAATTGTCAGAATATTTGTCTTGAAATCTCAGACAAGTTCAAAAGAGGGTAAAAAACTACACGAGGCAACACATTTGACTCAAATGCCTTGAAATGTTATCGAAATGTAAGTCTTCTTGGTGTCTCGGACTTTTGTCGAGCCAGTCATTAATTTCAAATAAGTCAAGTTTGACACTTAGCCATCTTAGTTAACTAAATGCCTCAGGTGAGCTCTTAAGGGCAATGGACCTCTTGTTTAAAATTATGGACGGAAGGACATACAAACATGTGGACATAAGGACATACAAACATGTGGACATATGGAAATCGTTCGATCACAAAAGCTCACGATGAGCACTTCGTGCTCAGGTGAGCTAAAAAGTAATATTTTCTTGAGCAAAAGAAGAATAATTCTTTAAATGTAAAGGGCAATTGTTGAATCCATTCATTCAAATTTTTTTTTAGTATTTTTGAATTCTGAAAATGGTGATTACATAAGCTCTTCACGTATACCCTTTGCTCAGGAGACTTAATTATTAACAAACGTTAATCCTCCCTAGCAGTATAATTTAATCTTAATTTTAACTCAGGAGACTTAATAATTAACAAACTCTAATCCTCCCTGGTAGTATAAGTAAATCTTTGTGTGTGTGTGTGGGGGGGGGGGGTTATCATGAAATGCTATGATTTAAAAAAGCTATGTATTTAAAGATCTAAGAACATTGCATTCTAATCTCTTTAAATTACAGAATATATAACTTGTTCATAACAGCTTTAATAATTTCCAAACGTTGGACAGGGATGGGGTTTGATCAAATAAATAATACAAGCTATATGGGATAAACTTTGAGCATAAACTAAGTAAAAACGTATTTTAGAAGATCTACAAGATTTGCATTATTTTCTCCAAGATTGGACTCATTGGCATAAACACACTGATAGATGAACAATCACAGTGCAAAGACAATAACCCCATAGGCCGGTGGAAAGTGAAACGAAATAATCAGGCTTCCTGCAAGCTTACACAATACTTCCATTCCAACCTATCATCAACTTTATTCAAAATTACTTCAGTCCTAGATACACATTGTTGCTTTGCACAACACACCCTATCAGCTTTCGAGGGCATCTCTCTACAGTACCCACAAACACACCATGCAGGTGACGGGTTGTTTGGGCCAGGATGGTATCATCCCTCTGGCTTTACTGCCGGGTTTAACGCTGCCAGGCTCTTTCTCGCAAACCCTGAAGAGTACATTTTCCATTTTAACCTTTTGATCATTATTTCCTTTTAGACTTGCAATTATTTCCTTTCATATTCACATAATAATGATTTGTCTTTCTTACTACGAATTATTTATAGTGTTTTACTAGTTAAATTATTGGTGTATGATTTATCATCGTTTCTAACAATAAGTAAATCTTTTAATGTTTTGCGCCCAACGCGACCTTAGTTGTTGACGGGCCAATAAACAACATTCATTCTTTCATTCAACCTTCACGGATTTGATCTCTGTATGAAAGACAAATATGTTCAGATGGCTGTTGAAAATAAGCTAAGTACATGTTTATTGATAGTGAGCAAGGCTTTCAATATATAGTGCAATATAGTCAACACAAAAAAGTCTTAATGACATGTTTTTCTACTAGAAAAGGGGCTGTTATAAATTTATCTTTGTACCATTTCAATACACATACATATTTATACAAGGCTACAAAAAGTTCAAAGCATTTTCATTGTGGTTGCACATATCAATATGATAAAGAAAGAGTCAAGGTGATAAGAGATAAATATGATCTTTTTTTTAATTTACACAATTCTTGTGATACTGCTAATAAAAAAGAATAATGGACCTAAAACGATTCATTTCCTTGGACCTGTCTCTTTCAATCATTCCTCCTTTGCCTCTTCCCCGACCAACTCTCCTCTTCCACCAATACTATACCTTCTTGGCCCCTTCGTCAAAAGATATAGATTCTTCACTGTCACTCTTAAACAATTGATGTAGAAAATCTAAAAATTGAAGCCATTATAAAGTCATCTGATCAATGGTTTTTTATAAATGGAATTTGATCAAAGTATGGCAAAATTAATAGGCGGCAAAAGTAGTTATAAAATTCAAAACCGGGTAGAGAACAAGACTTCATTTAAGAATTGACAAAATATTCTGAAGGTGGGTCTCCCGCCATCCTACAGCGTCTGTCGTCGATTCCAATGTCCTCCTAAAGCTCGCGGCTGATTTGCGGTTGTTGGACAGGCAAACGAATTGAATGTAAAAAAACAGGTAAATCTCTTTGCTTCGTGCACATTCTCGCAAGACTGTCCGGTCATATTTAGCGTCTGGTAATTAGATCTCATTCATCAGACGATATTTACCTTCAAAAAGAGAGATCAAACAGAAAAGGACGAAACGAAATTATTATGCGATAAAATGATAAGAACTAATACCTTCTCTCTTGGTAAGAGATAACGACTATTTCATCAATTGCATTTTTTCAATACTCAAAGGAATATAGATCCACAATTTAAATGAGTGATCAAAGGTCAATTTTGTATATACCTGTATAGACAAAAATGACCTTTGATCACTCATCCTAAATAGCGGGTCTATATCCAGACGCCATTGTTGTCGTTGACACATTCGAATATCTTCTATTTCTGGACCAAAAGGCGTATCCTCCGATCATTATCGAAAAGCTACGATTCGTATTCGGGAGTCGTTGGTATTGTTTATCGTTCCTATGGTTATTCCCAATTTTATCGTTAGTACGGTGTCTATTTTTCATCACACGAAGGTATAAGGAATGACATTAATATAAAAGAACGGGATCTTATTTCAAACACTTTTCAACATCAATTTCTCTGCGCGGAAGCGTTAATGTAACTTCAGTTTTTCTGCCGTATAAAATCCGAATGAATTAGTACTTACTACCGTAATCCCTCTTCATCCGTCCCGAAGGTCCGTCCCTGCCCACCAAAGGATATCGTCTGAACAATGTAGACAATATTGACAACATACAATATTTTATTGACTTAAACTTTGCAGGTTCTCGTCAAAATGTGTATTTAACAGAAGCACTAATAAGTCACATTAGAAAAGTAAAAGAATTAGATACATTTTTTTATGAAAAACTAGATTAATTTATCAGAAACAATGTATATGTATATAATTTAAGTCCATGACCCGATGTTCCAATAAAAATATTAAGGATCTTTGGGATTTTTTGTTCACTACATTTTTTGACCGGATGAATTGCGTAAATCTGTATATAAAGAGGACCATTTATTAAATTTATCGAAAATTTTATTATACAGGGTTGTGAAAACGGTTGGGGATTATTAAATTTTGATTATTATAATTTATATAAGGCTTGTTGTATAATTTACATTCTTATAAACTTTCTAAACTTTCTCCGTACCGTAGATTTTCTTCCAATCCGTACAGTAGATTTTTCTATTATACAAATTAACGTCGTTCTAACGTCCTTGTAGCTAAGACGTCACGTCCGGATACTGGTGATTTTATATTTTTGAAGATTTTGTGTTTTTGTGCATTCAATTTCGGTTTAAAACAATTGATGAAATAGTTTTCTTTTGCTTATCTGACCGATAAATTTTCTGTTTTTAATTTAGAAAAGGAAACAATTGAAATTTATCGTGGTTAGGACAATTACTTAGATGATCGCTTAAATGAAATCGTCTGGTTTTAGGGTCTCTAAATTGTTGTGCATGTATAGTTCGCCTAGTACTTAGATTACCCAATATAAAATTCCCCACAACCATTGTATGTTATTACATTAATTACGTTTTTGGCGGCGCATGTCATGGTTGAGCTTACTTTGAAAGTTTAACTATTTAAATTATAGGAAACACTTTCACTAATGTGTTGGCAAAGGCTACAATTAGGTCTTCCACAGTGGCTTACTTTGTAGGAGTTACTAAGTTGGAGTGTCATTTATCAATAAACCTTGATATTGTATATATACCTTTTAAGGTTTGGAAGCTGTCGTATTCTTTTAATCCCTTTTTTTGACATGATTTTCGTCGTTTCGTTAGAATTTGGCATATAAAGGTTATATTTCAAGATGGGAAACATTTCATAGTTCATTGGTTTTTTGTTTCTAGACAAATGGGATGATACTTCCTTCAGATTTAATGTGCGGTTGTAAAATTGCATGTCTTGGTATTTGTGTAGCTTTTTGTAATTCCATCTTTAATTGATGCTATTAGATACTTTCTTGATCGGAGATTAACTTCGAGTTCGAGTAGCCTTAGACGTTTTGTTTCCTCATTTGATACAATTGTACATTTTCTTCGTGCCAGGTTATAGGGATAACTAGTTTTGGTGTGCTTGGGATGGCATGAATTAGAGTGTTAGTATTATTTGCTATCTGTTTCTTTAAAGTATGCATCAGTAGTTATTAGTGTTCCGTTTTGAGTAAAGCCAGATGGCCGAACACAGATAGGGGCTAAAGCTGCAGCCATTAATCCGGGCGGAAACATCATCCTAGCCCTAGGATAAGATGGATGCAAATATATACAATTAAAACATAGTAAAACACAACCATCCTGTTTGACGACTTGAGCTAGAAGAGGCCCGAACACGCTGGGGCGGATGTGAGGTCACACGCACCTGCTCCGTGGAAATCACTTCTCTGTGAAAACTACCACACTCCTCCCCTTCGTGTATTTAGGTTAGTCGAATGTTCAATTGTGGAATCTCTCGTTCTAGATAGTCTAACATCCCATACTAAGGACTCGTGGTACCCTGTAAATCCTTACTCAGTAAGGAAGAAAACTTTACCACAACTAAAATTAAAGTCTATTAAATCCTTAACTTATTTATAGAAACGGGAATCTTTACCATCTCCGAGAAATACCGCTATTAAGTGAAATCTAAATATGTGTCTGTTTAGGAATGACATAGCAATTCACTTAACTTCCAAAGTTCATTAAATGTTATTTGATCGTTTTCACACAACCCTAAACTGTAGTAGTCATACAAGAAGACATTAATGAATCTCGGAATGTCACTTGTTTGAATGCTTAATTTCCTAATGATGATTGTCTATAGGTACCACTAAAAATGTATCTTAACAGTTCCTTATTAACATTTAGATTCCTCATTTCATAAGACTATAGGAAAGTAAATGGATGTAACTCATAAGACATTGTAACGTTCAACTTCCTCATTTCATAAGACTATAGGAATGTTCGCGAAATTACCTAAGACATTGTAACGTTCAACTTCCTCATTTCATAAGACTATAGGAATGTTCGCGAAATTACCTAAGACATTGTAACGTTGAACTTCCTCATTTCATAAGACTATAGGAATGTTCGCGAAATTACCTAAGACATTGTAACGTTGAACTACCTCATTTCATAAGACTATAGGAATGTTGCAGAGCACTATGGTATCAGTCCAGTTAATATTGTCTTCTCTGTGATTACAGCTCATAAAGCATTCGTGTGTTCTCCACAGTTATTCGGCAGATCTCTTGAACGCTGGTGCCCCTTATCTAAGCAATCACCTGTGCCACATCACCAATAACGCGCGGCGTGTTCATGGAAGATTTGAAATTGATGCGAAGGTAAGGGGAATCTGTTTCTATCAAATTCTATTCGAGGGAACTTTTCTAACAGCGTACTGTTGATAAGAATCAAAGGTCGAGGCCATCCCTGTGAAACCAAAATAGCAATTTGGAAATCTCTGGGACCAGTTAAGAACAGTTTCCTCGGTGCCGTTAAAACAATGGAGATGAAACCTTTGAGTTCTTGCCGAATTATCCACCCAAATCTTGAATGCATCATGATAAGCAGTTCCACTATGTCTCCCCTCCTCTCTAACGTGTAGGACGACAGGCATACTGGATGGCACCAAATCCAAGAGGTTGGTAAATACTTCACGTTGTTGAACCCACGAAGACTTGGGCATTGTATAATCTAATCCGATTTCCCCTAAGGCTACTACTCCAGGTTTACATAATGATGACCTTATCTGCCGGTATAAATCTCTACTAAAAAGATGGGCTTTCTTCGGATGAAGACCAATAGCAGCACCAAATCCTGTCTCGAAAGTGAAGGAATTTGGATATGTATCCGGGTCACAGTATACTAGAACTCCACCAATAACTTGTACTTTGATAGATGGGTCCACACCAACAGAATACTTAAGAAGAGATGATAATGAAAAAGTTCGACGACTTGATTGCTACAACGATCTAAATGAAAATGACTATCTATTACTTTTAACGGTGATCTAGAAGTTGTTGGTTTTACTGGCTTTGTTGTTGAGTGATCAGATGTAGAAATGGATTGACTTCGGTGTATCTGTCGTAGGAGACGTAGTCGTAGCTGTTAAAGTAGTAGTATGAGTAGCACTAGTAGTAGCCTTAGGAATACCTGGCTGAATTGTTGATAAAGGACGACGAACATGTGATTCCACTACTTGGAACTTTTCAGTACTATCCAATTCATGAAACTCACGTCTCCGGGCTGCTGGTTAAAGGTTAACCAAGGCTCCTAGTACCCTCCAATGACATAACACGGCTTCAGACGATATAGGATCTAAGGTGAACTTATCTGGGATTGACTATCCGTCTTTTTCACACATCTTCTTCATCCAAATACCCTCCTGTTCTTGAACAAAACAATCCCGAGGTATGAAAACTAAATGGGACCGACTTGCAAACTTAAAGAGAGACAATAGAGTAGGGTTCTTTTCATTGACTACCTTACAAGCCAACCAATTCAATGCATCAATTCGTGCATTATGCAAGCTTTCATCTAACAATGCACCGGAACGAAAACGGACTGGCAAATGCTAAGACATGACATGCTGTTTCATTGCCCGGGTTCTTTTGTTACAAGAATCGATAGGACATATGGACTGAAAGTGTTTACGTTTACTGGAATCATCACAGCTGGATGTAGATGGGCGTACGGGCTCCCTCTCACAAGCTGAGCGTGATCTGATACGATTCCTTTTACTCCGATGATCTAGACGCCTGTTCTCTCGAGAAACACGGAACGTCATTGAACGAATTTCCCTATCTCTACATGACTGTGAAGGCAGGAACGATTCGTCAACTGGCTCTGGTTTCACGTCGTCGTCAGAGATGACAATTACTTCTGGATCTGGGTTTGCCACAATAACCAGATCGTCTGTCTTGCCACTGAAAGTAACTTTCCTCTTAGACGGTGGAATAATGTGCTGTACTGGCGTCTGTTCAACTGTAGGAGTGGTGAAATCATCCTCCTCATTTTGAAATAATAGATCCAGTTCGTAATCGCTGGTATCCTCATGTGTTTCAAAAGCACTAGGACTCCCAACGGAATCTAATACTGCCCATTCGACTGATTCTGGATCCTCATTCTCCTCCACTTCCATGCTGACCACAGGATCTTTATTGACAACTTCCTCCTAGCCACAGTCAAAGGAGGAAAGTAAGTATCGTTTACTATCAGCTGGTGAGCACTGTTTTCCCTAGTGGACGATGGAAAGTACTTCGGAAGTAGGCGTGTGGATAATGAGGAACCCATTCTCCAGCTTCTTTTAATGGGACTTCCCTCTGTAGCCGGACTTTCTCGCTCCTTCAACGGACTGCCTTCAAAACTGGACATGCTAGAAAATACAAAATAAACAAACATTTATACACCCGAGCAGTTTGGACATTTATATTTTCTTATATGGTCAGCTTCTTCTTCGCTCAAATTAACGCATTGTCCATGGAACCATTCATCACACCAATCACATACAATCATAAATTTACCATCATCCGACTTCCTGAAAATACAGTATAATTCTTTACCCTGACCTTGAATTTGCGACAGATTGTACAATTTCTTCCTCTCGGAAATAATCCAAGATGGATTTTAAACAACTTTTCATTCTGTCATGGTTCATTGTTGTCAATGTATTTCTCAAGCGAACTTTGTACAAATAAGGAGAAATGCAATGTATTACTAGCCCCGGACCTTTCCATTGAGGTTGCAATTTTTTACTTTTTCCCCTTCTTCGTGCTTGAATCTAAAATATAAACCATGTCCCCAACTGCATAGGTCTTCTTATATAGCCGGAGGTCATAGTCACGTTTTCGTTTTTTCAAATATGATTTCAATATATTCCTTGCTACCTCATGGGCTTCTTTGATACCCGATTCTAATTCACTTACAGATTCCTGTGATGAATTGAATTTTATTCTGTCAGATGGGAATGTTAATTGTAATGGAGTATATACTTCCCTACCCAACATCATTCTATTGGGTGTATAACCTGTGCTTCTGCATACAGATTACCTAATGGCCCCGACAATTTGCGGTTAATAGATGTCCAAGTTGTCTTGTCGGTTACCAACAAAACAACGTACAGCATCCATTAGCGTTCTATTATATCTTTCTACCTGGCCATTTGCAGACGGGCGATATGCAGTTGTGCGCTTTTTAGTAATATTCAAAAGATCACACACTTCGCGAAATAGGCTACTTTCAAAGTTACTCCCCCTGTCTCAAAATTTCTAATGGTACTCCGAACCTACTAAAAAACTGATTTACTACTGCTGCCGCTGTTACTTCAGCAGTTTGGTTTGGTAGTGGAATACATTCTACCCATTTGGTAAACTGATCCACTGCCATTAAACAGTACTCATTGTTTCTTGATGTTTTTGGAAGTGGGCCCAAGAAATCAAGATGTACCCTTTCCATCGGAATACCTGAATTGTAGCAAGTCATTTCCCACTTAGCATGTTTGTTAGGCTTCTTACACTTCCCACATTCTGGACAAGCAAGGATATATCTTTCTATGTCTTTAGACATACCATGCCAATAATAACCTTCCTTAATCTTACCAGTCGTCCTTTCGACTCCTTGATGACCAGCCAGTGGGATGTCATGTGAAACCTGTAATACTTTCTTCTTTCAACTTTCTGGAATTAGCAATTGCCTTTTAACTGTTCTTGGATGCTCTCTCCAGATAAATCCTTGCTCTAAAATGAAACATTTCCTGTTAATAAAATAATATTTAGAAGTCGAGTTAGCAATGAAGATATCACCTTCCCTTGGCTCCTCTGAATGATTAAGCCAATTTCTTAAAAATGACAAATCATCATCTTCATGTTGTGCCCTTTTTACTACATCGTTAGAAAGATCGTCAACTAACCTAACGTTACTTATCGATGAAGCCCTAGTATCAGAAAGTGGCACCACATAATCCACTTCCTCTGAAAAAGGACCCCATTTGCGTTGAGCTCTCTCGCAATATGCACAGCCTCCACACGGAAGAGCTGGCAAATCTCCACCTTAAAGATATTCATCACAACCCTCAGTTTTGGGAATCCTCGATAGAGCATCTGCATTTCCATGTTTAGATCCCGCCCTGTGGATCATATGTATATCGTATTGACTCAGCTCCTCAAGCCACCTCGCAATCTGACCCTGAGGTTCTTTAAAGCGTAATAACCATGTTAAGCTATTGTGGTCAGTTCGCAAGGTGAACCTTTTGCCTAATAAATAATATTTATACAACCTGGTGAACCTGATCACTGCAAGAAGCTCCTTTCGAGTAGTACAGTACTTCCTTTGCTCTTTTGTAAGAGCAAAGGAACCATAAGATATAACAGTTTGCTTACCATTTTGCACTTGGGATAGCTCTGCACCAATCGAGTCATATGATGCATCTGTATCCAGAATGAAAGGGTCGTCTGCGTTTGGCAGTCCAAGCACTGGCGCTGTCGTCAATGCCCCTTTCAAATCTTCAAATGCTAGCGCTTCTTCCTGGCCCCATTTGAAATCATTCTTTCCTGTTAACTCGTATAAAGGCTTGGAACGATGAGCAAACTTATTGATAAACATTCGGTGATAGTTAACCAATCCTATAAATTTCTCTACATCTTTTGAAGATATGGGAACTGGCCAACATTTCACTGCTTCAATATCCTTATCAGAGATCTCCAATCACTCAGGCCCAACCCATCTTCCCAAAATTTCAACCCTTGTTTGGACCAACACACACTTCTTGGGTTTGAGTTTTAACTGATGCTGCCTGAAGCGTTGGAATACCTCTCTCAGATTATGCATGTGTTTTTTATAAGTTTCTCCCATGGTTAGAATATCGTCCAGGAATGCTAAAACTGTATTCCAGTTCAGTCCCCTTAGAACGAGATAAATAGCACGGGAGAAAGTTGCCGGCGCGTTACACAACCCAAAGCTCATTTTCAAGAATTCAAAGAGACCATACTTCGTACTGAATGCTGTTTTCTTTATATCTGAATCCTTGATTTTGATTTGCCAATACGCAGAATTTGCGTCCAATTTTGAAAACCACTTCTGCCCGGCTAGCATATCGGTACAGTCCTCAACTAAAGGCAACGGATAAACATCTTTCACGGTTACCTCATTGAGCCCCCGGTAATCGACACACCATCTAACGCTCTGATCTCGTTTACGAATTAATACTGGAGATGCTGACCAATCAGATGTCGATGGTCTTATTACCTTTGCGTCTAACATTTTCTTCAAGTGCTCCTCCTCCTCCTTTACAAAGGCCATAGGAGTACGTCTCATTTTATGTTTAATAGGTTTAGCGTCCCCTGTTTTAATTTCATGTTCAAAAGCTGTTGAGTTACCTAGATCGAATTCATCTTGTGTAAACACATCTTGAAATTCGATTAACAATTCCTTGACTCCTTGTTTCTCATTACTTGACAGTTCTGACACGGATCTATCATATAAATCTTGTAAATGACTAGGAAGTGCCGAACTTACCCCCTCATTAGCCATACCACCTTCTGGGCCAATAGCTGCCATATCCAGAGGTATGGGGTTAACCACTTTTACTTCTTCGGCGGTACCCAAAACGCTATTCTTCTTTAACTTTACATTGTGATTGGTTAAATTAACAACCGAAATCCTTAGACCTTCCTTACTATTATAGATTGAGTTAGGAATGATCAAATCTTTGATGGGGTCAGCCTCTACAATATAGGAATTTGACAGTCCAGATACAGAACATGGCACTCTTACTCCTGAATTAGGGGGGATTTTTGTGGTTTTGGAAACTGTTACCTCAGCAATAATTGTCTCATTCTGTTCAAACTTGACCATGCTAATGGTTTCAGATCCAAATTTCTCAAATTCCTTAGGGATGTCAATTTTCGCATTTTACTTTCTTAAAAAATCTACCCCTTATAAAACTTTCATCTTCAATCGGTGCCACATGCACATTCTCCAAAATGTTTAGGGAACCTACCGTAAACCTGACTGGACCAACCAGGAATCCTTGCATTTTCAGATTCTTACCAGCTGTCCTCATCGTTACCTTTTTTAGAACCGGAGGAGTTTCCTGCAAATCCTGAAATAGACTGTCTAAAATTAAAGATACCTGTGCGGGTGTATCAACAATGGCCTTAACCTTCCTTTCTCCAACGGAGATAGGAATGCAAAACATTACGTCAGATCTGACTTGATTGATAACTACTTCAGGCTGTGTTTTTCCAGGGCTTTTCTCAGTGGGGATCGAAGTTAGCACTCCATCTCCGATCCACTGGTGTTTAAATCTTGCTCATCCTCCTTTCCCGCGAAACATACCTGTTTCCTCTCGGAAGTCCGTTTTAACTTTGGACATTCAGCCTGAAAATGACCTACTTCCTTACAATAAAAACAAGTAGACCTTTCTGGCGATGCTCTTGGAGAAGAGCGCTGAGTTTTCCTCCGACCTTTTTCGCATACATGGGAATAATGTCCCCTTTCTTTACAATTGTAACAAATAGGAATCTCCGGGCTCCTGCTCCTAGTTGAAGAAGAAGGAGACCTTCTTCTTTGTCTTAAGAGTAGTTCCAGTTTATCAATTATGGAATCTACTTTTTTCTCTAGCTTACCCACCCTTTTCTCGACCTTCTCCATTCGACTCTCCCTTGAGGGTGACTGAGGAGAGACTGCTTCAATTTTGGGCTCTGCAATGACCTGTGAAATAGTTCTTGCCTTACCAAACATAATACCATGAGTCTGGATAGCATACTTCACCCGGTCAATAGCTTCTTCAATGGTTTCTGGTCTAGAATTAGCAACCCTCTCACCTATTTCTTTGTCTTTTGCACCCAAGCAAAATCTTAACACTACCTGTTGAGTCATGTAATCATCTGGTAATGTTTTAAATGCCCGATTTCCTAATGTAAGAATTCGGTCAGCCCATTCCTCGATCGATTCTTCCTTGCCTTGAAAAGCATAAGTGAATCGAATCATAGCCGTTTCCGGAAGCTCTTGGTGTCCGAAACGTCTCTCCAATTTTTCGACAATGTCGACAAAAGTTAATTCGGCTCGATTATCATTCATGAGGGCGTAAAATTCACTTGCCTTATCTGTCAAGCTTTGGCACAAATAGTCCCTTCTCTCTTCGAGGGTCCAATGGTTGACCGTGGCAAATTTATCAAATTTTGTAGAAAATGCCAACTCCCTTTCCCATCATATGTAAGTGCCTTAGGAAGCTGCATCTACATTTGCTGACGATTTCCTACTGGCACTTGGGGTCTTACCCTCTGTGGTCTTATATGAACATCCTCAGCCACGGGTTCATAACATCTATTTTGATTGTCAAAGGCATGAGGATGTGCACGTGGGCCCCCTGCAACTGGGCCTGGGTTAAACATTTGGTGTTGCGCCATGTATCCTCCTGGTAGCATAGGATTAAAACCATAAGGAAGCCAAGGCCACATGGGATAATTAGCATTATTTTCGAAGTTCATACCTTGACCTGGAATCTGTCCCACTGGTTGCTGAGGCGTATTTTCAAAAGGGTATTGTGGTCCCTGATGAGCCTGCACAAAAGTGGCTGTGGCCTATAGGGTGTTCCAGCAGTTTGAAACGTTTGTGACCCCCGAGACATCGGTGGAGCCTTAGTCACTTGGGGAAAAAAAGGGGTCTGTGCCCTTTGTTTATCCAAGCCTTCTTCCTCTACTTTATTTGGAAAAACAATTGAATGAATATTCTGTGCAGGTAAGAAATCAGTATTAGTTGTAGAAGATACCTTAAATTTAGACCAGTCGATTTTCTGTTCTTTAGTTTTTGGAGGTCTTTAGCCTTGAACTCTTTAGGCCTTGTGCCAAATCCAAACACTGGTTCAATTGATTCCTTGATTGATGGCTTATGTTTTTCTGTATTGAACTTCCTCTCCAATTGTCCTTAGACAAGAGGAAATGAAGTTTCTTTAACCAACGACGTCTCTGACTCCTTGGGATCCCCTCCCCCTGGATTTTGTCCAAGAGGGTTTGGAGATGTTATAGACGGCCGCCCATTCAAACTAGCATTCTCTATAGCCTTTGAGAAAAGATATTCAATTAATCTCAATTGTTTTACAGAGTTCAATCATATCAGAAAGAAAAGTAAACATGCAATTAGGGGATCAGGTGGAATAACCGTTCTCATACGTAATGATCTAATAAACAGTAAGGTCATTCGTCGAATTTGTACCGAATTATCTGAGGTAGTTGTATTTTTTATGGAGAAGAAACATTTTGATGTTGAGTTTGGACACGCTTGGATTAGTAATGAATTAGGTGATACACGCGCGTTTGTTAAGCTATTCAAGAGTATACTTTTAGATATTTCATTACAAAATTGGTTCTCAAAAGTTCGATGTTCTTCAAAAGCGTATTATTATAGAGAATATAAACCCTGCTTGATTCAGAACGTTACCTTGAAATTGATATGTCTTTTATCCTAAGACAAACTCTAGCAAATTTTAGATGTTCAAATCATCAATTAGAAATTGAAACGGGCAGATATGAACTAATTGATAAACAGTTTCGAATTGGCAAACTTTGTTTAAATAACAATATTTACACAATAGAAGATGAGTACCACTTCCT
This sequence comes from Fragum whitleyi, assembly GCA_948146395.1. Lineage (NCBI taxonomy): Eukaryota > Metazoa > Mollusca > Bivalvia > Cardiida > Cardiidae > Fragum > Fragum whitleyi. Next base: position 2,201,074 of record OX411545.1, on the reverse strand, counting down.
CTTACTTTGTCCTTTCTATGAGGATTTACGTAAAATATATTTTCCAAAAGTGTGGCTTAATTCATTGCCTACAAAAGAATTATATTTTGTTATAATGCAATGCCAAAATGACAAATTATTACTTAATTTATCAAAGTATCTATCATCAGCATTTAAAGTTCGCCAAACACGATTAGAAGAATTATTAGTGTTAATTGACTGAATTCTTAATCTTTTATACTTTCATTTTTATCAAGTAAAACTAATCTCAATATAGAATTCCTAAAAATACATTTTGTATTCTATACATATATTTATAAATCTATGTATAAATGCTACACACAAAGCTATTGAATTGTTTAACAATGTCAAGATATTTACTGTAAGTGAAATACTAGTAATCATTTACATTCCTCAATGACTATTATCGAATATTTTTAAGAGGATTGTGTTGATGATGGTGGAATTTCAGATAAAAATAGAAAATATCCAAATCTAGTAAATAATTACAATAACATGAATCAAACAACAGTCAGCTATAAAAATTGCAGGAATATGTTACTCTCTATGAATATATATGCTCTGTTTGTATGATATTATGGGCCGGTGGCCTAAATTATTCGCAAATAAATTTGTTCAATGTCTTTACGATGCTACCAATCACCCTAACCTGACTCTGGCCTCCGAATTCTCCCACACTCTCCCTTTAGTCTCATTCATGCAGAGTACTCAACCTTACATCCTCATTTCTGACTCTCATCAGAGGACTCGAAGCCTCACTTACCTCCTCATGTTTCAAAGAAACTAGGGATTTATCCTCCACTTTGGTAACCTGCAACCTTGGTGCTGATACCATACTTGCCTCCTCGTGTTCATCTGAACTAGGAGAATCATCCTCGACACTCAAAACTTGTGTTTGTGGTGTGAAGGCAACATCCTCACCACTCACCTGTATCCCGTCCTCACTTTTACCAAAATACACCATATCCCAAAATTCTGGACCTACCCTCAGTGATGGAATGTTCATGATTAATGACCTATTTAAACGGCCATACTTCTCCCTCAGCTCCAGTATAGCTTGAGCTGATCTAGGTCCAATACCATGTAATGTCTGCATTTCATTCAAGGAAGCATTATCCAAGTCAACTTTTTCTCCAGGTGCACTGGCCATAGTGATTATTGGGTATACTGACAGTAAGTGAAAGGATCAAAATTCAAATGTATCTAACCAATACAATATATATTATAAGTTGGAATAACTGAAAATTTCCACTGATAGCAATGAAGCTATTTGGAATAGATAATTCAAGTTACTAATCCCCCGCAATAAACTAATACTGCTGGAGTAAGCTTAGTAAAATATTACTTACGTAATGATTGTTATAATAGCACAACTGTTAACTTCAACGTTGACAAAAGCTGTATAACACCGTTGTTAACAGGGTATTAACTACAAAAATCTGCAAATATTGAAAAAATAAATTGAAATTCAATTAGGAATTCTCCTCTATTTGAAACAATTAAACAAAAAAAAAAATTCTAATAAGGACAATAAACATTTCTTTATTACAAATGTACGTTGGTCCAAAGCTGACTAAAGACGGCAGCCAGTCGTCGGAAACTTAGGTACATTTATAAAATAAAAAAACCCATCTCTACTACAAAATGTAGCATGTTCAATATGGCTTAAAGCTGGCCAATGACGGAGACCAGTCGTCAAGAAGTGAAAAGTACATTCTCAATTTATATAACTTATGGCTTAAAGCTGGCCAATGACGGCGACCAGTCGTCAAGAAGTGACGTATATAATTAAATACACAAAGTAATATAACTACAGGTAGTAGGTACCTTGGATTAAAGCTGGTCAATAACGGCAACCAGTCGTCAATAAGTGTCGGGTATTCGAATTCAAAAACAAACAAGTGGAATAATAAATAAAATGAAAATTAATCCTTATTCATGTACTCTAACCCAAAGGCCGTGCAAACCGGCACGAAAAGCCAGGAAGTCATGTACATTTATATTTAAAAATTCCAAGAAACAAAAATTCCCAACTCAATAATTTAAAGTAAAATCAATATTTCAAAAAAAAAAATGAAGGAAACGAAACATTGAACTAATCATGTCACTCCATCCAAAAAATCCAAATAAAAATGAAAAATAACCAGTAGTTTTAGAAAAAAATAAAAAATAGACAATAAATAGTCAAAATTGTACAAAAAATTTCATTTCCGGCGGCCATTTTGGAAAAACCGGAAGTTCAAAATCGGTCGCGTTCACGATCATTATTTTTTTTTACATTTGCAAAAATACGCAAAAGTAAACAAAATTTCTATGGAGTAACACAAACTAGTTCATATATATGCCACAAAAATGACACAAAATAAGTTAAAAACACAGGGAATTGCGAATAAACGTCGTGTAATAGGATGTCACGTGACCCCCTCATTTGCACAAAGTTAAATTCTCAATCCAACGTATTTACGGAAAAATACAAAAATGCAAAGGCGAGAGCTACTCCCGTATCGTGTAACACGTCTCGAAACATAGCGAATGCCTATTCTTAACTGCTTACTTAGAAAACCGACTGAAAGATGATCCAAACCGTATCGTGTAACACGTCTCGGTGGAAAAATTGCAGTTTTCAATCAGGATCAGTTAAAATAAATAAATTACAATAATTTAATAAATCATGATAAATATTGCATAATATTTACCACACAATCAAACTCAGATGATATTTCCACATGGGGGAATCTTCACCCGAAAAAAAAATTGCTCTTTTAGCAGACGACATTACCATCTCGCCATTATTCATCGGCTAGCCGCAATTACAAACGCGAAAATAAACCGCTAGTCCGTTTTTTCGCAGCTCCAAATAAAGCCAGATGGCCGAACACAGATAGGGGCTAAAGTTGCAGCCATTAATCCGGGCGGAAACATCATCCTAGCCCTAGGATTAGATGGATGCAAATATATACAATAAAAACATAGTTAAACACAACCATCCTGTTTGACGACTTGAGCTAGAAGAGGCCCGAACACGCTGGGGCGGATGAGACGTCACACGCACCTGCTCCGTGGAAATCACTTCATCAAGACATACAATTTACCATTGGACCAAACTCAGAAAAATTACCTTTTTCTAGACATACTCTAGTGGTGGAATGTGGTAGTTTTCACAGAGAAGTGATTTCCACGGAGCAGGTGCGTGTGACGTCTCATCCACATTTGCTGGATAAAGTCATCCCCGAACTGTGGATATTATTTCCACTTTTAAGATGACAGCTTTATATTTTGGACAAAATCGGAACAAGAGTTGATAATATTTCAAAACATTCTTCTCATAAGATTATTCTTTCGGTTCTATTGCCATTTTCTTCGCGCACATTGCGCGTATATGTTTAGCTGCCAACTTCGCGATATCCTTCTGAAGTGGAGCACCTTAGGCCTCACGCAGTAAACTTTTGGAATTGAGAAGTGTTGCGTTAGGCGCACAGGCCTCATATACCCCATCGATGGTAGCCGCCATTGCTTGATATTTAGTAAGATCCAATCTACCTGTTAGGGCACCATAGTAAGTTGCGTTAATACCATAAGCTCAACGCTTTGCCTTGAGTTCATTTACTAGCTCTATCAAATCATCGAAGAGTTCATGTGAGTCTTCAAGTAATTTGCCGTATATGGATCTCGCATCCGTCCAACCTACCAATAAGGCAAATGGTGCGGCAGTGCCCGCATATGGCACTTTGTGTCTCAAAACCAAGGGAGCAGCACATCTACCATTGTACACACAAAAAGTCCAAAATCCGTCTATAATTGATGGCATTGCTCCGTGTACCCCAACGGTAGAAATCATCTGCCATGTTGATGCAAGCATTGTGCAAGCTTGTTCCCGTAACTTTGCTCCAAATTCTTCCATATGTATCATCATACTTCACTCCATCAATATAGTGATGTCCAAGTTAATGGAATGTGTAAGCAACTGTGCAAAGAATATTACTAAAGTATTTCGTTATGGTTTGAATGACGACTGGGTGTTTATTGTACCAAGTTGCTGTTTGATTTTATATGGCGAGGCATAATGGAGTGTGATCTGTTGCCGAATTTTGTAATTTCATATTTCATCTGACATGATGATACTCGTCAAGGTTCACATTAGCTACTTCCACACGATGTCTGAAAATCAAGTACTTGAAATACACCGACTCGTAAAGTTGATCATTAGTATAAGCTCCTAGCGGAAGACCACACACATGTCGAAGCCAAATAAAATTGTCTGTCAAGAAATCTTTTGATTCGTCTTGGTTTAGTGCAATGGGATCCATTGGGTTTCCAGTTCCTTTTGCAGGATCTTGACAGAGGAAGTGCGTATCGTTGGCATCTGTAAAGTTAGTATCTATCAGAACATAGTACTGTTTGGTGTCTTCTTCCGCCTCTCCGCTTTCATTGTGTAGAAACACAGACCCGTTCAATTCATCTGATATCTCAGCAGATAGATCTACTGGATCCATTGCCATTTTGAAATCTCAAATCTCTAGCATATATTTATATCATAGGTCAAATATTGATCGTGTAATTGCTGCTGTCATTTATGTTTGCTTTGAGAAAATATATATATATCGCAAATTCATTGTTAAGAGTTTCTTCGCCTATGTATAGCTTTTTTTCAAGGTAGCCTAATGCCAAAGTTGCGTAGGCTGGGACAAATTTTGTCCCCGTAGCTTTGCCTTTTACTTGCGTGTAAAATTTGTTACCAAAAAAGTTGTTGTTTTCTAAAATAAGTTTTGAGCCTTCGATTATCAATTGCTTGTTGAATCGTTTATGTATTAATTCTGGATATTTGTCCAACCAGTAATTTTAAGCTTCTAATCCTAGTTTATGCGTAATATTTGTATAAAGATTTGTTACATCAAATGAAATCATTAATGGTTGGTACTGGTACGGAGTCTGGTATATACGTTAGGAAATTAATATCGTCCCTGACATAACTTACAACATGTTTAATGAGGGTTTTTAAAAGAATATCAATTAAGTTGCTTAAACGATGAGTTTCACATGTTGGTCGGGCAATAATTGGTCTGAATGTCGGGTCATATGGGTGTGGAATTTCGACGAATTTGCTTTGTCGATGTTTACATGATTCTTTGATAAGAGAACTTAAATGAATTTTAGCAATCCATAGAAGGAACTGGATTTGCACTCAAAATTTGTGATGTAATCTACTTCGTTTTTATACGCCGCCGGAGGCGGACGTTTATTGGCGTCATCTTCTCCGTCCGTCCATCCGTCCGTCTGTCCATTTTTATTTTTAACGCAACTCCTCCTAAGTCTCTGGCTGGATCTGCTTGAATCTTGGTCAATGTTATCACCTCAATTGGTAGATGTGCATGAAGGAAGGATTTTATGGTTTGTTGATTTTTGCCTGAGTTATGCCCCTTAAAAACTTAGTCTCTGGGGCTTAATGTCCATCCACTTTTCTTGTCAACGCAACTCCTCCTAAGTTTCTGGCTGGATCTTCTTGAAATTTGGTCAATGTTATCACCTCAATTGGTTGATGTGCATGAAGGAAGGATTTAATGGTTCGTTGATTTTTGCCTGAGTTATGACCCTTAAAAACTTAGTCTCTGGGGCTTAATGTCCGTCCACTTTTCTTGTCAACGCAACTCCTCCTAAGTTTCTGGCTGGATCTTCTTGAAACTTGGTCAATTTTATCACCACAATTGGTAGATGTGCATGAAGGAAGGATTTTATGGTTCGTTGATTTTTGCCTGAGTTATGACCCTTAAAAACTTAGTCTCTGGGGCTTAATGTCCATCCACTTTTCTTTTCAACACAACTCCTCCTAAGTCTCTGGCTGGATCTTCTTGAAACTTGGTCAATGTTATCACCTCAATTGGTAGATGTGCATGAAGGAAGGATTTTATCGTTGGTTGATTTTTGCATGAGTTATGCCCCTTAAAAACTTAGTCTCTGGGGCTTATTGCCTCAGTTATGCCCCCTTAAAATTAAGTCTCTTGGGCTTATTGAAATTAAGTTTCTGGCTGGATCTAAATGAAACTTGGTGGATGAAATAACCGAAATTGGTAGATGAGCATGAAGTAAGGATTTTATGGTTCATTAATTTTACCCTTTAATTATGCCCCCTTAAAACTTTGTATCTTGGGCTTATTGAAATTGCAGCCTTTTGAACGCAACTCCTCCTTACTTTTTGTCTTTATTTAAATGAAACTTGGTCAATGTCATCACCATAATTTGTAGATGTACATGGATCAAGGATCTGCCTCGATAGCTCAGTGGTTAGAGCGTCGGTCTTCTGATCCGAAGGTCAGGGGTTCGAGTCCTGGAGACAGCGAGGTGTTTTCCTTGGGCAAGAAACTTAATAGTCACTGCCTCAGTCCACCCAGCTAAAAACGGGTAGCAGTGGATGAAAACCCTTCCACACACACACACAAAAAAAAAGGATTCCACTGCCTCTCGAATATCTCATGCAAAATTGATAGAATGAGTAAAAGTCGGTTAAAAGCTATACGTAGCTTATGTTAATTGTTAACTGTACCTCGTACAAAACCCCCGACTATAAATAAAAAGATTATTATTATATTATTAAAAGGATTTTATGGCTCATTTATTTCCCTGAATTATGGCCCCTTAAAACTTAGTGTCTGGGGCTTATTGAAATTGCAGCCTTGTGAAGGCAACTCCTCCTAACTTTTTGTCTTGACTTAAATGAAACTTGGTCATTTTGAATTTGGTTCTGTCAAAATAAGTAGTGTCTACAATTATTTTCGTGAAACAGCAGCAAAGTGGCGGCGTATTTTGTGGCTGTGGCACTCTTGTTGGTCATTGTTGGAGCCAAATCTTGTAATTTATATATTTGTTTAAAAGTTCTTTTAGAGCAATTATCATCTGTTTCAGAATGGTATTTTGAATCGTTAAATAGGTCAAGCATTTTAGATTTGAAATATTTTTTATTCTTAATGACAATTCCTCAACCTATGTTTGCTTCTTTAATGATAATATCTTTGTCGTTTACTAGGTCCTACATGGCCTTTCTCTGTTTAATGGAGATGTTATGTTTGATGTTGTTGTTATGATTTGTTGGTATCTTTTGAGTACCATTGATAAAGTCATCAAGTGCCTTATTTCTACCTCTCGGGGTTGGGATTCGCTTTTAATTCTCACGCGGGACTTATCTCCCATTGTTTCATTGCAATAAAAGAATTCTTTTAACTTAGGTCTTCTGTGAAAATCTGAGATATATGCATTTAACTGTTGTTCATTTGGTTTTTCGGGGGGTTGGTGTAAATTTAAGACCTTTAGGGAGTAATTGAATCTGATATACGGAAAAGTTTCTATTCGATAGATCGAATATCTAAATTTGATTTGAATTTTGATTTTTATGGTCATACTAGCATTTCGGTACTTGCACTTTCGTCTTAAAAAACATGTAACGAACCGAGCACATAGACAGATGTGATCTATTCAGAGAAAAGGATCCTCAACGCTGTCTTTATGTCTTCTCATTCACCATATATCTAAAAGCAGGTCTATCTAATATGCATATCCACTACAACTCTTCTGTGATGTCTTTTGTTAGAATCCAAACAGAATATGCAGGGCCGTTCTGGCACTGCTTGTTTCAAGCCGGGAATAAATCGTCATATACCCCGGCAAGAAACCGTATAACTTATACTATCTACCCGGCAATCAATTTTGTATTTAAGAAATACCGAAATACAGAAATGTACATGGAAAAATACGAAATGTTCGAAAATATTGCTGAAAAAGCAATTTCTATCTACCCTGTAATCAAAACTTATTATCATTTACCCTCAGTACTCTAATCGCTGATACTTTAATCTCAAACCAAGGAAATATCTAAAGAACCTAATTTGACTCACACTTACAACATATTTAACATATATTAACCTTTCTAAGTGTACATTTGCGTCTTACGTATCGTCCATAAAATAACAGCCTTTGCAGAAAAAGTTAATGGAGGCCCGATGCATCCATCATAAATATTTGCTGCATTCGAGAGAAACCTCGACGTCACAAAGTAAACAAGAAAACGTCGCGATTTCATTCGAGCGTTAAAGGCTTTTCATTTCATACATCCACGAAATAAATATAAATAAATATTAAAGATTTGGGTCACAGTATTTTATTTTTAGGTAAATTGGGTGCGCGGATTCAGTCGGAAAACACACACACATCAAAACTAATTTTTATGCGTTTCTTTTCCTCAAAATAGTCGTTCATCATTTACGCGATATAAACAAAATAAGTCCGTATGAAGTATTAGAATATAACCATAATGTTAATTATGGCGACATATTTTTTTTTTTTCAAACGTTTTTCAATCACACAGATGGAAATGAAAAGGGGGGGTTACACTAAAATTAACTGTTAAAATATTGGCATGAAGTGGGATAGTTTTGTCCGTTTGTAAACACCTCAGTATAGTTTGACTGTTATCATTGTCCGAGCACTTTGTCCTATTCACTTCTATATATAAACTTTGCGACAGAGATTTTTTGGATAATGAGATACATTGTTTTTCTTTGGACAAAACCAGAGATTAGTTAGCATAACGAAACGGTGCAAACTGTTTGCCAATTTTTTACCCCGCTTTGCATGTGCACTTGCAATGTAATTGGCAAACCGTTTGTACCGCTTTGTCATCCTGAACGCAAAGCCGCCATCAAAGCTCAATTCGAAGCGCGTCGGACTGTCAATCTAAAGGTCCCGGGTTTGATTCCGACGGCGGCACTCATTCTTTTCGACTATTTGTCTCTCACCAATTGGTTGATAATGGTAGACCTATGTGATATAGCAGCTGGAGACTTGGAAAGGATGTGGTGGTAAAGTAGGTGAGAGAAATACCAGGAAACCATTGATAGGTGCTCCAACCGCAGCGTTTTAACTGAAAAAATGTTGAAAGCGGCGTAAAGCTCCATTCTTCATCATTCATTGTCATTCTTAACGCAGGGAAGGTTCCTTGCCGTCCATTGTGTTTCAGTAGTTAAACACACAAAATCAAAATAAATCCGATTGATCTTGTATTTTGGTTATTTTCTTCGATGTACAGGCTTATTAGATACGCCTTCAAATAGTCCTCTTCGGCTTGGCTTCATGATATACATTTCAATCGAAGTATTTCTACTCTTTGTTCTTTGGCTCTGTGATCAGTCAACTTCCGTCCATTCCTCAACGGTAAAGTTTAATACCTTGTTCTCTTGAATCACAAACAAATAAGTAAAATCGAAGATCAATAGAATAGGGTGAAAACTATATCTTTGTTTTCACCCATTCTATCAACCCTAAATAATTAACTACGCTATGTTTCTCTAGTTGCACCAACTGTTAATTGTTGTCTGCAGCCTCAATACAATTTTCATTTAGATTGATGACGTCTTTCGAGACAACCCCAAAATGCCATAGAGTCGGCTGTTCAATTCATTTATCCGCGTATGGCTTGTTATTATGTTTGTTAGCTCACCTGAGCACGAGAGATCTATTGTGATCGAGAAGTGTCCGTCAACGTCTTGTGTGCACTCCAGAGGTCCAAATGTCTTGAAATTTGGTCAGAATGTTTGTCTCCATCCAATCTCGGTCATATTCGGAATTCTGTCAATTGGGGAAAATGGCTCAAGGAGTCAAATCTCGGGAAAACCTTGCGTGCACTCGAGAGGCCACATTTTTTGGCCGAAATGTCATGAAACTATGTCAGAATGTTTGTCTTCATTAAATCTCGGTCAAGTACGAAATTGGGTCAAGTGAGGTAAACATCGAGTCAAGGGGTCAAATCATTTCCAAGATTTTGACTCATTTGCATAAACACAATGATAGATGGACACCGTTGCAAGTGTTACGTGCCAATGTAACAAGAACAAAGAAGCCAGCAACAAACTTTACAATTAACAATATTTATTGACAATAATAACAGAATTATTGACAATATGAAACTAATACAAAAACAAATTACAATACCTTGAATGTTTAATCCTAAAGTTTTTAATTTTAGATCCAATTTATTTAAGTTCCTGGTCCACAAATAATAAGTCCAATAATATCCGAATTTAAAATGAAACACGCTTTTAAACACTTTAAGATAACGAGAAATCCCCTTTTAGTTTAACACTGTACTGATAAATGAAACCATAAGTCTAAATCAAGTGAACCAAGAATGCTGTAGGAACCCCTTTATATAATACTAAAGAATAATCTAGAATAGCAGAGAACATAAGAATACTCTAGAGTCTGAATCACTTTCTAAAAGGCCTTTCTAGAAAGATCTAAAATCTTCTACATATATATTACCTTAAAGTGTCAAGAGATATTTGAAAATCCCCAGACTAATTCTAAAAATAGACATGGTAAATACCATTAGGTTTATTTATAGTTTATTTATAACACTTTCCCCCTTGAAAGAAAAAAAAAGAAAGGTTTATGAAATAAATCTTCTTTTTTTTTTGCATTGTCATTAGCATATACAATGATAATATACATAACATAATTGATAATATCATGATTCGTTGAAACATTTCAGCACATCTAGCATGAAAATACAAACAATTTCACCAAAAGAATTGAAAAAGAGTAATATATGCAAACATACATACATATATACAAAAAATATAGTGAAATGTAACTGTTCAATTCAATATTTTATTAGAGATAAGACAATTCAAAATTTTAGTCTCTTGACAGAGCATCTGGTATAATGTTGTCTTTTCCTTTAATGTGTCTTACATCAAGATCAAATTCTTGAAGTGACAAACTCCACCTCAATAATCTTTGGTTCTTACTCTTAAGTTTGTGAAGAAAACTTAAGGGATTGTGGTCACTGAATACAACTATAGGAGAAGTTGCAGATGTTAAATAAACTTTAAAATGTTGGATTGATAAAATCAGAGCAAGACATTCCTTTTCAATGGTGGAGTAGTTTTTCTGATGTTTGTTTAATTTTTTGGAATAATAACAAACTGGATGATCTATACCATCATCGTCTTCTTGCAAAAGAACAGCACCAATACCAACATCACTTGCATCAACAGCTAATTTGAAACATTTGTCAAAATCAGGTGCTAAAAGAACTGGTGTGCTCTTTAGTATGGCTTTTAAGCGATCAAAGGCAACTTGACAGTTATCATTCCATTTGAACTTAACATTTTTCTTTAATGAATTTGTTAAAGGTTCAGCTATTATAAAAAAAATTCTTACAAAACTTTCTATAGTAGCCAGCCATACCAAGAAATCGCATCAGTTGCTTTTTAGTAGCAGGCACAGGAAACTCAGAGATAGCATTGACCTTAGATTCTAAAGGTTTAACTTGACCCTGTCCCACAAGATGTCCTAAAAAAGTAACAGTAGCATGACAAAATTTTGTTTTTCCCAGATTTACAGTCAATTTTGCATCACTGAGACGGTCGAAGAATTGTTTGATTCTTTGAATATGGTCACTCCATGTGTCTGTATAGATGATGACGTCGTCGATGTATGCGTCACAGCCATCAAAGCCAGCTATAACCATATTTACAAGCCGCTGAAACGTCGCAGGAGAATTTTTCATCCCAAACGGCATAACTTTGTACTGGTACAGACCAGTTGGAGTAGCAAATGCTGATACTTCTTTAGCCCTATCAGTGAGCGGAACTTGCCAGAATCCTTTGAGAAGGTCAAATTTGGTGACATATTTAGAATTACCGACTTTGTCAATACAGTCATCAATTCTTGGTATTGGAAAAGAGTCAGTTTTTGTCACAGAGTTCACTTTTTGTTAGTCAGTACACATTCTGTAAGTTCCATTTGGCTTTGGAACTTATATACATGGTGAACTGTAATTGCTTTGGCTGGGTTCAATAAAATCATTCTCCAATAAGTAATTCACTTCATCTTGAAGGGCTTTTTGTTTCATTGGATTCATTCTATAAGGATGTTGTTTTATTGGTTGAGAATCTTCCACAATGACATCATGATATATTTTATCAGTTCTTGTTGGGATGTCAGGAAACAAATGTTCATATTCATTAATCAACTGTTTCAGCTCTTCTCGTTGAGATGGCTCCAAATGTGAAAGTTTGTCGTCAAGATTCTTTAGTATTTCAGAGTTCTCAAGTTTAGGTGGACCAGGAACAGATTTTTCACTAAAGTCTGAATTAACTTCTGATTCAATCACATTTGATTCTTGTGGGACAGTGTTTACAACTGTAACTGGTTTTGAAATAGAGCTATCTCTATCAAAATACTTTTTTAACATGTTCACATGACACATTTGTTTATTTTTACGCCTTCCAGGAGTATTGATAATATAATTCAAATCACTTGTTTTCTTATCAATAGTATACGGGCCATAATATCTTGCCCATAAGGGTCGGCCAGGTATTGGCAAAAGAGCAAGTACTTTATCACCTGGTTCAAATTTCCTATCAACACTATGCTTGTCATATCTTGCCTTCATTTTGCTCTGAGATGATTTAAGATTTGACCTAGCAACCTCACATGCCCTAGACAGTTTATTTCTGAAGTCAGAAACATACTGTTACAAGTTCAAGGGTATTTCATCATCAGTAAGAAATTTCTCTTTTAAGAGTGTTAATGGCCCACGAACGGAATGACCAAAAACTAACTCAAAGGGGCTAAAGCCAAGAGATTCTTGAACAGATTCTCTGACTGCAAATAATAGAAAATGAATACCTTCATCCCAATTTTTCTCAGTATTGAAACAATATGACCTTATCATATTCTTTAGGGTCTGATGAAATATTTCTAAAGCACTTTGACTTTCAGGATGATAAGCAGATGACCGATATTGCTTGATACCTAATTCATGCATAACCTGTTGGAATATGCCTGACATGAAGTTTGATCCTTGATCAGACTGAACTGATTTTGGAAGGCCAACAAAAGTAAAGAACTTGACAAGAGCCTTAACGATTGACTTTGCCTTAATGTTTCTTAAAGGAATTGCTTCTGGGAAGCGAGTAGAAGCACACATAATTGTCAACAAATATTCAGAACCTGACTTAGTTTTCGGTAAAGGACCAACGCAGTGTTTTATTATTCGACTGAAAGGTTCATCAAAAGCTGGAATGCGTTGTAACCTTGCTTTTGGAATAACTTGGTAAGGTTTCCCTACCATTTGACAAGTGTGGCAACTTTTACAATATTTGGAAACGTCCGATTTAAGTCCAGGCCAAAAGAAGTGAGTCATAATCTTGTGATAAGTCTTGTTTACACCTAAATGACCAGACATTGGACTTTCATGGGCTATACTAAGTATTTCACGGCGATATGACTTTGGAACAAAAATTTGGTGATGAGCAGCCCAATCATCGTCAGCTGGGACATCAAATGGTCGCCATTTTCTCATCAGAATACCATTCTTTTTATAGTAACAAACAGGATTCTGAGACATTTCTTTTTCGGATAATGCCCTATCAATTAACTTTGAAATCGCAGGATCATTTTGCTGTTCCTGGATTAACTTTGACTTTGAATGCGTTTCATGACCTTGGTCATTTGACCTTGGAGATGACTGACAAAATTTTGACGAGTCTGTCTCAGGCAGACTAAGATTAAAAGACTTTTTAATCTCGTCATTGAAATATTGACCAACAAAAGTATCAGTTAAGTCAATATCATTTGAATTTTTCAAGGAAGCTTTTTTAGCCATACCCCGAGTTACTGCACATGAAGGGTACAAATCAGGTATTTCCTACAAAATAGGATCATCTGTTTGACCTCCATTAGGTGTGTCAGTTACAAGAGGATTAACAACAACCTTATCTCCAGCTAAGTCATTGCCTAGCAATAAATGTACACCTTTAAATGGTAAAGAATGTTTAACACCAACAACCACAGAACCAGAAACTAAATCTGAGGACAAATTAACCTTATGAAGAGGAACATTAATAACACCACACTCTACACCCTGAATAAGGACACTAGTACCAGACGAAGTCTTCTCAGAAAAAGACAGAACATCTGCTAAAATAAGAGATTGAGAAGCTCCTGTGTCTCTTAAAATTTAAATTGGCAGGTGGGCGCATATCTCCTGAAAGTGATACAAAACCATCCAACATGATCGGTTCGAAAATCTCCATACAGGAATCAGAATTTGGTTCTGCCTTAACAATTGAATTTAACTCAAAAGAAGGCTGTGATTTAGGCTGAAGGCTGGTGAGCCCTGTAGGTTTGGCTGCACTCAGTTCCTTCTTCGTTTTTAATCTAAAACATTCCGAAATAAGGTGACCTGTTTTTTACAAAAAGTACAGTGTACTCGAGATAAGGGGTTTTGAACATTGGTTTCACCAGTAGACTTTGGTTTATTCGAATTCGATTGACTAGACATGCTAGATGAATCACCAGACATAGTTTTATTTTGGAAGCAGGTTTTGCTTTATTAACGAAAGAATTTTTGTGTGTAAGGTAGTAATCATCAGCTAAACGAGCTGCTTCATGTATAGTTTCAACATTTTTTTCATCTAAATGTGACTTAATGTCAGATTGAATGCAATTTTTGAATTGTTCAATTAATAAAAGTTGTCTAAGATTATCATAATTTTGGTCTATTTTCTTAGAATAGCACCACCTGTCAAATAATTTTTCTTCGTTTCTTGCAAATTCAACGTGAGTCTGGCCAGATTCTTTTCGACAACTTCTAAAATGTTGTCTGTATGCTTCTGGTACCAGCTCATAACCTTTGAGAATGAGTTCTTTTACAGTATCATAATCATTGCTTTGTTCTGTTCTAAGTTGCGAATAAATATTGCGAGCTTTTCCTACTAAGACACTTTGGAGAAGTAAGGTCCATTGCTCCTTTGGCCATTTCAAGTTATTTGCAATTTTTTCAAAATGTTCGAAATATGTATCAACTTCATTTTCTTGAAATTGAGGAACAAGCCTAAAATGTTTTGTTAAATCAAAATGGTCATAATACATATATCTGGACTGATTTGCTCTATCTTGAATTTCTTATTTTTTTTAATCGTAATTGAAATTCTCGTTCTTTTTCTCGCTCTCTCTCTGCTCTCTCTTCTTCTCGTTCTCTTTCTTCTCTTTGAAATTGCCTTTCTCTTTCTTTTTCTTCAATTTCTCTTTGTGCTCTTTCTCTTTCAATTTCAATTTCTAATTGCTTTTCTTGAAATTTTCTCTCTTCTCTCTCTCTTTCTATTTCCAATTCCTTCTCTCTTTGTTGGAGTTTTAACAGTTCAAGATCTCTTGAGCTTGAAACTGATGGAACATCAACAATGAGAGACAGAGCCTTTTCATCAAAAATGTCCTCATCAACAAAATATTGAACCAAAATATTCTTAATTTCATGCTTTCGCAATGAGGACTTGACTTCTTTTAATTCATAATGCTTGGCAAGATTGAGCAAATCAGGCTTTTTACCCAAATTCAATAGCTCCACGGAAGGTTCGTGCGTAAATTTTTCTAAGTCAAAAGACATGGTAGCTTGTTGCTGTATTTAAACAAGAATGTAAGATTTCGATAAATAATAGTGAAAGTACACTCTAGATTTATCAAAATTGAAATATGAAATTAATTTCTTAAATAATTTTGGACACTAGATTTAAATAAAGAATTTGTTTGATTTGTTTTGTTTTGTATGTTTGTTTGTCTGATGTTCGTATCCCGGACGAGCCCCCAATTTGTTACTTGCCAATGTAACAAGAACAAAGAAGCCAGCAACAAACTTTACAATTAACAATATTTATTGACAATAATAACAGAGTTATTGACAATATGAAACTAATACAAAAACAAATTACAATACCTTGAATGTTTAATCCTAGAGTTTTTAATTTTAGATCCAATTCATTTACGTTCCTGGTCCACAAATAATAAGTCCAATAATATCCGAATTTAAAATTAAACACGCTTTTAAACACACTTTTAAGATAACGAGAAATCCCCTTTTAGTTTAACACAGTACTACTAAATGAAACCATAAGTTTAAATCAAGTGAACCAAGAATGCTGTAGGAACCCCTTTATATAATACTATAGAATAACAGAGAACATAATAATCTAGAGTCTGAATCACTTTCTAAAAGGCCTTTCTAGAAAGATCTAAAATCTTCTACATATATATTACCTTAAAGTGTCAAGGATATTGGAAAATCCCCAGACTAATTCTAAAAATAGACATGGTAAATACCATTAGGTTTAATTATAGTTTATATATAACACAAGACAATAGCCAAGTAGGCCTGTGGTCAGTGAAACTAGAGAATCAGGCTTCATGGAAAGCTTACGAAATATTTCCATTCAAACCTATCATTATCAACCTGATTCAAAATTACTTCAGTCCTAGATACACATTGTTGTTTTGCACAACACACCCTCTCAGTCACCGTGGGCCTCTTTCTACAGTACCCAATAACACCATGCAAGGAACGGGTTGTTTGGGTCAGGATGGTATTCTCCCTCTTGCTTTACTAACGGGTCTTACTCGCAAACCCTGTAGAGTACATTTTCGATTTCAAACTTCTTCATGGAATCGTTCTCTGTAAGAAAAAAAATGTTCAGATGGCTGTTGATACAAACCTTAGTACATGTTTATTGATAGTGAGCAATGCTTTCTATATATAGTGCAATAAAGTCGACAAAGGAAAGGCTTTAAAAGTACGTTTTGCTACAAGAAAAGGAGCTGTTATAAAATGATAATTGTACCATTTCAATACACATTCATATTTATATCAGGCTACATAACGTTTAAAGTATTTACATCATAGTTGCACATTTCAATATGATAAAGCATGAGTCAAGGTAATAAAAGTAAGTGATGTAGGATATATACTCTTTTTAACTCAACTGAGCACAACGAGCTCAAGGGGAGCTTTAAGGATCACCCTGACTCCGTTTCGTGTCATGCGTCGTCAATTTTTCAAAACTTCTTCTCAAAAACCACTAGGCCGATTTCAATTAAATTTTACCAGAATGTTCCCTGGGGGACAGTCTTTAAAAGTTATTCGCTAAATTCTGATTGGTTTATAAATATGGGCGTGGCAGGGCTGGGATTATTTTGAGCCCGAAATCTTTGAACGACATCTCCTCCTGACCCACCGGGCCGATTTCATTGAAACTTCACCAGGATGTTCTTTGGTGACCCTTTTCAAAAATTGCTGGCGAAATTTTGATTGGCCTATCAATATAGGCTTGGCGGGGCGGGGCTTATTTTGAGCCCGAAATCTTTGAACGATATCTCCTCCTAAACCTTGGGGCCGATTTCAATGAAACTTTACCAGATAGTTCCTTGGGTTACCCTTTTCAAAGCGAGATTTGATTGGCCAAAAAGTATGGACGTGGCAGGGCGTTGCTTATGTTGAAGACTTTTTTTAAATGAGTGATATTTTTCTCGACCTACTAATTGAAGTAGAGTTTTGGGCTTTTCGATCATTCCATCCGAAACGCAACCTATTCGCATTGTTAATCGGTTCCGATGACGAATTAGGTCCGACCTTACAAAATAAATGTGCTTGTCCCGATTTCCCGTTTATGGCCGATCATGTTTTATTCCGGAATGAGGGTAACCAAAGGCTATGGATTTCGTAGAGACTACTTCATTTTAAAAAAACACTCTATGATTCCGAGAATCAACGTCGAAAATTGGCGGTAAACGTTATTTCGTAAACGTTATATCTGATGTCAATTTTTCATGAAAAAAGCAAACAACCCATTGTTTTGCAAAAACCTTGTCTTTTTCAGATATTTCTGTTCCTATTTGATTTTACATATATATGAATGCAGATACAGTGGTCTCGCATTACCCCGAGAGGGCGAAAACTCGAATTTATGCGAAAACTCGAGCTGGCCTTCCGGTCCCGACGCGTCTTTCTCTATTTTCTTGATGGTAATTACTGCACTAACTCGAACGCGCGATTGCTTGAGCAGCAATTTCAGTCCCATGGTCAAATTTTACTGCATTCCCTCGAGCAAAGGGGTTCGTTACTTACTGATATCTATTGTTTTGCATCAAAATAAACTTACAGTGCTTATTCGTTATTTCGTCCTATCGCAAGGAATACAAAAGACACTCGTCCTGCAGGGCCAGTGATTTGAAAAAGTAACTCGTCCTGGACTGTCTGTCACTGGCCCTACAATTAGCCTAGGGATCGTTGAAGAACATGTTTTGTATCTGGAAACGTCATATTGAAGTGCAGACGAAACGAAAGTACAACTTTTTACGTCATTCAAAAACATTAAATTCCGGTTAATAAATTCCGGTAAAATGATCGGGACAAATAAAATATATATCATTTGTAAACATACAATACTATGGATTTTTCGGGTAAAATTTAATGATTGTGGCAACAAAAAAAGTAGTTGATATGAACAAAATAGGAGGAAATTTATTATTATTTTCGATACCTTCCTTGAGATCGATGTGTATTTACGGAGTTCGGGTACCGGGTTGTATAATGCGAAAACTGGAAGTTTTATTTTTTGAAATCAAAGTACATGACTGTTTACAGTTCAAGTTGTTGCGAACATCTATCACCGCAGCTTTTTCAAAGCATCTTTTTTTGCCTTTTATTTATTTTTATCCTTTCACTAGACATATTAATTTAATGCCATTCATCCGTCTCTCGTCCGGGAGGACGACTGCCTTAGAATTTCCACTCGTCCTCCGGATTTCTTACTCGTAAATACCAGCGGAAGAGTGGATTCTTTGGATCCTGATGTATAGCTTTTTTTCAAGGTAGCCTAATGCCAAAGTTGCGTAGGCTGGGACAAATGTTGTCCCAGTAGCTTTGCCTTTTACTTGCGTGTAAAATTTGTTATCAAAAAGAAAGTTGTTGTTTTCTAAAATTAGTTTTGAGCCTTCGATTATTAATTGCTTGTTGAATCGTTTATGTATTAATTCTGGATATTTGTCCAACCAGTAATTTTAAGCTACTAATCCTAGTTTATGCGTAATATTTGTATAAAGATTTGTTAAATCAAATGAAATCATTAATGGTTGTACTGGTACAGAGTCTGGTATATACGTTAGGAAATCAATATCGCCCCTGACATAACTTTCAACATGTTTAATGAGGGTTTTTAAAAGAATATCAATTAAGTTGCTTAAACGATGAGTTTTGCATGGTGGTCGGGTTATAATTGGTCTGAATTTCGGGTCATGTGGGTCTGGAATTTCGACGAATTTGCTTTGTCGATGTTTACATTATTCTTTGATAAGAGAACTTAAATGAATTTTAGCAGTCCATAGAAGGAACTGGATTTGCACTCAAAATTTGTGATGTAATCTACTTCGTTTTTGGTCATTGTTGGAGCCAAATCTTATAATTTATATATTTGTTTAAAAGTTCTTTTAGAGCTATTATCATCTGTTTCAGAATGGTATTTTGAATCGTTAAATAGGTCAAGCATTTTAGATTTGAAATATTTTTTATTCTTAATGACAATTCCTCAACCTATGTTTGCTTCTTTAATGATAATATCTTCGTCGTTTACTAGGTCCTACATGGCCTTTCTCTGTTTAATGGAGATGTTATGTTTGATGTTGTTGTTATGATTTGTTGGTATCTTTTGAGTACCATTGATAAAGTCATCAAGTGCCTTATTTCTACCTCTCGGGGTTGGGATTCGCTTTTAATTCTCACGCGGGACTTATCTCCCATTGTTTCATTGCAATAAAAGAATTCTTTTAGTTTAGGTCTCTTCTGTGAAAATCTAAGATATATGCACTTTCATGCCTCTTTGTATGCCACACTTATTCAAATTTAGGTTGTAAATGACCGGAATAAAATGATCAGAAAATATTTTTTTCTCTTTTTAAACAATCATAAAACATATGAACTTTTTGTCGATTAAATGCTCGAATTTAAATTGAAAGTTGTTAATAATTTGTTTTTTCTCTTAGTTTTGATTGTTCCGGTGTCTCTGAAGGTATTTTTACTAATTGCAGTTTCTTCGGAATCACGATTGGCGTTGACTATAACTATCTTTGATATGTTTCAGCTAGAATATTGTTTCTAATAAATTGCCAATAGTGAATTTCCTAAAACCACGTTTATCATTCCAAGTTTGGGTAATTGCGGATTTGATTCTTAATGCCTGTTTTTGTACATTTCTTCCGTCTTCAATTTGTAAAGTTGTTGGTGTAGGAGTATTGATGTTTTCTATTGCTCTAGTAACAGAGGTAAGAGCGTCAGGGATCTTTTATTGGTTCTACAATGTTTCAGCATTTAAGTTGTTTGGGTTGGGGCCATTAATTGTTGATCTCGGATTTCTCTCAACAATTCCTTTATTTCTTTCAGTTCGGTAAAGAATTGTTGTATAGAAATATTTTTAAACTGATCTTTTATAGATGAAGACGTACCTGGTGATGTTTCTGAATCTTCTGTCGATTTCCTACTTAGACTCATTGTTTTCTTTTAAGCTGTCGGCTTGTCATTTTGCCCCGTACTGTGATGTTTTAAACAAAACAAAAAGTGGAAATAATATCGACAGTACGGGCATGACTATAACCAGCAAATGTTAATGAATAACAAGCCTTGACCTCGACCTGTTTCACAACGTTCTTCAGGAGGATACACACAAATTTACTTAATAACGACATCAAATGACGTTAACGACGTCGAAACGTAAAAATTGAAAGCGACGTCACTCTCGATGACGTAAAACAGACTTAAAGACTTGACAGTCCAACGATGAGTTCTGATATTGGGATTGTGACTAGAGTAAACGATATCAATTGATTACATGTTACAACTTAAATGTCTGAAATCTCATAAGATTATTCTTTCGGTTCTATTGCCATTTCTTCGCGCACATTGCGCGCATATGTTTAGCTGCCATCTTCCCGATATCCTTCTGAAGTGGAGTACCTGAGGCCTCACGCAGTAAACTTTTGGAATTTAGAAGTGTTGCGTTAGGCGCACAGGTTTCAGATACACTATCGATGGTAGCCGCCATTGCTTGATATTTAGTTAGATCCAATATACCTGTTTGTACACCATAGTAAGTTGCGTTGATAACATAAGCCCAATGCTTTGCTTTGAGTTCATTTACTAACTCTATCAAATCATCGAAGAGTTCATGTGAGTCTTCAAGTAATTTGCCGTATATGGACCTCGCATCCGTCCAACCTACCAATAAGGCAAATAGTGCGGCAGTGCCCGCACATGGCAATTTGTGTCTCCAAACCAAGGGAGCAGCACATCTACCATTGTACACACAAAAAAACCCAAAATCCGTCTAAAATTGATGGCTTTGCTCCGTGTACCCTAATGGAAGAAATCATCTGCCATGTTGATGCAAGCATTGTGTCTATGCTTGTTCCCGTAACTTTGCTCCTAATTCTTCTATATGTATCATCATACGTCACTCCATCAATATAGTGATGTCCAAGTTGATGGAATGTGTAAGCAACTGTGCAAAGAATATTACTAAAGTATTTCGTTATGTTTTGAATGACGACTGGGTGACTATTGTACCAAGTTGCTGTTTGATTTTCAATGGCACGGCGATTTGCATAATTTCTAACAGTATGTAATGGAGTGTGATTTGTTGCCGGATTTTGTAATTTCATATTGTATCTGACATGATACTCGTCAAGGTTCACATTAGCTACTTCCACACGATGTCTGAAAATCAAGTACTTGAAATACACCGACTCGTAAAGTTGATCATTAGTATAAGCTCCTAGCTGAAGACCACACACATGTCGAAGCCAAATAAAATTGTCTGTCCAAATTCCAAATTCCAAATTCCAAATTTTATTTGTATTATAAGGCCAACGGCCCATACACATATAAATACATTTAATAATACAAACAAAATGTGTAAGTGTACAAAATATATGGCAATCAACATAAACATGAAAAAATCAAAAAGTCAAAAAGTGAGACAATCTGAAATTCAGTCAAACAAATCAGTTCATAGTTATTCATCTGTAGATGAATACATGTATAAATTATTTGTTTGACCATTTTAGTCCTAAAAAGACACAGTGTATTTAGAGATGTGTTTAAACTTAAACTTCTTGTGATTCCAGATATAGTTTTCTTTTTTCTAGCGCATAAAAGATAAACATAGCCAAATTTCGGATCGTTGTTTCATTTTTTGATGACATTAGCTTATTAAATGATGTTATATTTAAAACATTTGTATATTTCGAGTCAATGTAATCCTTTCTTAAATCATTATATAGGGGACATATTAACACGAAATGTATTTCGTCCTCAACATGTGAATCACAAAAGATACAAAATCGATATTCTCTGGTTATGCCATAGTGTCTCCCCTTTTCGATCATAAGTGGGTGCGAAGCACTTCTAAATGAGGAAAGACATGACCTAAATTTATTTACATCAATGGATGACAGATATTGCTCCTGTCCAAAAGAGTTTTTGAAGCCACAGTAATAATTCAATTTTATATTTTCCGCACAACTAGCTCCCCATTCTTGTATATATTGGTCTTTTAACCGTTGTACATATTCACATAAAAACATTTGTTCATTTTCAACAGTTTGATTTTCCCAAATTTGACCAAAGCCATTTCTACATAGGTTTATGCGCACATTGGAAACCCAATTTTGATATACGAGATTATCATAGTGCAAAAGCATGTTATAACAAAGTTTGACAAATCTGTTATCCGACATTTTTAGGATACGAAGCCAGTATTTGACTACTCTTTTAGATGACAAAATTCTTAATGGATATCTACCGGTATCTCCCAAAATAGACAAATTGCATGATTTAAAATTAACACTAAGAAGTCGTTTACATGCGTAAATCTGTACATTTTCTATGCAATTCCTATTTTGTAAACCCCAAAGCTCTGACCCGTATAACATAATTGGAGAGATCTTTGCATCAAAAATTTTAAAGAAAGAAGATACGGGAATATATGGCATTTGATCAAACGATTTTAAAACATACATTAAAACCTTCTTTGCTTTGAGTGCTGCAGTATCTGCCATATTATATAATGATAATCTGTTGGTGAAGTCAATGCCTACATACGAGAAACGAGGGACAATTTCAATGTTTTTGCCGTCATATGTCCATCGTTCTTTTTTCGACAATTGACTACCATTCTTAAACACAACAATTTTAGTTTTATCTAAATTGACCTTTAACTTGTAATTATAACAGTAAGTTTTCAGAATTTCTAGTTCTTTTTGTAATCCACGTACTGTGTCGGAAATAAGGCCTATGTCATCGGCAAACATTAACATAAATATTTCTGTAAACGCGGGGAACAATTGTATGCCTCTAACATCATTATTGGCCATAATGTCATCCAGGTCATTAATAAAAAGAGAGAATAGGGCTGGACTTAACGGACAACCCTGTCTAAGGCCCATTGGACATGAAAATAAGTCACTTATGCCCGATTCAGTTCTTACACACGCCTTTACATCACTATAGACAGCTGTGATTGCTTTAAGTAAATTTCCACCTATACCTTTTTTTAGAAGCACATTAAAGAGCAGTGGACGGCTAACAGAGTCGAAGGCCTTCTCAAAATCTATAAAAGCTACATATACAGCCTTTCTTTTCCTCGACAAATATTTAGAGATCACTGAGTAGAGAACAAACGCGTTATCGATAGTATTATAATTTGACCTGAAACCAGCCTGAGACTCTGTTAGACATTCATATGCTTCAGTAAAAAATGTTAAACGTTTGTTAAGTATACTTAAATACAATTTACTTAGTATTTCCATAAGAGAAATTCCCCTATAGTTACTGGGTTCGTTTACATTACCTTTTTTATGTATCGGTACTAATAAAATGTTTGCCCAATTTGTTGGGAATTCGCCATTTCTGAATAATCTATTAAATAGTAAATTTACAAAAGGGAGTATTGTGTTTATACTGTACTTCAAATGTTTTGGAGTAATTTCACCAGAACATGCCTTGTTTACATTAAATGACTTAAAACACGAAATTATTTCTTCGTCAGTAATATCAGAATTAAAAATTACACTTGTTTCATCATCGATAAAAACTTCATCTTCAATTTGAAAATTGCTTTGAGCATCATCACCTTTGCCTAACAAATTTTTGAAATGGTTAAACCAATCATTTACAGAAAGAGTTGGCGTGGTTTTTTGTCTACCAGATAGTTTACGGACCTCGTTCCAAAAGCTCTTACTGTTTCTAGTATTATTTTCTAAATTTGTTACCTGTTTTTTCTGATATTTATACTTCTTTGTTTTACAAGTTGATTTATACTGGTTTTTATATTGTAGATAAACTTGTAGATCAGTTTCCCTTTTACTTGTGCGGAAGCGTTTCAAATGCATCCTAGTTTGTTTTTTAAGTTTAACACATTCATTATCAAACCAAACTTTGTTCAAAATATTATTTTTCCTTTGTCTACTTGGTTTTTTGAAACTCTTTGAACTGTCGAGAAGTAAATTTTCTAATTCTTGAAGTATTTGATCAATATTGGCATTTTCATCAGATAACATAGTGTTGAAAAAATCAAGTTTACCGCTACTAATTTGACTATTTAAGATTTCAATAAAATGATCCGCATTGTTTGCGTTTATATTGTAAAATGTTTCAGTATTATAGTTATAGGTTTTATACTCATTTTGGATGTCACGGATATTCCGTATTCTCAATAGAATTGGCATATGCGTACTTTCTGGACTACATAATATCTCAAAGTCATGGACGATATCTAATAGATCATTTGAAAGCACAAAATAATCAATAACACTACAGCCATTTTGACTGAGAAATGTAAAATGTCCTTGGCCGGAATCATTGCCAAAGCGACCATTTAAAATTGAACAGGAATATGTCTTGCAAAGGTTAAGTAATTGTCTGCCAAACTTATTAACTTTTTCATCTTTATTAAATCTTTTGGGTATGTCAATTTGATTAATTGAAATATCTATCTCCTCTAAATGGGGAATATTGCCGTCGATTTGTATTGAATCATTTAATTGTCCGGTTCTCGCATTCAAATCGCCATTTAGTATAAATGGGTAGCCGGACAAATTTTTATCTATTAACAACTGCTCTAAGAGATTTGGTCCACTTGATTCAAGATTTTTATAAAATGGAGAACCATCCGGAGGTAAATAGACTGCTATATATAAACAATTTTTATGAAAATTCATCATTAACTTGTCAAACATTAAAACAATACCAAAGATTGTATCATGACAAATTCTTTTGACAAATTTACTGAATCTGTTATTAACTAAAACGATTACACCGCCCATTGGTCTTCCATTAGAACTGGATTTTACAGCTTTACATGTAAAAGATATATAATCGGGAAAAATCAGAGTATGATCAAAATCTTCTCGTAACCAAGTCTCTTGTAATGAAATTACGTCATATTGTGAAATCAAACTTATTGTTTCTGAATTCAAATTTTTTATGCCTTCAATGTTCCAAGATAAAAAGGAGATATTATGAGTTTGTGTTCTGGACCGGCCGTTTTCCTAGGTGTTCGTCATTGTAACATCAGCATAAGAAGCACTTCCATCAGGATCAGTAGTTTCATCAGATTGGAGTGCTTTGAGTGCTTCCCGATTCCTATCGTCTAGGGTACGTATGCCAGGTTTTGATTTATAGTAATGTTTTGTCTTGTTCATAGGAAGTGTGTATAGCTTACCGTTTTTAAAGTAAGCCTTTAGACCTTGACTTTTAGCCTTTTTGATCTGGTCCCTCTGAATTAAACTGAGATCATTCGAGATTCTGATGCCCTTTAATCGTAGTTCATTTCGATATTTAAACAACTCAAGTTTATCCTCAAAATGTTCAAATCTGATAATCATCATTCTTGGTATATCGGGATTTGTTTTTCCTACACGATTCGCCGAAAGAACTTTAACATAACCTCGATCCTCATTTTTCATCACCGAAATAAGTTCTTCCTCGACCACTGTGATCGGTGACTTTCCATCATCATTATCGGGTAATCCAAATACTCTAAGCGAACGCTTTAAATTATCATACTCCAAGTGATTTAACTGCTTTTCTATCAATTCAAATCTATCGTTTGCCCTGTCATTCTGATCTCTAAATTCACTATAGAACCTTTCGTAGCTAAACTCAAAATCTTCTAATGATTTTTCAAACGCAGTAACTTTACTATCTATCTTCGCATTCTTCTCATCAATAAGGTCAATTTTAGATTTTAATCCTGCCAATTCCGATTTAACACTTTTCATCTCACTTTTAAACTCGTTTCTAGCTGCATTTATTTCCGAAGACGTTTTACTATTGGATTCAGATATGGCATTCAGAATCATAAGGGTTTCAGCTGACGGTTGGGTTTCAGTACCGGGTCCGGGATTCAACTCAATATCACCGCAAAGGAGTAGCAACCGAATCGAATAAGTCCCGTATAGTGCACCATACATAGTACTTGTTGTAGACCAATTTAAAGTATGTGATTTTCCAATTGTAATTGTATCAATCGTTACAAGAGTACACTCAGATGGTAGGTTAACCAGGAATGAACCATGAAGCATCAAACATAGATACGTCAGTATCATTAGAAAGATCGAGTATCCACCAACGACTGCCGTTCTAAAATGGACATCAGTTCCTTTTGTATTTGGATTGTATTTAGAAGTTTTATTTTTCTGACATACCTTTCTTCTATTTGCGTGGTTAAAAAGTCCTATGCGGGATCGATAAACTCCAATTTCAATACCCATCACGTCAATTAAAGATGTATAATTACGTTCACAATGGTCCGAAGTGTACACCGTAGATAAAACCCGTGCAGTAATTTAACCAATATACATATACTCGGTAAATATGTTTATCCGATAACCGTTCGATAACCGCCTGCACGTGATCAAAAATCCAATATGTCCAATTTATTTGAGTTTATATACTTTATATTGGTTGTATTCAAATAAAATTCAATCAAAAACCATTTCTGTAAACCACCAGAACTAGAACCACAAGACTTCGATACACTTTATACGTCCAAAAATGCAATATTTAGTTCCTTTACAGAGTCCAAAGATGAAATTACATCATTTTAATCAGAGCTATGTAAAACACGTCCGACCTGTACACTTACACTTAAATATCAAGATGTCAAGAAATCTTTTGATTCGTCTTGGTTTAGTGCAATGGGATCCATTGGGTTTTCAGTTCCTTTTGCAGGATCTTCACAGAAGAAGTGCGTATCGTTGGCATCTGTAAAGTTAGTATCTATCAGAACATAGTACTGTTTGGTGTCTTCTTCCGCCTCTCCGCTTTCATTGTGTAGAAATACAGACCCGTTCAATTCCTCTGATATGTCAGCAGATAGATCT
Source organism: Fragum whitleyi (assembly GCA_948146395.1). Lineage (NCBI taxonomy): Eukaryota > Metazoa > Mollusca > Bivalvia > Cardiida > Cardiidae > Fragum > Fragum whitleyi. The sequence goes on along the minus strand of OX411545.1, from coordinate 2,173,819 downwards.
ACTGGATCAATTGCCATTTTGAAATCTGAAAATCTCTAGCATATATTTAAATTATAGGTCAAATATTGATCGTGTGATTGCTGCTGTCATTTATGTTTGCTTTGAGAAAATATATATTTATCGCAAGTTCATTGCTAAGAGTTTCTTTGCCTATGTATAGCTTTTTTTTAAGGTAGCCTAATGCCAAAGTTGCGTAGGCTGGGACAAATTTTGTCCCCGTAGCTTTGCCTTTTACTTGCGTGTAAAATTTGTTATCAAAAAAAAGTTGTTGTTTTCTAAAATAAGTTTTGAGCCTTCGATTATAAATTGCTTGTTGAATCGTTTATGTATTAATTCTGGATATTTGTCCAACCAGTAATTTTAAGCTTCTAATCCTAGTTTATGCGTAATATTTGTATAAAGATTTGTTACATCAAATGAAATCATTAATGGTTGTACTGGTACTGTACTGAGTCTGGTATATACGTTAGGAAATTAATATCGTCCCTGACATAACTTACAACATGTTTAATGAGGGTTTTTAAAAGAATATCAATTAAGTTGCTTAAACGATGAGTTTCACATGTTGGTCGGGCAATAAATGGTCTGATTGTCGGGTCATATGGGTGTGGAATTTCGACTGATTTGCTTTGTCGATGTTAACATGATTCTTTGATAAGAGAACTTAAATGAATTTTAGCAGTCCATAGAAGGAACTGGATTTGCACTCAAAATTTGTGATGTAATCTACTTCGTTTTTATACGCCGCCCGGGGGAAATATATTGGCGTCATCTTCTCCGTCTGTCCGTCCATCCGTACGTCTGTCCATTTTTATTGTCAACGCAACTCCTCCTAAGTCTCTGGCTGGATCTGCTTGAATCTTGGTCAATGTTATCACCTCAATTGGTAGATGTGCATGAAGGAAGGATTTTATGGTTTGTTGATTTTTGCCTGAGTTATGCCCCTTAAAAACTTAGTCTCTGGGGCTTAATGTCCATCCACTTTTCTTGTCAACGCAACTCCTCCTAAGTTTCTGGCTGGATCTTCTTGAATCTTGGTCAATGTTATCACCTAAATTGGTAGATGTGCATGAAGGAAGGATTTTATGGTCGTTGATTTTTGCCTGAGTTATGCCCCTTTAAAATTTAGTCTCTGGGGCTTAATGTCCAACCACTTTTCTTGTCAACACAACTCCTCCTAAGTCTCTGGCTTGATCTTCTTGAAACTTGGTCAATGTTATCACCTCAATTGGTAGATGTGCACGAAGGAAGGATTTTATGGTTGGTTGATTTTTGCCTGAGTTATGCCCCTAAAAACTTAGTCTCTGGGGCTTATTGCCTCAGTTATGCCCCCCTTAAAATTTAGTCTCTGGGGCTTATTGAAATTAAGTCTCTGGCTGCATCTAAATGAAATTTGGTGGATGTTATAACCGAAATTGGTAGATGAGCATGAAGTAAGGATTTTATGGTTCATTAATTTTACCCTAAATTATGCCCCCTTAAAACTTTGTATCTGGGGCTTATTGAAATTGCAGCCTTTTGAACGCAACTCCTCCTTACTTTTTGTCTTTATTTAAATGAAACTTGGTCAATGTCATCACCATAATTTGTAGATGTACATAGATCAAGGATCTGCCTCGCTAGCTCAGTGGTTAGAGCGGCGGTCTTCTGATCCGAAGGTCAGGGGTTCGAGTCCTGGAGACAGCGAGGTGTTTTCCTTGGGCAAGAAACTTAATAGTCACTGCCTCAGTCCACCCAGCTAAAAACGGGTAGCAGTGGATGAAAACCCTTCCACACACACACACACACACAAAAGGATTCCACTGCCTCTCGAATTTCTCATGCAAAATTGATAACATCTAGAATGAGTAAAAGTCGGTTAAAAGCTATACGTAGTTTATGTTAATTGTTAACTGTACCTCGTACAAACCCCCGACTATAAATAAAAAGATTTATTATTATATCATTATAAGGATTTTATGGCTCATTTATTTCCCTGAATTATGCCCCCTTAAAACTTAGTGTCTGGGGCTTATTGAAATTGCAGCCTTGTGAAGGCAACTCCTGCTAACTTTTTGTCTTGACTTAAATGAAACTTGGTCATTTTGAATTTGGTTCTGTCAAAATAAGTAGTGTCTACAATTATTTTCGTGAAACAGCAGCAAAGTGGCGGCGTATTTTGTGGCTATGGCACTCTTGTTGGTCATTGTTGGAGCCAAATCTTATAATTCATATATTTGTTTAAAAGTTCTTTTAGAGCAATTATCATCTATTTCAGAATAGTATTTTGAATCGTTAAATATGTCAAACATTTTAGATTTGAAATATTTCTTATTCTTAATGACAATGCCTCCACCTATGTCTGCTTCTTTAATGATAATATCTTCGTCGTTTACTAGTTCCTGCATGGCATTTCTCTGTTTAATGGAGATGTTTTGTTTGATGCTGTTGTTATGATTTGTTGGTATCTTTTGAGTACCATTGATAAAGTCATCAAGTGCCTTATTTCTACCTCTCGGGGGTTGGGATTCGCTTTTATTTCTCACGCGGGACTTATCTCCCATTGTTTCATTGCAATAAAGAATTCTTTTAGTTTAGGTCTCTACTGTGAAAATCTAAGGGATATGCACTTTCTGCCTTTTTCTATACCACACTTATTCAATTTTAGGTTGTAAATGACCGGAATTTAATGATCAGAAAATATTTTTTCTCTTTGAAACAATCACAAAACAAATGAACTTTTTGTCGATTAATTGCTCGAATCTAAATTGAAAGTTGTTAATAATTTGTTTTTTCTCTTAGTTTTGATTGTTCCGGTGTCTCTGTAGGTATTTTAACTAATTGCAGTTTCTTCGGAATCACGATTGGTGTTTACTCAACCATCTTTGATATGTTTCAGCTAGAATATTGTTTCTAATAAATTGCAAAAAGTGATTTTTCCTAAAATCTAATTTATAATTCCAAGTTAAGGTAATTGCGGATTTGATTCTTAATGCCTGATTTTGTAAGTATCTTCCGTCTTCAATTTGTAAAGTTGTTGGTGTAGGAGTATTGATGTTTTCTATTGCTTTAGTAACAGAGGTAAGAGCGTCAGGGATCTTTGATTGGTTCTCAAATGTTTCAGCATTTAAGTTATTTGGGTTGGGACCATTAATTGTTGATCTCGGATTTCTCTCAACAATTCCTTTATTTCTTTCAGTTCGGTAAATAATTGTTCTATAGAAATATTGTTAAACTGATCTGTTATAGATGAAGACGTACCTGGTGATGTTTCTGAATCTTCTGTAGATATCCCACTTGGACTCTTTGTTTCCTTTTTAGTTGTCGGCTTGTCATTTTGCCCCGTACTGTGATGTTTTAAATAAATCAAAAAGTGGAAATAATATCCACAGTACGGGAATGACTATAACCAGCAAATGTTAATGAATAACAAGCCTTGACCTCGACCTGTTTCACAACGTTCTTCAGGAGGATACACACAAATTTACTTAATAACGACATCAAATGACGTTAACGACGTCGAAACGTAAAAATTGAAAGCGACGTCACTCTCGATGACGTAAAACAGACTTAAAGACTTGACAGTCCAACGATGAGTTCTGATATTGGGATTGTGACTAGAGTAAACGATATCAATTGATTACATGTTACAACTTAAATGTCTGAAATCTCATAAGATTATTCTTTCGGTTCTATTGCCATCTTCTTCGCGCACATCGCGCGCATATGTTAAGCTGCCAACTTCGCGATATCCTTCTGAAGTGGAGCACCTCAGGCCTCACGCAGTAAACTTTTGGAATTGAGAAGTGTTGCGTTAGGCGCACAGGCCTCATATACCCGATCGATGGTAGCCGCCATTGCTTGATATTTAGTTAGATCCAATCTACCTGTTGGGCCACCATAGTAAGTTGCGTTGATACCATAAGCCCAACGCTTTGCTTTGAGTTCATTTACTAACTCTATCAAATCATTGAAGAGTTCATGTGAGTCTTCAAGTAATTTGCCGTATATAGATCTTGCATCCGCCCAACCTTCCAATAAGGCAAATGGTGCGGCAGTGCACGCACATGGCACTTTGTGTCTCAAAACCAAGGGAGCAGCACATCTACCATTGTACACACAAAGACTCAAAAATCCGTCTCAAATTGATGGCATTGCTCCGTGTACCCCAATGGTAGAAATCATCTGCCATGTTGATGCAAGCATTGTGTCTATGCTTGTTCTCGTAACTTTGCTCCAAATTCTTCTATATGTATCATCATACGTCTCTCCATCAATATAGTGATGTCCAAGTTGATGGAATGTTTAAGCAACTTTGCAAAGAATATTGCTAAAGTATTTCGTTATGTTTTGAATGACGACTGGGTGATTATTGTACCAAGTTGCTGTTTGATTTTCTATGGCACGGCGATTTGCATAATTTCTAACAGTGTGTAATGGAGTGTGATTTGTTGCCGGATTTCGTAATTTCATATCATTGTATCTGACATGATACTCGTCAAGGTTCACATTAGCTACTTCCACACGATGTCTGAAAGTCAAGTTATTGAAATACACCAACTCGTAAAGTTGATCATTAGTATAAGCTCCTAGCGGAAGACCACACACATGTCGAAGCCAAATAAAATTGTCTGTCAATAAATCTTTTGATTCGTCTTGGTTTAGTGTAATGGTATCCATTGGGTTTCCAGTTCCTTTTACAGGATCTTGGCAGAAGAAGTGCGTATCGTTGGGACCTGTAAAGTTAGTATCTGTCAGAACATAGTACTGTTTGATGTCTTCTTCCGCCTCTCCGCTTTCATTGTGTAGAAACACAGACCCGTTCAATTCCTCTAAAATCTCAGCAGATAGATCTACTGGATCCGTTGCCATTTTGAAATCTCAAATCCCTAGTATATATTTAAATTATAGGTCAAATATTAATCGTGTGTTTGCTGCTCACTAGGAGTTTGTTTCATTTATGTTTGCTTTGAGAAAATATATATATCGCAAATTCATTGTTAAGAGTTTCTTCGCATATGTATAGCTTTTTTTTCAAGGTAGCCTAATGCCAAAGTTGCGTAGGCTGGGACAAATTTTGTCCCCGTAGCTTTGCCTTTAACTTGCGTGTAAAATTTGTTATCAAAAGAAAGTTGTTGGTTTCTAAAATTAGTTTTGAGCCTTCGATTATTAATTGCTTGTTGAATCGTTTATGTATTAATTCTGGATATTTGTCCAACCAGTAATTTTAAGCTTCTAATCCTAGTTTATGCGTAATATTTGTATAAAGATTTGTTACATCAAATGAAATCATTAATGGTTGTACTGGTACGGAGTCTGGTATATACATTAGGAAATCAATATCGTCCCTGACACAACTTTCCAATGTTCCAATCGATCTTTGTGTAGAATACTTTGAAAATATCATATTAGAAGGCTCTAGTAATTATAAAAAAATAGTGACAGTCAAAGGTTCCAGGACAGAAAATGATTGGTTCGATAGAAACTGTAAAGCGCTTAAACGTAATGTAAAACGAAGTTTAAACCGCTTCAGACGGACAAGAGATCAAAGAGATTTGAATAAGTATTTGAATACTAAGTCAAATTTTAAAAAAAATGTGTAAAGAAAAAAAAGAGTCCTTATACAGAGAAAAAGTTGGAAAATTAGAAAGATCTTTACGCAATAGCAAAGACTTTTGGTCAGAATTAAGAAAAATTACCAGTAACCGAAAATTAGAAAATGGAATTTCATCTTCCGATTGGTTTGATTATTTCACCAAATTGCTTTCTGATGAGAAAAATACAGAATCACTTGAATCTCTAGATAATGGTATGTCTGGTGATTTTGGTGAATTGGAAGATTCTATTTTCAATTCTTTAATAGACGACAATGAAATAATGAAAGCGGTCAACAACTTGAACGTTAATAAAGCATTTTCGGGTAATGTTCCTCCTAAATTCCAGCGTTAATGCCATGTATCAAAATGTTGTTCAATAGAATGTTCTTAACAGGAGATTTTCCAAATAGTTGGTCAAAAATTCTGATTATACCCATTCACAAAAAAGGTAGACTTCAGAAACCGTCGAGTTATCGCGGTATAGCTTTAATGGACGTGTTGAGTAAAATTTATATATATATGTTCTTACTAAACGAATAACGTTTTACGTTGAAGCATTTGACAAACTCTGTGAAGCGCAGGCCGGTTTTAGACCTGGGTATTGTACAGTTGATAACGCATTCGTTCTATATTCAATTGTGTCTAAATATTTAGTTCAAAAGAAAAAGCCAGTATATGTGGCATTATTGACTTTGAGAAGGCATTCGATTCTATTAAAAGACCTCTATTATTCAATAACTTGCGAAAAAATGGAATCCGAGGGCACCTTTTTCAGGCAATTCAATCAATTTATGAAAGTGTTAAAGCTAGTGTTAAATCAAACGATAAAATAAGTGACGTATTCTCATGTCCCAATGGTCTCAGACAGGGCTACCTTAAGTCCCATTTTGTTTTGCTTTATTTATCAACGAACTTGACAGCAACATGAAAATCAATAATACAAGGGGCATCCAATTATTCCCAAGTTTAACTGAGGTATTTATGTTAATGTTTGCTGACGATATTGGTCCAATATCTGACACCGTTAAAGGGCTACAAAAAGAACTGAACGTATTAAGTTCATTCTGCAATACTAATAAATTAAGTGTTAATTCATCAAAAACAAAAGTTGTTGTTTTCAAGCATGGGGGTCAGTTGTCAAGAAAAGAGAAATGGTTCTATAATAGGAACAAAATTGAAGTTGTTCGAAGTTTTTCATATGTAGGAATAAATTTTTAAAGTACCCTTTCTCTATTCAAAATGTCAGAAAATGCAGCTACAAAAGATAAAAAAGTATTGAATTACTTATTAAAATCACTTAGTAATGTTCCTAATCTGCCTGTTAAGTCGTTTTTCAAGATCTTTGATTCAAAAATATGTCCAGTCATGTTGTACGGATCCGAAATTTTGGGACTTAAACAGATGAATTGTATTGAGCAGATGCAGATATATGCATGTAAGCGTCTACTTAATGTGGACTTAACTGCATGTAACGCCTCTGTTCTTGGTGATACAGGCAGATATCCTATTCATATCTACAGTTCGAGAAAAGTTATTAAATATTGGATAAGGGTTCTTAAACTGCCAGAATCAAGGTTGGTAAAATTGTCTTATAATATGTTATTATATTTTGATAGTCTTGGATATGTTAATTGGGTTAGTTATATAAGAGAAAACCTTTGTCTAAATGGCTTTGTTTATGTTTGGGAAGAACAAAACGTAGAAAATGAAAATGAATTTCTGTATTTGTATACAGAACGTCTCAAAGATATTTATCAACAAGAATGGAGGTCATCTTGTGTAGATAATATTAAACTTAGTCATTATTCACTCTATAAAACTGATTTTTGGGCTCGAACCATACTTATACATATTAGATGTAAAAAAATTTAGATCATGCTTTTCAAATTTTAGACATTCATCTCACCCATTAATGGTGGAGACGGGAAGGCACTATAGCATCCCTAGAGAGAGTAGATTTTGTGTATATTGTGATGGTAAAGTGGAAGATGAAATTCATTTTCTACTTCACTGTCCTTTATACGCTGATTTACGGGAATGTTATATTGAGAAGAAATGTATTCAATATCCAAATAATTATTCCTTTTACAATCTAATGTCGTCCAAAAAAGAATGTATAATTCAGAATGTGGCTATGTTTATATATTATGCTTTAAAAACGAAAGACCTATGTACATGAACAAGAGAGATAAACAATTTAGCAAAATTTGTCACAATTAATTCGCACTTTATCAATTATGTTAATTATCATTACGATTTAATAAAGCTAACAAACCCGTATGTATCTTGTCAGTCTAACCGTCAAACATTGATACACTGTATTTGTATTTGTATATCATGTATTGTACAAGGGCCGGTGGCCTATATATATACAAATAAACGATTTGAATTTGACACAACTTTCAACATGTTTAATGAGGGTTTTTAAAAGAATATCAATTAGGTTGCTTAAACGATGAGTTTCACATGTTTGTCGAGCAATAATTGGTCTGAATTTCGGATCATATGGGTCTGGAATTTCGACGAATTTGCTTTGTCGATTTTTACATGATTCTTTGATAAGAGAACTTAAATGAATTTTAGCAGTCCATAGAAGGAACTGGATTTGCACTCTAAATTTGTGATGTAATCTACTTCGTTTTTGGTCATTGTTGGAGCCAAATCTTATAATTCATATATTTGTTTAAAAGTTCTTTTAGAGCAATTATCATCTGTTTCAGAATAGTATTTTGAATCGATAAATATGTCAAGCAATTTAGATTTGAAATATTTTTTATTCTTAATGACAATGCCTCCACCTATGTCTGCTTCATTAATGATAATATCTTCGTCGTTTACTAGTTCCTGCATGGCATTTCTCTATTTAATGGAGATGTTTTGTTTGATGCTGTTATTATGATTTTGAGTACCATTGATTTAGTCATCAAGGGCCTTAGTTCTACCTTTCGGGGGTTGGAATTCGCTTTTATTTCTCACCAGGGACATATCTCCCATTGTTTCATTGCAATAAAAGAATTCTTTTAACTTAGGTCTTCTGTGAAAATCTGAGATATATGCATTTAAATTGTTGTTCATTTGGTTTTTTGGGGGTTGGTGTAAATTTAAGACCTTTAGGGAGTAATTGAATCTGATATACGGATAAGTTTCTATTCGATAAATCAAATATCTAAATTTGATTTGAATTTTGTTTTTATGGTCATACTAGCATTTCGGTACTTGCACTTTCGTCTTAAAAATTATGTAACGAACCGAGCACATACATATATATATATATATATATATATATATATGTATATATATGTATATATACATGTATATATATAGTCTTTATATCTTCTCATTCACCATATATCTAAGAGCAGGTCTATCTAATTTGCATAACCACTACAACTCTTCTGTGATGTCTTTTGTTAGAATCCAAACTGAATATGCAGGGCCGTTCTGGCCCACTTGTTTCAAGCCGGGAATAAATCGTCATATACCCCGGCAAGAAACCGTATAACTTATACTATCAATCAATCTTGTATTTTGGAAATACCGAAATACAGAAATGTACATGGAAAAAACGAAATGTTCGAAAATATTGCTGAAAACGCAATTTCTATCTACCCTGTAATCAAAACTTATTATCATCATTAACCCTCAGTACTCTAATCGCTGATTCTTTAATCTCAAACCAAGGAAAAATCTAAAGAACTTAATTTGACTCATACTTATAACATATTTAAACATATATTTACCTTTCTAAAGGCTTGGTCACATTTACGTTAATTAACGTGGTTGGCCGTAGTTACGCATCAACGCAGTCAGCCGTAAAATTCACGTAGCTGAGCGTATACTGCGCAGTAAGTCGAAGTAAGCCGTGCTTACGCGTAGTGAGTAACGTAGTGCAAACTTGTGAGTTTGACCGTAGTGTCTTGGATATTGTAAAAAATGTTCGAAACTCTAACCACGGTAAAGTACGTTATTTTGTCCCTAATTTGGCCGTACTGTCACAGTAGATGATCCCTGCTTATCCGTAAATTAACCGTAGTAGCACGCTATGATATCGTAAACGTTTGTCCCCGCTACTACGGTTAAACAAGGTTTAACTAGCGATTCGCTACTCTTGCAGTACGTGTATCCGATTTTTGTCCACGGTTAGGTAGGGAAATAGTACGTTGTAAAAAATCGCGGTCACATTTCACGTTGTAAACTTAATCTCGACGTAGTGAAAGAATGTCGTACTACAACGTAGCCTTCCGTAGACGGCGTAGTTTAACCTAGTCGACCGTGGACTGGACGTTCTTCTACCGTATAATCCTACCGTAGTGGCCGCACAAATTTTGGGCATGTTCAAAATCCCTACGGTGAAAAAGGACTTTCTGTCGTAGTTTGAATGTGGTTCAACGTAGTTAGATCTTGTTGAATCGTACTCTTGTCGAATTAGAACGTATCGTTTACCCTAGTTTACCGTACAAACCGTTTAATAAACATCTGTCCAAGTTGATTCTACGACCAAGCAGGGAAACAGTGGGATTGGACTACGTTTAGGGTACGAATAGATTCGGTGAAATTGATAAAATCTAATCACGAAGTGCACGTGAAATAAATGGTTTGAAACTCGCGTGTTTTTACAACAAATTAATTATAATACCCGAAGGTTACTGATCGAAATGCTAGGTTTTAAACCTTATGATATACTTAAAGATCGTGATTCTTATCTATAGAATGGCAAACAAGAGATATCAGGGCTTGGGAATCAAATAAATGGCAATTTCCCATTAATTGAAATTAATAATTAATCTAATCAAACTTCTTATTTTTACGTAGTTCTTCGTAGTTGTTCCTATTCGCACGTACTTCTTTCTACGGAAACTGTTCGATAGTATCTTTTTTAAATGTACTTTGGGTTACTTCAACTTAGTTAATCGTATAAGTGACACGGCTTGCCTACGGTAGAATGGAGTCCGACTTACTACGATAATTGCCGTAAATGTGACCATAGCTTTAATCTACATTTGCGTCTTACGTATCGTCCATAAAATAACAGCCTTTGCAGAAAAAGTTAATGGAGGCCCGATGCATCCATCATAAATATTTGCTGCATTCGAGAGAAACCTCGACGCATTCGTCGTCACAAAGTAAACAAGAAAACGTCGCAATTTCATTCACGCGTTAAAGGCTTTTCATTTCATACATCCACGAAAAAAATATAAATAAATATTAAAGATTTGGGTCACAGTATTTTTCTTTTTGGTAAATTGGGTGCGCGGATTCAGTCGGAAAACACACACACACATCAAACTAATTTTTATGCGTTTCTTTTCCTCAAAATAGTCATTCAAAATTAATGCGATATAAACAAAATAAGTCCGTATGAAAAATAAGAATATAACCATAATGTTAATTATGACGACATTCTTTTTTGCTTCAAACGTTTTTCGATTACACAGATGGAAATGAAAAGGGGGGTTACACTGAAATTAACTGTTAAAATATTGTCGTGAGGTGGGATAGTTTTGTCCGTTTGTAAACGCCTCAGTATAGTTTGACAACATTGTCCGGGCACTTTGTCCTATTACTTCTATATATAAACTTTGCGACAGAGATATTTTGGATAATGAGATACATTGTTTTTCTTTCGACAAAACCAGAGATTAGTTAGCATAACGAAACGGTCAAAACTGTTTGCCAATTTTACCCCGCTTTGCATGTGCACTTGCAATATAATTGTCAAACCGTTTGTACCGCTTTGTCATCCTGAACGCAAAGCCGCCGTCATGGCGCAGTTGGTAGCGCGTCGGACTGTCAATCTAGAGGTCCCGGGTTCAATTCCCGACGGCGGCACTCATTCTTCCCGACTATTTGTCTCTCACCAATAGGTTGATAATCGTAGACTAGGGAAGGGAACGAGTATTCGAGTACTCGATCTAACGTCCGATTATCGATTACCAATTTCACTAATCGATTAATCGGTAACAAAGGAAAAATGTAAAATGAAATCATAGGAAATTCGTTTCCAGTCTCTTTTTACCATGTCTTCTCTAAATATCCCTCTTTTATATGAAATGCTGTAAGCCAAAGATAATGTTTCAACACCTGGTCGTCTGCCGATCGTCTGCAATCAGGTGCCAGCTGTCATTGTTCTTGCTGTCAAACAATGCTCTTCATCATGTAACTTTTCGCACCTTCCACTTTTGATACTCTGATCAGGGACGCACCGTGGTTTACGTGGTTCTTCGGATTTACGGAATGTTAATTTGTCATTTCAAAACCTTGTAACGCAATCTGATCGATGTTGTAACTTGTAGTTACTTGGTCTTTCTCCACCGAAATTATATATCAAACCGATGAATATCGCCTAGAAATATTACCTAGAAATGACTCTCACTTAGCATGCATTTTACAATTTTCCATTTCTTCAAATAAATTAGAGATCAAGTGTCATTTCAACTGCCCTTTCGACTGAAGATATGGAGCACATGCCGTATATTTTTACGTTTGAAAACACAGAATTAATGATTAAATGTTATCAATTCTATCCGAATACTCGATCGGAAAGGTGAACGAGTAATCGATTAGTAAGATTGGTACTCGTTACCATCCCTATCGTAGACCTATGTGAGATAGCAGCTGGAGGCTTGGGAAGGATCTGGTGGTTGTGAGAGAAATACCAGAAAACCATTGTTAGGTGCTCCAGCCTCCGCCATTTAACTGAAAAAAAGTTGAAAGCGGCGTAAAACTCCATTCGTTCATTCTTTGTCATCCTGAACGCAGGGAAGATTCCTTGTCGTCTATTGTGTTTCAGTAGTAAACACACAAAGACAAAATAAATCCGATTGATCTTGTGTTTTGGTTATTTTCTGCGATGTACGGGCTTATCAGAAACGCCTTCGAAAAGTCCTCTTCGGCTTGGCTTCATGATATACATTTTAATCGAAGTATTTCTACTCTTTGTTCTTTGGCTCTGTGATCAGTCAACGTCCGTTCATTCCTCAACGGTAAAGTTTAATACCTTGTTCTCTTGAATCACAAACAAATAAGTAAAATCGAAGATAAATAGAATAGGGTAAAAAGCTATATCTTTGTTTTCACCCATTCTATCAACCCTAAATGATTAACTACGCTGTTTCTCTAGTTGCACCAACTGTTAATTGTTGTCTGCAGCCTTAATACAATTTTCATTTAGATTGATGACGTCTTTCGAGACAACCCCCAAATGCCGAAGAGTCGACTGTTCAATTCATTTATACACTTGTGGCTGGTTGTTTTTTAGCTGACCTGAGCACAAAGTGCTCATTGTGAGCTACTGTGATCGAGCTGTGTCTGTCAGTCTTGTGTGCACTTTAGAGGCCACATTTTTGGCCCATATGTCTTCGGACTTGGTCAGAAAGTTTGTCTCCACCAAATCTCGATCAAGTTCGAAATTTGGTCAAGTGGGGACAAATCTTAGAAAAACTTTATTTGCATTCTAGAGGCCTCATTTTTGGTCGAAATGACTTGAAACTTTGTCAGAATGTTTGTCTCCGTCAAATCTCGGTCAATTTTAAAATTGGATCAAGAAAAACCTTTTGTGCACTCTTAAAGGCCACATTTTTGGCCAAAATGTCTTAAAACTTTGTAAACATGTTTGTCTCTATGAAATCTCGGTCAAGTTCGTATTTGGGTCAAGTAGGTTTAAAAATGGGGTCAAGGGGTAAAACCTGGGTAAACCTTGGGGGCATGCTAGAGACCACATTTTTTTTACCCAATTGTCTTGAAACTTGGTCAGAAAGTTTGTCTCCATCAAATCTCAATCAAGTTCACAAATTGGTAAAGTTGGGTCAAAAAAGAGGACAATGGGTCAAATTTAGGAAAAACTTTTTGGCTCTAGAGGAAATATATTTGTTTGAATAAATAGTCAAATTGATTGTCTTGAAATCTTAGACAAGTTCGAAAGAGGGTAAAAAACCAGGCCACCTCTTTAAATCTTGAAGTCTTTTTTTACTTTAGAGGCAACGCATTTGACTTAAATGTCTTGAAATGTAATAGGAATGATTGTCTTCTTGATGTCTCGGACTTAAGTCGAGCCAGTCATGAATTTCAAAAAAGTAAGTTTGAAACTTTGCCACCTTAGTCAACTAAATGCCTAAGGTTAGTGCTTAAGGGCTAATGGTCCTCTTGTTTAAAATTGTGGACGGACGGACAGACAAAGAGATGGACAGATGGAAATTGATCGATCACAATAGCTTACCAAGAGCACTTCGTTTATTAATCATTAATTTATAATTTCATGAGCAAAAGCAGAACAATTCTTTAAATGTACAGGACACATGTAGAATCCATTCATTCAAATTCTTTGAAGTACTTTTGAATTCTGTTATTTTGTTAAAAATTGGTTCATCACATAAGCTCTTCACTCTTTGCTCAGGAGACTTAATAATAAACAAACAGTAATCCTTCCAGGCAGTGTGAATTAAGGGGGGGGGGGGGGGGGCGGACCATTAATTGCTTTGAATAAGAAAAATATGTTTTTTTAAGATCTAAGAACCTCATATAGTGATTTTGTCATAGCATTCTAACCTCTTTAAATTACAGAATATGTAACTTGTTAATTACAGCTTAATTAATTTACAAACGTTGAACAGGGATGGGTTTTGATCAAATTAGTAACATAAGCAAAGTGGATTAAACTTTGGGTGGAAACTAAGTAAAAACATTGTATTTTAGAAGATATAAGAGATTTGCATTTTGTCCAGGATTTGACCCATTGGCATAAATGGACAAACACAGTACCAAGGCAATGATCCCATAGGCCTGTATTAAGTGAAACTAAATAATCAGGCTACCTGAAAAGCTAACAAAATATTTCCATTCCAGCCTATCATTATAAACTTTATTCAAAATTTCTCCAGTCCTAGATGCACTTTGTTGTTTTGTACACACACCCTTTGAGCCACCGTAAGCATCTTTTTACAGTACCCACAAACACAAAATACAGGGAACGGATTGTTTTGGTCAGGATGGTATCTTCTCTCTGGCTTTACTGACGGGTTTAACATGATGCCGGGCCCTTACTCGCAAACCCTACAGAGTATATTTTCAATTTCAACCTTCTTCATGGATTTGATCTCTGTCTGTAAGAAAGGAAATATGTACATATTTATTGGTAGCAAGGCTTTCTATACATAGTGCAATACAGTCAACATAGGAAAAGCCATGAAGGCATGTTTTGCTACAACAAAAGGAGCTGTTATGAAATATTTTTTGTATCATTTCAAATCACATACATATTTAAAGAAGGCTACAAAGCATTTTCATTATGGTTGCAATCTGATAAAGCAGGGGACAAGGTAATAAAGGTTTGTGATTAAGGAAATTTATGGTCCTCATTTTTTTAGCACCACTGGACCCAGTCCAACGGATCTATTGTCATGGCATGGTGTCCGTCGTGAGTGCGTGCGTCCGTCCGTTAACTTTTTCTTTAAACATCTTCTCTGAAACCACTGGGCCGATTTCACTGAAACTTTACCAGAATGTCCCTTGTGTGACCCTTTAAAACAATGTTCATGAAATTTTGATTGGCCCATAAATCTAGTCGTGGCAGAGCGGGGCTTATTTTGAGCCCAAATTCTTAGAAAGTTATCTACTCCTGAACCACTGGGCCGATTTCAATGAAACTTTACCAGAATTTTCCTTGGATGACCCTTTTCAAAATTGTTTGCAAAATTTCGATTGGCCCATAAATATAGGCGTGGCAAGGCGGGGCTTATTTTGAGCCCGAAATCTTTGAACAAAACTCTCCCAAACCTCTTGGCTAATTTCAATGGAACTTTACCAGAATGATCCTTTGATGACCCTTTTCAAAAATTGTTCATGAAATTTTCATTGGCCCATGAATATAGGCAGGGCGGGGCTTTTTTTGAGCCCGAAGTCTTTGAACAACATCTTCTCCTTAACCTCTTGGCTTATTTCAATGAAACGTTACCAGAATCTGCCTTTGGTGACCCTTTTCAAAAATTGGAATTTTTATTGGCCCATAAAAATGGGCGTGGCAGGGTGGGGCTTGAGTTCCCTCTGAATGATGATGACTTTCATTACCTTCTATTTTCAATATCTCTCTTTCAAATCTTGAGATGTTGAAACCAGTGGAGCCATAAAGGCCCTCATGGGCCTCTTGTTTATTTACTCACTTCTTATGCTACTGCTTATAAATAAGAATTATGGACCTTAAACGATTCTTTTCCCGAACATTGTCTCATTTCAATGCCTCCTCCTTTGCCTCTTCCCCGACCAACTCTTCCATCAACACCATACTTTCTAGACCCCTCCGTCAAAAGACAGATTCTTCAATGTCACTCTTAAAAGAATGATGTAGAGAATCTATAAATTGAAGCCATAAAAAAGTCACCTGATCACACTATCTCGTGACTGGAATTTAATCAAAATTATGGCAAAATTAATAGGTGACAAAAGTAATTAAAAGAATTTCCAAACCGGGTAGAGAACAAGATTTCATGTAGGAATATTCGGAAGCTTGGTTTCTTGCCAACCTATTACGCCTGTCGTCGATTCCAATGTCCTGAAAAAGCTCTCGGCTGAGTTGTTGGAAAGGCAAACGAATTAGATGTAAAAAAAAAAATTAGGTAATTCTTTTTGCTTCGTGCACATTCTCGTAAGACTGTCCGGTTATATATAGCGTCCGGTAATTAGATCTCATTCATCAGACGATATTTACCTTCACAAAGAGAGATCAAACAGAAAAGGGTGAAACGAAATTATTATTAAAATAACCGATACATTCTCTCTTTGGTAATAGATAATGACTATTTCATCAATCGAAACATTTCAATACTCATGGAATATCCAGACGCCATTGTTGTCGTTGACATATGCAAACTACGTCTATTCTTAGACCAGAAGGCGTGTCCTCCGATCATTATCGAACAACTACGATTCATATTCGGGAGTCGTCGGGATTGTTTATCGTTCTTACGGTAAACCCCATCTTTTTCGTTCGTACAATATCTATTTGATTCCCACGTTAACCGCCGTCATAGCGCAGTTGGTGGCGCATCAGACTGTCAATCGGCTAACCTATCCGCAGTGATAATGTTGACCAGACAGCGAGACGGGGAAGCTAGTCTAAATGTAAGGCTTGAATAATAGAAATGAGGAAACGACAATGTGTAGCGATTCAACCCGCACTGTGTACGAGAAACGTCAATTGTTTCTAAACTTTGTAAAACTTTAAATGCATTGTATGCACAGAGCATATGATAGCATGTCAATGGGTTATGAGATACCATGTGTGATTTGAACGGCAATCTTGCACTTTAATATGTAATTCGTTTTTCCATTATGAAAAATTTTGAATGAATGAACCATGTGAAATGCTAGAATTTATACCGAATGCATCATGAATCGGTTCTCAGCCGAGCATGTTGTCACGGAATGTCGCGATAAAATTTTATGCGAACTCGATTTTTGAGTCAATACTCCTATATGAAAATAAATTGAGAAAATTTCAACGAATTTCTGATCTTTCTATCATTGCTTGAGAAAGAGACAATTTGTAAAAATTGTTATAACCAAATACAAAAATTCTTTATTTGCTATTGAAATCGCCCAATATGAGCAGAAAATTTACAACCAATAAACTTTAACAAAACAAACAAATGAACATGTCAACGGATAACACATACAGGTACATGTTGCCGTTTGCTCACAGATAGCTACACATAGTGGTTTGAAGAAAGGGATAAAAACATATAAATAAAATTGTACTAAAATTATTTTCCTTTTATAAACTAGTTTAATGAGTAAATTACTAATATTTCTTAAATTAAAACGTCTTCTGAGCTCATCAACCAAATAAAAAGTTCATATGTATTAAGGTTTGATAGGTTTTGTATTTGGAAAATATTTTCGAAAGTGTACAGGATCTTCCTACTTCAAGATTGGGGCATTTAAGGAGAAAGTGAATTTCTAACTCTACCTCAGATTGGCATCATCTACATATTCTTTCTTCTACTTCAATTTTGTAATATCGCCCCTTTTCAATCCAATAATAAGCGAATATTGGGATGAATTTAAATCTAGCCGTTTCTGTTGTTGGAGTTTTTTTTCTTTTGTTCCCAAATTTTGTATTGCAATAGCATTACACAACACCTTATTGTTGTTTTCTTGAAAAAGGTGAAACATTTTATTTCAAAACGGGATTTCATTTCAAAGCGAATTGTTATCAATATATTATTTGAGGGTATTTAACAATCCCAACCCTCTTTGAAATAATTTGTTTCAAAACGAGACTTTATTTAAAGGCGAGTTGTAACAAAGCTCTTCTACTCTTTGGCGAACTTGATTCGATACAAGTAAGTCTGTTCAATTTGTTGCTTTTATTAGTTCGTTTGAATTGGGTTGAACGCGGCTTTAACAAAAGTCATATCAAGGCTTTTGGAGCACCTTACAATGGAACTCTGGTGTTATTCGCACCAGCAAAAACATCACATCCTTTCCAGACCTCAAGATTCTTTCCCACATAGGCTTACGATTATTCATCCATTAGGGGAGACAAATGCCGCCGCAAGGGATCGTCCCGAAAGATTACCAAAGATTGGGAGGCCGATGTGCAATCTTGAATCATGGGGTGTCAAGGCTTTGATCTCAGGCGGCGGCACATATCCTTTCAATTCGTTTCTAAGGAAAACCGATTTTAATTTCAAAACGCTCTTTTCTCAGAAAATGAAATAGATCCGTTTAATAGCACGAACTACCATGGAAAGTAGAGTAAGTTCAAATATTCGAGCAAATGAAAAGAACTGGTAATAAAAAACCGAGAGTATTGCCTTGTTTTCGTCAATGTTTATAACAGAAATGCAAGTTTCTAAAAATATCCGCAAAGTGTCTTTGTTCTAAAAATTTCCATGTGATATCATAAAAAATATCATGGGATGTTGTCACACGGATATTTGTACATACTCAACTCCAATTGAAACGTCCACACAATATGAATTGAAATTATTAAAAATCTGTTTACGAATTTTAAATTTTCATTGCAACTTTTGGCAGAACAACCATATAGCCGCATGTATGGAATGAACTAATGACGCTATACGAGACCGTTGATGAAAAGATACGCCTCGATTGACACCACCACCAAAATAAAGTTCACACCATGAGAATGGTTATCCCATTTATTCGCATCAGGGAAGACGAGAGCACATGTTTGCTTGTGACAAAACATTTATTTACAGGTTGAATTTAAATCGCCACAAGAAGAACTGTAAAAATGAGCCTGGGATATTTGCTCGACATTTCCTGATAAAAAACTTTACACACATCCCAAAACAAGATCAAAGTGCCTTATTAAATAGACTTCCTACCTAAGATTTAAGATTTAAAAGCATTTTCAATTGAAGATGTGTAATCTTAAATGAAAAATAGTTACGTGATAAATTTTAGAATCACCACAAAGTAGTAAAATTATAGATAAAACCTGGCAAATATTCCTTTAAAGAAGCAACTTAATGAATTATTTTAAAAAAATGCGGACAATGGAGGAAAATGAGAGGATCGCTTTTTTCAATTTATCTAATTTTTAATGCATTTCCAAACAGTCTCCAGCTAAAATGAAAACGTGTGGATAATTTTAGATGATGAAGCGAACAATGTGAGAATAGGGGAAATGCTTGCAAAAAATGTTCTTTTTTTCTCGTATTGTGTTTAAAAAGCAGGTGTCATTTTTATTTTCTATCTGTGTCAAAATGAAAGGACTGCCTGATAGATATAGCTAGATGTACTTAGGTATTACATTATGAGTGTGGGTTAGTATAGCCTTATGTAAATATCAAAAATGATAAACATGATTCTAGGCATTTCTTTATAAGCCGTACAAGGGCATATTTCATTAATTTCTATTGGCCCTTTTGACCGAGTGGCAGTATAGCGTTAGTGATGGCGCCTCCTTTCCCGTACGTCTGCGCGTCTCTCCGTTAGCCGATCAATGAATTATTTATGCCTATCACGATCGCCCCCCCCCCCCCTCCACACACACACACACACCACCCGATTTCGGAATCCCATTTCAACATACATATGGATAGTTCCTCTAGAATAATTGTAGTTCTGCCATTCATCATAGGAAAAGAACTACATGTCATTTATGATTGGTCCTTAAGAAAATTGCATTAAAGACAACATTAGAATATTTGCATACGGATGATTAATTTCGACAATTGATCAGGATTTGAGAGATTTCAACATTTACATTAGATCCTTCTAAACAAGAATATATTGATTTTAACCATTATAAAAATTCTTCCATTTAAAAACTTTTACATAATTCATATATGATAGAACAAGTCTTATGAGAATTATATAAGAAAAAATCTGCTAACAATAATTTACTTTCAAATGCTCTGGACCCTGTTATTTCTTCGAAATTAAATTGCGTTTCAATTACTTCATTGATTCTCTTAAATGGACGTCCTATTTAAAGTGAAAACTTTGCATTTATTTGAATACCTTGTCACATATGATGTTATTTCACATGAAAATTGTAACATTTTGGATGAAGTGATTTTGCCATTGAACATCGGCCATTTTTAATTAGATACATGATTCTTTTTTGTCTCATATAAACACACATGGTACTACTTTTTGTACAGTACAGCTATGCCGTTTGCCTTTCTGAGAGGTCAGTAGAGCGTCTAAGACCTTCATTATACTATGTGAAGAATGTGTTCATATCAATGAACTCTATTTTTATTGTTTTGATCTGTGATAATGTATACATTATATACATAGTCAAAAAACTTTTTTGGTTGTTTTGTAAAATAGACTGCATTAATATTTATTAAGTGAATTGGTGCTTGAGCGATGAGCTTATCGATTGGCTATCCGAATCAAAAGAGTTTACATTGCAGATCGCCATTCAAAGCGTAACGTTAGATTTTATGGTTTACGTCGGTAGTTCCAATTTTCAACCTAAAGTCAGTCTGAAGTTTCGCTTTTCATCACCTTGGATGAGTACTAAAACAAATCAAAGAAAGCCGCTCAAATCATCAAAGAGAACAGTGACCGGGCTATTAATGGAGGATGATCACATAGCAGCATTTCTTTATTAAAAATTCTCTAAGACTCCAATGGTGTAAAAGACGAGAAATGTGGCTCATGAACCTCCCGATGATTACTTCAATTTGAAATCTGCCACGTCACGTATAGCTCCAGAAATTTGGGTGACGTCAATTACGTAACGTCAACCAAACGTTTACATGCAAAAGATTCGTTTTGGTATGAAAAACAGCCAATTACCAAAGACAACGCTTGCTTAAATGCTATTCACTCCAGACTACGTTACATTGAAAGGCAAAGCCGAAAGCTTGACAAAAAAATTACAGACTGTGACTTTTAAATCTGCCCCACCCGTCGTTTTGTTATGTTTTGTGATTGTGGAGCCGCCATTGGAACAAAACAAAAGCATAAATCTGTTGTTCAGAGATTGAACTCATTGTTTTGCTTCATTCGATTAGAATATAAATGTATCTGCTTCAGAAAAATATTAAGCGAAAATATCAAGTGTTGCTTAACTTCTTTGACTAAGTATACTTTGACTAAGTATAGTTAGAAACATGTAATGTATATCATTCATCAATATTTAACACGGCAAGGAGAAAATTTATATGTCAAGTTGAACCGAGGTATGGATGGTGACTATAAACTATGAAAGTTCTCTATGCAACGTCATATACAATTTCAATATCTGTTCTCTGTTGCAAAGTGAGATTATGGGGCAGTTACACATGGCAATCGGTGATAGATCGGTTGTTCGTTGTATCCAGGTAAGGACGGAACCGACCAAAACCGATATACAACCGACGTCTCCGATTGGCAGACGATTCGTCACTCACCATAAACTATTTTGGAAAGATGAGTATCATCGGTGAAAACTAACCGATCTGGATTTTTAAACCGTTTAAATTCTCGATCGGTGAAAATTTCAAACGAATAAGCGATTGACAAGCTATTAATAACCGATATCACCGATCGGTCAGTGATAAGCAACCGATTAACACATATCTATTAGCGATGGGAAAAGATGGGGTATTTTCCAGCCGGGTATCCATTCTTGATAAAACTTTCAAATGAGACAGTCACAGATTATGAAATCGGGCAAACGCATTGATGTCACCCTCTCTGAGTTCGGCTAGGATAGTGCTGTATTGCCCAAACTGAAGTCTGCTTTCTGGCGTTAGCTATTGCTTCGTCCACAATCTTTTCTGTCTCCTACGGCGGCAAACATTTCCTCCTCGGGGACCCAAGTCAATGCCATGTCCGAGGTTCAAGAGAGCTTGTTGTTGCAGCAATAGACCAAACTGCTGGATTGCCCTTCCAACATTCATTATATCATTCACTGAACTAAAATTTATCGGTTTTCATCGCTTATATATCATTTTAATGAAAAAACCGACGGCAGTCTGCTGAACAAAGATTTGTAAGCTATTCACCGACATCACCGATCTTTGACCGTTGAACACATACGGATCACCGGTTGTATCCGATGGAAAGCGATGGACCTCTGGTCGAACACCGATCAATCACCGACTACCCGATTGACAACCGTTGTAAAAGCGACGACAGCAGATGGTTAATTAAGCAAATTAGCGATCATCACCGACCAAGCTCCTACTGGCCAGCTATTTGTTGCCTATGGACAACCGATCTACTGTGTATTTTGCCGATTAATAAGCTATTTATCGCCGATACCCTGTTACACATGAAGTCTGCTATTCTGACACCGATGACAACCGATCATATGAGAGAAATAATTCACCGATTAAGGACCGATTTAAGTCTCATCGTATGTGTAACTGCCCCATTATCTTGCATATGTAAACTGTTTGTCCATCAATATACCTACTATGACCAGACCAATTTCTTAGAATCTTAATCACCTATAATCAGTGAGTATAAGTACAATTTTTATCATCCTCGCCGATAAAATCATCGTTGGGATATTTTTTTGCGTCGTCTGTCCATCCTTCCATGTTTCGTTTCCGCGCTATTTTCTGGAAATCATAGACTGTATTTCAATGAAACTTTTTTGAAAGCTTCACTGCAAAGAGGAAATTCGCATATCGTCGGGGTTATTCGATTAGACCATTCAATTCAGAGTTACTGTCCCTGATTGGCGGAGGAAGTTTGATAAATTATATATGTCAAGGCTCTGTCGAGTAATCCTCTCAGCCAAATCTGGTGAACTTAAAATAAGAAGAAATACATTTTTATATTATTTATCATTCATCACCACTATTAAATCTAACAATATATATATATTTGTTTAAAATGTTCACATAAATCCGTGTTATCAATTCATATCTGTTTTAATATGACATCTGATTTACTGTTCTCATAAGATTATATTTTTAAAACCTTTCCCAAACAAGACGGGGGTTTGGCGTCTCGAAAGGAGACAAGGTCAGAAAACATAGAAAGGAAAGAAGATCATGCTGATGATCAGTATTTTCTCCTTTTGCCTAAATATTTCATGGGCTTTCATGTGCACAAATTATATATCTACTGACATCATTTCTGTCCTCCGCAACAGCTTTCAATATGCCCCTTGTGCCCTTTCTGAATCTAAAAATTACTGACTGATAAACAATTTCTAAAATTAAATGACTGGTATAGGACAGATTTATCAGACAAGTGATATCGTGTCCTTGGTTGATGTAAATAGAAGATTACATGTCCATAAGTTTTATATACTCCATTGACAAACAAAATGTTTTCGGTGGGGGATATCAATTCAACGATTGTGTTTTCTCTCACAAATTGGTTGCTATTAGTAGATCCATGTTGGATAGCAGCCGGAGGCTATGAATGAATGTAATGGTAGCACTGGTAGATCTGGTGAGAAAAATATCAGGAATCCAATAGTCGGTTTTCCAGCAGCCGCGATATAACTGAAACATTGTTGAAAGCGGCGTAAACCCCATTAAAACAATTCAGTATGTTTTCATTATGTGCATTAAAACTATTCCTTGGCTAATTTCGCCTGAGACTGTTTATTTTTCGTAAGTGAAATCGGAAAAACACAGATGATCGACGCTTTCCGCCAATGAGCATTAAGATTTAACTGTTTACTTTGGTTTATGTCTATCAGTCATAATTGTGGTGTTGAGGTTAAGACATCCACCTATGAAACAAGAGAACTCAAGTTAAAATCGCGTAAGTATAATTTTGTGCTTCAAATTTTCCTTTTTTTTCCTGTCTTACAATCACATGTTATTTTTTCGGACGGATGTTGAATAGTGGTTTATCCATTTTCTTGTCTTTTTGAAGACAATTTTTTTCATATATTGAGTTTACTTTTTATATACGAAATAACAACAGCAAAGGTGGCTCTGCTGATGTAGGGTAGTTTTGTGGTAATTTTGCTGTTTTCTAAAAATTTTCAATCATCTTTTCCCCGTGGTTTCAGGCAAATAAGTTCAGTGTAAATTTCACCTATAAACAACAATAAAAGATTCTTTGTATCTTAGATGTCGCGATATGAATCGGTAGGAAGTGGCCGTTTAACAATTCCATAAAAATGAACTTGCACTAGGGACGAATTAAAGTATGAGCAAAAAAAGAAAAAAAAATCAAGCACATCGGGGACTCGATCTCATTAGAACTCGGAGGTCTTCCGAAGATTTACGGAATATGCAGTCTCAGGCGAATGAGGCCAAATAATACAACGAATTTATGCCGATACCCTTATTTCTAGAATTCATTCTTAACAAACGTTTAAGTAAACTCATGCATTTACATATGGCTTTATTCGTTACCATAGTCCGACAACAATTACAATGGAAAATTTAGCAATCGTCTGCTATCCCCGTTAGTTGAGCGTCTTAACGTAGTTGACCCGTAATAGTTCCGTAATGTTGCGGAAGTAATGAACTTTAACAATGTTGGCAGGGGTTTCCTAATAATTTTCCTTAGGAACCCTCGGTCAACATTGTGAAAGTTCATGATTGCCGAAATGTTGCGGAAATATTACGGTTCCCCTATTTGATGAATAAATCCATGAGAAGTCCAGGGTAAAAATCACTTATAGTCGACACCAAACACCCGCATAGACAAAATCACAGTATATAACGTACTCACTAAATGAGTACCAACAATGCCAATCTGCAGATTGTAATACGAATCCGTTTCTCTGGTTCGATAACCATGCACATTGACAAAACTCAAATCCAAGTGCCTTTGAGTCCAGCAAGTCAGCTTCAGATGCTACCACGGTGTTTATTTCGCCACAAACACTCATGGCGTCTGTGTACGTATACTTGTATCTACCATCTGGATGTTGACGAAGAAATACTGTAACGAAAATACAATTTATCTTATAAGTATACATATATCCGTTTGATAACATCCCATATATTTTTTTATGATATATTTTTAGAACAATGACATAATGCAGTTTGTTTTTAGAAACTTGCACTTCTGTTAGAAACATCGACGCAACCAAGGCAATTAGATGTTTTAAGATAAACATGAAACGTACTCAGTGCATTGTAAGAAAAATATCTAACTCGGTTGGCTGGAACTGATAATTGTCTCTGCAGAGCCTCGACAATTATCAATTCACCCAACCTCTTTAGATATTTTTTCATACAAAACACTGAGTGCGTTTTATATAATCTACCATCTGGATGTTGAAGATGAAAGACTGTAACGGGAAAACAATAACTCTTGTCTTTTACCGATGTAACAAAGAAACATATAGGACCTGTTTCGCTCCACGGACTTTATATCAATAAATGACCAGTCTAAGTTTTGTCATTTGAAAATAAATTGGCCAACTCGTGTTTCTGTAATGGGGTTCCATTTTTTCTTGGTTCATGCAAGTCGAAATAAGAACAAATATTATTTCACACCTAAACAATTTAGACCAATGACATCGCTTATTTTGCATCACGTGAGAGTGAAATATCTAGATCCATATTGAACAACCAGAACGAGGCTGCTGTGCAATACGGATTTTATTCCAAAACGAGGGAACCTATATTGTACGATGAAAGTGAGGCAAGCTATATTGTACGATGAAAGCGAGGCTGCAGTCCCGGATATAGATATCAACACTTTTTGTAGCCTTTTCAATGTATCAAACCCTCTGTTCGGAGGCATTAAAATAAGTTTGATCTTGAGAAGATTCTTGATATCTACATTTGTTACATTGATTATCAAGTAAAAGAATGTAAGTGACCTAGAGGGACACAAAATTGTTGCTGTTGTTTCTTGATTTTAGAATATCATTTGTTCATATGAAAATGTACATTTCCAGCGACGACGGGTAATCAACCGTTTTTATGTTCATTACATATTATAATCAGTAGGCACTTATCGACTTGACACATGAAATAAACATTTCACGTGGAATTCTATTTTTTTAATAAACGTTTTTACAATATCATCGCGTTCATAGCGACTTGCATTTGACGCCCTAATCCGGGTCATTTTGGATCTATTCACCTTGTCTCTCTCAAATGTCGCAAATTGTTAATTATGGAACTTTCATTGTTTGGTGTGAAATAAAGATGTCATTTAACATGATCGTGTACAATACTGAATTCATTGGATTCGTACCCAGCAGAACCAGTCTATATTTTGACTCGGCTATCGCCTCGTCAAATATAGACTGGTTCTGCAGGGTACTCATCCAATAGAATTCAGTATTGTACACGATCATGTTAAATAACCTCTTATTATTTTACGGTTAGGTTGTTTACATTTTTATACGCCGCTGAAGGTGAACGTATATTGGTATCATCTTCTCCGTCTGTCTGTCCATCCCAATCTAAGTGCGTCCGTCCGTACGCCCCAATCTTGTGAACGCAAGTCCTTTTTTGACAAATTTGGAAGAAACTTTCATAAAATATCCCTAGTCATCTGACCGTGTACATATTACCACTGTTTGGAGGTCGCATCATGCAAAAAGGAAACGTCATTTCAAATTTCTTGTAAACACAATCAATCCTTCATTTGAAGACTGCTTTGGATGAAACTTTAACAGATGTATATTGTCACCTGACCTTGTGCATGTAGTTTTGTGAAATTCAGCCACGTCATTGAAAAAGAGGTCACAAGGGCAATTTTGTGTGATAGCAACTTCTACATTTATTGACCAATTTGGAAGAAAATTTCACAAAAATATTACTAGACACATGACCTTGTGCCATCTTCACGAGTCAAGGGATGTCGAATCGATAGCTTCTTCTCGTAAGATAAGTAAAACGTTCGAAACCATTGGCTCGACAAGATGACCTTGTGCATGCATTATGGGGTTTGGTGAATAATTGCCGTGACAGGAAAAATGAGCTTTCATGCCAATATTTGTATTTCTCTTTATGGATGAAGGGAAACAACTTCATTTTAGGATTGATTCTTTCAAAAGCTTTTTTTCATCTTATGCGCAAGAGCATACTCCACATTGAATTTACATGATGCAGCATCACAGCAAAACGTTTCCATTTTAGCAATAAGCGTTTCGGTCGAACATCTTGTGTCAACTACAATTTTGTTAAACTTTATATTATTTTACATCTACTAAAGATTATTAATACGTGTACATCCCGTTAGCGCATTTGAGTGAAAATATTGCCATATTTTAGCGAATAATGTTCAACATTTCGTTGAAAAATATTGAAAATCGACCACTTTACAATCAATTGTATGAAGACACGAATTACCCAAAAATTGAATAGACGTCGCGACCTAGTAATCATATTCAAATAGTGTTTTCTTGCGATAATGCAATAAATTTCTTCCTCAATATAGGATTTTTTTTTCTTGGGAGGGATCTTGGCTAAACACCCTAGAGCTTGTCAAAAGAGGAAATTAAGTCTCTTGTTTAACATTTGCCAAAAATGAAAGGCTTCAAAACTTTTTGATATATATGAGACACGTTCGGGTTAAGCAATGTCGACTTAAAATTGCGATGGCCGCTTTACTTCAGTTGATTCCTAAATCAAACAATAAACGGATATTCGCATATTTACGTGATATTTGAGAATATGAACAATTTATTATCTCATGATAATATTTATAAAGTAATGGGGCGAAAACTTGGGAAATAAACTACTTAAAATTTCTAAAATACCCCCACAAAATTAGGTGCGGTGGTCCTGGTCACCTACAATGGTAACTCTTTCTTTTTTGTATGCATGATTGTTTTACATATTGTCTAGATAAATGTCCAAGAAACGGAGGTCTTTGTCAAAATGTCGAAAATATACGATGGTTTAGAACTGAAATGTTCAACTTGTCCACGAACGTATTGGTCACCCCTCGTATAAGGATAATTAACTATTTTGAGCCGTCGATTGTATACATACCATGTGGTTAAGAGGGCAAAGGTGAGGGATAAAAGACCATCATTGTTCTCCATTATTTTTACTTCATCACTTCTTCTCCTGTAAAGAACTTCCAACTTCTACGTATATCTCCCTAACTTGTCACAACCCCATGTTTATATCGTTAATCTATCCAAGTTTTCAAGACATTATGAACATCAGTTGTGAGCCAGCGAAATAGTCATTTCAAAAGGACCCTTGTGTCTTGATAATAAACCGTTTGTGTATTTTAATGCCCCCGTATCAAAGAAAAAAAAAAAAAAACAAAAAAAAACGTTTGTGTATTTTAATGCCCCCGTATCAAAAAAAAAAAAAAAAAAAAAAAAAAAAAAGATGTGTTTGTGAAACACGAATGCCCCCGTAACGGCATTTTTTTTCAAAGTTTGACCTTGAAAGATGACCTTGAGCTTGTCACATGACCTTGACTTTGGTACCAGCGGATGTGGATCATTGAGATCTATCATCATGCCAAATATTAGCTTTGTATCTTGAATAGGCTTGAAGATATTGGCAAGGTTAAGTTTTCGGGTTAAAGTTTGACCTTGACAGATGACCTTGACCTTGTCACATGACCTTGACTTTGGTACCAGCAGATGCGGATCATTGAGATCTATCACCATGCCAAATATTAGCTTTGTATCTTGAATAGGCTTGAAGATATTGGCAAGGTTAAGTTTTCTGGTTAAGTTTTCGGACGTTTGACCTTGACAAATGACCTTGACCTTGTCACATGACCTTGACTTTGGTACCAGCAGATGCGGATCATTGAGATCTATCATCATGCCAAATATTAGCTTTGTATCTTGAATAGGCTTGGAGATATTGGCAAAGTTAAGTTTTCGGACAGACAGACAGACGGAAAGACAGACGGACATGAGTAAAACAATATGCCCCCGATCTATCGATGCGGGGGCATAAAAAAATTGTGGGCATGTTGTAAAATGTTGTCCTTCTGCCAAACTTTACAAAACAAAATTTACATTACTTATATCCGCAAGCCTATATTCCAAATTCCAAATTTTATTTGTATTATAAGGCCAACGGCCCATACACATATAAATACATTTAATAATACAAACAAAATGTGTAAGTGTACCAAATATATGGCAATCAACATAAACATGAAAAAATCAAAAAGTCAAAAAGTGAAACAATCTGAAATTCAGTCAAACAAATCAATTCATAGTTATTCATCTGTAGATGAATACATGTATAAATTATTTGTTTGGCCATTTTAGTCCTAAACAGACACAGTGTATTTAGAGATGTATTTAAAATTCTTGTGATTCCAGATATAGTTTTCTTTTTTCTAGCGCATAAAAGATAAACATAGCCAAATTTCGGATCGTTGTTTCATTTTTTGATGACATTAGCTTATTAAATGATGTTATATTTAAAACATTTGTATATTTCGAGTCAATGTAATCCTTTCTCAAATCATTATATAGGGGACATATTAACACGAAATGTATTTCGTCCTCAACATGTGAATCACAAAAGATACAAAATCGATATTCTCTGGTTATGCCATAGTGTCTCCCCTTTTCGATCATAAGTGGGTGCGAAGCACTTCTAAATGAGGAAAGACATGACCTAAATTTATTTACATCAATGGATGACAGATATTGCTCCTGTCCAAAAGAGTTTTTGAAGCCACAGTAATAATTCAATTTTATATTTTCCGCACAACTAGCTCCCCATTCTTGTATATATTGGTCTTTTAACCGTTGAACATATTCACATAAAAACATTTGTTCATTTTCAACAGTTTGATTTTCCCAAATTTGACCAAAGCCATTTCTACATAGGTTTAGACGCACATTGGAAACCCAATTTTGATATCCGAGATTATCATAGTGCAAAAGCATGTTATAACAAAGTTTGACAAATCTGTTATCCGACATTTTTAGGATACGAAGCCAGTATTTAACTACTCTTTTAGATGACAAAATTCTTAATGGATAT
The DNA here is from genome assembly GCA_948146395.1 of Fragum whitleyi. Taxonomy (NCBI): domain Eukaryota; kingdom Metazoa; phylum Mollusca; class Bivalvia; order Cardiida; family Cardiidae; genus Fragum; species Fragum whitleyi. The sequence continues at coordinate 2,143,914 of OX411545.1, read as the reverse complement.
CTACCGGTATCTCCCAAAATAGACAAATTGCATGATTTAAAATTAACACTAAGAAGTCGTTTACATGCGTAAATCTGTACATTTTCTATGCAATTCCTATTTTGTAAACCCCAAAGCTCTGATCCGTAAAATATAATTGGAGAGATCTTTGCATCAAAAATTTTAAAGAAAGAGGATACGGGAATATATGGCATTTGATCAAACGATTTTAAAACATACATTAAAACCTTCTTTGCTTTGAGTGCTGCAGTTTCTGCCATATTATATAATGATAATCTGTTGGTGAAGTCAATGCCTACATACGAGAAACGAGGGACAATTTCAATGTTTTTGCCGTCATATGTCCATCGTTCTTTTTTCGATAATTGGCTACCATTCTTAAACACAACAATTTTAGTTTTATCTAAATTGACCTTTAACTTGTAATTATAACAGTAAGTTTTAAGAATTTCTAGTTCTTTTTGTAATCCACGAACTGTGTCGGAAATAAGGCCTATGTCATCGGCAAACATTAACATAAATATTTCTGTAAACGCGGGGAACAATTGTATGCCTCTAACATCATTATTGGACATAATGTCATCCAGGTCATTAATAAAAAGAGAGAATAGGGCTGGACTTAACGGAAACCCTGTCTAAGGCCCATTGGACATGAAAATAAGTCACTTATGCCCGATTCAGTTCTTACACACGCCTTTACATCACTATAGACAGCTGTGATTGCTTTAAGTAAATTTCCACCTATACCTTTTTTTAGAAGCACATTAAAGAGCAGTGGACGGCTAACAGAGTCGAAGGCCTTCTCAAAATCTATAAAAGCTACATATACAGCCTTTCATTTCCTCGACAAATATTTAGAGATCACTGAGTAGAGAACAAACGCGTTATCGATAGTATTATAATTTGACCTGAAACCAGCCTGAGACTCTGTTAGACATTCATATGCTTCAGTAAAAAATGTTAAACGTTTGGTAAGTATACTTAGATACAATTTACTTAGTATTTCCATAAGAGAAATTCCCCTATAGTTACTGGGTTCGTTTACATTACCTTTTTTATGTATCGGTACTAATAAAATTTTTGCCCAATTTGTTGGGAATTCGCCATTTCTGAATAATCTATTAAATAGCAAATTTACAAAAGGGAGTATTGTGTTTATACTGTACTTCAAATGTTTTGGAGTAATTTCACCAGAACATGCTTTGTTTACATTAAATGAATTAAAACACGAAATTATTTCTTCGTCAGTAATATCAGAATTAAAAATTACACTTGTTTCATCATCGATAAAAACTTCATCTTCAATTTGAAAATTGCTTTGAGCATCATCACCTTTGCCTAACAAATTTTTGAAATGGTTAAACCAATCATTTACAGAAAGAGTAGGCGTGGTTTTTTGTCTACCAGATAGTTTACGGACCTCGTTCCAAAAACTCTTACTGTTTCTAGTATTATTTTCTAAATTTGTTACCTGTTTTTTCTGATATTTATACTTCTTTGTTTTACAAGTTGATTTATACTGGTTTTTATGTTGTAGATAAACTTGAAGATCAGTTTCCCTTTTACTTGTGCGGAAGCGTTTCAAATGCATCCTAGTTTGTTTTTTAAGTTTAACACATTCATTATCAAACCAAACTTTGTTCAAAAAATTATTTTTACTTTGTCTACTTGTTTTTTAGAAACTTTTTGAACTGTCGAGAAGTAAATTTTCTAGTTCTTGAAGTAACTTATCAATATTGACATTTTCATCAGATAGCATAGTGTTGAAAAAATCAAGTTTACCGCTACTTATTTGACTATTTAAGATTTCAATAAAATGATCCGCATTGTTTGCGTTTATATTGTAAAATGTTTCAGTATTATAGTTATAGGTTTTATGCTCATTTTGCATGTCACGGATATTCCGTATTCTCAATAGAATTGGCATATGCGTACTTTCTGGGCTACATAATATTTCAAAGTCATGGACGATATCTAATAGTTCATTTGAAAGCACAAAATAATCAATAACACTACAGCCATTTTGACTGAGAAATGTAAAATGTCCTTGGCCGGAATCACTGCCAAAGCGACCATTTAAAATTGAACAGGAATATGTCTTGCAAAGGTTAAGTAATTGTCTACCAAACTTATTAACTTTTTCATCTTTATTAAATCTTTTGGGTATGTCAATTTGATTAATTGAATTATCTATCTCCTCTAAATGAGGAATATTTCCGTCGATTTGTATTGAATCATTTAATTGTCCGGTTCTCGCATTCAAATCGCCATTTAGTATAAATGGGTAGCCGGACAAATTTTTATCTATTAACAACTGCTCTAAGAGATTTGGTCCACTTGATTCAAGATTTTTATAAAATGGAGAACCATCCGGGGGTAAATAGACTGCTACATATAAACAATTTTTATGAAAATTCATCATTAACTTGTCAAACATTAAAACAATACCAAAAGTTGTATCCTGACAAATTCTTTTGACAAATTTACTGAATCTGTTATTAACTAAAACGATTACACCGCCCATTGGTCTTCCACTAGAACTGGATTTTACAGCTTTACATGTAAAAGATATATAATCGGGAAAAATCAGAGTATGATCAAAATCTTCTCGTAACCAAGTCTCTTGTAATGAAATTACGTCATATTGTGAAATCAAACTTATTGTTTCTGAATTCAAATTTTTTATGCCTTCAATGTTCCAAGATAAAAAGGAGATATTATGAGTTTGTGTTTTGGACCGGCCGTTTTCCTAGGTATTCTTCATTGTAACATCAGCATAAGAAGCACTTCCATCAGGATCAGTAGTTTCATCAGATTGGAGTGCTTTGAGTGCTTCCCGATTCCTATCGTCTAGGGTACGTACGCCAGGTTTTGATTTATAGTAATGTTTTTTCTTGTCCATAGGAAGTGTGTATAGTTTACCGTTTTTAAAGTAAGCCTTTAGACCTTGACTTTTAGCCTTTTTGATCTGGTCCCTCTGAATTAAACTGAGATCATTCGAGATTCTGATGCCCTTTAATCGTAGTTCATTTCGATATTTAAACAACTCAAGTTTATCCTCAAAATGTTCAAATCTGACAATCACCATTCTTGGTATATCGGGATTTGTTTTTCCTACACGATTCGCCGAAAGAACTTTAACATAACCTAGATCCTCATTTTTCATCACCGAAATAAGTTCTTCCTCGACCACTGTGATCGGTGACTTTCCATCATCATAATCGGGTAATCCAAATACTCTAAGCGAACACTTTAATTTATCATACTCCAAGTGATTTAACTGCTTTTCTATCAATTCAAATCTATCGTTTGCCCTGTCATTCTGATCTCTAAATTCACTATAGAACCTTTCGTAGCTAAACTCAAAATCTTCTAATGATTTTTCAAACGCAGTAACTTTACTATCTATCTTTGCATTCTTCTCATCAATAAGGTCAATTTTAGATTTTAATCCTGCCAATTCCGATTTAACACTTTTCATCTCACTTTTAAACTCGTTTCTAGCTGCATTTATTTCCGAAGACATTTTACTATTGGATTCAGATATGGCATTCAGAATCATAAGGGTTTCAGCTGATGGTTGGGTTTCAGTACCGGGTCCGGGATTCAACTCTATATCACCGCAAAGGAGTAGCAACCGATTCGAATAAGTCCCGTATAGTGCACCATACATAGTACTTGTTGTAGACCAATTTAAAGTATGTGATTTTCCAATTGTAATTGTATCAATCGTTACAAGAGTACACTCAGATGGTAGGTTAACCAGGAATGACCCATGAAGCATCAAACATAGATACGTTAGTATCATTAGAAAGGTCGAGTATCCACCAACGACTGCCGTTCTAAAATGGACATCAGTTCCTTTAGTATTTGGATTGTATTTAGAAGTTTTATTTTTCTGACATACCTTTTTTCTATTTGCGTGGTTAAATAGTCCTATGCGGGATCGATAGACTCCAAGTTCAATACCCATCACGTCGATTAAAGATGTATAATTACGTTCACGATGGTCCGAAGTGTACACCGTAGATAAAACCCGTGCAGTAATTTAACCAATATACATATACTCGGTAAATATGTTTATCCGATAACCGTTCGATAACCGTCTGCACGTGATCAAAAATCCAATATGTCCAATTTATTTGAGTTTATATACTTTATTTTGGTTGTATTCAACTAAAATTCAATCAAAAACCATTTCTGCAAACCACCAGAACTAGAACCACAAGACTTCGATACACTTTATACGTCCAAAAATACAAAATTTAGTTCCTTTACAGAGTCCAAAAGTGAAATTACATCACTTTAATCGGAGCTATGTAAAACACGTCCGACCTGTACACTTACACTTAATATAAGGTAAAAGTCTAAAATTAGCATGATGATAGATCTAAATGATATGCAGCTGCCGATACAAACGTTAAGATCATGTGACAAGGTCAAGGTAATCTGTCAAGGTTAAACTTCTAAAGCCAAAAGACTTAACATTGCCAATATCTTCAAGCCTACTTCAGGTACAAACCTAATGTTTGGTATGATGATAGATTTCAATAATGTACAACTATTGATTCCAAGGTCAATGCCATCTCAAAGTCTAAGGTCATCTGCAAATGTCAAAATTCTTAAAAGCTAAGCCAAAAAACTTACCATTGGCAGTATCTTCAAAAATTATGAGATATCTTAAACGAATAAGGAAGCTAGAAATTTAAAGATTACAATAACTCGCATTGACTACTTCTAAAATCAAAGTACTGAAAGTACTGATAAGTTGGAATGCGTTCGAGAGACGGTGACCTCAAGCTACTAACGAAGCTGACGCATCCCGCACACCACAGGTGATCACATTATACGTGTCGTCTTTTGACGGGCGTATATATATCAATGTATTTCAACAACGAGAGACGCTTGAACCCCTGAATTGCTATACAGGCCTGAATCTGATGAAAGAAAAATGATAACAAGAGGGCCAGAATGACTCTAAACCGCTCACCTGAATTCGATTGGTCCAACGGATCTTATCCAAGAAACTTTCTAGCAAAGATTCATTCAAATTTGCCTAATAGTTGAAGAGAAGACATAATTCGAATTATAAGCAGTCATAATAGACCCTGTCAACCCATTCATTACCGAGGAGACTCAAAATTAGCCCTACCCTGCCACGCCCATATTTATGGGCTAATGACAATTTTGCCAACAATACTTTAAGTGGGTCATAAAAGGGACATTCTTGTAAAGTTTGATTGAAATCTGCTTAGTGGTTCAGGAGGAGATGTCGTTCAAAGATTTTGGGCTCAAAATAAGCCCCACCCTGCCATACCCATATTTATTGGCCAATTAGAATATAGCGACAATTTTGAAGATGGCCACATTCTGGCAAAATTGCATTGAAATTGGCCAAGCGGTTTAGGAGAAGAAGAAGTCTTAAGAAAGTTGACGACGGACGACGGAGATCCTTAAAGCTCCCCTTGATCACGTTGTGCTCAGGTGAGCTAAAACAGAAGAAAATGATACGGACCATACAGTCGACTTATGGACGCACAGGGGAACACTTGTACACTCAAAACAGTTTTTATATTATTTTTCGAATGACTTCTGCCATTTGAGTTATCAATTATATTTTAAATTATAAGTGTCGCAAAGTGGACCTCAACAAGTGATTTGTCCATGATGAAAAGACATTTTCGCAGGGAAGTCTTTTATTACATGAATTGGCATCTCAAGACAATTTTTGGACGAAGTTCAATTGTGATTTCGACCTTTGTGACTCCAAAATTTGGCACTTTCTCGGGTCATTGGCAAATTTTATGATTTGGGTCAATTGGTTGTTCAGTTAGAGTGGAACTATTAACTTTTTAAATTTACTGATGACCGTGACATGTATGACCCCGAAACAATAGGGCATTTCTTTGGGTCATGGGCAATATTTGTGTAAAGTTTCGTTATTGCAGGTCAATTGCTTCCCCGTTTATCTCGCGGAAAGCAAAAGGTCAATGGACTTAGAGACAGACATGATGAAATCAATATAAGCTACTCTTCTTCTGAGTTGGGGGTACAGTTAATAACATCGTGAAATTGATAAGGTGAACGATTTTGGAATGATTTAGGCATGATGTTGAATGAGTGAGCGGAGCGAGTTTTGAGTGAAATCTAAGGGAGGGAATCCAGTGTCGCTTATTTTGTTCAGGATGAACAAAATTAGCGGTATATAAAACCCATGTAAAATATGTATAAAAGTTCAATCAATAGCTTTCTATATCGTCAAGAACCAATCAGACGCTTTAAATCTAAATTATGTCAGTGAAATCGCGAATTGGTTCTTGCTTAATTCATTTTGAATGTACATTTTGAGCTTATTTTTTTAATAACTTTGAGCGTTTTTGAATGGTTTTAGTGAGTGTTTGGAATGAATCAATGGAGCGCTGAGTGAGCGATTAAGAATGTTTTTTATTGAGATGAATGTCAATTTCACGATGTAACTAACTGTATGGTGGTGCTCTTAAACGTGTTGATGTGTAAAAATGTGAAGAAAACAAGTTGAACTAGGTGGTTTGTTTCAAATGGCAAATTGTCTTGGTGATAAATACAATTGGGCAAAGATATTCATAATTCAATTAAAGATATGGTGGATGTGGGTTTGTGTGGATGAGTATTGGGTTTTTACAATGAAACATTCATGTAGATAACTGCAATATGACGAAAAAAAAAACCCCGACAATATGTTGCAAAAATATTTAATAACTTTAAAAGTGTATCATCACTTAAAGAAAATATTTTTATTTCGTAGCTTAGACAGAAATTTACAATATACACCCTGTCAAAAGAAAGTCGTTCAGAAAGAGAAACTATACCTTTAAAAGAAGCTAAAACATAATACTACAGGTCGCGACCTTACCAAATAAGCAGATCACGTGGTTGGTCTGTGCTATAGCTACCATACTGAGAAAACAGATCGCGACATTACCAAATAAGCTGACCTTATTGGACTTGACTTATCACATGATTTCCAAATATAGTAATGCAAACATGTGATACTAATATATTCGTACGCGATTTTCAATAAATATCGTTTAAAACATAAATTAGCATGTTAATAATATACACGAAGTGATAGTTGTGTAATTGTACAGAATTATTACTTTTTGATGAAATAAACTGTATGTCTTTGTCAAGTTGAGATATACAAAATAGGCCGAAGTGTATTCACATCCTGTTCACGTGATATGTGTTCTCAAGAAACCCGAAATGAAATTATCTTGTGTTCATTTTGCGGTTTTGTTAAATCTAAGTTGGAATTGCTCCGCATTCCAACTTAACAAGCGTTTACTTCACCAGAGCACGAAGTGCTCAAGGTGACCTATTGTGATCGGTCAATGTCCGGTCTCCGTGTGTCTGTCCGTCAACAACTAATAAAAATCTTCTCATCTGAAAGTTCTTATCAAATTTCGACCATATTTCACAGATATTACCATTGGGTTATGCATTATCAAAATATATAAGATATTTTATATCGGGGTCGAAATGAGGTGAAATCTTAATTCTTTTACTTTGAAACAACTGGGCGAAATTTCACCAAATTTCACAGATATGATCCTTAAATCATGTCTTTTCAAAATACATCAAAGATTTTAATCGGGGTCTAAAAAGGGTAAAAAATGTAGAAAGTCCTAATCTAAAGATAATCTCATACTCTGAATGTATTCATCCGAATTCAACCAAACTTTGCAGATATGATCTATTAATTACGCTCTTTCAATATTCTGAAAAAACTTTACTCTAGGTTAAAAAATACGTCAAAATTTGGTTTAAAAGGCGGGTTAAAATGGGTCAAAAGGTCAACCTATAATGACAATCAATCTGAAAGGTTAATTGGGAAAAAAGGTAAAGTATCTATGGAAGGGAGCTGTAATGGGGGCTTCCTTGGAATCATTGGACTGATGTTTGTATATAAAAGTTCCAAAATATTTTCAATATGCACATGAAGAATGTAAATTGTAAATAGAACATTTCTGTATATTCTTACGTTGCACGTTAAAAGTTTATGAGAAAGAAGATGTATTGTGAATCGGAACAGAGTGCGTATGTAAAATGTTGCATCTTAGGAAATAATTTAAAGGTTTTTTCTCCGTATGAAACAAAGCAATATAATGTTTGTTTTAATGTTCCAGTGTTACATGAAATGGATTCATTAAATCTATATTTTCAGGACATGTTTTTTTTTTTATCTTTTGATGGTCTGATATTCACAAACAAGAGGGTAGGAATAATATTGAAATTTGGAGTACAATAAGTTCTTGTCTATTACTTTTCGAAATATCTTATCTTAGTGTTAATCTGAAAACCAATTTTAACCAAATATATAATATGGCTTTTTTTCAAGACCTTTGAAAGAGAATCACATGTTTTTCATAATGATTATTTAAAAAACATAATCTCTGAACAGTGTAAATAAAAGAAAATAGTGTACGAATAAATACGTCGAGAAACAACGTTCTTTTAACGTTGCTCCGTGTTGCGCAAACAGGAAGGATTAACTAGCGACGTATGTAATATTTCTTGAATAAGGCACTTGCCGAAATTTGGAAAAAGAGTTTGCAATGTTAAAGTGTATAGTAACAATTTTGCTTCAGCAGAAAAATGGGCCTGTCATTAAATTATCTTTTGAGGCAATTTTATCTTATAAGTACGAGACAATGAGTGGAAGGTGATCGGTATAGGACAGTTTTGACTTCTTGTTTACGTTAATGTAAGCTTTTCAAGCTAAAAAAGTTTTAACATGACCCTGGTAACAGGAATCAAAGAAAGTTGGGGCAGTTTCATGAAAACCTGCTAACCAATTTCATGGAAGCCCCCTTTTCCCGTGACGCAACATTATATTACTTGACGCGAAAGATATAGGAAGATTTTTCTAATATGATTTTTGTTTCACTATTTTGAACGGACCAGTTTAAGCTTCACTGTACTTAGTCAATTGGAGCTTATATCGTGGTGGGTCGTCAGTCAATCTTTCCAAATTCATCAAAGAATTTCATAATACTGAATATCCCTTATTCTGTTGTTTTGCCCTTGTGATAACACATCAAAGGGCCCATCTGAAAATTATTTGTTATGCAATTTCACAGATGCTTTATGAATGGATTTCGCTTAATCTTTCTTATACTGATTCAATGTAATCATATTCCTGTTATAGCTATGTGCTTAAAAGACGATGTGTTAAAGAGGAAATGCCCTTAACCATGCTGTTCGATCTGTTTTCAAATACTACTACATCCAAATTTAAACATCTTATATAATTTCCCATTTGAGGCGATAAATGGGTTTGTCGAATAAAAGAGTCATCAACATTTCAGCTCACCTTAGCGCAACGTTCTCAAGGAGAGCTTTTAGGATCACCCTGACTCAATCATCCGTCGTGTTTCGTCAACTCTCCTGAACCACTGGACCAAGTTTAATTAAATTTTGTAAGACTGTTCCTTGGGTGTCTCTTTTCAAAAAGTATTCGCAAAATTTTGAAAGGCTTTTAAATACGGGTGTGGAAGGGCGGGCTTATTTTGAACCCGTATCCTTTGAACGAAATTCCTCCATAACCACTTGAATGATATGAATGAAACTTGACCAACATGTTCCTCGGGTGACCCTATTCAAAAATTGTTGTTTATCTTCATGGAAATAAAGACTCCTTTGAAGGTGTGTGTAGCGATATTTCTGTCTAGCCTGCATAAACATAGATTCAAAAAATGACCTATGAGGCGAACATGTAATAACAAACTTAAATATATTGATACTACACGGGTGTTATTAAACCTTGAATAATAATGAAAGTGAGCATTCTCGTTCAAAAAAGATGTTATTATGCATTTGCTGACGTCATTTCGCAAACGGCGTTAAATGTTTCGCGTAGACTTGAACCGATAAATTTCTTGGATTTCCTCGATTCGTCACAGAAGTTTCTAGATGATTGAATTTGTGTACATAAAATGTCGAACTTGTTAAACTTACCATCAAAAACGGTTATAAAGTCGGCAGAGCCTCATTTTTATCTATTTATAGCCGACTCGTTTAATAAATTCGACATCCAATGACAACTCCTTTCGATATCCTCTATCTATTACATGGTTTCGACCCCGGCCATCGACAAATCTTTTATAGCTATGCTTGGTTACAAAATGTATGTTAAAATATATATTATAGGGAAACCCATATCGAATTATAAACGTGTATATTTGAGTAGCAGTTTTGTCGATATCTGAAACATCGGTGATTTCCCTGAAATACATAAATACACTTAAAATCAACGTATTATAAGAAATCGAGTAATACCTTTGTATTGCTGTTTAGACAAAGTAATCCAGTTGGTCGCTGCAACGAGGTTTGCGTTTGCGTCCCAATCGTGTGTGGCTCCTAGAAAACTTAGCAAACATTTACTTTCTTTTGGATTAAATGACGCTGTCAAACACCATGTCAACGGATTGCAAACAGCGATGCAGGCTGACAGTACAAGACTTCTAATTTCTTGTGTTATACTTTCATCATTGAGACGGAAGTCTTCACGGCGTAATGTAAACCGCCGACTTTCCTGGCCACAATTCACTAAAAATATAAATACTGCAAAGATGAAAACCGAAAACGACATACACTGCATAGTAATTTATATCACTATGTACCAAAATGAAAAGAAAACATTTCTTTAGTTCTGATGCAACAAGAATATTAAGTTATAAAAATTCCGAGTTTTAGAATTAAGTTTAGCTAAGTCTTTTATTAAATGATATTATTACAATCTGCAGTACATGTGCATTTGTTATTGTTATTCCACAATCGAATATTAGTTGCCATTTAGTGAAATATTGTCACATAAAGTACTTTTCTTTTAAATAATTCAAGAAGCCATTCAATTCAGACAATCATGCTATTGAAATTCCTTAACAGACTTTAAACAATTTTCAACCTGAGTGCATTTGAAAAGAAATGTGGATAATTGTACTCTCATTATAATTTGAAAAATTTACACACTTGCTTTAGTCGCAGTTTCTTTCGCAGTTAGCACTTGATAACAAATTATAAGACCCATTTTAACTTGACGCGGCTCATTTTGAGCGTAACTAAAGACGTCGATCTTTGCTCACATTCTAAGGGCCATACATTTAGCGCATTTATGATGAAATTTGTTCAGTATGTTAGTCAAAATGGTAAAACCTTCTGAAAGAGCAAAGTTCATCTGAAAATACAAACGTAGGGACATGACAATTTGGCTCACTTGTGATGAACAATGACCAGAATACTTTTTATGTCAGAAAGGGGACTCTATTAGAAAATGAGAACATTTTGGGTAGAAAAAGAGGAAAGAAAAATCGGGATTTTTGAGAAATATTTCACACTCATGGTTGAACAGTGAATTGGAATAAGGATTTTCAAGAATGTCTCATGTGTGCAAAGTAATGACTAAGCTTGACCAGAATTTTCAGTATGCACACTACATTGTACGGTCACTTGGATGAACTATATTCAAATAAGAACTAATTCGAAAGTGCTTTTTAACTCCTCGTTTCGTTTTAACCCTCATTTTGTATCATAATATTTTTTTAAAAGGAAGATTACTAAAATATCTATGCTTTGCTAGCTTACAGTACTTTCAGTACTTTGATTCTGTCTTGGGGTATACACCCAGTTTTCTTGACTCATGCATGCACCATACAAGATCACCACTATTTATTAAATTATTTCACTCTTGGGTTCTAAATTTTCTCATTACGCTTTGCAGATTCGCCGATGTACTTCCTGCAAACTTCGTATTGATTTAAAAGCAAAAGCTATTATTTTTCTCGAAATGAAATATCAATCGATCTTACTCCATAAACAAACGGTTATCCTCTATATATTGCGCAAATGAGACAAAATATGAAAATTTAGGACAACTTTTCTTAAAGTCCGTCATTTTGTACATGATTTCTACGTGCAATTTTAATTGTGATGTCACTTTAAGGGCTCCGCTTAGATGACGTCAGATAGGGAGAAATGAACGAAAGCGGGTTATGAATTTTTTTTTGTAATTTCACTTTTTAGGCAATGAGTTCATCAAAATGATAACCTACCGTTATTCCTCGATAAACCACCAAAAAGTATTAAAGAATGTGACATAATCTGCTCTTACGGTAACGCGTAAAGAACGTCAACGGGAAGCCGGATTTTCCCTCGATGGCTCATTAGGTTTAGACTGAGATGTGATGATTCATTTAGTGTCTCGCGATAAGCTCCAACTAGGCAACCGAATTGCAGGTCCAAATCTCCCTGCTCTGGTGCAACGACTTTGCAATAATAATTGGAAAATTTGTTGCGATTTCAAAAAGCCTTTTTGCAATTCAATGCACAACCAAATTTGCAATAAAACTTAAGTTGTAATTTACCTTTATATGTATTTTACTTAAGGAAAATGCGCCTAAAAGTATTCTTGCTTTCTGCTGATTAATTGGAGTTATAGACAAGACTTGCGTTGTTCATGTATTGTGAACATGTAAAGGCAACATTCTTTTTGAATTCGTTACAAAAATCTTACAAAAATCGCATTCCTGTTCCGCAAGGGATTATTGTTTCTAAATAGATCAATATTTAGTGAATACATCTCGATAACGTTCAAGAACATTCTTATAGTATTGAAATTATAACTCTAAATTATAACTCTAAAATTGCGAATGCCATTACAAATGTAATTGAGGCGTATGGTAGAAGATTGGTTTATTTGAATGAGGGTGGACGCCGCTTTCAATAACCTTTAAGTTATATCGCGGCACCTAACACTGGAAGACCATTAACCAATTGATTGAAGACCAATAGTCGGAAAGAAAGAGTGCCGCCGCCGGTGAGACAAAAGTTATACATGAAACAGCAATAAATCGAAATGCAAACCATCTAGAAAAATCTTTATATAAAAGTAATAGATTTATTGCAGAACTGTTTGTGGTAATAAAACCTCCATTTCAATTCAGTGCACTAAATGTTTTGTAATAGAATTTAGAAATGCAATTATCTACTTCCTTGCATGATGGTCAGAGAATATATATTACGCAAGATACCGGTGACACTTTACAAAAACGTCGACGTTGTTACCTTGTTTTGCTATAAAATCCGTATTTTTCATCGGAAATTAATGAAATATAGACAAAACTTTGCATCAAATAACATTCTACATGATTATTTGGTAAGATCCGTATTATGATGAATGTGCATAGGATATTTTGTCTTCTAATCGTTTTAAAATTGTGAAAAACGACGTGTCCCGCGTTACACTTTCCTCCGATCGAGGTCTTTCATTTTGCTGTCTTTATTACCTAGCCGTTAACATCATAATAATTTTGTATCAGGGCGAAGTAATATTGTTTCTAGTTTCGTCAGTGATATTTTTTAAAAATGTAGTTGAAAAATGAAGATCGCCCGAATGATTAATTGAAAACATAAAAGATTCTTGTCTATACTATTATATGTAAAGTTCAATAATTATACTGATTTTTACATAAAAAATTACATTTTTAGCTCACCTGAGCACGAAGTGCTCATGTGAGCTATTGTGATCACCTTTCGTCCGGCGTCCGTCCGTCGGTCGTCGGTCGTCGGTCGTCGGTCGTCGGTCGTCGTCCGTCGTCCGGCGTCCGTCAACAATTTCTTTAAACGACATCTCCTCCTAAACTACTGGGCCAATTAACACCAAATTTTACAGAAATGTTGCTTAGGTGGTCCCCTTCAAAAATAGCTAAAAGAATTGAAATCCATGAAAAACTCTGGTTGCTATGGCAACAAAGGTGAAATTTTAAGAAAATCTTAAAAATTCTTCTTCTTCTCAACCAGTAGTCCTACAGACTTGAAACTTGGCATGGATGATCAGTTCATAGACCTTAATTAAAATAGCTAAAATCATATCTTTTGGGCCACCAGGTGCGGAGCACCAGGGGGGAGGGGGTAGTACTTTGGGTAAATTTTGTAATCTTTAAGCTTCTTCTTCTTCGGAACCAGGAGCCCTACAGACTTGAAAATTGGCATGGATGATCAGCTCATAAACCTTAATATAAATAGCTAAAATCATATCTGTTGGGCTGCCAGGTGCGGAGCACTAGGGGGGAGGGGGTAGTACTTTTGTGAAAATTTTGTAATCTTTAACCTTCTTCTTCTTCTGAACCAGGAGCCTGTCAGATTTGAATATTGGCATGGATGATCAGCATATGGACCTTAATAAAAATAGCTAAAATCAAGACTGTAGATACACCAGGTGCGGAGCATCAGGGGGGAGAGGGTAGTACTTTGTGAAAATTTTGTAATCTTTAACCTTCTTTTTCTTCTAAACCACAAGCCCTACAGACTTGAAAATTGGCATTGATGATCAGCTTATAGACCTTAATAAAAATAGCTAAAATCATATCTGTTGGGCTGCCAGGTGCGGAGTACCAGGGGGGAGGGGATAGTACTTTTGTGAAAATTTTGTAATCTTTAACCTTCTTTTTCTTCTGAACCAGGAGCCTGTCAGATTTGAATATTGGCATGGATGATCAGCATATGGACCTTAATAAAAATAGCTAAAATCAAGACTGTAGATACACCAGGTGCGGAGCACCAGGGGGGAGAGGGTAGTACTTTAGTGAAAATTTTGTAATCTTTAACCTTCTTTTTCTTCTGAACCAGGAGCCTGTCAGATTTGAATATTGGCATGGATCATAAGCATATATACCTTAATAAAAATAGCTTAAATCAAGACTTTAGATACACCAGGTGCGGAGCACCAGGGGGGAGAGGGTAGTACTTTAGTGAAAATTTTGTAATCTTTAACCTTCTTTTTCTTCTAAACCAGGAGCCTGACAGAGTTGAATATTGGCATGGATCATTAGCATATGGACCTTAATATAAATAGCTAAAATCAAGACTGTAGATACACCAGGTGCGGAGCACCAGGGGGGAGAGGGTAGTACTTTGTTAAAATTTTGTAATCTTTAACCTTTTTCTTCTAAACCACAAGCCCTACAGACTTGAAAATTGGCATGGATGATCCGCTCATAGACCTTAATATAAATAGCTAAAATCATATCTGTTGGGCCACCAGGTGCAGAGCACTAGGGGGGAGGGGGTAGTACTTTTGTGAAAATTTTGTAATCTTTAACCTTCTTCTTCTTCTGAACCAGGAGCCTGTCAGATTTGAATATTGGCATGGATGATCAGCATATGGACCTTAATAAAAATAGCTAAAATCAAGACTGTAGATACACCAGGTGCGGAGCATCAGGTGGGAGAGGGTAGTACTTTTGTGAAAATTTTGTAATCTTCAACCTTCTTTTTCTTCTGAACCAGGAGCCTGACAGAGTTAAATATTGGCATGGATCATTAGCATATGGACCTTAATATAAATAGCTAAAATCAAGACTATAGATAAACCAGGTGCGGAGCACCAGGGGGGAGAGGGTAGTACTTTGTTAAAATTTTGTAATCTTTAACCTTCTTTTTCTTCTAAACCACAAGCCCTACAGACTTGAAAATTGGCATGGATGATCAGCTCATAGACCTAAATAAAAATAGCTAAAATCATATCTGTTGGGCTGCCAAGTGGGGAGCACCATGGGGGAGGGGGTAGTACGTTTGTGAAAATTTTGTAATCTTTAACCTTCTTCTTCTTCTGAACCAGGAGCCTGTCAGATTTGAATATTGGCATGGATGATCAGCATATGGACCTTAATAAAAATAGCTGAAATCAAGACTGTAGATACACCAGGTGCGGAGCACCAGGGGGGAGAGGGTAGTACTTTAGTGAAAATTTTGTAATCTTTAACCTTCTTTTTCTTCTGAACCAGGAGCCTGACAGAGTTGAATATTGGCATGGATCATAAGCATATGGACCTTAATATAAATAGCTAAAATCAAGACTGTAGATACACCAGGTGTGGAGCACCAGGGGGGAGAGGGTAGTACTTTTGTTAAAATTTTGTAATCTTTAACCTTCTTTTTCTTCTAAACCACAAGCCCTACAGACTTGAAAATTAGCATGGAGGACCCGCTCATAGACCTTAATAAAAAAAGCTAAAATCATATCTTTTGGGCCACCAGGTGCAGAGCACAAGGGGGGAGGGGGTAGTACTTTGGGTAAATTTTGAATCTTTAACCTTCTTCTTCTTCTGAACCAAGAGCCCTACAGACTTGAAAATTGGTATGGATGATCAGTTTATAGACAGTAATAAAAAAAGCTAAAATGATATCTGTTGGGCGTCCAGGTGCGGATCACCAGGGGGGAGAGGGTAGTACTTTTGTGAAAATTTTGTTATCTTTAACCTTATTCTTCTTCTGAACCAGGAGCCTGACAGAGTTGAATATTGGCATGGATGATCAGCTCATAGACCTTAATAAAAACAGCTAAAATCTTATCTGTTGGGCTGCCAGGTGCGGAGCACCAGGGGGGTGAGGGAAGTACTTTTGTGAAAATTTTGTAATCTTTAACCTTCTTCTTCTTCTGAACCAGGAGCCTGACAGATCTGAATATTGGTATGGATGATCAGCATATGGACCTTAATAAAAATAGCTAAAATCAAGACTGTAGATACACCAGGTGCGGAGCACCAGGGGGGAGAGGGTAGTACTTCATTGAAAATTTTGTAATCTTTAACCTTCTTCTTTTTCTGAACCACAAGCCCTACAGACTTGAAAATTGGCATGGAGGATCAGCTCATAGACCTTAATAAATATAGCTAAAATCATGACTGTAATGCCACCAAGTGCAGAGCACCAGGGGGGGAGGGGGGAGTACTTTAGTGAAAATTTTGTAACTTTAACCTTCATCCTTTAATGAACCAGGAGCCCTACAGACTTCAATAATGGCATGGATGATAAGCATATGGACATTAATTGAATTAGCTAAAATCATGACTGTAGATTCACCAGGTGCAGAGCATCTTGGGGGAGGGGGAGTGCTTTGTTGAGAATTTTGAATCCCTACAGCCTTTATATTTGACATGGATTGATCAACTCCTTAAAGAAAACTTTAAAAGTCTCAGACTCAGCCTGTATATCTGGCATAGATTAGCTGATCACAGACCTTTTATGAAAAAAGCTTAAATGAATAATGACCAGGGGAGGGGCAGAGGGAGGGGGGAGAATTATTTCAAATGTTATCTGATTGAATAAGTGAAAATCTCTTTTTCTGTGGTTGCATGGACATCCCTAGGTAATGAAGCTTTTTTCTCAGGTGAGCGACCCAGGGCCAATGGCCCTCTTGTTTCTTTAGATTCGAATAATGTAAATAAATTTATTCTTTGAATTGTCGTTAAGAAGCATTGCCAAAATACAAAAGTCACCAAAAATGTCCCACTGTCATTTTTTGACGTTGATAATTAAAAATTACTATTTTCCATCCATTTTTTTTAAATCTTTAACTTGATGCATTGAATTGAATTTTCTATATAAAAATACATTTTTCTTTCTGTTTACAAAAATATGATTGTTTTGATTCTAGGCCTTATAGTTTTGTATTTATTGATAAATACAAAAGTCACCCAAAAATGTCCCACCTACGTTGTTTTTCAGAACGCGACGTTGATTTTTTCCCGTAACAAAGATGAATATATATGATTTATCGTATTCGCATTTTACATGGTTGATTTGACAAATTTGTATTTTATATTTCAATTCACTCGATGCTGCTTATTATAATAATTAGAAGTGAATAAATTAAACTGCTCAAAATTTAAGTATTATATATAGAAACAAGATAGAGATTCAAACTTCAATCATTATGAAAATAAAATAAAAGCAAAATAAAAAAAATAATAATAATAATTAAAAAAATCATGATGCTGTCATAAACTGATCTATTTGAGAAGACCCTAAACAGAAAACATAGTATCAAACTGAATAAAAAGCAGTAAAATATCAAATTTGTATTCCAAGTATGATTTATTCAGTGGTAAGATCGAGCGGTTCAGATTTACGCGATTTTTTCGGGATCATCTTGCAAATCTTAATTGAAAGTCCTTGATATAAATAAAAGGATCTAATCAATAATTTGATAATAAATATTTCTAGTAAATAGAAATCGGATATTTGAACCACTAAAATTATTTGATATCGCCCGCATATTTTTTACTTTGATGAGTATTTCAAAATCACACCGAATCAATCCTACTCTGTATTATATCATTGAATATGCGCCGGAATCTTTGGAAATCAGTGTCCATTTTATGTCATAAAAAATAACAAACTTTTTGTATTTAAATATTTTCACAATTATTGGCAGCGTTTAACAGAGTTAAATAAAAGAAATATATCGTTTGCAAATGCTTGCGTGAAAAAGTTTAGTAAAAATGGAACGTTATGTTTACGCCGACGTCAAAACTATTTGTAACGCGAAGGGTCACCAGTATCTTGCGTAACGTCTGGATATATTAATGGAAAGAGAATTCAAGCCTGGTATTGTGCGAAGCTAATGCAATTCATTGAACGACAAAATTTGCAATATAATTGAGAATCGCAATGATTTGTTTCATGTATGACTTCAACAAATACGCGCGAAAGGTATGTTTTTGATGTATGTTTTTAAAAAGAATGTTAAGGCCTGGTTTTGTCTGGTATTGTGCAATTGTGAAGTTATTGTTATTTTGGAATATGACTGAAATTGTATCACAATTACGTAAGGTAATAACATCCCGGAATTTATAGGACGATAGGAAGAATTACAGAAGATTTAAAAATGATAGAAGATTTAAAACTCATTAAAAATACTGCTTCTAACCGTCTACATAAACCTCTACCAATAGATTATTGCAAAACTCATTAGGACGGCGAAAATCATTTGTTTGCATTTCAATTTAACTATTATTATTGTGTTTCAAATCGCATTGTGCACTGAATTACAACGACGGGGCTACAAACGGTCATCTGCTGTGGATCTGCCGCTTTTGTTCCATCGCATACGTACTTTTTTCTTGTTTTGACAATTGACTTCCATCAAAGTTATCGACGCCTCACCGGCGTATCGGTGGCTTATTGATGGCTCGCTTTGTTCCTAATTTATCCGCCTATCGCTGACCAAGAAAGAATACGTCGTCACGTCAGCGATTTCATATTTTGTCGAAATACATGTATTGCCGACGTTCGGTCGACGCATCAAAAATCCAACAACATAGAGGAAAATCGGTATGTTTTTTTCCAGTGTCGATATATATTTCACTAGATATTTCATTAGATGAACAACAAAAGCTACATTTTTGGAAGTGACGTCATTTTGCATGTGGTAACAAGGCAACGTCATCATGATTACGATGTTTTTATTGGGCTGTGATCAAATAATTTCAAATAGGATGAAATGAACGAAAACAGAGTATATATATTGTATTTTTATTGGTCTCCATCTGCAGCTATTTCTTGATAAACCACTAAAAAGCGATTAAGAAATATCTTATTCTCGCACAATGCTGCATTGGGTTACACTCGATTCTCATATGTTCTAAGCTTTTTTTCAACATAAGTTTCTCTTAAAGCTTTGATTGTATACACCGACTTCATGCTCTATATTTCGATTTTAATGCAGTCTGAAAAGCCTTCAGTCATGATTATTCGGTGCTTATTTCACAATCAAAACTGACTTAATGCCTTCTTTTTTCTATCCTTTTTAAAACATTAGATTGTTAATTGTTAAAAAAGTAAGTTAAGAATATATCAAAATTAAAGTTAAGCATGTTCCTCCGAGAGATACCGTTAAATGTAAAAAAAAACCAAAAAAACTGTGACGGATGGAACACGAAAGCCAGGACGATGATACCACGACACGGTTTTAAATGATTACTCGGTTTTCTTGTAAAAAGATGCGATCGCTTCAGTAGACTGACAATAGTATAAATATCATTATCTAGTGCATTATAGCCTAAATGAATAAAATATAGGGCAGTCTTGTAGAATGCAGGTTACTAAAATCATGTTTTATTCTTTTCCATGCATAGACGGGATTGATAAAAGGCAATAAATCTAATAATTCATTTTTGCAACATTATAAATACCAAATGTTTTCAGAGGGTACTGGCTGGGTTGAGTTCAATGTGCTGCGTTCGGGTCACCAAATGCACTCGCCGCGCACGGTTTTTGACTATTTTATAGCGAGTTACCTATGTGAAATGCACCGCAAGCGCTTTAAGACATAACAGGTTTTTGAGATAAAAGTAAAAAGGTTTTGACATTGGTCTTGTATGAAATTACCACTGCCAGTTGTCTCTTGCAGCAAGCCAGCTGCATACCAAATATTAGCTTTTGAGAACTAAAGAAAATTGAGTTAACAGGTTCATTAGCAGACAGATAGATGTACAGACAAACTGAAATGTCTACGTTGCAGTATAGAAATTTCTGAGCTTGGTTAAATGAATGGGCTCATTTTGAAATAATAAAAGAATACGCATGTCCGAAATCTAGTTTATACCTAACCATTTTTTACAGCTTCTTGTACCTTCCATACTAACGAATTACACTTAAAAATATGCTCAGATACGTCATCCTTTTATGCAATCATGATGCATCAACGAATATTGTTTCTTTCATTTTGAGACGACCCCTCTAAGTCCGAAGTTAGACATCCGATGTCCAAGTCCACATAAGTAGATGATTTCTATTAGCAGCACTTGCTACGATCAAGATACACAAAAGTTAAACAAGAGCCATGTTGGACATGGGCATAAGTCCCCTACCGGCTTTGTTTGTCTCAATGTTTTCCCACGCCAATTCTATCAGGGACGTCAAAACCAGGTCTTGTTAAAGGGTTAAACAAGACTTACATGAGTTGTTGTCTCTGCTGTGCCCACTATTCAATTTATGGAAGCAATAGACAGATACAAGAAATAGTATCAATAACAGTTACCTTGTCTGATCCAAGATGTTTTTCTTCAGTCTTGTTGGTAAGAAATGAGAACTTTCACTGGAGGTGATTAATACTGCTGCATCACCACCCTGACTAACATGGCTTATAATTTTTTTTACATTTTAAAACAGGTTTCATCAAGTTAGCTTGCTTAGTTATTAAATTATTGCAGGATCCATTTTTTGCCATATTTTCACTATTTCTGTTACCATAGCAACCGCACTTTTTGTCAAAGAACAAAGATAAAATGATGTGCATAATCTACACATTGCCATCTAGTCATATACCAAGTCTCATCAAATTAGCTTGCTTACTTATTAACTTATCGCAGGATCCAATATTTTTTGCCATATTTTCACTATTTCCGTAACCATAGCAACAACAATTTTAGTCTAAAAACAAAAATAAAATGATGTGCATAATCTACACATTGCCATATAGTCATATACCAAGTCTCATCAAACTAGCTTGCTTAGTTATTATCTTATCGCAGGATCCCATTTTTGGCCATATTTTCACTATTTCTGTAACCATAGCAACCTCAATTTAAGTCGAAAAACAAAAATAAAATGATGTGCATAATCTACACATTGCCATCTAGTCATATACCAACTTTCATCAAAAACGCTTGCTTAGTTATTAAGTTATCGCGGGATCAAGATTTGAGCGGACAGACGGACGGACGGACGGACAGACGGACGGACGGACGGACGGACAGACGGACGGACAGACGGAGGGCAAACCTATAGTCCCCTCCGGTGTGAACACCGGTAGGGGACTAATTAAAAGGGTTCCAGATGTATTCTCTCAGTCATGTGTATGAAAGGATTGAATCTACTTTTTTCTTAAGGTAGAATTTATATGTTTTATAAGCAAGCCATGCATTGCCTATCACAAACTTCGATCACGGTCATTTTCTATCATGATAGAATTTGCCATTTGAAAGAATTTATTGTTTTCTTTACCTCCAAAGTCACAACTCAGCCAACAGTATATTTTTTAATGAGTAGAACTATGTGAAAGAAATTTTAGGTTCTTCAAAGGCCAATGTCAACTGTAGAAACAAGAGTCTTTATTTATGGAAAGGGTCAAGTTGAGTATAAAACTTATGTATGCCCAAAAGATGTCATTCTTTGACAAGCATCTAGTTTGGTTGGCCTTCCAGGAGCCAATTAACCCATTACCAGTTGAAAAAACTTTAGACCGGTCTTAATTTAAGACATCAAAGTTTGTGAAATTTTTGTGAAATCGTTGTCTTAGGGATGGTAAATAAGTGTGGACAATAAAGAAATGTTTCTAAACTAATTTTTTTTCCTCGTGGGCATCAAAACATGATATTGTGCTTGAATTGGGAAAATGCTAATATTCACAAGATGAATAATATTCTTCAAAGAAACTCAAATCTATCCGTAAAAGTAAGATAATTTTCTAATTAACAAGCAAATTCGTTGAATTGATATCCCCCGCCGAACATATTTTCATTGTCAATGGAGTTAATATCAAACTAAGGTACAGGTTATCTTTTATCTACATCAACCTATAGTTTTCAAGAAATAGCGCGGAAACGAATATCACTCTGTATGTATGTATATCGCTTAAACAGTCAGGGTCAGTAACTCAAAATTCGACAGTCGAACCAGGTAACCCCGACGATATGCGCATGTCCTCATTGAAGTGAAGCTGTGTGCCAGGTTTCATAAAAATCCGGTCTATAGTTTTTAAGAAATAGTGCGGAAACGAATATCACTGTATGTCTTGGTCGAACTGGGTAACCCCGACGATATGCGCATGTCCTCATTGTAGTGAAGCTGTGTGCCAAGTTTCATTGAAATCCGGTCTATAGCTTTCAAGAAATAGCGCGGAAACGAATATAACTGTATGTATATGGCTTAAACAGTCAGGGGCAGTAACTCTAAATTCGACGGTCGAACCGGGTAACCCCGACGATATGCGCATGTCCTCTTTGTAGTGAAGCTGTGTGCCAAGTTTCATTAAAATCAGGTCTACAGTTTTCAAGAAATAGCGCGGAAACGAATATCACTATGTATGTATATGGCTTAAACAGTCAGGGGCAGTAACTCTAAATTCGGTGGTCGAACCAGGTTACCCCGACGATATGCGCATGTCCTCATTGTAGTGAAGCTGTATGCCAAGTTTCATTGAAATCCGGTCTATAGTTTTCAAGAAATAGATCGGAAACGAATATCACTATGTATGTATATGGCTTAAACAGTCAGGGGCAGTAACTCTGAATTCGACAGTCGAACCAGGTAACCCCGACGATATGCGCATGTCCTCTTTGTAGTGAAGCTGTGTGCAAAGTTACATTAAAATCCGGTCTACAGTTTTCAAGAAATAGCGCGGAAACGAATATCACTATGTATGTATATGGCTTAAACAGTCAGGGGCAGTAACTCTAAATTCGACGGTCGAACCGGGTAACCCCGAGGATATGCGCATGTCCTCATTGTAGTGAAGCTGTGTGCCAAGTTTCATTGAAATCCGGTCTATAGTTTTCAAGAAATAGCGCGGAAACGAATATCACTATGTATGTATATGGCTTAAACAGTCAGGGGCAGTAACTCTAAATTCGACGGTCGAACCAGGTTATCATTCTGACAATCATTCTGACCAAATATATTTGGTCTCTGGAGTGCAAACAAGGTTTTTCTAAGATTTGACTCAGTGACCTAGTTTTTATCACAGGTGACCAATTTTGAACCTGTACGAGATTTCATTAAGACAATCATTCAGACCAAATTTCAGGTTATTGAGAAAAATATGTGGCCTCCATAGTGCATAAAAGGTTTTTCTAAGATTTGACCATGTGACCTAGTGTTTGACCCCAGTTGACCCAATTTGAACGTTTACGAGATTTTATCAAGACAATCATTGTGACCAAATTTTCAGGTTGACCGGGCAAAATATGTGGCCTCTAGAGTGCATATAAAGTTTTCCTAAGATTCGACCCCATGACCTAGTTTTTGACCCCAGATGACTCAATTTTGAACTCATCTAAGATTCTATCAAGACAATCATTCTGACCAAATTTCAGGTTGATCGGGCAAAAAATGTGGCCTCTAGAGTGCATACAAGGTTTTTCTAAGATGTGACTCAGTGACCAAAGTTGACCCATTTCGGACTCATCCGAGACCTTATCAGGACAATCATTCTGACCAAATTTTAGGTTGATCAGGCAAAATGTGTGGCCTCTAGAGTGCATACAAGGTTTTTGACTTGACTCCTAAGACCTAGTTTTGACCCATGTTGACCCAATTTCGAACTCACTTGAGAATCTATCAAGTCATTCATTCTGACCAAATTTCAGGCTGATCGGGCATAAAATGTGGCCTCTAGAGTGCATAAAGGTTTCTCTAGAATTTGCCCCCATTACCTAGTTTTTTACCCAAGTTGGCCCAATTTCGAACTCGTCCGAGATTTCATCAAGACAGTCATTCTGACCAAATTTCAGGTTGATGGTGCAAAAAATGTGGCCTCTTGAGTGCATACAAGAATGATGACGGACGGACGACAGACGGACGGATGACGGACACTGGATATCCACCTTCCATTCTAAAGCTAACCTTGAGCACTTCGTGCTCAGGTGAGCTAAAAACAAACCTCAAACAAAAGGGAAAACATCAATCACGTAGGCCCCTTTTCCTGTAGCAAAATCCTGTTCCTATGTGCATCATAAGATGATGAGGGACATTCTGTCAAAGTATCAAACTAATCTATCCATTGTTTGTTGTAAGAGTTGTGTCTAAATCTTTTACATTGAATCTCCTCTTTCTGTGACTTAACATGGAATTGCACAATGCTGACTATAGGCACATGGTCCAATAAAAAAAGAATTTTAAGTGAAGGTCGCATGCGAATCTGTCCACATGTTGTGTTTAAATTATTATTAAAGGAATTAAAATGATGGTCCCTTTTCCTTTACGCAGCTAAACAGAGCAAAATGGTGACAATATTCGCATGGTCGCATGACTTGAAAGATTCCATAAAATTTTAATGCATATCCATTCAGATATGTAGGCAGTGTTGTATTAACAAGAAATCTTATATGAAGGCCCATTTCTTTGACTCAACATAATATCACCTATAGTCCAACCAGGGTATTCGAAAACGCGGGAAAACGTGGTATAGCCATGAGTAGGGGTGGACTGAACTGAAATTTTACAGGCATGAGATAACGGTACTGAATTAAACCTATATACTGATAGATTAAAGAAAAGCACCACGAAAACATCTTTTTCTCCTTATCGATATTCAATGCTTTTTGACATTTCAATTTTGGTTTCTCCATGATGAAATCGGTTTCTAAAACATGCTGCTTTTACGATATGATACATGACGTTTACAGATGTAATTTAAAGGATGGTAATAATACCATTAATTTTGCGTTTCTTTGATCTTTTAGTATAGTTAGAGACCGTGACAGCAAAAAAAACTTTGGTCCTAATTTATCTATATTAACTCGTCGAAGGTCTGTTTATAAACATTCGAATAGCATGGTTTACCTAAAACTGCAACATAATTTAAAAATTAGACGAGACTTACCTGTTAAGTTGAAGGATAATTGTAATTCTATGAGTACAACGATGTGAGTGAGGAGACAAAATGAGATGTGGCCCGCGCATGCGCATTCAGTTTTTACAGCTCATATTTGGCATGATGCCATTAACTTTAGACCGAAGTAATATTACTTACAAGTACAACTGTCGGGTGGGTGGGAGGCATTTTGTCTCCTCACTCACATCGTTGTACTTATAGAATTACAACTATCCTTCAACTTAACAGGTAAGTCTCGTCTAATTTTTAAATTCTATGACGACAACGATATTTTCGTTCGGAACAAAATGAGACTTTAAAGCCATCATGACAAATATGCAAAATAACCAACACTAACCTGCTTAGATTTTTAATACAGCATTTGGGACCCTACTCTCTGGAAGAATCTCCTTGTCATAATATTTTGAAAACGTCTGCTTATTACTCCAGCCAGCCGACTTCATAATTTCCGTAATTGGAACATCCATTAATTTAGCTTTAGATGCGGAGGCTGCCCGAACCGAGTGTGGTTTAAATACAGTAATTTCAATGCCAGCTCGGTACATAACTGTTTTGATCCATCTAGCTATGGTGTCTTTACTGACCTCTTTATGAGGCTTACAATAACTAATGAGTAGTCTAGAATTATGTTTCTGACGTAAAGTCTTCGTTCTTAACATGTATTCTTTTAACTCTGTATAAACACAAAGCCTCCTATTTGGAGGAAAAGCTTTCAAACGAAAAATTGAAAAATCGACTCCTGGTCGACTCTGTTTAACAAAACCATCTAGATGAAAAACAAACTCTGCATGCAATTTTTCAAACTGTTTAACTGATAATAAATGAAGAGTTTGGCAACGCGCTGTATTCACAAGAGCCATTAACATGGTTAACTTCAAAGTAAGATCCTTGAGACTTAAAGATTTCACTGGTGACAATTTTCGTAAATAGACTAGGACTTTATTAACATCCCATATATGCGAATATCTGCTAGTGGGTGGTCTTAGATTAAATACTCCTTTCATAAAACGCACTATCAATGGATGGGCTCCAGCAGAGACTCCGTTAAATGATAAACCTAGTGATGACAGTGCCGACCTAACTGTATTTAGGGCTGAATATCCCAAACCCTTATGAAACTGTTCTGTTAAAAATTCGATGAAATCATTCACAGAAATTGAAATTTGATCAATCTGTCGTTCACAGCAGAACAGAAACCATCTTGATATATACGTTTTGTAGTCACGCTTTGTTGAATCTCTCCATGAAGACATGAGAATTTTGGTTGCTCCATTTGAAAAGCCTCTGTCTCTGTAGGATCTCCAGATACTAGACAGGCAATCATTACCATTTTTTGAGCTAGTGGATGCTCTCTGTCTGTATGGCCTAGGTGTAAATTACGCCGTGTTTGTGGAAGAATGAATGGTCTTCTCACCAGAATTCTCATTACTGCAGGGAAAAAAGTTTGTGTTGTCCAAAGAGGTATGATCAAAATACCTCGGGCTCTGTCGCTTTGAATCTTCTGGATACAGCGAGTGATAAGACTGAAAGGTGGAAACAAATAAAGAAAATCAAAATTTCCCCAGTTTATTGAAAAAGAGTTTACATATTCTGCCTCTGGATCAGGTTTCAAAGAACAAAAACGATCCAATTTTGTGTTCAGACGAGTAGCAAACAGATCTATGTCTGGTTTACCAAAAAATGTACAAATTTTTTCAAATCCATTTTGATTTAATTCCCATTCAATGTGATCTTGAAATTCACGAGAGGGCCTATCAGCCTCGTTTTGAACTCCCGGAATATGAGAACATGTCAGCCAAATGTCATGATGAATACAAAACTCCCAGATATGTTTGCTAATTCTATCACATTCTAAAGATTTTATGCCACCAAAGTTGTTCACATAACTTATAGCTGTGCTTGAATCTGATAAAATTTTTACATGTTTACCTGAAACTTTAGATACAAGTATTTTGATAGCAAAAAATATTGCTAACATTTCCAAAGCATTAATATGCAATCTTTTTTCTGACTCTGACCATCTTCCCCCAAATATTTTGCTCTCAAAAACAACACCATATCCTTCCAGACTGCTATCTGTCTGGATGATAATATCAGGACTAGTGTTACGAATCCGTCGTTTTTGAGAATGGACATTGTTTATCCACCAAAGCAATTCTGCTTCCATGGCCTTGGAAATGGTAATACTAGCTTCAAAATTTCCCCTGTACAACTGAAGATAGTGTATTTTTTCTCTTTCAAGCTGACGGTAATGCAATTTACCGTATTCGACTGCTGAAAATGTGGATACTATGAGACCAATGACTTGTGAAAGTTGTCTGATAGTTATTGAGCTATGTGACATAAGCTCTCTACAAGCTTGTTGTATCTTATCTTTTTTCTCAAGAGGTAAGTATACAATCATCTGTGTAGAATCAATCACATTACCTAGGTAAATGATGATTTGTGTTGGGATGATAACACTCTTGTCTGCATTAAGTATAAATCCTAAAGAACTCATAAGATTTGCCGTAGCAAAAACATTTTGTAAACAGATAACTTCACTTTGGCCTAAAAGTAAGCTATCATCAATAAAGCCACTACTGAGATAACCCTTATTTCTTAAATTTGAGTAAACTGGCTTCATAAGTTTTGTGAACAACCTCGGTCCCGGCCCAACACCATTGGGCATAACTAAATACTGATAAACCTGATTTCTATGTAAAAAACAGAAAAATCGTCTTTGTTCTTTAGCTATAGGAATAGAGTAATATGCCTTTGATATGTCAATAGAGGCAAAATACATATTCTCTGTTACTAAATTCAAAGCATTTTCAAAATGTTCCATTTTAAAATGTTCATAAGGTAGGTATTCATTTAGCTTTTTTAATATTCAATATCATCCGGTATTCGTCATTCTTTTTAGATCTAAGAAATGTAGGTGAAAGAAACAAGGTTTCATTGTAATCAACAGGTGTGATTACCCTGTCTAACAACAACTTATGTACTTCTTTATCCATTATATTTAGCTCTTGTTGGTTAAAAGACCATTGAGAAAATTGTTTCTGGGATGGAAGTTCTTGCATATCAAAATCAAAACAACAATTCTCAACAATTCGAAGAATTTTTGGATCATTTGTAATTTGTTTCCATTTTTCAATAAAAAAATTTAGTCTACCACCTTCAAAATTAGTATTTCGATTGGTACTCACTTTATTTAGTTCTTGTACATTCCACGAGCTCCCCTCCTTGGGAAGTTTTTTGGAGCCTGGTAACCACCAGTCTGATAACCACTAGTACCAGTATCTGTAGAGGTTCTGACAAAACCATCACCTCGACTCCTGAATGGCCTGCCTCGAAAAGCAATCCCACGACCACGACCCCTATGTTCAGTGTAGGATGGCCGAATCTTGTTGCCTATTTTGGCACCCTCATCTATTTCCTTAATAGTTTGAGACAAATCGTCTCCGAACAGCTGAGTTGTAATGGGCACTGAGGGATTACACAAGTGCTTGTATTCCTTAATATCTGGCTTTAAAACTTCTCTTCGTCCCAGATTAATCAACCGATTTGAGTGTCCAAATAGAGATAAGGCATCCTTGCACTTTTCTATCATCGGTGTGACTTTTCCACTGTCTTGAATTGACGACTCCAATTTTACTAAGTCATCAGCAAGGCGAGCCAATACAATTGAACCCTTAATCAATGCCGTTTCAGCATTTTGAAAACGTTTATCTATGAATTTTGAGTTGGTACTAATAATATCCCAAATAACTCTATTGACTTTGACTGTGCAAAGAGCTTCACAGTTCCCTGGGCGTGGAATGTTATCATCTTTTACCATAAACTGATACTGTTCATCTTCCATGCCCTCTCTGAACAGTTCATTTAGATTATGGGCAAGGCAAGATTCAATGTCCTCCCCAGTAACCTCAAGCCCCCTGGCTCTCTTTGCCATACTAGCAAAAGGGCTGTCATCAAATTTCCTTTTAGTTGCCTCTGCCTGGCTTGGATTTTCGGTCAATTCACCTTCCTCATAGTTATAACTCTCTTCATAGTTATAACAATCCTCATTTTGGTTATAGTCAAAATGTTGACAGTAATCATATTCCTCCAAAGCCTTAATACGATGTATAAGCGAGTCCACTTTGCGATCGTACGACTTTTGCTCCGACTGAATCTCTCTAAGAATATTCAATATGCCATCATCCCTGGGGTTACTTGGTGGAGGAATTGCCGACGAGCTCTTGACAGTCGCCGCTGTGCTTGATTTTTTCGGCTTTTCAGCCTTAGCCTTCGAATTGTCGTCTTTTTTATCCGCCATCGAAAACCACGTGATGAGGAGTCGGACAATCTATTTCAGTCGAAACGAACTGAAAACTGTGTTAGAATTCTTTCCGATGGCCGATAAAGACACCTCGGATGCTAGATTTCGATGGCCAACTAACGACACCTCGAAACAAGAAAGAAATTATGGATAAAACGCCGTAAAACGACTGCGCGATTTTCAACCTGTTGAAATATCCGCCATAACGGAAGCCACTGAATGAATGCGCATGCGCGGGCCACATCTCATTTTGTTCCGAACGAAAATATCGTTGTCGTCATAGAATTATGAACATGGTCACTGATAAGGAACATTGTGTGAAAGTTACATGCAAATCCGTCCATATCAACAGACGGAGGAGTTGTGTCTACAAGCAATGGACGTTGGGATGGACTGACAGAGGTGATAACAGTAACAAGTAGTTGTTCTTCTAAAACCTCGTAACTACAGCTTTGATCAAGCTGCAGTTACAAGGTTTTAGAATTACACCGACGAACAGTTCTTGTACACTGCACTCCATAGTCATGAGAGGAAGATAAACTGCCAAGTTTCAAGTCAATGAGACATTGGGTTTAATATTTATGCCAAACAAGTGACAAAGAGATGAATGCTTACAGTCACCCCCTGACCACAGCTGATCACATAATATTTCTGTCTTTTGATAAGTGTATACAAAACAAGATAAAGATTAACAGTCAATTGTTTTAATTTTTTGATAAGTTCACCTACATAAAAAGATTTTCATTTTAATTCTATGTCACATAATTGTAACACACAAAATCGTCAAATTCTAGGAAGAAAACTAACTCAAATATTTAGATCCTAACAGAAAAATAGATCGACTACATGATTTGTATACCACTGTAATAACAACAGACATTCTTGTGGAGAAAAAATTTTGACCCGTCAAATAAATAGGGACAATCTGGAAGTATAAAACATTTTATGTGTGTGTGAGTCTACTTAGTTAGTAAAGGTAGTGGACCAGTAAGAGTTCTGCAATTTTTCAGTAGTAATGAACTTTAACAGTGTTAACAGAGGTTTCCTAATGACTTCATTAGGATACCTCAGTGATCATTGAGAAAGATCTTGAGTTCCGAAATATTGCAAAACCATAACCGTTTCACTACCTTTACATTTTTTCCTTCACTTTTTTAAATATATTTGATTTTGCCACATATATTTTTTTAAGAGATATGCAGTTAATTATGGGTCCTTTTTTAAACTAGAAAGCCATGAATGGCTTGTGTCGCTCCACAGGCTTGAAATTCTTGTAAAAGCAAATAAAAGTTTTGTCTAGATTTTTAGATATTTTGGGTTCTACTGATGTTGAAAATGTTTTTCAAAGTTACAACTATATAGCATATAGAGAAATGACCTCCGCCCATAAAGGACACATTTTTCATCCAATCAAAATATTTTTTGGCTGCATGATAATGGGTCACCCAAAGATCATACCTAAAATGTTTGTTTGAAATCAATCAGTTACATTCTAAAACAAGAGCTGTCACTGTAAGATGACAATGCCCCCGACACCGCTTTGATTTAGAAGTTATGGCCAATGTTAAAGTTTTTGGACGGAATGACGGACAGACGGACAGACGGACGGACAGACGGACGGACAGACGGACGGACGGACGGACAAGTCAAATTTATTATGCCTCCCTATCGGGGGCATAAAAATGATTTTCAAGGTTTCCACTATATAACATATTGAGAAATGACCTCTGCCCATAAAACATATATTTTTCATCCGATCACAATAATTTTTGGTAGACTGATAAAGGGTCAATCAGGGAATATTTCAGTGAAATTTGGTTTATATCCATCAATTACATTCTGAGAAAATGATTTTCAAAGTTTCCACTATATAACATATAGAGAAATGACCTCCGCCCATAAAATACATATTTTTTCATCTGATCAAAATTACTTTTGGAAGACTGATAAAGGGTCACTCAAGGATCATTCAAGTAAAATTTATTTGATATCCATCGCTTAGATTCTGAGAAAATGATTTTCAAAGTTTCCACTATATAACATATAGAGAAATGACATCCACCCATAAAATGCATATTTTCAATCCTATCACAATATTTTTTTGTAGACTGATATAGAGTCACCCAAGGATCATTCATGTAAAATTTGATTGGAATCCATCATCAATTAGAATCTGAGAAAACTCACTTTTTACCATATTTGGAAATTAGCCACGCCCATAAAATCCATGTTTTCCATTGGATCAAAATTTCTTGAACAACTTTGAAAGAGGGTCACCCAAGGATCATTCCTGTGAAGTTTGGTTTAAATTCATCCAGTAGTTTCTGAGGAGAAGATTTTTAAAGAAAAAGTTTATGACCAGACACACTGATGCAGGGACGGATGGACACACGATGGACACAAGGCCATGACAATAGCCCCAGTGGCTTTCAGCCAGTGGAGCTAAAAAAACAACTTTTGTCACTAGTAATTTGTGAGGAGCCATATAGGAAGTCTCTTGGAAAATCAAACAAGTGAAACTAATCAATAGCTAGGATGTGCATCTAGCAGATATATTTATAATTCTTTCAGTTTGTGAATTGTTGCGATACTAACAAGTCATGGGACATAATTATTTGAAAATAAATTGCTCTAATAGGGGTTTTCATTGGCTCACAACTTGAAAAATGATATATTACTTTTCTAGATACAAAAAACTAAATTTACCATGTTTTGACCCTGGTCACCGTATATTATTTGACCAGTGTCTATAGCTTTTACACTTCACAGATTATCCCCTTTTTCCTTGACAGGTCACATTTGTTTACAGAATTGCCATTAACCCTCATTATTCTGTTCACAACATATTTCTGCTGAAGACATAGTTTTGTCACACTGTATAAACTAAAAGTCTCCTTTCAAGTGTAAACTACATGTGATATTTGCATACCAAGAACTTTGATTGAACAGGACAAAATAGTTTGTGCATGGTATTTTAAACAATTTCATATGCAAAAATCTTGTGTCAATGAAGCAACAGAACAATCACACACTGCATCAAGAAAATACATTGACAGCTAGAAGATGTGTTAAGGTAAAGAACCCAAAATAGTTCCGCAATGTTTCCGATGTCAGAAACTTTAACATTGTTAACCAAGGTTTCCTAGTTATTTCATTGTGTAAGATCATGATTTCTGAACTATTACAGGTCCACTACCTCAACACCTCTTCCTGCTGTCAGTGTATTTCCTTAATGCATTAAGTGGTTTTTTCTGTATACAGTAAGGCTCACTTCCTTAAGACCTTATTTGTGTGAAGACTTGGGTCAGACTGTGACAATACACTGACTGGCCAGATGCTTTACTTAGCCACCACAAACATGTGAAATTGCTGGAAATGTCATCAGTAGGCTCAGTTATACCTCCCATAATTAGAGTCTTAGTTGTCAATATCGATGACAAGACATTAAGTCACAGTGGTTTGTACACTTATTGTTGGTCTGGTATATTCATACATGTATAATCAAGAAATATTACCACATAACTTTTTGTTCTTTCTATTAATCATTCATTTTCACCATACTCAAATATGTTTTATATTTTTCGATTCCATTACATTGTTTTACTGATGTTAGCTGAAAATTCTTAACAACGTACTAAAAAGATTATTCAACTAAACAAATACTTAATAGATAGGGTAGCAACATCCGAAAAATTGCTAAAAAGTTTACCTTATGGTCCTACGAATGCCAACAGATACAAAATAAAGTTGTTCACTTAATGTCACTTTAAACCCCTCACATACTATTCATGGCATCCTATTGTTCACATAGACTTGAAAGACAGCATAAACTAAGATCAGCCTGCACATATCAAGGGTTCAGTGCAAGACTGTACTAAGTGTCTAAGAATTGTGAAGACCCTTAGTACTATCTTGTCCTGAACCCTCAATGTGTGTCGACTGAACTTTGTCTACATGGCCTGCTTTATCATACATTGAAGAAAAAACATGAGCTAGACCAGTTGAAATGTTCAAATAATTGGTAATTTCTTTGAAATAAAATTTAAATACAGCAGGATAAAGGTCTGACACGTGAAACAAAATCCCCTTGTTATATTTTCCTGGGGCCCATTTTGCTAAACTTCCTACAAAAAAAATAATCTTAAGTCAAAATTAAAAATTGTACCTGGTGTTTTCATTGATTGATAGATTCGGCCTTGCAATATCTAATTGGAATTGTCTTTAGATTATCTTCTAATGAGATATTGCATAGAAAAATTCCATATTAATTTACTACTTTAAAAGCAACTTCACTTTACAATATCAGTTTGAAAACCAGAAATAAAATCAGATAACTACATCTCAATACTGTATTACTGGACATTTTTGCAGCATCATTAAACTTTTGTTTGTTTAAATGAGGTTCAACTTAATTTTTAACAGTATCTTAGTCATAAAACAGCAGCTCGAACATTTAACAATTGGTTCCTGGTATTTTCTGCACCAGTAATACCATGACATCCTTTCTCAGCCAAAAGCTCTTAAGTATTATTCATTGTGCCTTAGGACTAAGGAGTGTTGTTAAATTTTTAGCCAGCAAGGGTAAAACAATATCATTCTCTAAATCTTTTGTTAAAAGTAATTTCCTCTTACAGTATAATGCCACCAAACTATTTGAGCCTGTGTGTGACATTTCCAACAATTTGAAATGTTGGCGAGTTTCAAACTTTGAGGGGCATAGACAGCCAGAAACTCTTACAATAAATTTACCTAATGGTCTACAGAAACTTTGAGACCTTATCTATCTACAAAGTGTATAATGGAGACTCTGGCCAGACTGTGTAGATGATGCACAGACTAGCCACAGTCTTTGCTTTGCGCTTATTTGAAATTGTTGGAAATGTCAAGCACAGGCTCATTTGTTTGTTTGTATAGTGTAAAATGTTTGTATAGCGTAGATGCCACTGTA
This sequence comes from Fragum whitleyi, assembly GCA_948146395.1. Taxonomy (NCBI): domain Eukaryota; kingdom Metazoa; phylum Mollusca; class Bivalvia; order Cardiida; family Cardiidae; genus Fragum; species Fragum whitleyi. Next base: position 2,109,225 of record OX411545.1, on the reverse strand, counting down.
TACACTATTTCAGAATATTGCAGAAGATAAGGCAGCTTGTAGGTGGGGGGGGAAAGAGTTCAGGAGATGATGTCATTCTTTTGATCAACAATCCTGAAATATTGAAATTGTAAATATTTGTCTTACTACTTTTGGCTTTTAACTGCAACAACTTATGCCTGCTAATAAGTCCTTTTTTTCAGCAAACAAATGTAAAGAAAGTGCTAACAAGGTAGTTCACCCATGATAGTTCAGCAATGTTTCAGAAGTAATGATCTTAAAGTGTGTTAACTGAGGTTTCCTAATATTTCATTAGGAAACCTTGGCCAACATTGGGAAAGATCATTAGTTCTGAAATCTTGAAGATTTATTAAGGGTCCACTACCTTAAAGAGAACAATGTTTTTCAGTGAGTAGCAATCAGAATAAGAAACATGAAGTAATGGGGTCAGTGCAAAAGTATTGTAGGTGCCTATAAATATATAGGTCACAACCATTTTGCACTGGTCCCTTGTAATTTAAACAATCTATTTCAAATTTGACAATGGTAATGACCTATTATGACGAAATGCAAAATGCAAAAATATATATCTGAGTACAACATACAATGATACACTGATCAACAGTGTTTCTTACATACTTAATGATAATTGAGCCTGTGCGTGACATTTTCAACAATTTCAAATATGGGCCAAGCAAAGACTCTGGCCAGCCTGTGCATCCGCACAGTCTGACCAGAGTCTTCACTGTTCACTCTGTAGATAGAGAAGGTCTCACGGTATCTTTAGACAGCCAGATGACCTAAAATGCATTGTGTTGCTGTCTAAGTTGCTCAATGTTTACATTTCACACACATTTCAAATTGTTGGAAATGTCACGCCTGGGCTCAATTGTGAACAACATTATCAGAACTATGGCTTATCGGTTGAATAAATGAGATGAAGGCAATGGTAAATAAGGATGATAGTATGTTCAATGAACTACTAGTAAAAGTGAAATATTATCCATTATGATATGATGACATAACCCTTTTCATATCTTGTACATAATTTTCCTATTTAGCAGAAGACATGAACAAATAACAGACTGCACAGTATATGCATTCTGATCTTTGTCTTCACCATTTGTGTGACTTTAAATTTATAAGAAACATTTAACTTTATCTAGCCATTATTGACCAATAATATCAATGTCATAGTTAAATAGACTACTGTATATTCAAATGACCACCATGGTCATGAAAAGATAAGGTGAAATCTTTCTTTCAGATTACAATATTTTTTCAAAGCTCTAATAAATTCTATGTAGTAGGTACTTAAGGGTCTCAAGTAGATGATTCCATTCAGTAAACACAACTAACATTAAGGAAGTGTACCCGTCTTAGTTCTGCAAATGTTTCCGAAGTCATGAGCTTTAACTGTAAAAACTGTGGTTACCCAATGATTTCACTATGAAACCTCAGCATTGAGAAAGACCATGAGTTCCAAAATGTTGCAGAACTTTTTTTAAAAGGGTCCACTACCCTAAATGAAGAAATAAAGATTTTAAAATATCATTATCCTCACTTATCATAGCCTCTGAGCATGTCAAAAGTTAACAAATAATGTGATGCTGTAATTCAAAATATGATGTATAGTTTCCTTTTCTCACTAACCAAAGGATATGAGGCCCATGGCTAGCAGAGATCCATATTCCATCAGAGCATTAAGTTTATCATTAAAAAGAATTCAAAATCTCTAAATCAAGGTAGTCCTTCTTCCTGGTAATAGTTTATACCAAGTCATTCATTTGAGCAACCCTGTATGCCAAAATAGTACACTGTTAGGCAAAAATCAAAATACAAATACAAGGCTAGAATAAATTGTAAGTTCTAATGGACGAAAACAACAAATCCTTCAACAAAGTCAAGAAGTTAAAACATTAACAAAGATTTTATAGCAACAACAAGATGGAATCCTTCATGGGTTTGTTAAACACAAATGTCTTTACCTATGGACTATTTCTGGAATAAAGACAGAATTGTGAAGAAATCCATGTCACATCTTTAATTTCTGAACATGTTTTTAATCATAAAGTTAGGACAACGGTATAATCATAATTTTCTATTGCTATGACCTTAACAGCATGTGTTCTTGAAACAAATATACCCCAACAAGATGTGTTTGTGAAACACGAATGCCCCCGTAACAGCATTTTTTTTCAAAGTTTGACCTTGACAGATGACCTTGACCTTGTCACATGACCTTGACTTTGGTACCAGCGGATGCGGATCATTGAGATCTATCATCATGCCAAATATTAGCTTTGAATCTTGAATAGGCTTGAAGATATTGGCAAGGTTAAGTTTTCGGGTTAAGTTTTCAGACGTTTGACCTTGACAGATGACCTTGACCTTGTCACATGACCTTGACTTTGGTACCAGCGGATGCGGATCATTGAGATCTATCATCATGCCAAATATTAGCTTTGTATCTTGAATAGGCTTGAAGATATTGGCAAGGTTAAGTTTTCGGACAGACAGACAGACAGACAGATGGACGGACAGACAGACAGACGGACAGACTGACAGACGGACAGACAGACAGACGGACATGAGTAAAACAATATGCCCCCGATCTATCGATGCGGGGGCATAAAAATGGCAAAGTTTGATACTCTTCTCCTGATACATGTACTTGTTACATTGTCTCGGTCAATTGACAAGGTCAAAGGTCACTATAAAGTTCATTATAGTGACCTTTGACCTTGTCAATTGACTGAGACAATGTTACAAGTACATGTATCAGGAGAAGAGTATCAATGAACTGTATTATCAAGAAAAATATGACCATTGTATCATAAGGTGGTGGACCTATAAAAGCTATGCAACGTTTCAGAACTAAAATTTTTCACAATGTCAACCAAGATTTTCCTTCACTCTATCAATATGCTTCAATCTTTAAATGTAGGCTATTGAAATGACCTTGAGATTGGAAGATGTCTTTGAACTTAGTATTGATTCCTAGGTCTTGCCACAACAATTAAGATTTAATAGCAATTCTCTGTAAGCACTTACACTTTTAAATAGGGAGTGTGGCACGCTATGTCTCAAATTTTGATAAAATTTAAACATGAGGATAGGGCTGACCCAAACGTAAAAATAAGATAAAAAAATTCTTAAAATCACTTCTGGTTGCCATGGAAACAGAAGTTAAAGATTGAAAAAGTCCGTTTTTGCGAGTTTTTAAATTCAAATATATCAGTAATGCAGCACAAACTAAAATAAAAACACATAAGATATAAGTTCCCCATCTTGGTTCTCTCAAATGAATCAATAATATTCTTGGGCAAATGTTGTTTACTTATGTTTCCATAGCAACAACACACATACCCTACTAAAATATTGATTTTTGCATTTTTTCAAATGTTATGACAAAATACAGACATTGTTTTCCGTTTTACAAGGAAATACCACATTAACATTCACATAACAATAACTTTTGTGTTCGTTGCTATGGCAACGTGAATACATATCCCATAAATGAAGACAATTTCAGAACATCTTGAGAGTCCTCAAATGACTAGATAATTGAACTCCCAATAAATGTTATGATAATTTACAAAATTGCTCAGATAGACCTTTTAGGACATATAAGAATTTTTCTCAAAAACTTGCAGGAAATAGCCGGTTGCTATGGGAACAATTATGTAAAAATGCACAAAAGCCCATTTTTAGTCCTTGGATACGGGTATCCAATGCCAAGCAACCTGAATATTTCTTAATCCTAAATAAAGTTCAAACTTTCCTCTAACTAATATATCAAAATAGTTGTGTAAACTGGTTTCATTTTTTAGGATAAAGGCTACAAAATGACCCAAAAAATGCTTAATTTTTGGTTGTATCGGCAAATTACCATGGCAACTATTACAATTTTTGTTCTTTTTTCTTTATTTTGATAGAGGCTTATTGGATCTCTTTTCTTATCACATGCAAACTTTCAGGGACTTAAAATAACTGATTTAAGAAAATAATAAAAATGGTTGCCATGGTAACAAAAAGGCCCAATGATTTCTTTGCGGTTTTTGAAAGAGCACTTTTTGTTAGATATGTCCCAATAATCATCATCAGTATATCATGCTGCAAAAATTCAAGAAATAACTCAGAAGTCACAAAAACAGCCATATTATGAGTCATAGTTACCGTTGTCAAGGTAACCAATGCACACAACAACAAAATAATTTGTATCTTAGATGCTCCTTTTACATAATAAATTCCATCTACACATCAAATGTCAGTCACAAGCGAAGAAAAACAGGAAATGATAGACAACATTTTCAGATCAATTTATCAAAATAAGCCATATTTGTTGTCATGGTAACCAATCTTTTTGACACTTACTGACACAACAAAAGATCTAGTTCAAAATTTTAGGTCCTATTCTATCAAAAACATACCAAAATAACCATCATCTTCATATAAAGACCGAATTATATAGCTTCAAAAAAGTTTAATTTTGCAAAATTCTGTGCTTTGAAGGCCGTTGCCATGGTAACCAGATGATCTGAAAACATTCTTTTTGTCAATTTCTTCTCTTATTGTTAGTCCCTTCCTGTATGTGAAATTTCATCAAAATCGGAGACCATGTGTGCCAAAATTGTTTAAGTCGTTACAGAGAATGGGTATTAAGTATGAGCAATTTTGAACATTCAATATATTAAGGATTGTTCTCAGGGAATGACAAACAATAATTGTTTGGGAATGGGATGTGTTCATTGACTTATAAGCATCTTTCTAAATACAGACGAGAAATAAATCATATTTGTGATCAATAGTTTGTAAATAGCTTTGATAACATAGCAATCAATGTAAAATGAGATGTAAACTAACAAAACCAACCTAAACTATCATTTGTGAAAAATTAAACAAAATTGAATGAGAGATTCTTACATTCATTTGTGGATATTACATTATGCAAAAGTAGCATTTATAAAAAATATCTTCATTGGCAGGTGCTTGAGAATCATTAAATGGTTTAGAAAAGAGCACAACCTATGGGTGCCTACTCTTGGCTGCTAAATGGTTGATAAAAAATATAAGTAAAAAAGGGGCATGATTTGCACAAAAAAGCTAATTTATTACCTCTTGATGCTGTGTTGATGGTGAACATGAATGTAAAGTTTCAAGTGAATGCCTTTCAGTAGAACCAGAGATATGACAAAAGGTCAGTTTTTGCTTGATGTCAACAACAACACCAAGGCTATAGCAATACCTCAGGTTTTCTCTGAAAACTTCCAAGCTAAAAAATGATCTTTGCTTCTTTTCCTATACAGTCCTCGGATCTTTTGTTTCCCTGATTTTAAACTAGAGGAAAATATTGTGAAAATATAAGAAATTGATTGTTACAAGCAATTTCTCATTTTGACACAACATTTTTCCCACAATAAGATAGTTTGTTTTCAGTGGCTTTGATATAAATTTGTATTGACTGTTTTTTAAGTAACCCTGGCAAACATTGGACATCCAGGTCTCGTTGAGACGATTCTGTCGAGTTTTAACAATATAGGATTCATTTTCAATTATTTTTAGACTAACAATACCTACTTTTAAAGATATTTTGATTCAAAATAGAGAAATTTAAAAAGTGGTAGCTTGATAAACAAGAGGGCCGTTGGCCCTGGGTCGCTCACCTGAGAAAAAAGCTTCATTACCTAGGTATGCCCATGCAACCACAGAAAAAGAGATTTTCACTTATTCAATCAGATAACATTTGAAATAATCCTTCCCCCCTCTGCTCCTCCGCTGGTCATTATTTATTTCAGCTTTTTTCATAAAAGGTCTGTGATCAGCTAATCTATGCCAGATATACAGGCTGAGTCTGAGACTTTTAAAGTTTTCTTTAATGAGTTGATCACTCCATGTCAAATATAAAGGCTGTAGGGACTCAAAATTCTCAACAAAGCACCCCCTCCCCCCAAGATGCTCTGCACCTGGTGAATCTACAGTCATGATTTTAGCTAATTCAATTAATGTCCATAATTATGCTGATCATCCATACCAATTTTCAAGTCTGTAGGACTCCTGGTTCATTAGAAGAAGTTTAAAGATTTCAAAAATGATCCAAAGTACTAACCCCTCCCCAAGACACTCAGCACCTGGTGACCCTACAGTCATGATTTTAGCTATTTTAATTAATGTCAATATATTGATCACCCATGACAATTTTCAAGTCTGTATGGTTCCTGATCCAGGAGAAGAATAAGGTTAAAGATTTCAAATTTGATCCAAAATACTATCCCCTCCCCCCTAATGCTCCCCATCTGGTGGCCCTACATTCATGATTTTAGCTATTTTATTTAAGATCCATATGCTTATCATCCATGCCAATATTGAAGTCTGTAGGGCTCCTGGTTCATTAGAAGATGAAGGTTAAAGTTACAAAATTTTCACAAAAGTACTACCCCCTCCCCCCTGGTCCTCTGCACCTGGTGGCATTACAGTCATGATTTTAGCTATTTTTATTAAGGTCTATGAGCTGATCCTCCATGCCAATTTTTAAGTCTGTAGGGCTTGTGGTTCAGAAGAAGAAGAAGGTCAAAGATTACAAAATTTTCACAAAAGTACTACCCTCTCCCCCCTGGTGCTCCGCACCTGGTGAATCTACAGTCATGATTTTAGCTATTTATATAAAGGTCCATATGCTGATCATCCATGCCAATATTCAAATCTGTCAGGCTCCTTGTTCAAAAGAAGAAGAAGGTTAAAGATAACAAAATTTTCACAAAAGTACTACCCCCTCCCCCCTGGTGCTCAGCACCTGGCAGCCCAAAAGATATGATTTTAGCTATTTTTATTAAGGTCTATGAGCTGATCATCCATGACAATTTTCAAGTCTGTAGGGCTCCTGGTTCCGAAGAAGAAGAGGCTTAAAGATTACAAAATTTACCAAGAGTACTACCCCCTCCCCCCTGGTGCTCCGCACCTGGTGGCATTACAGTCATGATTTTAGCTATTTTTATTAAGGTGTATGAACTGATCATCCATGCCAAGTTTTAAGTCTGTAGGACTACTGGTTGAGAAGAAGAAGAATTTTAAAGATTTTCTTAAAATTTCACCTTTTGTTGCCATAGCAACCAGAGTTTTCCATGAATTTCAATTCTTTTAGCTATTTTTGAAGGGGACCACCTAAGCAACATTTCTGTAAAATTTGGTGTTAATTGGCCAAGTAGTTTAGGAGGAGATGTCGTTTAAAGAAATTGTTGACGGACGCCGGACGACGGATGACGACCGACGACTGACGGACGGACGCCGGAGGAAAGGTGATCACAATAGCTCACATGAGCACTTCGTGCTCAGGTGAGCTAAAAAGGTCCCTTAATAGACCAGGTTGCTCGAGCAAAATTGACTGTACATATAAAATTGTTAGAAATGAGACACCGACACATTTTTGTTCAACTGATTAAAAAACAAAAAGATCAAGCAAAGATCCTTGCAGGTATTATGGCACTCTAGATTTCTCCACAGAAAAACAATGACAAAGTGAAAATCCTTTCAAAAAGATTAACAAATGTAATGCTTCCATTCGGAATATCACTCGGCCATTTCCGTAAACTGCAACAGACCTCAGATGTATGTAAGGCAGATGGGTATGGAACAAAATTGTGCATTTTGTTAGGCAGACACAGTGTAAGAAAACAACCAGCCCTATCTTTAACTTTATATCTTTTACGGTAAATAACAGCTGAAAAATCTTAATTTTTGAGAATTACAAATCATTCTCAAAAATTAAGATTTTCAGCCTTTACTTAAGAATCTAAAGATATTTATGTAAGGATTTGAAGGTTTCACGTCAATGACTTACACAAGTAGTGTTGGAGTAACGTCGCATGTTTTCACTCAAACTTTCGAGGGCTAACACTATTATTACTGAGATAATTGAGTTTTTCCAAGGTTTTCCTGTAATTTTTAAAAATAGTCTGTCTATGTACATCCAAGGTTGATCATGAGATTGGCCGAGTGGTGTTCTGAATGGTAAGGCTTCATATTCACTAACAATCCATGTATTTGTATAAGTTTGTTATTTTACTTTCAAACCAAATTCTTGTACACTTCAATTCTGTCATGCATTGATAATCTTTTAAATGAGAGAATTGATGAACTAATTCCGCATAATGCATAGAAAATACAACAAGGATGACATTTTTGTTTGTTTTTTCTGCCCCATTTTATTATGTTAGTGTAATGTTATGTTGTGCTAATGTAAAATGACCTTCACAACTACTTCTTACTACAAACATTTGAATATTGTTTTTATTCTCCAATACTTAATTCTTGTTATGCTTAAAAAGTCCTTTGCAGAAGATTTAAAATCATGAAATAATGTCTTAAAGCACTAATTGTGGTTTAATATTTTCTTCCAGAAAAAAATCATTAACATTTCAAATTTAAATATTACAAGAAGGAGGTGTAAATAAAGATCAGGCTGCACAAAGGTGCAGGCTGATCTTTTTCTGCACCTCCGACCACAGCAGAAATATTTTGATTCAAAACAAAAAGGGCTAATAAAGCATTACCAATAACATATGAGCCTGTGCCCGAGATTTTCAACAATATCAAATATGCACGAAGCAAAGACTCTGACCAGCTTGTGCATCCACACAGTCTGACCAGAGTCTTCACTATGTGTTAAGTAGATAGATAAGGTCTCAAGGTATCTATACCATCAGGCAACTTTATATTTACAGTATGTGGCTGTCTATGCTACTCAGTGTTTGCACCTCAAGCACATTTCAAATTGTTGGAAATGTCACGCACAGGCTCATATGATTTGACATCTTCTTTAAGAATAAAGTGAACATGATAATTGCAGATAAAATGAAACAAATTACAAAGAGAATATCATGTCTTTAAATATCAATGTTACCTGGTCGAGGCTTGGAGAATTTATCATGATGAGGCTTTGCTGAGTCATGAAAATTTCTCGCAGTTAAGACCAGATAACATAGATATTTTAAGAAACTTGGTATTCTATTTATCATGCAACTATTTTTCAGTGCTTAATTATATTAAACCCTTAAAAATCAAAGAATTTCAGGTGAAAGTGTATGCAAATTGTTTCTTAAAAAAGACTGCCTGATATCATGTTTTGTTATCAGACAGGTGATATCAGGTCAATACAGGTTACATTGCAGTTTAAAAATAATTAACCAATTCAGAGGCTTTAACAGAACACAACAAATGTCCAGTTAGGCCAAATTTACCCATGATAGTGCCCATTAACCTAGTGATTACTACAACAGATGAGATGATGTTACAAATGGAAATTTAACTGAATTATTTTTGAAAGCTAAACTTTTAAACAGACAGAATAAAGGCAAACATATTTCAATATGTGCAGTTTCTTGTTTGTGAATTTCAAAATTTCTCAGAGGTGCAGTAAGAGGGGGTTATGCCACTTTTAAACCATAATTTCTCAATGAAACCCTATGTTGTGTGTACTCAATAGAATCATCACAATAAGACAATCCTAATGAGAACCTGCATCATCAAAATATTTAAATCTGAAATACTGCCCTCTATCGGTAGCTCTAAAATCCATTACAACAAAAACATGATGAAACAATGAATTGATGAAACAAGCTCATATTGCTGACTCAGGGTAAAAAAGTTGTAACTGCCTATAAACATATAGGCAGTTACAACTGTTTTGCGCTGAGCCATCGAATTATGAGCTTACAGCACTATTTTGATACTGATATGAAAAACAATGAAATATCCCTCAAAAACATGTTGCATTGTTCAAAATCATTAACAAAACACTAATTAAAGTCACTAAATATTTTTAAAGTGTATTTTCAGACATCATTTTCTAATTAAAATAAATCTAATCCAATTTGTTAATAATTGCTTTTTAAAACAGTTCCAACACTATATACATTTCAATTTGTTAAGAGTCAATTTGTTTTTTTGCACAGCCCTATTGAATACTAAGGTTACAAGTGATAATTAACCGTTGCTTTTTGGGCTATTGCCACTCGACAGAGAGGGCAGTCTATCTTCGAGGGCGCACACTTTTCACACATAACACAATGATTACATGGAGAGGTGGCTATACAACGGTTCTTCTCTTGACATATTACACACTTTATTGCCTTCTGTTGGTAAGCCATCTGGAATGAAAATGTAAATAAATTCAATGCTTATTTTTTTCGTAAATTTAATCCAAATTTTGTTTCAAACAAATTGCAAATTTTTAGATTATTTCAATTATGCACTAGTATTTTAATAACTGTTTTTTAAATCAACCAAGGTGTGAGTAATTAAATGTGATTAAAGCCTCAATGATTGACTTAGCTCTTACTTAAAGATTTATAACTTTATGATAACACTAGGATAAGATATGTTATACTGGTATCCAAAATCATTTGAAACATTATATTTCTAAGGACAAAAAGCAAATTCATATTGTCATAATGGCAATGACTATGACAATGCCCAAAGCAGATGATTCTCAAAAACAGCCAGATTTTGTCTTTTGGAAAATCCACTGGGTCTGCAGTGAAATAACCAACTGGTATTCTTATAAGAAATCTTGACAATCCATTGAATTTTTTTTAAAGAAAATGGATACTGCACCACATACCTACATACCTGTTCGACCTTCTCAAGGTCAGAACGAAGTTGTTGTTGTATCTGTAAGAGTTGTGGCAACATCAGTCCGTCCAACTCTGACGGAGCATTGTTGACTATCCGTACAGACCCTGATACCGAGGACGATCCTTTCATTATGTTAGAATCTATCTTCATTTTATTATACTGCTTAACTGCCTGTAAGGAGAAAACATTGAATCCATGAGAGGTACAAATAAGAGAGGGTAATGCTCCTCTAAAATCTTTATTTCTCATTAAAACCTTATGTTGTGGGTACTCATTAGAATTGTCGCAACTAGACAATTCTAATGAGTACCCACAATTTAGGATATGTACAAGAAAAGAAGAAGTATTCCAGTTCGAAAATCCAAAATACCCCTCTATCTATAGCTCTGATCCATGGAAATATTATGAATGAAGCAAGTACATGTACTGCCTCAGTGGCCTAGTGGTAAATGCACTCGACACATGACCTGGAGGGTCGTGGTTTGAGCCCCACTGTCTCTAGGGTTTGTTAATGAGCAAAATGTTTAATAGCCAGCCCCAGTTCACCCAGCTGTAAAATTGGGTAGCAGTGGGTTTAAACCACTGCCTCTCTCTCAGGGGTTGGGTGTTCGAGAGCAATTCTATAAGCTTAAGGTTTCATTGCAACTGAACCAAGATCAATTAGTATAACTTAAGTACATATAGATTGATAACACTAGGCTGAGGGTGTTGAATAGTGAACATATTCAGCAGAGAAAAAAGGATTCTCTTGGTTGTATGGACTGTTCTCTTGATAGTAAGCATACATGCTTTAATACAAGAGGCCCAAGAGGGCCTGTATCCCTCCACTGGCTTTCAAATATCTATCAGATATGGCAGTTTACAAGGAAATTTGTAAAGAGACCAAAACATGGACAGAAAGGCCAATTTTAGTGTAGGCTTAACATTATGAGAAAGTCGTTTTTCAAAAAATATATTAGTATTGTTTCTAATTAGGAATAGTTTTGGGTTTTTTTTAGAAATAGTTATGTCTTGTTGGATACTTAATGATGAAACAATACTATATATAGCACCAGAGTCTGGCTCTTTGGCCGAGCGGTTAGCGCACTCGACTCGTAACCTGGTGGTTGCGGGTTCGAACCCCACCCGAGGCGGGTAGTGTATTTGGGCAGGACACTTTACAGACATGGCCCCAGTCCACCCAGCTGTAAAAGTGGGTAGCAGCGGTTAGAAGCCATTGCCTCTCTCTCTCTATGTGCAGGATAAGATCTGGAATGAGTTAGGACCATGATGGAAATAAGAGTCATTCGACCCTTTATCGTGTTATCCTCGAGTAAAAAATAAATAATATAAAAAAAAAATAAATAAAATAAAATGACAGGCCACGATGGGCCAATCAAAAACTGTGTGCCCTGCCCATATTTTGGGGTCAATTCAAATATCATGAATACTTTAAAAAGCAGGTCATCCTAGAATCATTTTTGCCAAGTTTCACTAAATTTGGGCCAATGGTTTGGGAGGAAATCTTTTTTTAAGATTTTATTGTGAAAATAAGCCCTGCCCATCAAATCTGTCCATCATTTCAGAAGATGCTTAAAGCAAAGTTTCTGCACATACAAACATATGCACAGACAGACACATTACAGACACCCAACCATGACTTGCGGCCAGTGGAGCTAAAAATAGTTTAGAAGTAGGAGGAGCTTAAAGTTTGTCCCCAAACGTATCTCTGATGTATGTTTGCTATGGATGACAAAGGTGTCTATGTAATACAGTAAAATCTACCTCATCCCTTTGTTTCATCAAACTCAGCTTCTCCTCTTCCATTGACTTCATTTTTCTACTTGTGTCTTCTGCCTCCTTCTTCCACGCTTCACAGGCCTACAAAAAAACAGGATACATTAAATCATAGAGCATAAACATGTATTCAAACAAGGCAAGTTTTTACAAACAAAATGTTCCCAGAAAATGCCTTTTGTTCAGAAGTTTGAAATTACCTTGGCCTTTCAAATGAACAAGACAAATTCAACTATAGCTTGCCAGTAAATTATCATTAGATTACCTCACCGCCTTACCAGTGAAATTTTCAAAAACTTATGACCCGGTTTGTTCATTTTACCTATCTGACTTAATATAGGGGGGGAGGGGGCCCAAAAGGTGATGCTATCATAAATGTTGCAAAGCAATCACAAGCAAAATTCCTCGATTTCAGAAAATTAGTCTTAAACTTTTCACATTTTATCTCATTTTTCATTAAAAACATAGTTTGTTTTATAGGAAGATCAGTTCATATTATGTTTCATGAACAAAAAAAGCCATATTTTCACTTGTGGTTTAGCCACTTGTGAAAATATGACTTTTGTTGTTCAATAGAGAAAATATAAATCAATCTTTCACTGAAACAAACAATTATCCTCTATAGTAATGGTTTAAAAAGATTCACAGATACAGTCAACCTGACTATACTACCTACCGACTTGGCCTGATTATAAGCTTGTTCCCAATGTTCTAGTTTCGTTTTATACGCCAGAACATCTGCCTGCAGTTTTTGAATGTCTGATCCCTGATGACTGTTTAGATTGTTAACAAGTGTGTGAGAATAAAGGGGTGAGTGGGGGCCACCAGGGCCACTTCGAGGGGACATTGAGTTCAGCTCGGCAAACGGACTGCCACTAAACTTCATGTGGTTCTGACTCAGGAAACTCTGAAATTATTAATTAAACATACTTATTTAATATTAAACATTTCTTTCATAAATAATGAAGACTCCTGTAACTTTTAAAACTTCAGTTCAAGTAAATCTTCATTTCTGAACTTCAAATGTGCAATATTCCGTCTGTCTTCTATATAAACTTGATGATACTTTTCAAATAAATGTAGGAAAATATCTTGCTCTGTGAGACGGCTTTTTATCATGCGACAATATAGGGTAGCCATCAAAATATAGCATAAATATGGATTATGGGACAGTACTTGACATCATGGATGGCGGTCATATTAGCCTTTTTCTTGTTACTCATGGTATATTACTACTGTAAACTAAGCTACGACAGGCAAAGTGAACCAATGTCAGACTGCATAGATATGCAGTCTGGCAGTCTGACCTTAGTCTACGCTTCATGCTGTGAGAAAAAACTTGAACGAGACAGGTTGAAGTGTACCAAAAATTAATTATTTGTTTGAAATGTAATTCAAATTTAGCATGATAATTCAAAAAGAAATTACTAACCTCTGTGTGTGAGTCCTTTTGACTGTGCATTGATAAGACAGAGTGAGGAAAACTTCCGTATGGAGAGGGCGGGGACTGAGACAGACTTCCAACGCTACCCCGGGGAATATTACACGGGGGAATACCAATAGGTATAGAACTCGAACCAAACCCTGAAAATAGGTTATAAAATACAAGGATATAACACATAAATTGTACATACAGGCAATAATGATTGCTTTTTATCATCATTTATCATACTTTCATTAAAATAGTGTTAGTGCAAGGAGGTGGATTTTTCTTTTACCAGAGTGGCTGTATAAGGAAAACTTATAACTTGCCTACAAGAATTTGAAATTTACGAGGTTGACATTGTAACTATCTAAATATGCTTCGAGTAATAAATTGACTCGACTACTCATAAGCTTGTCAATTTCTTTGATATATATCTGTAAATTAAAGATTTTTCACATATACAAGCGCTGTATTTACATATGGGTTATAAATTGTCAATGAATTTATATTTTGTAAAGGAACTTCACTCATAGTCGCTTAATGAAAATTGATACTTAATCAATGTAAACATTTATGGTAGTGGACCCATGGTTCCTCAATGTTTCCAAATTCGTAGGTCATTATCTTAAACAGTGTTAACAGAGGCTTTCCTAATGATTTCATTCAGAAACCTTGTTTAACATTGTGAAAGATCATGAATTCTGAAATGTTGCTGAACTATTACACCTTAAGGTAGATGGAGTGTACAAACTGACCTGATGATAGACCTGCACTAATTGAACTACTTAATGAATTTGTATCATTGTCTAATTCTTTGTCTAAATTGTTGATATCAATATCATCTAATGTTACATCTTCTAGTGCTTGTTCTGAAAACAGATAAGTACATGTGCTCTCATTATGTGATCGAAAGTGTGTGAAAATTGAAAAATTGTAATTTACAAATATAGGTATCAGCATAAAAGTATTCGAAAAAACTTATAAAGAGGTATGAACAATACTTCTGCTTAACCCTCTTAAAATGTTCTCGGGACAACCCTAACTCTCCAATGTATCTAGTGCTGTCTTTTTAAAACTTGAATGATTAACTTAACAAACACTTAAGGAATCGCAAATTTAAAGAATTTTTATCAATGTGATTTTGTAGAAATTCAAAGAAATTTTAAAAGTATACAAACATAACCTTTCAAGGTGGCAAATTGTCACAAAATACCCCCATCACATTACATGTTGTCCAAGTATTAAAATTGACAAAGAGAGGTGTCTAAAAAATTATGCTAAGTAGAGTAACAGTTCTTGTGCATTGCACTCCCTAATCATGAGAGGAACATAGCTGCCAAGTTTCAAGGCAATTTGACATAAGATGACAGGGTTATGCTCCAGACTAAGAAGTGGACAAGGCCACCCCCAAGGATGCTGTTCACCCTGAAGCCAGAGGTGATCTTACTGTTGACATGCAAATCAAAATAATGAAATCATTATAACACCTCATCTTCAAAAGTCATCAATTTCCCCTGGCTTTATTGTATTTCCTAGCACTAAAGAATATAGGATTATGAAAGAAAAGCTCACAGACTGATTTCAACTCACCAATAACAGAGCCTACAGTATCCCTTGGAGGGTAGAAAGCCGGTGCAAACGGTGACATTGACGTTGTGATCGGTATCGATGATGTTGTCACCACACTGAGATTGTGTACCAACATCAGATTTTGCTTCCGTTTTAACTTTTCCGACGAGTCTAATGTAGTGTCATTGTCTATTGCTAAAAGTTGTTGTTTTAATTTTGCCTGAAATGAAAACAGGATTATATAGCCGCTGTAAGCTTAAAAGAAATCAATGGGTCAGGGCAACACTATTGCAAGTCCCTATGTATTTATAGGCACTTAAAATAGTGTTGCACTGACCCCCCCCCCCCCCCCCCCCTCCCAGAAAAAAATAAATAAAATGTAATTGGTATTTCATTGTGAGATAATTTGCTTTCAATCTAATAAACATTAAATGTGCAAAAATAATTTCAATCAGTATCAACCTATACTCCATCCCCAGGTAAGTTATACAGGAAGAAAAGTCAACACCATTACATGTTAATTACAGAAATTTGATAGGCAGTTGTAACTTGATTTATAATATAACCGACGTCGCGGGACATAAACCTGTTGAATATTTTTGATATTACACTGGTGTTATTACACTAGTGGAATAACTATTAAATGACGTCATAATTTAAGTATTGTAATGTCTGTTTTTAACGGTGTTATAAGTTTTGCGGAAAATTGAAATGTCAAATTTCAAGAATTTGACAACTTCATGCGAAAATTCGGGTCATATTATAAAAGAATATCAAATTTGTGTTCATAAAATACTGAATTTATTAAACTCGTCATCTAAAACAGATAAAAAACTCGGCACAGCCTTGTTTTTATCTATTTATAGAGGACTCGTTTAATAAATTTGGTATTTAATGACCACTGATTCAATATCCTCCATATATTATCATATTTTTAAGAAATTTTGATTGTTTGGGCTAAGACATCAAATCACAGATTGTCACTGCATATTTATACAACTAGCTGAGCATGAGCTAAATGACTCAATCCATACTTGAATCATCTGATAAAAAGAATTATAAGGTTTATCTTAAACAATAGAGGCAATTAACGTAGTGGACCCGTAATAGTTCTGCAACGTTTCGGGAGTAATGAAAATAGACAGTGTTAACCAAGGTTTCCTAATGATTTTCATTAGGAGGCCTCGGTCAACATTATGAAAGAGCATGAGTTCTGAAATGTTGTGGATCTATTACAGGTCTACTACTTTAATAGTTAAATCCTTCAGAAATCAACTTACTACAAAGTTCAGACTCAATTTCATTTGAGTCTCATATTAAAGTGTTTGTTTTATTTAATTCATTAACTTGAATATGCAAATACTGTTAAGATTTTGAAGTGAATATTACAACAACCAGAGGTACAGATAAGAGGGGGGAGGGGGATAAAGAGATTCTAAAATCTTTTTATCTCAATTAAACTCTATGTTATGGGTACTCTTCGGAATTGTCTTGACAAGACGATTTCAATGAGTACCCACAACATAGGATTTGTACTATTATTATCAAAATAATTTGATCTAAAATTCTAAATACCCCATCTATCTGTAGCTTTGACAACAACTGACATACCTCATCCCTTTCTATACTGAGAGATCTTGGATATAACATAGAGCTGCTATCATTGGAGGTGATACTGCTAGATGAACTATTGGATCTTCCTTTACCTATAGGCTCTGGCATTCCTGTGTGCCCAATGCTATTGATGTGGGGTATAGAGGAATTGATAACCTGGAATAGATATAGAACAGTGAGCTAGACAAACTATTGGATCTTCCTTTACCTATAGGCTCTGGTATTCCCATGTGCCCAATGCTATTGATGTGGGGTATAGAGGAATTGATAACCTGCAATAGATATAGAGCAGTAACCATCAAGTTTTGACAGGGATGGATATCAACTGGTTGGTTGGAGAATTGACCAGACAGGTGGACAATACTGGTTTTTACTGGTCAATACTGGTTGATTGGTGCTTGATTGTTCAATTCATATAACCATACCCTACCACCATGCCAATATGTACAGTAACATATTCTTTTACTATGATATAATAGATATAATAACTAAGGTAGCAATAATTAATGATGTAGTAATTGAAATAAAAGGAAACAAGTTCTTCCATTTTGAAAGGCTTAAGGAAATCTGTTCAATACAGTGGTCAATAGGTGGTCAATTGGGCTTTTCAAGAAATAATTATATTTCCTTACATTATACAAATGTAGTTGATGTATTCAATTCATTTTTGAAATAATATAGGTAACTAAATAATCATAAAACAAGAGCTGTCACTGTAAGATGACAATGCCCCCGACACCGCTTTGATAGTAATAAGGAAGTTATGGCCAATGTTAAAGTTTTTGGACGGAATGACGGACGGACGGACGGACAGACAGACAGACGGACGGACAAGTCAAATTTATGATGCCTCCCTATCGGGGGCATTAAAAAAAGATATGATACAATTGATATGTAAAATTTGATACAGTCATTTAAAGGGGAAACTTAACTGTTTTGATTTACTGGTGTATACAATCTTCTAGGATATCCTTTTATCTACAGAAAAAGATTACTTTTATAAATAATCACAATCTTTAATTCATGCCATGCTGCTCTAAGATTTCTCTCCATACTACTAGGATCGACAAAAATCCCTAGGTTACATAAATGTATAAAAATTCAGCACCCATCATTCCTAACCTGTAGTGTACTAGAAGTGCTCAATCTACTAGGATTTCTCTCCTTCCCTATAGGATCATACAGAAAATATTTCCAACTACTAACCTGTGTTGTACTAGAGGTGCTTGATCCACTGGGATTTCTCTCCTTCCCTATTGGATCAGGCAACTTTGTGGACACATTTGACAACCCATTTGTTGCAGAATCCTGTAATTGAAGAATCTGTTTAAAAAAAAACATGGTTCAATGTATGTCATTCATGGAGCATTTTGTTGACTGAAAGAAACTTGTACATAAGATTTACTCATTTATTAAAGATTTTCAGTCAGATCAATGTCAATGAATCTATTCATAATGCACAAAGGCAATATGAATAGAAGCCATATACAGTCAATCTTGCAACCATGTCTATCAAGCAACCATTTGTCTAAAGAGATCACTTTCAAAATCCCGAAAAAAACTGTGTTTTATCCCTCAAGTTTTTTTTATAATGTATCTTATATACTATGTAAAATTTAATATATTGATTGCCTTCTTTAAAGTTTACAAGAAACTGATAATTGATCCTTAAACCTGCAAAATTCTACTCATAATTTGCTTTCTATTGTCTTGATTCCAATAGATTTCATTGTAAAGGAGTCAATATATCATCTCAATTCTAAGCACTTTCACAAGTCCTGAAAGACATGCTAAATTTGATATCTAGATGACTTCGTTAAGTTCCATTGACATTAAATGCATTCAGAGTTATGTAATGGTTGTTATGTTAGTTAAAAATTGTTCTTCTAATTTGTCACGAAAGTGTATTGTAAAAGACTTCTAACACAGCCACTTTTTGATGTTTCCTTGTAAGATTACTTTAGGAAGGGTTCTGTGTACTTACTGCAGTTTTAATAGAAGTTAATACTGTAGGGGGGAAGTTGTTCTGTACCAGTGTGGGACATGTTGACGCTGGTATAGACGTGGAGTTTGTACTTGTAGACTGGGGTAACAAATTCGATATCATTGCAGCTAAAAATGAAGAGCCCTGCTGGCTTATATCACGCTGGGTTGTTATCTCCTCTGGAATATAAATCAAGAGCATTTTTTTTCATCTTCATCTCTTTTTTGAGAGCAAAGAAAACACAAGATGAGTAAGTCTGTGAAACACTAATGCCAACCCTACTGCCATTTTTCAGATACAGCAGTTAGATATAACACCGTAATCTCCACTCCAGGAGAAGTACATCGCCGCAAACAGACCACTGTATATGGCCTTCATAGACCTGGAGAAAGCATTTGATAGAGTCCCCCGGAAAGTTATTTGGTGGGCCCTGCGCAAGTTGGGTGTACAGGAATGGCTAATCAAGGTAATACAGTCCATGTACTGCAACACTAGAAGCCGGGCTCGAGTTGGGGCAACCTACAGCGAGGAATTTGAGGTCAAAGTCGGTGTACACCAAGGGTCTGTACTGAGTCCGCTGTTATTTATTATTGTCCTGGAAGCTCTGTCACAACATTTCCGTACCAGTTGCCCATGGGAGGTACTCTATGCAGACGACCTAGCCATCGTGGATACTTCCCTGGAAGCTCTCATACAGAGAATTAAAGACTGGAAGACAGGTACAGTTAAAAACATCGTGAAATTGACAAGGTGAATGATTTTGGAACGATGTAGGAATGAAATTGAATGAGTGTGTGGAGCGACTTTTGAGTGAATTTAATGGGAGGTAATCAAGTATTGCAAATTTTGTTCAGGATGAACAAAATTAGCAATATTGATTACCTCCCTTTAATCAAATATGCATACAAGTTCTTAGATAGCTCCCTATTTCTTCAAGAACCTATCAGACGCCTACAATTTCATTTAAATAAGTGAAATCCCGATTTTTTTCCTAGCTATTATTAGTTTGAACGAAGTTGTTGTTATATGTTTTTCAGTGAGTTTGGAGCGTTTTTGATCGATTTGAGTGAGTGTTTGGAATGAATGGATGGAGCGCTGAGTGAATGATTTTGAATGATTTTGATCGGAATGATTTTCAATTTCACGATGTTATTAACTGTATGGAAGATAAAGGCCTCAGGGTAAATATGAATAAGACCAAGCTCATGATCTCCTGCCCAAGCCAGGTACTTGTGAAGAAGACAGGAAAGTACCCATGTGCAATATGCTTGAGTGGCACAGGCCAAAACTCAATACAGTGTAGAAGCTGCTCCCAGTGGGTTCACAAAAAGTGCATTGGTATCAAAGGAACCCTAAAACCAGACCCTAACTTCAAATGTTGTCGATGCCTTGGAAGCCTCACTCCAAATGTTAGCAGTATCATAACCGAGGTAACCATTGGACAGGACAACTTGAAGTCTTACCAAGCTTCTGTTACTTAGGCGACACATTATCAGCGGACGGTGGATGTGAGCTAGCAGCAATTACAAGATGTAAGTCTGCCTGGAAAAAGTTCAGGGAACTCCTACCAATCTTAACCTGCAGGAGCCTTCCAATCACAACCAGAGGCAGACTATACTCAAGCTATATATGGCCAGTACTGCTCTATGGGTCTGAGACATGGGCAGTTACATCTAGCACTCAAAAGAAGCTGATACGTAACGACAAGGCCATGATAAGGTGGATCTGTGGAACAAAGCCCGATGACAGCGTGACACTAGAGACCCTAATCTCCAGGCTACGTATCAAGAACCTAACAGAAATCCTTAGGGCAAACTGGCTTAGATGGTTTGGCCATGTGGAGCGGAGTAATGGATATGTGTTAACGGTTCGATCCATAAACATAGAAGAACGCAGAGGACGCGGCAGACCCAAACTAACATGGGAAGAGTTGGTAAAAAGAGATCGGGAAGCCATTACTGACCAACATTAACCCCTTCGACCGCCAGATGTGGAGAGGGAGGCTACGCTCGCGACAGGGCAGCCAGGCCCCACCCTCCGTAGAGGACTAATAAATTGCCTGGATAATCAAAACAGGATAGTGAGTGAGTGAGTGAATCTACAGCAAACCTTAATTCTATTATTGACAGTGATACCTTCTTCAATGTGAAGTCTAAAATTTTCAAATATTTGACCTTGAAAAGATTGACCTTGAACTAGACTGATGACATTGATTTTGGTATCCACAGAAAGATCCTGAAATATGAAGGCTCCATCACTTACCATTCAAAAGTTATGGCTAATGTTAAATTCTTTTTTTCTGAAATATGAAGGCTCCATCACTTACCATTCAAAAGTTATGGCTAATGTTAAATTCTTTTTTTCTGCCAAAAAGACAGGGCAAAAACAACATGAACCCTATCTATCAATGTTGGGGTTTTATGAGACTTTGAACAATATTTCTAGACATAGACGAAGTATGGAGGATGGATCACCTTTTTGAAGATTCTTGGTATTGCCCATATCCCTACTGCCACAACACCTTTACAAGCCTTGAGCAGCTCATCCACATGTGCTCAGATGAGCTAATAAATATATCAATAAAACTTACGTTCAACATGTGCAAAAGCACAGAATGGTCCCCTAGGACAATAGTTAGTCTGTACCATATCATTACACTTTGTAGATTTGTATATCTGAAATAAACATAAAAAAGTTCCCTTTTGATCATGATTATTCAGAAAGTAGATATGTTGGAACAAAAATTGATGACTCTCATCAACTTGCTCCTTTTATCTTGGTCTGCAAATTGTGTGACATAAACATCTTTCTATTCCACTCTCTTAGATTTTCAAAAAAGAGTCTACTACTTTGGGTGTTAGAAAGACATTATTTTTTAAAACATTAAATGGCTGCAACATACATGTTATACACCCATCAATAGAATATGATATTTCTTCATTGATTGTTTTTCTTTAAGCGTACCGACCAAAGAACTGCCGGAAGTCACACCCCCGTAAACCGATTCACCGGAATACTTATATAACAAAATTCCTACGCTTATACCCGAAACACATTCTCTATGCTTTTACTAAAGTTATTTGCACGAAACTTTCAATTCATATGTGCAAACCATAAAAAGAGCAACCCAAATTATCAAGGAAGATGCCTTTTTTCCATTTAGTACATATTATGCCTATTCTCTATTAGAATTTTTCAATCAGCCGAAAGTTTATACCACAGAAACATATTTTATTAGGCCCAAATGAATTATGATTATAAACAAATTATTCTGCGTGATGCAGACATCTGGTATGCTAGAGAGGGGTCAACTATGCCTATTTGCAAAATATTCCAGTTATCAAATGAGAATCATACACAATTCAACAATCGATTTCATACATAAGGAGAGTTTCCATTCATACTCTAGTGTATGAGTGAATAATTAAAGCAAAATCGATGCGGAAAAACATTCCTTGCCTTAGTAAAGCAAACTCCTTTCCTTAAAAAGGAATAGCTTACTTTTTCATACGGGAAAAATTGTTTCCATGGATATTTGCGATTATTTCTAAGATCTGCATAGGAAGCCAAAACCAACTGATTACATAAATTAATAAGCCCACCACTTCTTACTGTAGTTCTATAAAGCCCACTCACCTCAGGATGAAACTGTTGTTCTGTTCTAGTATGACAGTACCCACAGTTATCTGCATTCTCACACTGGGTGGGGTATATATTATATATCTAAAATCTAACCTACCCCTGTGTAACTGTAGTTCTATAACAACTCACCTCAGGATGAAACTGTTGTTCTGTTCTAGTATGACAGTACCCGCAGTTATCTGCATTCTCACACTGGGTGGGGTCACCCCAATCATCACTGTGTTTAACATTTGGACATGGGGTAGATCTACAACATATGAAATACAATACTGATAAACTGATTCCGATAAGTTTTCTTATCTATGCAAAATACAGCGCAAAGTTTGGGTGTATGTTTTTCAAGAAAATGGCCCTTTCTAACTTTTTTTTCATAATCAAATAAAACAAGTAACACTCTAGTGCTACACTACAAAAATTGTCCTTAACCTTCAAAAATGACTTTGACATCAATAAGATCAACTAACCATCATGCCGATTTGATCTCATCATTTTATCTAGGATAGGCTTGAGGTAATTTGCAATGTTTTATTTTTTGTCAAGTTTTACAAATCGATGCCTCAGCATGAAACAGTTGTAACTGCCTATATGTTTATAGGCAGTTACAACTGCTTTGCACTGAGCCGTGGAAATAGATGTCATTTGAGGGTACACAGAAAACTGATTGATTCAGACTCACACATTTTTGTCTATAAGTCAATAAAACTTTTCCTATATTTGACAACCTTAGGGCTTCTCCGTCTGTTTCTAGGATTATAAAAATGGGGACAGGCATAACCCTGTCTAGACAACCTGTTTACAAGTTATCAAAACTTTACCTATATTTGACAACCTTAGGGCTTCTCCGCCTGTCTCTGGGATTATGAAAATGGGGACAGGCATAACCCAGTCTAGACAACCTGTTTACAAGTTATTAAAACTTTACCTATATTTGACAACCTTAGGGCTTCTCCGCCTGTCTCTAGGATTATGAAAATGAGGACAGGCATAACCCTGTCTAGACAACCTGTTAACAAGTTATTAAAACTTTACCTATATTTGACAACCTTAGGGCTTCTCCGCCTGTCTCTAGGATTATGAAAATGAGGACAGGCATAACCCTGTTTAGACAACCTGTTTACAAGTTATTAAAACTTTACCTATATTTGACAACCTTTGGGCTTCTACGCCTGTCTCTGGGATTATGAAAATGGGGACAGGCATAACCCTGTCTACACAACCTGTTTACAAGTAATTAAAACTTTACCAATATTTAACAACCTTAGGGCTTCTCCGCCTGTCTCTGGGATTATGAAAATGGGGACAGGCATAACCCTGTCTAGACAACCTGTTTACAAGTTATCAAAACTTTACCTATATTTGACAACCTTAGGGCTTCTCCGCCTGTCTCTGGGATTATGAAAATGGGGACAGGCATAACCCTGTCTAGACAACCTGTTTACAAGTTATTAAAACTTTACCTATATTTGACAACCTTAGGGCTTCTCCGCCTGTCTCTAGGATTATGAAAATGAGGACAGGCATAACCCTGTCTACACAACCTGTTTACAAGTTATTAAAACTTTACCTATATTTGACAACCTTAGGGCTTCTCCGCCTGTCTCTAGAATTATGAAAACGAGGACAAGCATAACCCTGTCTACACAACCTGTTTACAAGTTATTAAAACTTTACCTATATTTGACAACCTTTGGGCTTCTACGCCTGTCTCTAGGATTATGAAAATGAGGACAAGCATAACCCTGTCTACACAACCTGTTTACAAGTTATTAAAACTTTACCTATATTTGACAACCTTAGGGCTTCTACGCCTGTCTCTAGGATTATGAAAATGAGGACAAGCATAACCCTGTCTACACAACCTAGGGGGCTTCTTACACGGCTCTGTCTTGTAGTTAGCTAATACAAAATTGGTATCTGAAACACAGTGGGAAAATACAACCTTAGTAGGGAGGAGAAATAGGGCATATTATGTATACTTTCACATAACTCCTTGCAATTAATTTACAATAAGGTCAACACTGGGAATTGCAAATGCCTGAAAACAGCAGGAGTTTAGGCTTAAATCAATAAAATCATCAGGGTACTAGGGACTTAAGAATTGGGCCCCGAAGAGTCCTTGCTTCAAGTTTAAGAGCTGTAAATGTTGGTGTCTTGTTAATTTGGGGAAATTGAATTGAGGACTTATCTCCGGCCAATTTCTGGACACCCAAGATGCATTTTTGATCTTTTCCAACCTTTTCACTCTTGTTTGAAATCAGCAACTAGGTGTCAACAAATAGTCAACAACATCCTACTTTGAACTATAATGCGTTGTTATTTCTATAATGCAATTCCTTCCTCTGGCCAAAAAATAAGGCATTGTCACTGTAACATGCATTTCCTTTTCACTGTACAATTTTGAGACATTAATTTCCATATTTTGGACCTCAATTATTTTGTATCTTTTAAAATTTATGAGGGCTATACCATTCCATCTAGGATCTTCTAATAAAGTTCTTTCCTTCTCTAAGCTGCCGGTCCCTGGGGTGCTAGGACTTGTCGACGATATATCAGAATTTTGTTCCATCGCTTGTAACTCCCGAATATCATACACTGGAGGACGAAGGTCCATGGGGCCATGGGCAAATGCACAGTGGGGCCCATTCTTAACACAGTGACCTTTAGTGTCTGTTTCGTAGACGCATGTGCCAGTTTTATAATACCGTAAATGATATCTGCGCTCTGTGTCCCCTGCAGTTCTGTGTAAAAATTGGCATCTGAAATAAGCACAAGGAGTTCATTTCCCATTCTCAATTATTGTAGAGGAAGTGCTCCAGAAAGAAGTGTGTGTTTTTTTTGGGGGGGGGGGGATTCCTAAAGCATTTCAGTAAGTTTATCATAAACCCTAAATTGTTGGTACTCATTTGAATTTTCTTGTCAAGAAAACTCAAATGAGTATCAACAAGTATCTGGTGTTGTATGCAACACATAAAGTCCCCTACCGGCTTCGTTTGTCTCAATATTTTCCCACGCCAATTCTATCAGGGACGTCAAAACCAGGTCTTGTTTTGGAAAGCGTTAAACAAGACTTACATGAGTTGTTGTCTCTGCTGTGCCCACTATACAATTCATGCAGGCAATAGACAGATGCAAGAAATAGTATCAATAACAGTTACCCTGTCTGATCCAAGATGTTTTTCTTCAGTCTTGTTGGTAAGAAATAAGAACTTTCACTGGAGGTGATTAATACTGCTGCATCACCACCCTGACAAACATGGCTTATATTTTTTTTTACATTTTAAAACAGGTTTCATCAAGTTAGCTTGCTTAGTTATTAAGTTATTGCAGGATCCATTTTTTGCCATATTTTCACTATTTCCGTTACCATAGCAACCGCACTTTTTGTCAAAGAACAAAGATAAAATGATGTGCATAATCTACACATTGCCATCTAGTCATAGACCAAGTCTCATCAAATCAACTTGCTTACTTATTAACTTATCGCAGGATCCAATATTTTTTGCCATATTTTCACTATTTCCGTAACCATAGCAACAACAATTTTAGTCTAAAAACAAAAATAAAATGATGTGCATAATCTACACATTGCCATATAGTCATATACCAAGTCTCATCAAACTAGCTTGCTTAGTTATTATCTTATCACAGGATCCCATTTTTTCACTATTTCTGTAACCATAGCAACCTCAATTTAAGTCGAAAAACAAAAATAAAATGATGTGCATAATCTACACATTGCCATCTAGTCATATACCAACTTTCATCAAGAACGCTTGCTTAGTTATTAAGTTATCGCGGGATCCAGATTTGAGCGGACAGACGGACGGACAGACGGAGGGCAAACCTATAGTCCCCTCCGGTGTGAACACAGGTAGGGGACTAATAATATAGGGTTTATAAGAAAAATAAATATTTAAGACTGACTTTACACCCCCCCTCCTCTCTTTTTAAAATTTACCTTTGTATTGGTTTGCATAATTATGATACAATCTATCTCACAGGAATCCTTCTGAATTTTCTGAAACCCCATGTTTCAAGTGGGTACCCACAACATAAGAGTTTTATTGAAAAACAAGATGTGTTTGTGAAACACGAATGCCCCCGTAACAGCATTTTTTTCAAAGTTTGACCTTGAGAAATGACCTTGACCTTGTCACATGACCATGACTTTGGTACCAGCGGATGCGGATCATTGAGATCTATCATCATGCCAAATATGAGCCTTGTATCTTGAATAGGCTTGAAGATATTGGCAATGTTAAGTTTTTTGGTTAACTTTTTGAGTTATTTGACCTTGAGAAATGACCTTGACCTTGTCACATGACCTTAACTTTGGTATCAGCAGATGCAGATCATTGAGATCTATCATCATGCCAAATATGAGCCTTGTATCTTGAATAGGCTTGAAGATATTGGCAATGTTAAGTTTTTTGGTTAACTTTTTGAGTTATTTGACCTTGAAAGATGACCTTGACCTTGTCAACTGACCTTGACTTTGGTACCAGCAGATGCGGATCATTGAGATCTATCATCATGCCAAATATGAGCCTTGTATCTTGAATAGGCTTGAAGATATTGGCAATGTTAAGTTTTTTGGTTAACTTTTTGAGTTATTTGACCTTGAGAAATGACCTTGACCTTGTCACATGACCTTGACTTTGGTATCAGCAGATGCGGATCATTGAGATCTATCATCATGCCAAATATGAGCTTTGTATCTTAAATAGGCTTGAAGATATTGGCAATGTTAAGTTTTTTGGTTAACTTTTGCAGACAGACAGACAGACAGACAGACAGACAGACGGACGGACAGACGGACAGACGGACAGACGGACAACGGTAAAACAATATGCCCCCGATCTTTCGATACGGGGGCATAATAACAATTTTAGATGAGTACTGCCTCCTCTCATCTGTGTCTCTTTCAAATTACTCTGATTATATTTCATTAGTTTAAACACTACAGTTTGGGAGATGACCGGACACGACAGTATTCTCGTTCTCGCTTTAGAGCAAAAATTGGTTGATCTTGACATCCAAAGAAGGGGAAGGGATATTATTAGAGCATTGGGCTCTAAAAGAACTTTTACTGCACTTGAATGGTTGTCCAAGGGCAAGTAATGTCAAGACTGAAAGATTTTGCCCCTCAACTTTGTCCTTGGCCTTTAAAGTGAGTTTCCAATTAACCACAAAATATTAAATATCTTACCTTAATAAAGGCTTACCTTGACCTTTTAGTAATATACAAGTTTATTTCATATTGCATATTCTGATGATTAACAATGATTGTCTTTTAGAATTATTCTTATATCTCTATAATTTATTATATTAGTAGTTTAAATACTCTGGGGCCTGTTTCATCAAAACATTTAAGACGCATTTATGTCTTACCTATGACTTACTACATATTTAGTTCAAAAATCATGTATCACCCACCAATCTATCAATACTTATGTTAAGTGATTGTTGTTTTACTGGATCGAAAGTCACCAGTAAGACAAAAACACGTCTTAAATGCTTTGATGAAACTGGCCCCTGGATAAGCTCAACTTAATCTTTTCACCTTGACATGTGACCTTGAATTTGCGGGCTTTCAGAAAATATGTTCCAAATGGCACATCAAGGTATGATGGTAAAAGATTATGGCATTTACTTCAAAATCTCTACATAACACAAGGATGATTTCATTCTTTGATCTTGACCTATCAGAGCTATAGATAAAGGGGGTATTTTGGATTTTAGATCAAGGTATTTCACTAATTATAGCAAAAACCCTATGTTGTAGGTACTAGGTGGAATTGTCTCGTTGAGATAATACCAAAGAGTATCCTCAACATAGGGTTTCATTGAGAAAAAGATTTTAGACTGACTTTACCCCCTCTTATCTGTACCTCAACCTGTGAATATGAACTTAAATCTATTAGAAAACCTACTTCAAATCGCACATGTACTCATGGTGGCAAAAAGATGAGGCAAATTATTTTGAGTTATTTTTCACACAAGTTCTACTTAAATATTTGACCTTGACCTGTGACCTTGGCGCAATATGACAATTTATTTTGAATCCTATACAATAACAGTAGGAGTAATGCTCTTGACAAAAATTGGCATACTTACACACACCTACTTGTTGCGGTGACACTGTCCTACACACCACATAATTGTGATCATTTGACCTTGACATTTGACCTGACCTTGGTGCTTTCTGAAAATTTATCTTATAAGGCACATCTACCCATGATAGATGCCAACTGTGCTTTAAAATTACCTTGAGATCTGTTCATATTTGAAGCTTTAAGGGGAAATGTTCTGTCAGAACAAAATCAGACAGATGATAACAAGAACACTCTTGTACACATACTCTGACCTGTCATTTATCTCACACACTGCAAGCAGATTTGACGTTTAATGAATTCTGTACCTCTTGATCAATATCACATATTCTGAAATGGCCCACTTTTTTACAACCCTAATAAACCAATTTGTCCATGGGAATAGCATCAAATAGTTTGAGGTCCTGGCTACTTATTTGCAAGTCACAGACTCAAACATGTGTTTGTGAAACAGTAATGCCGACACAAATGCATTTTTTTCTAAAACTTTGACCTTGATAGATTACCTTGACCTTGTCACATAACCTTGACCTTGATATCTATAGAAGCACATCGAGATCTATCTTACCAAATGAGAGCATTGTATCTTGAAAAGCCTTGAAGTAATTGGCAATGTTTAGTTCTTTGGTTAAGTTTTGCAAACATACGGACAGATACCGGTAAAACAATATGCCCTGGTTTTTCTATGCAGGGGCACTAAAACCTGTGTTCCTTAAAGCCCTGAACCTATCACAAAGACCCATTTTTCTTTGAGGCAGCATAAATATAGCATGTGTCTATATAGTTAACAGACACATATTATTTTTAATCTCTAAGCTATCCATATATCCTCAATAAATGCACCTCTTATGTTTGATTGTCATTCAAAATTAGAATTGTGCTTATAATTATACATTTAACTTATATTTGCATCCTAAGGCATTATGTTCACTTTACTATACTACCATGTACATAATCAATCTGACATGAACAATGGAATTATTTGTGTTTAGTACTCTGACTTTCTAGATCCAAAAAATAACACTTAGATCTACTTAATTCAGGCTGAAAAAAATCAACCACTGGTTACGTTGCCTTATGAAAATAACTGTATGTTTTGCGATACTGCATCGTTCCTACATCAGATCCGCTCACTGATTGATCTTTAATATTACTCATAATGTCCAGTCAACTGAATCATTACAAAAATCTAAAATCACACTGGAACAAAGTGATATTCTAAAGTCCTTAAGAGATTAGGACAAGCACTCTAACTGATGTATAAATGGAATTATGGAAATATTGAATTTTGAGGAAATGATAAAATTACTTTTTATATCACTCATCACAATGTTCCATTGTTTGAAATTTAAATTTCTCAACTTGTCTCGTTGGGACCCCTGAAATAAGGACGGGGACCCCTAATATTTTTAAGGTTGAGTCCTTGGGACCCCTAATTTCGAAAAGCTCGGTAAAACCCTGGATAAAATAGACATTTTAAATAATATAATTCACCTTTTATTCAAATTTATTTTTCAAATTATTTTTTTCTAAGCACAAAAGAAGAAGATGACAAGTTATATGCGTATTAAATATGAAGATCATAGATTTTAGTCATCAATTGTGAATCTGCACCTCCCTCATGTACATTGCACACATTGATTTACTATCTGATAAGTGTTCTTATATATCCGTTTACTAGGCTTAACACTATATAATTTATATACAGGCCGAGTTGACGGGCCGAGTTTTACACATGCCAAGTTTTACGCTGGCTGAGTTTTTAACAGGTCGAGTTGACAGGACACCATCTATAATGTTAATATATTTTAAGTTCTATTTTTTTTGTAAATATTATGAACACCTAACTCATAAAGGGCAAATTTGTGCATTTATTAAAAAAATATTTTTCTTCGTGACAAAATGTAATCAACATAAATGTAATTTTAAGGTCCGCCCCCCTCCTTTCTCCTATTGTTATTTTTTGTCTTTCTTAATCTTATAATTCAAATGAATAACTGAAATTCATTGATAATTTCAGTTTGATTTCATGTCAGTGAAAGCTTCAGTAATTTTTAATATTGCCTTTTTTAAAAACACTTTATCATCAAGTTTCTTTTTGTTTTTGTTTTACTTTAATTACTTTCGCTTTAACAAAGTGTCCTGTGTTGAAAGGCTTTAGGAAAAGTGCTAGAATGTACATGTATAACAGAGATTAACCTAGAATTAGAGCATTGACATGCTGACTTGCTAAAATCAATTGTGTGTACTTGTTTACATTATAAAAATAGGTCAAGGCAAAAATGACAATGGGGTTATTCAAAGGTCTTTCAACTTTTTCATTTAAACATATAAGATATATAAAGAAATCTATTTCGAAGAATGCATTCAGTTGTAAATTCACAAGTTTTTAGACGTAAAAAGTACTCTTTAGTGCTAATAAGTATTCATGTTTACTTGTCAGAAATTGTGCTAAAAATAGAACACATTTCATGTAAACATTGGATAAGAAAACAAGTAATCACTTCCTCGAGGACTTCCAATGACTTTCATTCGACTCTACAGGCATTTCAACAGTTTCCATGTACTGTAACAACAGCTGATTTAAAGTTGTTAATGAGAAAATTTAGTTTTTAATTGCGATTACACAACAAAGGAATCGGGCCTCCATTCGATTTGGCCTAATTGGAACAAAATGGCCGCCATTGTTTACAAGATGTCAGAAGTTGCCGAAACATTATCGGTCCCAAAATATAATATAACTATCACAATTCCACAAAGGACTTTACAAGAAGATTCCCAGAGAGTACGGTCTGTAACGTTAGCCAGTTGTCATAGCTAAATGAACGTGTAATACACTATTTTAGAAACTAAATTTTGACAACATTTCCCACCAAAATTTGAAAGGCCGACAAATGAATGAAAGCTACTCACTCGTCTCCTTCTGGACATACTCCTGTAGTTTCGTCAAATTTTGTACAGTAAACATCAGGACTATAATTAAATGTCCCATCTCTCTTTCGAACTGGTCGACGCCTCCGCTGGTTCATGAAGTGCCAGTGAAAACAAGTGAAGGGTCGGTGTTGTGTACATTTGTGTTGAAGAAATAGTGGACATTGTTGCGTTCGAAACTCTTTCAAGTACCTGAAACAGTATATGACAATGATCTCATATATGCACACGCTTAAAATGGGACGCGTTGATTCACCTCAAAGAGCGCGGCATTATGACATTTCAACTTACATGTAGTGCGGAGGTTTTTCGGTTTGTGCTGGGACCACCGAACTCTCCGACGGCATTTTTGTTGTCATTATTTACTATGGCGCATCTTCATTGCGCAGGTCAGGTCTGTTGTTGTTTGGATTGGATGGAAATGAGTCACATGACCTTTTATGTTTACGTCATCCCTTTTACGCGCACCTGTAATCAGCTGTGATTGTTGTGACGGACTCTTGACTTGTTTCCCAGATTGTTGTCAACCGATTAAGAAATCAAGACAAATTCCTCGAATTATAACCTACTGTTCTCTCTATTTTTTGTCGCATTTTTTTCTTAACTACGTGCCCGATGTTTCAGTCATCAAATGATACACTGACGCGCATTTTTTTTTCTAAAATTTTTTATTGTATAATTATATACTAATCACCGGGACAAAAGTCTTGTCCGGTTTCACGAATATGCAAATAAAGCAAAACATATTTGATGATGAATAGAACATGAATGAATGTTTCATAGTTGTAAAATAGACGGTTAAACCTTCCAATCTACATTGGTTTTGTAAAACTTTGATCTGTGGTCTTAGAATAAAACGTCGGATTAAAAAGGACGTAAGATTGTCTAATTACAACTCCGTCTTATCCAAGTGTGGGCAAAATATAATGAACAAAATCAGGAAACTTGTACACAGCATCCATCTTAATGCTATCGCCTATTTTCCTTAAAAAATGAAAGCCTCAACAAAACGTAGTTTCAACTTTTCTGCCGGAATAACGTCGAATGAACCCTGAAATTCAGGAACGTTGTCATGCTTCATAAGCAACGTCTTATTAGTTAAATGCGTGGTTCGTTTATCCAAAAATTACAGAAACGTCTATATTTTCCTGACCCAACAGCAAATCCGCAAAAACACAAAACGTTTGCAAAAATGAAAATGACGTTTCTGAACAACCGATTTTCTACCATTATTTTTAAGTGTTTTCATATTTGATCATCAATACAGAAAGGCTCTCTTTCAACATTTGACTTTGCTTTGTCATATGCAGCTTGAAAAAAGTTAAAACGTCAATAACGTCGTTGAGTATGAATCAACGTCTTTTTGTGATCCAGTGCCGGTGAAAACAGTCCCTATGATTTAAAGATAGGGCCGATATTGCTAAGCAATAGTTTTAAACCCTTATCTTTGCGATTGAAAGCTTTATTGAAAAAACTTAACCGCACAGAACTTTTGTCCTTTAAAAAAAAAGAAAAAGAAAAAAAGAAAACGGCATGGGGCTTGTGGACTCGATCGTTGCCAAACGCATTGGCGGCCATGATTTTTGTAAAAGGGGTTCGAAAAAAACAAATTACAAACAGGGTTTATCACTTCACTGAGAAAAGGGTTCAGGAAGACTGTTTTAAGTATTCTTCTCAATTTTTGATTTTATATAAGTATGCGTGAAACCACACGTAGAATGCTATGGTCCAATTCTCGTATCAGTTTGTTAAAATGTATTTATTTATCTACATGTGTGAAGTAATGCATCTGAATGTACATTCACTACAAGTCAATCTTCTGTTAAATGAACTTAAGTATATTCGAACACCAAATAGAACAAGTCTACAAATTTTATTTTTGACTTATTTTACCTAAAGGTATTTTGAAAACGCGTCATCTGTTAACGAAGTTTGGAAAATTCAATGCTCGTTCGATACTTTTTCTAAAACACTGAGACCGCAGCTAGATCTAAGCTGTGATCGCGATGTCCTACAAATGAACCGACGGCATGTTATTAAGCTTAAAAAATAAGAATTTGAAACGTTATCTATTTATATACATTGTATTCAGTCCGCGTCACTACAACACCGCGACCGCAGCTCGTTCCGGCTGTAGTTACGATGCTATGGAATCGAATTAGCGATATGCTATCATTTTAGTAGTAGTTGTTGTTGTTCTTCTTGGGACTCGAAGCTGCAGCGTCAAGCTGCAGTTGCGAGGCCCAAGAACTGCATCTATAAATCTTTCATGAGCGACCTCATCGTTGTAACTACACTTTGTAAATGCTGTGTTAATGCCATGTTAAGCTCTCTCATCCTCACAAAAATGGGAATTTATGGAGATAAAATTGTTTTTCGAGAGAAATGAACTATTTGATTCGCAGATCGATTTTGCGAATTACAAAAGCGATACCTTAACTACAATCGATTTCATAAAAGTAATGTTGTTCTCAATGGATGTATTTTGAAATCAAATACCTCAGTTTAAACTACTTTTTTTTTCGAAATCACCATAAGTCACTAATGGACTTTAAAAACTCCAATCAAATATTGTTTACTTTACTTTGTTTTTTGTTCTTTTGTTTTACTAATTTGAATCTCAACATTTCAAATTTTGTTCAAAATTTCTCATGTGTCAGTCAATACTTTGAGCTGTGGTACTTCTTGATGTTATCAGTTTTACATATACGTGTATTTTCTGTGCCGGCGCGTCATTACATTCTATTTATTTTTGATCCACCGTAGGTACGGATGTTTCCAGCTGGCGTGCCGCCATAGGGTTATTTTACGCAAGGACACACTGCTGCGCCAAGCAATCACGTTTTGTATTTAACCTTCTCAATATTCTCTTAAATTTCTTTGACCCGCTCTTATTGAAACCTAAAAGCTATCTGAATCAAAATATCTTCAGAATAGCAAACGATCTTCTATGCATACTACACATCTTTTATCTGCTAATTCTGATCCTATCTGGTGATGTTGAGACCAATCCTGGTCCTTCGAATCAAATTCTTGTCTCCGACAACGATTGTTTGTCACTTGTTCATCTTAATATTCGAAGTATTCGTAACAAATTCAACTTTTTACGAGAACACTTACCTGACTTTGACATTATGTGTTTTACCGAGACCCACTTAACCGAATCTTATTTCAAAAAGAAGACAGGACCTTGAGCAGCACAGTGTACACTCTATTTGGGTAGAAATTATATGCCGCCAGTCATCATTTCTTCTTTGCAACGTCTACCGTTCCCCAAGTACACCTGTTTTATTCTGGGAAAACTTTAATATTTGCTTAGAAAAAACCGATGAATCTAATCAAAATATAATCATAGTTGGGGATCTAAATCAGGATTTATTATATGACTCTATAAATCACCTAACAAATATAATATCTATTAATTCTTAAACTAATGTTATAACTAAACCTACTAGAATAACATTGAATTCTGCAACTCTTATTGACCATATTCTGGTTTCTAATCAAATCAACGCGATAAGGGCAGACACTATTGACGTTGACGCAAACGTGAGTGACCATAAAGCGACGCATCAGCGCTGACTCCGACGAACTAAACCGACTTATACATACAGAAGACTGGACCTTCATTGACTCGACAGACATCAACGAGTCATGCGAACTTTTTTACGTCAAAAATCACCCATTTATGTCAAAATGCACCATCAAAAACAGTTATGATACGACCACACGACAGACCCTAGTATGATTCAAAAGTTAGGCAGTTAAGTTGTAGCCGTGACAGACAAAAGAAAAGTTTTATAAGACATAGACGACAAAGAGATTGGGACAAATACAAAGTTGTTCGCAACAAAGTCAACAATCTTATAAAGGAAGCAAAACAACGATATCTTAATAGCATTGATGAATCTCTTGCCACTTATCGTAATAATTGTCACCAAAAATTTTGGAAACATCTTCGCACCCTAGTGAACATGGACAAGAAAAGCGACGCAATTCCAATTCTTAGAACTTTTAAAAACGGCCAGGAAACATTATACTGCACTGACGAGGAAAAGGTGGAATGTTTGAATAACTTCTTTTCGTCAATATCAAATGTCGAGGATAAGAATGCAAGTTTACCTCCTTTTGAATTTAAAACCAACAGCAGGCTTAGTCAAATACAAATAGGCCTATCAGTGGAAGAAATTGTTAATTCTATAAATAACCTAGATATAAATAAAGCTGTTGGACCAGACCTCATCAGCCACAAGCTACTTAAAATGGTAAAAATTAGTATATCGATACCCATAGCCAAAATTTTCAACAAATCTCTCTCTGACCAGAAATTTCCGCGATTATGGAAGAATCTATCATACATCCACTATTTAAAAAAAAGGTGAAAAATCTACTATTAGTAATTATCGCCCTATTTCTTTACTAAGTTGTATAGGAAAGCTTATGGAAAGATGTGTACATAAACATGTTTATAATTATCTTTTCAACAATGCACTAATTTATGAAAAACAGTAGGGTTTCTTAAAAGGACACTCAACTGTCTATCAATTGCTTGAGTTATATCACCAAGTTGTATCGTCACTAGATGCTAAGCAAAATACTTGTATGATGTTTTGTGATATATAAAAAACATTTTATAGGGTTTGGCATCGTGGTTTCATATTTAAACTCTATCAATTAGGAATAAACGGCCCTATTCTTGAATGGTTTTCAAATTATCTTTCGTATCGCACGCAATCAGTTATGGTGAAAACGTCAAGGTCAAGGTCCATTTCAATTAATACCGGTGTTCCTCAAGGCTTTGTGCTCGGCCCTCTACTTGTTAATGACATATCCGAATTTTTGCTGAGCATTTCAAGACTATTTGCAGATGACACTTCTTTAGCATGTTCTGCAACTCATATTCAAGACATTGAAGGTATTCTCAACCATGATCTGCTTATGATTTCTCGATGGGCTGACCAGTGGCTTGTAAAATTCAATCCATCCAAAACAGTCGCATTGCTTATCACAAACAAAAATGTACAACTCACAAATTTAATTTTCAACGACGTCCAAGTCCAATTTGTAGAAAACCACAAACATTTGGGACTTACTCTTAGTAACGATGCGAAATGGACCGAACATATTAACAGTATATCAAAGTCGGCTTCAAAATTATTGGGATAATGAGAAACCTGAAATTTAACGTAAAAAGAGAATCACTACAACAAATCTATAAATCGTTTCTGCGACCAATAATTGTATATGCTTCCATAGTTTGGGGTAAATGTACAGTTCGTGAAAAGGAAATAATTGAAAAAAATCAAAACGAGGCAGCGCGATTGGTCACAGGCGTCACCAGATCAGTATCACTCGATAAGCTCTACAAAGAAATTGGATGGTTAATTCTCGAAGATAGGCGTAGATATCAATAACTTGTATGCATCTACAAAACAATAAACGGAATCGCTCCTGGTTATTTACAAAATATATTTCCTCAAAATGTCAATTCCAGAACTAATTATGCTTTAAGAAATGACCACCA
Source organism: Fragum whitleyi (assembly GCA_948146395.1). Classification (NCBI taxonomy): domain Eukaryota; kingdom Metazoa; phylum Mollusca; class Bivalvia; order Cardiida; family Cardiidae; genus Fragum; species Fragum whitleyi. Next base: position 2,072,035 of record OX411545.1, on the reverse strand, counting down.
AATCGACATGGTTAAATTCCGCACCGAAATATTTGTAAGTTCTTTTATACCATCAGCGGTCGCTCTTTGGTATGAGCTTCCAGGCGACCTCAAAACCATCCAGTCTCTTTCACTCTTCAAATCCAAGATTTTGTTATATATAAACTATAAATAAACCTAATGGTATTTACCGTGTCTATTTTTAGAATTAGTCTGGCAATTTTCCAATTACCTTGACTAATAGGTAAATGTATGTAGAAGATTTTAGATCTTTCTAGAAAGGCCTTTTAGAAAGTGATTCAGACTCTAGAGTATTCTTATGTTCTATGCTATTCCAGATTGTTCTATAGTATTATATAAAGGGGTTCCTACAGCATTCTTGGTTCACTTGATTTAGACTTATGGTTTCATTTAGTAGTACTGTGTTAAACTAAAAGGGGATTTTTTGTTATCTTAAAAGTGTGTTTGAAAGCGTGTTTAATTTTAAATTCAGATATTATTGGACTTATTATTTGTGGACCAGGAACTTAATTAAATTGGATCTAAAATTAAAAACTTTAGGATTAAACATTCAAGGTATTGTTATTTGTCTTTGTATTAATTTCATATTGTCAATAATTCTGTTATTATTGTCAATATATATTGTTAATTGTAAAGTTTGTTGCTGGCTTCTTTGTTCTTGTTACATTGGCACGTAACATATTGGGGGCTCGTCTCGGGATACGAACATCAGACAAACAGACATACAAAACAAAACAAATCAAACAAATTCTTTATTTAAATCTAGTGTTCAATATTATTTAAGAAATTAATTTAGAGTGTACTTTCACTATTATTTATCGAAATCTTACATTCTTGTTTGAATACAGCAACAAGCTACCAAGTCTTTTGACTTAGAAAAAATTACGCACGAACCTTCCGTGGAGCTATTGAATTTGGGTAAAAAGCCTGATTTGCTCAATCTTGCCAAGCATTATGAATTAAAAGAAGTCAAGTCCTCATTGCGAAAGCATGAAATTAGGAATATTTTGGTTCAATATTTTGTTGATGAGGACATTTTTGATGAAAAGGCTCTGTCTCTCATTGTTGATGTTCCATCAGTTTCAAGCTCAATAGATCTTGAACTGTTAAAACTCCAACAAAGAGAGAAGGAATTGGAAATAGAAAGAGAGAGAGAAGAGAGAAAATTTCAAGAAAAGCAATTAGAAATTGAAATTGAAAGAGAAAGAGCACATAGAGAAATTGAAGAAAAAGAAAGAGAAAGGCAATTTCAAAGGGAAAAGGAAGAAAGGGAAAGAGAAGAAAGAGAACGAGAAATAGAAAGAGAGAGGGAAAGAGAAGAAAGAGCATTTCAATTACGATTAAAAGAATTAGAAATTCAAGATAGAGCAAATCAGCCTAGATATATGTATAATGACCATTTTGATGTAACAAAACATTTTAGGCTTGTTCCTCAATTTCAAGAAAATGAAGTTGATACATATTTCGAACATTTTGAAAAAGTTGCAAATAACTTGAAATGGCAAAAGGAGTAATGGACCTTACTTCTCCAAAGTGTCTTAGTAGGAAAAGCTCGCAATATTTATTCGCAACTTAGAACAGAACAAAGCAATGATTATGATACTGTAAAAGAACTCATTCTCAAAGGTTATGAGCTGGTACCAGAAGCATACAGACAACAATTTAGAAGTTGTAGAAAAGAATCTGGCCAGACTCACGTTGAATTTGCAAGAAACGAAGAAAAATTATTTGACAGGTGGTGCTATTCTAAGAAAATAGACCAAAATTATGATAATCTTAGACATCTTGTGGGACAGGGTCAAGTTAAACCTTTAGAATCTAAGGTCAATGCTATCTCTGAGTTTCCTGTGCCTGCTACTAAAACGCAACTGATGTGATTTCTTGGTATGGCTGGCTACTATAGAAAGTTTTGTAAGAATTTTTCTATAATAGCTGAACCTTTAACAAATTTATTAAAGAAAAATGTTAAGTTCAAATGGAATGATAACTGTCAAGTTGCCTTTGATCGCTTAAAAGCCATACTAAAGAGCACACCAGTTCTTTTAGCACCTGATTTTGACAAATGTTTCAAATTAGCTGTTGATGCAAGTGATGTTGGTATTGGTGCTGTTCTTTTGCAAGAAGACGATGATGGTATTGATCATCCAGTTTGTTATTTTTCTAAAAAAATAAACAAACACCAGAAAAACTACTCCACCATTGAAAAAGAATGTCTTGCTCTGATTTTAGCAATCCAACATTTTGAAGTTTATTTAACATCTGCAACTTCTCCTATAGTTGTATTCAGTGATCACAATCCCTTAAGTTTTCTCGACAAACTTAAGAGTAAGAATCAAAGATTATTGAGGTGGAGTTTGTCACTTCAAGAATTTGATCTTGATGTAAGACACTTTAAAGGAAAAGACAATATTATACCAGATGCTCTGTCAAGAGTCTAAAATTTTGAATTGTCTTATCTTTAATACTCAAATTGCATTTAACAGTTACATTTCACTTTTTTTTATATATGTATGTATATATGTTTGCATATATATCTCTTTTTTCAATTCTTTTGATGAAAATTGTTTGTATTTTCATGCTAGATGTGCTGAAATGTTTCAACAAATCATGATATTATCAATTGTGTAAAGTATATTATCATTGTATATGCTAAAGATAATTCAAAAAGAAAGATTTATTTCATAAACCTTTCTTTTTTCTTTCAAGGGGGAAAGTGTTATATATAAACTATAAATAAACCTAATGGTATTTACCGTGTCTATTTTTAGAATTAGTCTGGGAATTTAGCTTTTCCCTTTAGGAAAATGGAACCCTTGATTTCCCATGTCTAAAAAAGCCTTGCTAAAAAGATTAAAAAATTAGAGTGCATGTCTTCAAATGTCACCTTGGCTCTTTATAAACCAGGTCTTCAACGCATTTTTCAAGTTCCAATCAGGCCTGTGTTTAGCTGATATCCGTGGCGTACCTGATAATTTAAAGTGTTATCAGGTGGCCCATTTTTTAGAATTAATTTGCATATTCACGACCTTAACCAGAACGACTTTATCTGAATTTCATTGATTTGGAACTTCGCAAAAGTATAAACCATGAAAATAATTACATGTTAAATAAATAATATGTTGGTGTCTTATACGTCAAAGTCATCACAGCCTAAGGTTATAAAACTTTTCTCAGGCTCAGACTCAATTTTCTCAAATTTCAATTTGAGATTCAAGCCGTAATTCTGTTTGAATACTCATTTTAATGTATTAACATAAAAGATAATATTGATAAGTTGTTACAAATAACAACTTATTAATATTATCTTTTATTTTCTTACATTTATATTATTTTAAAATTTGAGAAAATTGAGCCTGAGCCTGAGAAAAGTTTTATAACCTTAGGCCCTGGTCTTGGATATGAGCAACTATCAAGAAGAGGCACAACGTCATAATAAATTCTCCCAACCTCGACTAAATAACATTGCTATTTGGTAGACCGTAGTTGAACTCCCCAGGCATACACCCTGTGTTGCGGCACAATCATAATCATATGCCTGTTCGATATTACTAATTACTTGTTTGATCCAAACCATTTTCAAACATTTTATTCAGGAAATTTGTGATTCCAATATCATTAACCATATCCAGATGTGACAAGGCCACATGTTGTCTCAAAAAGATGTTAATAAAGTTGATATGTTTGTTTTTTTGTGTGTTTTATTTTTTCATTTTTTTTCTTAGATGCACTGAATCCAGTGGGGCTTATGTCCATTCGGAACATCGCTCGGACTTTTCCGTAACTTGAAAAGTACCTCGGACGTAAGTGTAGTAATTTTTGGGCATTTTTTAGGTAATTCGGCACCTGGTGGTACTTCGGTTAATACGCATGAAGAAAATCACATTTTGTTAATTCTTTCCGATCGTCTTTCGAGATCATTTAGGCATATTATAATTTGATGACAAATCGCAGTAAGACACTGCGTTTTGTTATCAAATTATGATATGTCGATTTTTATTCTTTCGTTGATCTTATTTTATGCAACGTCATCCTTAGCGGGATCGTTTATGTTTGTGACGTCATATAAGCCCACGTGCGAAATGACGCGCTTTCATGGCTGCGCCCGTATTATTCCCGAGGTCTATTCCGTAGAATCGCCGAAGGTTCCCGATTGGCTTATGCCATGGCGGGTCATCCGTCGTTAGTCCGTGCGTCCATTAGCTCCTTAGTCCAAACGTGAAAATTTCAGTTACAGGTAAACCATGCTATTCGAATGTTTATAAACAGACTTTCAACGAGTTTATAAAGATAAATTGGGACCAATGGCTTCTTTGCTATCACGGTCTCTATCTATACTGAAAGATCAAAGAAACGCAACAACTACTTGTCCTGTGAATAACATCTGTAAACGTCATGTGTCATAGCGTATAAGTAACAAGCTTTAGAAACAGATTTAATCATGAAGAAACCAAAAGCATTGGATATCATTAGGGAGTAAAAAAGCTGTTTTCGTGATGAGTTTCCTTATCTTATCAGTATATAGGTGTAATCAATTATCGTTATTTAACGCTTGTTAAATTTCAGTTCAGTCCACCCCTTCTCATGGCCATACCACATTTTCCCGCGTTTTGAATACCCCAGTTGGACTATAAACATCTTCTCTAAAACCTATTGTCCCCTGTGGTGAAATTTAAATAACAACCATCTTCTCTAAAATTACGGGCCACAATCAGCCAAATTTCACAGGAATGATCAATTGGACATGCTCTTTCAGATTTCTTAGATAAATATTGATCGGATTAATAACATGGATGTTTTGGGCTGTCAAGTCATTCGGAACACCACTCGACCAATCTCACTTGACTGGGTTACTGCCCCTAGATCTTTCGATACCAGAGACAGGTATTTTACAAATTTTCGTAAGGTCATGTGACCTGGTATTGACGTCATTTGATCAACGTTAAACGGAAGCTAGAAAGTCATAAAGCGTTTGGTAGCGGATTTGCGACATGCAGTTGATCGAAAATCACGATGGATTCGGCGAAAAACAGCAAATAATGAGTTCATTTTTTTTGTTTTTCTTTCGTATGTTTATCTCTTAAAGAGAATATTTATATAAGCAACAGAATTTCAGAACTTCCATTTTAAACGGATATCGACATGCATGATGGGAAAATTCTTACGGGTTTGTAATAATTTACTTGTGAAAAGTACGCAGCCAATCAGATTGCCGTAAAATTTATTCATTACTCGTTGTCTCTCACAGACATCGGGGTACCAGTTCACCAATCTCACGATCAACCTTGGATGTACTAGACGGACTATTTTAAAAAGTACGGGAAAACCATTGAAAAACTCGATGACGTCAGTTAAAATGGCGTAAGCCCTCGAAACTTTGAATAAAAACATTCGACGTCGCCAACGCTACCCTTTTAAGTCACTGACGTGAAACCATCTTATCCTAATATAAATATCTTTAGATTCTTAAATAACAGCTGAAAAAATCTTAATTTTTGAGAATGATTCGTCATTCTCAAAAATTAAGATTTTTCAGCCGTTATTTACTGTAAAAGATATAAATATACAGTGCTAGTTTTCTTACACTGTTTCCGCCTAATAAAATGCACGAGTTCGTTACATACCCATCCGCCTAACATACATCCGAGGTATGTTGTAGTTTACGGAAATGGCCGAGTTATGTTCCGAATGCTGTCAAGTCACCAAAGCTGGTTCCTCACTGTGAAATAGGAAATAAAAATCTCCTCTGAAACTACTGCTCAAAGTTCAAGAATGATCCTTGGGACATGTTCAATTAGTTTGCTTCATTCAACTCTGACTGGGTTCTGACATGGGCTCTACGGACTACGCGTCACTAAAATATTGCCACTAATGGTGAATATAATGGACCAAACACCTTTCGAGACTTTAGTTTCATTAATTTTCTAATCCTGTTGTCCGGTGAGATTAAAGTAGCGGAACCGTAAAAGTTTTGCAACGTCTCAGTGGTAATGAACTTGAACGGTGATAACTGAGGTTTCCTAATGATTTTCACTAGGAAACCTCGGCTATCATTGTAAAAGAATATGTGGTCCGAAATGTTACGGAACTATTACGGGTCCACTACCTTAATATGCCAATAGTCGATACAATGTTCATAGCGTAATGTCATGAAGTTTACTTTAGTGAGCACGTTTTCTAAGCTAAGTACATTTTTGAAGTTCCAACGTTTTTCAAAATTCAAAAACTTGTGATGGAAATCTATGACAAAAAGCAAGAGCACGTTCAAAGCGGGATATAATTGACTAACTGTTTGCACCGTTTTGTCATCCTGAAGGCAGGACAGGATCTTAATAGCAGAGATGGATCGAGAGCGGCCCGGTACGGGGGTTACGGTTTGCCACCACCATCCCTTGTTCCCAAATTATTTTTTACCATGGGCTCGTTTTACTAAACTTCTTACGGAAAAATAATGGTAAGTAAAAATCACAAATCCTACCTAGTTTTTTCATTCATTGTTAGATTCTGTCTTGCAATATCTCATTGGAACCCTTAAGATGCCGTATGGTACAATTCAATATCTATTTACTACTGTAGGAGTGTCACGGAATGTCCCGGTTGACCATCAGTGTATGGGAAATGCCCAAGTCTAATCACGTCTCTAGTCTATGAAGACTGAGAACGTTTGTAAATCGTTTTGTTGCCACAATGATAAAATTGGAGTATTCCAATTGTTTAAGGTGGTCACGTGATTTCTTTTGGGTATAAAAAGCGGAGTTTTCCTGAATCTTTGTCAGTCGCTTGTCTGCTGGCTTCGTGGTAACTAGTATTTTGACGATATACCCACTGTTTTGCTATATAAGCAATATAATTTCAACGCTCTAGCCTTTGTGAAAGCCCGACACTACTTAAACCTCATACTTGCAGATCTGGCACGCCAGAACTCATATTTGCAGGTTTTTCAGTATTGTGACGTGACTCTATCGTGAGTTCCATACGCTTGTCACCTCAGAGTTGCAACCTTGGTCAAAACCTTGGTTCAGAAGTGCAGGTGATCAAACCGTGTGTTAAACTCATTGTTTAGGGTCTGAGCTTTAGACATAGTTCTGGAGTCAGCATTGGTTTGGACCAGCTTGTATCGGCCCAAACCTGTTCTAACCCTTGACGTCTTTGAGTTCTTGTATTGAACAGCCCAACACATACCCTTGACCTATTCCTAAGGACTGGGTCTTTCAGACTAAATCATCACAGGAGTCAGGCTCAACACTTGTTTGGACCATTCTGATTCTTGTGTGATTAAGTCTTATTAATAAACCTGTTTCATACCATACCAGCCCCTTTTTGTCATAGAACATTGTGTTCGTCCCACCAACGTTTCAGGCACTAACCGCTCGGTGCACGTTACAGGAGCAACTTTAATTTTTGACTTACGCAAAAAATGATCGTAAGATGTTCCTAACCCTAGTACAACAATAATTCACTATCCTATCCTCCAGCGTCTTGATAAACCTAGAACACTATTTGCCTATTAGTGAGAGGCAAATGGACATTTAAATCATCTTTAAGTTTAAAGCCCTCAGTCGAGTTAAATCATCTTTAAGTTTAAAGCCCTCAGTCGAGTCAAGCTGCTGACACCGTGATTCGCAGACAAACTCTCTAACGATGACTGTATATCAGTTGTCTGCACAGGATTTCAAGAGAGTAAAAATCTCGGAATTGAGATCGCTTTGACAAAACTAACGCCCTGTGAATGTGAGCAGAAGTTTCGTCGACATGCACTCTGTATGCGTTGTAAATATAACCTTTTTATCTTAACAGATCCTTTTCGACTGGCGACCCATAAACAAGTGGAGCAACCTCAGATTAGATCGGTAGTCTTTTTCTGTCTTCTATTGATATCTGAAAATTTTTTGTTTGTTTTTTCGGACTCTTAATCAACAGCTTTCCGAATATTTGTCTCTCACCAATGGGTTTATAATCGTAGACCTATGTGAGATAGCGGCTGGAGGCTAGGAAAGAATGTGGTGGTTGTACTGGTGAGAGAAATACCAGGAATCCATTGTTTGATGCTCCAGCCGCCGCGATATAACTGAAATAATGTTGAAAGCGGCGTTAAACTCCATTCAATCAATAAATCTTAATCGACAGGCTACACATTGCTTATTTAACTTTACTACTGAAAAAACAATTCAGCATACACGCGAGTCATTGCTGTTTTCAAGCTCCTCTGTGTAAACAAGCAACGAATACACGTTGACACGCTACAATTAGAACTAACCAAGAGTCATTTAAGTGGGAGGGCCTTATGGGGCTGTCACACCACAGCGTATATCACAGCGTATGGCGAACGTATGCTCATACGCTCACATACGCTGATGTACGCTAGGCGTTCGTTACTCATAAGTCGTGTACGTTACAAGTACGCTGGTATACGTTGATATACGTTCTTATACGCAGAGGCCAAAAAATATTTTTTGACATGTTAAAAAAAGTTCAGCGTATGCCAGCGTATAGAATATACGCTATTCATACGGTATTCATACGGTCTATACGCTAGAGGTACGCTACTAATACGGTATGCATAAGGTCAATACGCTACGCAAACGCTACTCATAGGTAAAGTACGCTTGTCATACGCTGACAGAAAATTAAAATTCTATTAGACATAATATATATTTGGAACCATTAGAACTTAATTTCGCTAATTTGACCAATGGTATGATCACAGCTCTATTGAAATTAGTGGTCTCAAAAACAAGTCGGATTTAAACATGTACTTTGTATAAGTCAGTTGTAGATCTAGCTCAACACAGAAAAGATGGATGCAGCTCTTCTAAGTCACCATTTAACCTTGTATTTTGTTGAAAAAAGAAGACATTGGAGACGAAGGAAGAGGAAAACAGTAAAGCGCAAAATCTGGATTGAACCTTGGATTGGGAGGCGGTGGCATTTCGGCCTTTTTGACCAGCTCTTGGTTGAGTTAAGAAATAAGAATCAAGCATCTGGTCCTCTTCTTCCGTTACACGACCTCTTTTTGGCACTTTTCTACCTTTCCAGCGTTGAGGTTCTGGAAGAATCGTCTTCCGAGATCGGGGAAGTATCTAGTGACTAATCTTCATCGACTGGCGATGGAGATCTAGATCTGTACTGAACAGCATTTTCGTCTTCTTTCTTTTGTTTTTGGCCGCCACCATAGCGCAGTTGGTTAGGCATAAGACTTTCAATCTGGAAGTCGTGGGTTCGATCCCCGGAAGCGGCAAATATCCTTTCCGACGTTTGTCTCTCACCAATGGGTAGATAATCGTAAACCTATGTGAGATAGCAGTCGGAGGCTAGGAAAGGGGATAATGGTAGTACAGGTGAAAGGAATACCAGGAATCCATTGTTAGGTGCTCCGGCCGCCGCGATATTACTGCGACATTGTTGAAAGCGGCGTAAAACCCATTCAAACAATTAAAAACAAATCTTTCTTTTGTTGAGTACCATCACTCTTTTCTTTAGCCGATGAAGAAACACTTCTTTTACCTTCCCTTTCCCACGTTTTCCCGGTATCCTTACTGCTGAGTGCCTACTTCCAGACTGAAGGAACTGGCAAAAGGTTATAAATGATGATAACCGCTGTATACGTTAGTCATGCGCTTACATACGTTAGCCATACGTTACTTGCTCGCTGGCATACGCTACTCATACGGTGTTGTACGTTACAAATACGCTTGTAAACGCACACGTACGTTTTGTATACGCTGATAATACGCTGGCCATACGCTACTTTAACGCTGCTTATACGCTGGCCGTACGTTTAAAATGTTTTCTTGTCGATGGCGGGGGTTTACGCCAAAGAGTTGTGCGTATGAACAAGATTTTGTCTTTATTCTATACGCTAGGCATACGTTACCCTCATACGCTGTGGTGTGACACCCCCTTTAGTAAAAGTTTTAACGAAATCTGGTGATTTATGTGACAATAGTCTAGATCTAAAAACGGTGTACTTAGAACATTGGCCAAGTGTAGAACAAATATCTTTTTAAAATTTTTTTTTACAGAATTCTGAGATGCCCCCATTTCGCGTGACGTTTATGAGTTGGACTACCGTGATATGAGTGTGTTTGTGTGTGTTCCCGTTTATTTATCGTCGGTGTCGTAGCACATGCCCATATGAGCGACGCCCAAAGAAGACGGTTACTTGTTACGGGGGACAGCCCAAGGATACGAAACAACTTCTGAGATTCGCCATAGTTCCTCAACGTGATCGGTGTAAAGCACCGTTTCACGTGGCATCGGTTTAAAATCTCATCCGAAAGACAATTAGTTTTGTTAGTGTTCCAGTCCGGGAATTTACCAACGCGGTTAAACTTCAATGGTTTTGAAGTCCGGTGTTCTACCAACTGAACTAATGGGGCTGACCGTGCTATGAGTTATAAAAACAACTTATTAATCTTCTCTTATATGTTCCTATATTCATTTGAATTCCAAATTTTAGAAAATTGCAATTGACGAGTTGAACGGTTTTGGAATGAATTTAGAATGATATTAAATGAGTGTGTGGAGAGAGTGTTTAATGAAATTTAAGGGAGGTAATCCAATATCGCTTTTTTGTCCTACGTTAGCTATTTATAATACCTCCCTTTCACAAAATCTACGTACTTTTCTAATTTTGTGTAACTTAGGACAGTCAGACGCTTGAGTCAATAAATCATGCAATTACAGTAAACAACATCGTGAAATTGACAAGATGAATGCTTTGGGAATGATTTAGGAATGAAATTGAATGAGTGTGTGGAGCGAGTTTTGAGTGAATTTAATGGGAGGTAATCCTATATCGTAAATTTTGTTCGGGATGAACAAAATTTGCGATATTGATAACCTCCCTTTAATAAAAAATAAATTCATCTTTTATACATGGCTTCCTATTTCTTCAAGAACCTATGAGACGATAACAATTCGAATTATGTCAATGAAATCGCGATTTTTCTCAATCAAAATTTATTTTGGATGACGTTGGATATTATATATTTTCAATGGGTTTGAGCATTTTTGAACTGTTTGATTGAGTGTTTAAAATAAATGAATGGAGCGCTGAGTGAGCGATTTAGAATGGTTTTGATGGAGGTGAATGTCAATTTCATGATGTAATTAACTGTAAAAATGAGCCATTGCGTGATATTTCCTACATTTTCACTCGTGTGCGAGGTATAAATGTTAAGCAGGGTAGACAACGACACAATGCAATAATAAGATATATTTATTGCCATTTGAGGGATTAAAACCTTATCTCATATCCAGTGCATAGCACTTGAAGTCTCTGATCAGTCCGTTATTCGGTTTCACAGGCTGGCAAGAAGCTTTGCTTTGCGCACATGTGAAATTGATGGAAATGTCACGCACTGGCTCAAATTATTTGATTGAAATGTCGATTTTTTTTCAATTTTTGCACGCTTTCGAAGCGTTTTTGGACAATTCAGTAGCGTTTTTGAGTGATCAGAATGAGTGTTTGGAATGAATGATTGGAGCGCTGTGTGATTGATTTGAATGGTTTTGACCGAGATGAATGTCAATTTCTCGATGTGGTTTACTATATCAGGTGAGCACAAAAAAGGTTTTGATAACCTCCGACCCAGAACTTGACATATTGGATAGAAAATCCAAACATTTGGCTAATTGAACTTTAGTTTTACAGAATGATTCGGTAGAAACACGAAGGTTCGAGATAAAAGAAAATAAAAACATATTACTTTAAATCTAGCTTAATTAAACCCATTCCCCCTTTTTTTCATTTTGCTCATATAATCGGACATTTATTCCCATTTCAAGAAGACTATGCATTCGTATCCCGTTATTCCGGATACCCTGTAGTCATCGTTAACCCCGGGTCTTGGACTTTGTTGGTTGTACCAAAGTGGCGCCCATTTCTTTTCACTGATAAGTCCAGGTATTTACCGGATTACACGGACAAACGAGTTAGGGTGTGGAGAAGGACAAGGGAAATGTTTCAGTCAGCAAACATTGCTGAAAGGGACCGATAAAGAGGTGGGTCCCTGATGCAATCGGGAACCTTCGGCGATTCTACGGAATAACCTCGTGAATAATAAGGGCGCGACCATGAAAAAGCGTCACTTCGCACGTGGGTTTACATGACGTCACAAACATCAACGATCCCGCTAAGAATGACGTTGCATGAAACAAAATCAACGAAAGAATAAAAGAGAGAATATTATAATTGGATAACAAAACGCAGTGTTTTACTGCGTTTTGTTTTCAAATTAAAATATGCCCTAAAGTTCTTAACAGACGATTGGAAGGAATTTAAAAAGGTGATATTCTTCAAGCCCATTAAATAACCGAAGTACCACCAGAAGCCGAATTACCAAAAAATGACCCAAAATTACTACACTTACGTTCGAGGTACTTTCCAGTTAACGGACAAATCCGAGCGATGTTCCGAATGTCCTTGATGGTGTGGCGGACAGATGGGATGGACGGACCGAGCTTGTCATCTCGGATAGGGGTACCTTGATAGCCTAGAGATTTCTTTATGGAATCATGGCCTTGCTTCCCACGTAAGGCTTATGCTGATCGTAGTGGGGATGAATCTATCTTGATGGACGATAATGCTCCATTCGGAACACCACTCGACCAATCTCACGATCAACCTCGGATGTACATAGACGGACTATTTTTAAAAATTACGGGAAAACCTTAGAAAAACTGGATGACGTCAGTTAAAATGGCATTAGCCCTCGAAACTTTGAGTGAAAACATTCGACGTCGCAAACGCTACTCGTTTGAAGTCACTGGCGTGAAACGGCCATCATGTCCTTATATAAATAACTTTAGATTCTTAAATAACGGCTGAAAAGTCTTAATTTTTGAGAATGATTCGTCATTCTCAAAAATAAATGTTTTTCAGTCGTTACTTTAAAATTTTACTGTAAATAAACAATCTAAAGATGGCGCCGGTTCGCTAGTTTTTCTTACACTGTTTCCAACATTTTGTTACATATCCGCCTTACATACTTCCTAGGTCTGTTGTAGTTTACGGAAAGGGCCGAGTGATGTTCCGAATGGATAATGCTCGTCCACGAAACTATTTATCGTCCAGGGCTACTTGCATGAGGAGGGTATTACATTACATGTTTGGATTAACTGGCTCTCTCCCGGGACATGAATCCAAAAGACCAAATGTGGAACGAGATACAGGCTTTCAGTTTCGGCTTGCCAGGTACAACCAAGGACCCAAAGATCCTTATAGACGTGGAATTTGCCGCGATTTCTCAACGGTCGACCCAAAACTTAATCAGGAGTATGCAGAGACGCTGTTAAGATGTTATTGACAGTCATGGCTCTCATACTTGGTATTACAACAGAGGTGCGTTCGTTAGAGCAAGATTCTTAAGATTCTTATTAAGATTTTTAAGATAAAGCGTTCGGTAGAGCGAGATTTTTAAGCGGCTCAATAAGAATCTTAAGATATCTCAATGAGGAAACGAAGATGGTTTTGCATTGGCTTAAAACGAGTAGTCATGACGACGTCGAATATTTTCACTCAAAATATCGAAAATCGTTCATTACGACGTCTTAAAAATCTCAATAAGATGGATTTTTTATCTTGCTCTAACGAACGCACCTCCGTTCCTAATGTTGGAAAAAAATTTGCTGCAAATTTAATTCTTCTTTACTTTTTCGGAAAACAACCCAATTCAAAGGGCATGTTCGGGCTACATCACAAGTCTTATTATCATTTACAAAAGCTTTGTTTCCCTCTTAAAACTTATCAAATTGATAAAATTCAACCAATTTTCAACATTATCATGATCAAATCTTAAAAACCATGGATATTCTAGGATAAAGAAGCTTTGGTTCTTAGTTAATTTTAACTGGTATATAAATGTGACCCGTCAACTAAAAAGGGGACCATCTTGAAAATCTGTAAAATGATTATTTGAAAAAGAGATTAGGTCAAGTATTTGTCAAACAGAGGTCACATTTCAAAAATTCTTTCCCTGGAAGATAGGTTAAACATTCTAGATTCAGAAAATAAGCCCATAGCGAAAAATTTCGACCCTTGTCAGTCTGCGCAAACCGCGCAGTCTGACTAGGCTCGACACTTTCCGCACTACCCAGATGGCCCTTTTTCGCGTGACGGGTCACAAATCGATCTTGCGTTTAAACAAGGGATTATTGTTTATCATACGTAAACGAGATTCGGTTATTAGTTTCATACCTCCTTGATTACTAAAATACTCTCTTCATTTTTTTATGATTTATTATAATGTAGCAAAAACATAATGATTATCCTATCATGCGAGACAGATTTGTTATTGAACTACTTTGTGTGAAATCTTACGACAAAAAATGTGTAACGAACCGAGCGCATAGACAGCCATGATCCATTCAGAGAAAAGGGTCCTGAACCCTAAGTGGGTCGACTCTGTCTATATAGGCATCAATTAGCCATTAAACTAAGGGCAGGTCTCTCTCATTTGCATATCCAATGCAACTTACCTCCCTTTAAACAGTTATATTACTCTCCCCAACACCCCCCCGAGAAGACTCGTCCCGAGTCTTGGTCTGGGAGACCCGTGGGTAAGGCAACTCCAGTCTGGCAGTTGACATTATCTCACCGCTGCCACCAATTGTAACGAACCGAGCGCATACACAGCCATGATCAATTCAGAGAAAAGGATCCTCAACCCTAAATGGGTCGACTCTGTCTACATAGGCATCAATTAGCCATTTAACTAAGGGCAGGTCTCTCTCATTTGCATATCCAATGCAACTTACCTCCCTTTAAACCGTTATATTACTCTCCCCCCGAGAAATCGTCCCGAATTTGGCCTGGGAGACCCGTGGGTAAGGCAACTCCGGTCTGGCAGTTGTCATTATCTCACCGCTGCCACCAATTGTAACAAACCGAGCGCATAGACAGCTATGATCCAGTCAGAGAAAAGGAATCTCAACCCTAAATAGGTCGACTCTGTGTATATAGGCATCAATTAGCCATTTAACTAAGGACCTGTCTCTCTCATTTGCATACCCAATGCAACTTAGCTTCCTTTAATCCGTTACATTACTCTCCCCTTCGAGAAGACTCGTCCCGAGTCTTGGCCTGGGAGACCCGTGGGTAAGGCAACTCCGGTCTGGCACAGAGAAAAGGATCCTCAACCCTAAATGGGTCGAATCTGTCTATATAGGCTTAAATTACCCATTTAACTAAGGGCCTATCTCTCTCATTTGCATATCCAATGCAACTTACCCCCCTTTAAACCGTTACAAATGCTTATGGCTTCTTAAAATTATTTTCTTTCAAGAATTTATTTGATACTCGTCACAATGCACGAAAATTGACGGTAGCCAATATCTTTTTTTTTAATAAAAACTAGTGAAACATAGCTCTAGTGTAGACTATCGATCTGCGATTTAGAATCACTATGACAAATTCAACAAGTCAGTTTGAAATGTCGCTCGGATTGTTTTGAAGTCATGTTTCGAGTTCAAAAATATTTTCGATACCTTTTCGGACTTATGTTCGTTGTTTCGTGCCTTGTGATGTTGTATAGGAATTCTATTACAGAAATGAAAGTAACTTTTCCAATATCGGGTCTAAAAACAGTAAAAGTGAAAAATGAACTCAGTAATCTTTCGTTTGTTTACTCAGAGGATGAAATTTATAACACTATATTAAAAGTAAGAGGCCAACATTGTCTTGAAATGTACCCAACTGTGGAAGGCTCAGTTGAGAAAGGCTACTGTAGAAATATTGAAATGTGTAACGTCGACCCAAAAACGCCAGTTGAAGATATACCCACTGGATGCGAGCATCGGTTTCCACGTGCACTTATTATTGGCGTCTACAAAGCTGGAACACGTGAGCTCCTGGACTTTCTAGCCATGCATCCAAGAATAGTGATTAAGCGATTCCCGTTTGAGGTTTCTTTCTTTTCGAAAAAATGGCGTATGGGAATGGACTATTACAAAAGCATTATGCCAACCAGCCTAGAGGATCAAATTACGATTGAAAAATCTCCTAATTATTTCTCAAGCCTAGAGGCGCCAGGAAGGATTCGAGAAATGGACCCCAATGTAAAATTGATTCTTATGATACGTGAACCTATAGCTCGGGCTATATCGCACTTGACTTATGATGAAGATAATTTCAAAAAGCGGGTAGATTTATTTGTAAGACAGACGAACGCGTCTTGGATAACGTTATTTGGGAATAGGTTTCGATTTTCATTTTATGACGAACCCTACGAAAACTATTTGAAATATTTTGACAGATCCCAGATCCATATCGTTGATTCCATTACGTTGAAGAATGATCCATACAGCGTTCTTTACGAGGTAGAATCTTTTCTTCAAATACCTCATGTAATCAAGAAAAGTGACTTTGTGTTCAATAAAGAAAAGGGATTTTACTGTCTCAAAGACCCAGTTGCTAGCGTGTCCACGTGTTTTGGAAGTGACCGAGGGCGACCGCATGAGTCGTCTATTAACTGGGAAAGATTTATGCCAGAATTAAGACGACTTTTCAAACCACACAACGAAAGATTTTTCAATCTTTCAGGTACAAGATTCGAATGGAAGTATTAATGTTTTTTGAGCAACAAAAGAGCAATTAATGTACTAAATAATTATACCGGGGATTTAGTTATTCATCTATTTATCTACTTAATTAATTGATTGATTTATTAATAAATGGTATACGCCAAATTACATGTCGTGAAATTTAACAAGTAAGGCCCGGTCCCACTGTCGAACAGATACTTAACGTTCGAAAATGAACATGTCGACTCGGGAGAGCAAATTTCGCATTCATTATCATATGCTTGAAAGAAACTGAAAAAACGTGGTCAACCTTTTCTGAAGCAGAAGGGAATAAATATCAGTTTCTGTATCAGGCCTAAGCAGCGATATTAAGTGAATCGTGATCGAAAGCATATCGGGTATAAGTAAGAGGGGGTTGACAGCATTGGACATGCACAG
This sequence comes from Fragum whitleyi, assembly GCA_948146395.1. Taxonomy (NCBI): domain Eukaryota; kingdom Metazoa; phylum Mollusca; class Bivalvia; order Cardiida; family Cardiidae; genus Fragum; species Fragum whitleyi. The sequence continues at coordinate 2,055,076 of OX411545.1, read as the reverse complement.
TTTTAATCACGTTCGCTGAACGGAAACAAGGTGGATTAAATATGAATAAGTATATTTTACGCGGTGCATACCCTTACATACTCAATCTCCGTGTTATGTCCTTTATTTGATACATGTCCTTTTATCTAATCTGATAATTATGCACTCTCTATGTTTCCATAGGGTAAGAGTTGCAAGGATGCAACTGGTGAAATGAAGATACCGCGGATGTATGATGGATGGAATCGAACACATTACGGGTTTTGTTTTTTTTTTTCGTAAACTTGGTGCATAGCGGAAATATATTAGCCCTACAAGTTTTGTGGAGTTCATATCTTTCTACTAGTTTGAAATCAAAATTAACGGACGCTTGGTGGAGAGAGCGTGTTCACGGAGTACACATCGGATGCTTAGCGTCTTTTCAGGGGATAGAAAGATTTCCCCACGTCTAACATCCTGAATTCACCGCTTCGTGTAGTGTGACCGGGCCTTAATTGTTTATCTTCCACCCATTATTCATCGCCAAAAGATGGCCATCCCAAATAAAGCGAAAATTTTCTTATTTCAAAACAATAATAGTCCTAGTTTATTTTGAAATACGGGTTCGCATTTAAGTTTTAGCCTACACTTGAATAAGCTTTTTCGGTCCATCTTTTGGCAACTTCACATTTTTTTTGTCTGATTTCCTCATAGATAGATATTTTAAAGCCAGTGGAGCGATAATGCCCTTTTTGGCCTCTTGTTTTAGGTATTTCGGCTTCAGCTTGTGGTACCTAGGTAAATACAATTGTTGAAAAGCAAACTACACCAAGTTTCAATCAAGCCTGTGTTGAGCTGATATCCGTGACTTGCCTGATTACAAAGTGTTATCCGTGACCTGCCTAATTACTGTGTTATCAGGTGGCACATCTTAAGAAATAATTTGCATATTCATTACCTTTACCAGAACAACTTTTGCCAGCCATGCGTTCAGGATCATAAAACGGTGCGAACCGTTTTCAAATTTTACCCCGCTTTGGACGTGCACTTGCGTGCAAAACGAGGTATATTTGGCAAACTATTTGCACCATTTTGTGATTACGAACGCAGGGCTGAATTCCATTGATTTGGAACTTCGTAAAAGTTTGGGCCCTGAAAAATTATTACCGATATCGAAATGAATAATACAGTTAAGAACATCCTGATTTTGACAAGATGCACGATTTTGGAATGATTTTGGAATGAAAATAAATGAGCGTGTGGATCGAGTTTTGAATGAAATTAAAGGGAGGTAATCCAATATCGTTAGTTTTGTTCAAGACTTTAAGATCTACACCAGCCAATGAAATCGTAGATTAATTTTATCGATTTATATCGATTAAAATATTTTCAAATGATTTTGGAACGTTTTTGATCGATTTGAGTGGATGTTTGTAATGAATCAATGGAGTGCTGAGTGAGTGATTTGGAATGGTTTTGATCGAGATGAATGTCAATTTCACGATGTTGTTAACTGTATGTCGGTGTCATATATATCTATCTTGGCTATGAGGAGTTATCATGATGAGGCACAGCGTCGAAATAAAGTCTCCCAACCTCGACCAGATATCATTGCTATTTGATGACAATTACATTTCACAGTTTTGATAGACCATAGTTGAACTCCTAAGACATACACTCTGTGTTGCACTATAATGATCATATGCCTGTTTGATATTCAGTCTAATTACTTGATTGATCCGAACCAGTTTCAAAATGTTTTCTTCGCGAAATTTGTGGCTTTCCTATCATTAACGATACCCAGATGTGACAATGTCACATGTTGAAGAAAAGACGATGTATAATAAAGTTTACATGTTTGTTGTTTTTCGTTTGTTTTCTTTTTGTGTGTGAACGTGCATTTTTTTCATAGCTGCACCTGACAACACCCGACGGGGCTTATGTCGTGCCGGGTCATCCGCCGTTAGTCCGTGCGTCCAGGAGTTCGTAAGTCCGTGTGTAAACATATCCGTCAAACAACATCTCTAAAACTCATTGTCTCCTATGGGTTTTTTTTATTTAAAAAAAAAAACAACCAAAAATCTTCTTCTTAAAACAATGCCTTACTTGGCCCGGACTCTGTACTGGTTTCAATGGAAGTTATTCTCTTTTGAGATGAAAATGACGGAACTGTATTTGAGCTTTGATTAAGCTTTGAGCTTTGATTAATTGTAGCTTGTATATACAGTGGAACCATTAATGGTTGAAGATTTTTTCCCATATGGATCACGCCTCACTCTGTATAGATCTATTTATAAGTCCTCTGAAATACTTGTGTAATATATACCATGAATCTATGGATATGTGCTCCAGTCGATGCTATATGACCGAATTATTGTTTAGAGGGAGTGTTTAAACACAACCAAATAAAATATCCTTACTGCAAAATAATGGCTATCGACATAATTTGAGGAGAAGTGTCTCAAAGTCTAATTAACATTCGGAACATCACTCGGCCATTTCCGTACACTGCAACAGACCTCGGGTGTATGTAAGGCGGATGGGTTTGTAACAAAATCGTGCATTTTGTTAGGCGGAAACAGTGTAAGAAAAAACCAGCACTGTAGGATTATATATTTTACAGTATATAACGGCTGAAAAATCTTAATTTTTGAGAATGACGAATCATCCTCAAAAATTAAGATTTTTTCAGCCGTTATTTAAGAATCTAAAGATATTTACATTAGGATTCGATGGTTTCACGTCAGTGACTTTAACAAGTAGCGTTGGCGACGTCGAATGTTTTCACTCAAAGTTCCGAGGGCTAACGTCATTTTAACAGGCGTCATCGAGTTTTTCCAAGGTTTTCCCGTAATTTTTAGAAATAGTCCGTCTATGTACATCCGAGGTTGTTTGTGAGATTGGCCGAGTGGTGTTCCGAATGGCTCCGTAAGCGAATCTCCAAAATCGCGTGGCGTAACGTGTCGTCGATTTTGTGATGTATTCTAAAAACAAAGATATATAATTTCTCGAAAAGTGAGGTGCCCACGCTATCTGCTTACGGAGGCCGTACAGTGGCCGTATGGTCTACCTTTATGATAATGTTGACTGGTCGCACGATCCGTCCGAGGATCTCGCGATTCCTTGTGATTGCTGCACAGATACATCAATTATTTTTGAGACAGGTTAATAAGACCGTGAAGGTATCGCACGATTTATGAGCACATATATCGTGAAAAATAAATCGTACGATATTATAAATACCACACAAAAATAGTCGTTGGCATGTGTAGTGTGTGTGTATTTCCGTTTATTTATCGTCTCTACCGTAGCACGTGCCCATATGAGCGAGACCCACAGAAGACGATTAGATGTTACGGGGTAAAGTGCAAGGATGCATGTCGAAACTACTGCTCAGATTCGCCGTAGTTCTTAAACGCGCCTGGTGTGAATCGTTTGTTTCAGTGTAAGATCATTAAGTGAACAACAAAAGCTATATTTTCACGAGTGGCAGAGCCATGAGCGAAAATATAGCTTTTGTTGGTCACGAACTTCATAAATATTAATCGATCTTACTCGAAAAACAAACGATTATTCTATTTCTTTATTGCAAAAATGAGACAAAATATGAAATTTCTGGGACATATTTTCGTAAAGCGCGTCATTTTGCACGTGATTGCTATGTAACGTTCATTGTGACGTCACTTATTTCGCCCAGCATAGATGACGTCAGAGCCTGGGTGAAATGCACAAAAGCAGGGTATAAGTTGTTGATAATTTCACTGCTTTTGCGGTGAGATTATCAAGTGATAATCCACCGTCATTTTTCGATGAATTACCAAAAAGCATTAACGAATAAGGGTATCCTTCCACTCAGTGGGTGCTGGCCTTTAATAGTTGACCGTGGAGGTTGGAACTCTCTTTCAGAAAGCTTGGGAGATGTTTAAAGTGGAGTTATACCCTAAAAATCAAACAAACTAAAATTTTCACTGATTAACTAAATAAATAAATAAAATGGGGGAAAAAAGAAAGTAAAATTTTATCTACATCTAGCTAGAAAGCATTAGTAGATCGAAAATAATCCGGGGGGAAGTCGTGTAATTTTCATGGTCTATTGAAGAAAAACGCTTCACAAACAGAATTCGCAAAATTATAACAAATTTGCTTGAAAAGCAGATCATGAGTAGTTTGCAGGTTCTTTGTCCAAATGGCAGACGACAGAATGTGAAAACAACGCCAAACACTAAGCTTCTTCAGGTAATTTGACACAATTCTTCTTTCTAATACCACGATATTTCGTAATCAGAAAATTTCGAACCATTTGTCACAAAATTAACTAAACTACAGTAGTCATTGAACTCTAAGATCAACTGCTTACCTTTCTTGGTTACATGTTAATAGAATAGGTCGACATGGTAAATATTATCCAATACAACAGAATTTGTGATAGAATTTGATGAAAGTTCTATATGAAGCTGACCAGATTTAATCCAAGACCATTATGTTCTGAATCTGTGGTGATTTATGTATGTATTTCCAGGGTTTTCCTTGACGCAAAAAATGCGCGTCTTTGTCGCAATTTCATTGCAAATGACCCGTAAAAAAATTACCTGCGCGTCATTTGTGACGCAAGTTTTAAAATAAAGCTCTGTGTTATGAACAATGTATGATTGGAGATCTTTTATCTTAGATTGTCAGTCGGGTTACAAATTGACATAACTCACCTGTTAATAAGCGTCAGATACAATATTTCTGTGACCTTTGTCGATAGCCAGGTTTTCCAATATTGATAAAATGAGTAAACTATTCTATTTTTAGATAGCTATAGGTGCCCAATAAAATATGCAGACGGGTTATCGTGATATAAACATCTTCTGACCCGATTTCCGGTCATAAAATTAATCTTAAACCAGACCAGATCTTACATAATGCCACAACAAATAAAAGTGTGTAAACTTCCATCGTCTACATTGGGGCAGTTCTTTCAAACGAAAAACAAAATAAAGCTGTTTTAGTGAGATTGATGGTGATTATTAGGGTCCATCTACCAAATGAATCATTAGTCATTTAATCTGAATTTGTTAATTTTTTTTAACGAGCTTGAATTCCCAGAGATAAATTTTTTTCACCTGTTCCAAAATAACAGGAATGAACAACCAAACCCTGAAAATATGAATGTGTGTTGTGGCTCTGAAGACATTACAGTCTCTACTTTATTTTGTTTTCATATGTTCCCTAGGTTTCTAAAAAGTTGTCCTCCAAAATTGGGGAAATGACCCCCAATTCTAAAGGTATGGGGGTCACAATGACCCCCAAATTCTCAGGCCCAGGGAAAACCCTGTATTTCCTTTTTCCATCCTCACTACTATAGCATGTGTCCATATGAGCGATGTCTGTGTGTGTGTGTGATTGTAGGATTTAGGTCCCTCCGTGCTCTAGGCATATATGGTATGGACCATGAGAGAGAAAGAAGTGGATACAAGGAGATCCGCCCCTAGCTCTTCTACGAATAGACCTCCTTGGTTCTTTAACGTGCCCAGTGTAAGCACTGAAACATACGAAGCTACCTCTGGGTTTCTTACCAGTTCACTTCTAGTTGGGCGGGGGATATCAAGTATCCCTGAAAATTCCTGGCGCGTTCGGGATGAGCCATGTCCCCAGAAGACGGTTAGTTTTTATAGGTGATTGTGCAAGATTACATGGTGAAACTACTGCAATGATTTAGGGTCAAAATGGCCTTAAGACAAAAAGGCCTAGTGTACAAAAAGGTCTGTGTCAAAAAGGCCCAGTCCAGAAAGGCCCACTATGGAAAATAACCAAAAAGGCCCACTGTCGTAATTGAACAAAAGGGAGTCAATATGTGATGTCAAAAATTATCGATTTGGTTTTGCTAAAAAAAACTGGTGCTAGAGCTATGTGTATTGTGAAATGCTGTCAGGCTGTCCTCTGCTTCGTAGCATCAATCAATTTAATAAACAATTAAATCTTTCCTGACATATGTCAAACTTCATTTATATTTGAAGTTATGATACTTAACATGACTTACATCGGGGTAAATAAGAAAACGTCAATTTCTGATTGACAATTGTAAAATTATTTTATACTTCTATAGTACAAGATGGCAAAAAGATAAATAAAACACTATTTTAGTCTGCTTATTATAAGATGATTAAAAAATGATACTAATAAATAACATGTATATCTAATAACAACTTGCAGGTCTTTTAACTTTTGAAGGTACATTTTACAAATGCAATTGATCAGAGAGAAATTTCCTTGGCAACAGCCTTTGTGTATATGTATAAGGTCTACAGTTATCCGCCATATATATTCGTAAAAACAAGATGGCTGCAAATCAATCAATCATGTGTTATTGATTTTTGAATTCAAATAAGTCCACTAATCTATTGTTTGACTTACCTTTAATACTTTGTTATGTTTCCTCTATTTCTTATCACTCGTAAAACCCTCTTTGGAATACTTTTATATAATGACTGAATGTAGCAGATGGGAAGATTCGTCCATATGTCTGTGATGTTGTTTTCGAGGTCCTTGGTATTATTGATGTTGTTGACACGTTTTTGAAGTTCTTTTTTTAATCTCCACCAACAATTCTCGATAATATTTAGGTCGGGACTTTGTGCAGGCCAGTTCATAGATTTTAAATCATTTTCTCTGCGGAAATCTTGCACGGAACGGGCTCTATGTACAGGGGCATTGTCGTCTTGAAATATGTAATCATTGCCAGGGAAGTGACGAATAATGACAGGCCACAGGTTATTGTCAAGAATGTTGATATATTTATTTGCGTTTACATTACCTTCAACAACAGTAATCGTGCCAACACCGTGAAAAGTAATGCATCCCCATATCATCAAGCTTATCTTGCGCCGGGATGGCGGACATATGCAATCGGTCAACCACTCTTCGCCCACTTTTCTCCAAACACTTACGCGAGAATCCTGACCGATCACCACCTTACATTCATCGCTGAATATAACCCTATTCCAATAAGCATTTACGGTTCTGTATAAATTTCCTCTACACCAAGCTACACGATTTCTACGATTGACCTCCCGGATTCTGATCCGCTTCTTCACTGATCGTTTATGAAAACCCAGAGAATGAAGTTTTCTTTCAATCGTCCTTTTTGAGAAAGGTCTTGCACTACCTTCGTTGTAAATGTTAGTAATTTCAGCCAAAGTCTTTCTCCGATGCTGTTTCACACAAAAAGAAAGTCGCCGAGAATCCCTATCTGTGAACTCAGTTCGCCTTCCCGATCTCCGTTTGTTCTCTACATCACCACGATCTTTATACCTTTTCACAAAACTGTAAACAGTACTCTGTTTAATCCCTGTCAACCTGACAATTTCTATTTTCTTATATCCTGCGTCAAAAAGCGCCGCGATCCTACTTTTCTGTTCAACTGACAGCTCTTTTCCTTTTCGACCCATTTGTAAACACAGCTCCCTTTAGAATATTTACAGCCGACAGATGACGTCATCTATCAACTCTACGTAATGACCCCATGTCATTGCTGACGTAGTGTCATAAATCTGGGCCACAGCTGACCCAGTAATTTGTAAACAGGACATTTGTTTTCACCAACGTCATTACGGGACTGTTCGCCATGTTGTTTTTACGAATATTTATGGCGGATAACTGTATCAATATGTATGTGTTTTATATCTATCAGCTGGTACTTAGTTAACATTAGACTAGAATATATATAAACATTTTACTGAGAAATGGCTAGTATCACTCAAGGGCAGATAACTCAAGCATGAAAAAGAGCATGGAAAGGTACCTTGATATAATGACTATACAATATTAATCTACTACATATTTGACCAAGAAAAAACTAGATTGGGTAGGGAAAAAATGACACCTTGTGTCCATTGCTACCTTAAATGGTAAATTAGAATGATTTCAAGTAGTGCTAGAATAACTTTGAGAAATAGATCAATGTTGCTTAGAACCAGCAAATCACCATTTTCAAGAATGTAATTTCTCAACATTTGAAAAAGTTCAGATTTTTGCTGTTATTTGTTCAACTTAATTTCTTTTAAATGATAAATCTTGTTAATTTTAAGTCGATTCCTACAAGGATTTGTATCAAATTCACATGTTTTTCTGAAAAAAAATTATCTAGATTTGATCAATTAAACCCTATACTTTGTAGGTTCTTGAAGAGGTCTGTCAAAAACAGAAATTTCTTCCTGCTGAGGACTACAAGCTAGTGTAAGTCAATTGGGGATGAAGACTTCATTTACTAAGATAGCCTCCTGAGTCTTTTTTATTCATTATAATAACACAATTGGTAAAAATGCGCATATGATATAAGAAGAATTACATAGAACTTTATTCACAATGAAGTTCGTATGTCATGTGTTTTACTGCGTACACAGATAGCTACACCAATTTTTGACGTCATGCCTCATATTATTAAGCAGGGACATTGATGTTTTTGACGTCACATAACCCACATGCTAAAAGATGTGCTTTGTTTTCTTTGAAATTATCCCAAAGCGTCAATATTATTACTTACATGTAACTTAAAAATCAATAAGAAATTTAATACCCAGAAAACGGATATCTTACTAATTTCAGAATTGTGGTCGTGTTATAATAGATATGATTTCATTTTTGAGTTGATGTGTCCATCAATAAAGTCTGATAGAGGTGGAGGAGTTATATGCACAGCTAATATTAAGAAAGCACCAATTGAAACAAGTTTTTGCAGGTCAATGTTTGTTAAATGGCCCACTTCAACATGGCTTACAAATTGAAAATTGATATTGAACTCTGGTTACCATGGAACAAAAAAAATTCAAAGGCATTCTAAATGAAATTTTGTGGGATTGGCGCAAAAGCGTAGTAAGTGTATATATACAATGTATATACACTTACTACAGCCTTGCACCAAACCCTCGATTTGCTCCTGGACCAAAAAACTGACAATGAATCTTGATGGAAATAATTTGTGCACAAGCATACAGTTTACAAAATAGTTGATGATCATTGCAGCTGCTCCCTCTACATGTTGTCATAGAAAAACTTATTTCACTAAATTGAAATTACCCAACTTGGAAAAAAAATTGTACCCCTTATTTTGATTTGAACAATCATTTGAACTATGTTTAAAGGGAATTAATCTCACATTTTAGGGTAAAGGGCTAAAAGACATTAAAGGACATATATTATATTTCGCTTTAGAAAATGGTTAATTAATTAAGGCTCTCTAAATTAAGGCTATCTGTCTACAGTCTGTTATGATAAATAAGATATAAAGATATATATAAAAGACAAACCAAATTGTTATTTTCATTTATAGACATGGCAGAAACACCCTAGACCTGACACTGTCTGTCAGGTTTTCTAACCTTGCAAACAATGCCAAATTAGAGCTAGTGAAATGTGAGAGGTCGAGAGCAGAGAGTAATGTGGTGATAGCTCTACAGTTAGAGGGTGGTGAGAGATTACAACATACATTTAAACCAGACACTACACTCTGGGATATACTACTGCATTGGGAATCACTGCCTAATAGGTATAGACAATAAAAGTTTGTTTCATTATAATTATACACACCCAAAACTTTGTTTTGGGGGGTATGTAGGAGTCAGCTTGTTGGTTGGTCTGTCGGAAGCTTTTTCATGTCTCTGTCTGCTCAATTTCTTAGTAACTAATGCTCAGATTTCATTTAAACTTTACAGATGTGATCAGTATCAAACAGAGATGTGTAAATGATATTTTGGGTAAGATTCTTTGACTTTTGACAGAGTAATGGCCCCTTGCTGGAAAATAGCTCTTCATTTTTTACAAGCGTTTGTAGGGGGTATTATTCCGCTTTGCAACAGTCTTTTATTGGTTTATCTCTCCTTGAGTGAATAGCAGTTGCTATAGTTTTTCATAACCACAGAGATTGAATTTCAATGGTCAGCATAAAACTTTTGTATATTTATATGTGCTCACAAATTCACAATAGTTTTGTGTTAGCCCATATATTCATAGTTTAATGATTTATATAAAGTGGGATATATGAAAGATGGTCGCTCTTTTATGAAAAATGGATTGGTCTATATCTTGAAAGCAAGCATTTTACATTTTGCTTTGTATGACTGTTTGGCTTAAATCTTAAATGTGAATAAAATGGCAAGGTGATGATGTCTTTGATATAGTGAGACCCAGGTAGATGACGTCTATTCACATGAAAGAACAAAAGCAGGGCCAAACCAATCAATTTGGTCTGTTTAATGATTTCACTTCTTTAGCTGTGAAAATACTAAGAAGTAAGTTAATCCAAGAGAAATCTCTAAAATTCTTTCGAAAGCACCAATAAAAAACCTGTAATCACACACTGCAATATTTCAGCATACTGCACAAGATGCTGTGGAACAGTTGGTAATAAATCAGGGACAGATTTTATGAAGCAGGATCGTTACTACAAAATTTTATACATGTACATAACACAATGTGCTTATTTCTCACTTTGAAAATATCATTTAGGATAGAAAAAGTCAGATTTAAGGAAAACAACTTGATTCAAACATGTTACTCCTTTTCTCACAATGATTTCAATACAAGACATCTATCGTTATGGTTTTAGTGCGGAGTTGTAAGATAGTGGCCCCATCATAGTTCTGCAACATTTAGGAACTCAGGATCTTTATCAAATCATTAGGAATCCTTGGTTAATACTGTTAAATTCCATTATTTCAGACACCTTTCAGAACTTTTACAGGTCCACTACCTTAAGTACTCCATCATATTGTTTGTTTTCAGTGCAGTGAGAGGTCAGCTGACCAGTGTGGATGGTTCCACTTCTCCACCTTTACATCCAGTATGTATCTACATGACGGAGGAAGTATGCGGGGAAACATTACTCAGAAGTACACAGTTGAGAAAACTGGGCCTTGTGGGAGGAAAAGCAGTAATAAGGTTGTTTACATTGGTTTAATTTTATGTATTCATTTCATTAGAAATTTATTGCAATGTGATTGCTTGGTACAAAACTGTTGTATCTAAAAATGAATACAGTAAACCTTGTATTAAGCGACCACTTACGGGACCACCAAATAGCAGTTGTTAAAGAGAATGGTCAGTTAGAACACATTTTGTTTACAAATAAGAAAACATAATTTCAATTGAATATGTATGTATTGAGTGCGAATTTCTCATGAATCATATGTTGTTAAACTCAGTAAAATTTATTCTATTGGGTTTTAACAACATATGATTCATTTACGTTAATTTTCAGACCAATTTTGTTTAATTCTTTATATATTTCAGAAGGGTTTTTGAACCGGCCACTTAATACAAACGGTCAGTTAATAGACATGGTTGCTTGAGCAATACCAACTGTACATATTTTGGCAGTAAGAACTGTTTCTTGCTAAGTCCTCATATTATGGTTGTAGAGATAAATTGAACAAATCATTTTGGAGAATGTACAAGTACTCATTCAAAATGTGTAGGTTAATGAAGGAACTAAATTTATTTTTGTTTGAAGGGGTCAAACTGTGAAGAGAATATTTATGCTTTCTTTGAGGAATGAAAGGAATAACATAATCACATTGCATGAATAAACAAGAATATTTTGTATTTTCTTAGATATGAATTTAAACATCAAATACAAGATCATGGAAAATTGTAAATAATTTTCTTCTTCAGGTATGTAAAAAGACCAATAAATGAAAAGGCTATCCAAGAATCTGAGAAACTGGCAAAGGATAGACTAGAGAAGGAGCAAAAACTTGCCAAGAGACAATCATCCCAGACTGATTCCCCACAATCAATGTCATCTACCTCGAAACATTCTGTAACAGAGACCCAGTCTACCACAATAATGGAGACACAGTCTGGTGCTAGAGTTGTCACATCAACCAGTAATTTGGTAACAGATGGAAAATCAGAAACTGCCACAATATCATTGAATATAAGTGTGAACATACAGAATGACAATAAGCCTGTTGTTCAAGATTCAGACTGTACCAATGAAGAACCAGCCACTAAGCTGATGAAAACAGATCATGATATTCCGGGGGATCTGTGTGAGCCTATGGAAGTGGAACAAGCTGATGGGACGGAATCTGTAATGGAGACGGAAGATTCTTGTAAAGAACCAACTCAGAATCCTGGTAAGGATGGTATGATATAAGACCGTGTGTGATATGATAATTATCATGCAATGAAGACTGATGTCACCTGTCTGATAAGGTAACATGATATCAGCAGGCTATTTTTAGAAACAAGTTGATAACACTTTCATCTGAATTTCTTTAAATTTCAATTTTAAGGGTTTATTATGATTAAGCCCCAAATGAAGCTTGCATGATAAATAGAATAACTTGTAAGTGTCTTAAAATATCAATTTTATCTGGTTTCGGCAGCGAGAAACTACCTTGTCTCAGCAAAGCTTCATCCTGATAAATTCTCAACCTCGACCAGATAACATTGATATTTTAAGACACTAACATGTTATTCTTTATTTATCCTAAGATTTCAAAAACCTATAAAACAGTTAATTATTTTTCCATAATATTTACAGAGTGAAATCAAATGACTGTAAATGACATTTAGTGAAGGCAAACCTTGTAGAACCTGTTAAGGTGGCAATGGACAGCGACCTCCGCACTCTATAAACTTAGTTGCGATAACGTACCCCCATCCCTTTTGATAGTCTGATGTGGGATGGGGTTACGACGCGTTCCCTATTTGTTCTATATTGCAGCGCCCGGAGTGATTCACTCCGGGCACTTTAAGGTCAATTTTTGGAATATGTGTTAATTCTAAAAACACCATTTTACAATCTAAACCTACCTTGGTAGTTTATTTATAAGTCCCAATTAAAATTTATCGTAACAAATTTAAATATCCCAAGAATTTCACTTTTAATTAGTATCACTGTCTGAAAATCGTATTTTTTCCCTTCAAAGTCAGCCACATTGGTTTGATGTTATTGAAATCTCGTGAGTTCTCCCGTTTCCCGCCAAAATTCAGCTAATGAAAAATCAGGTCTCCATATTTGGGAGTCGTAGTATTTTTTGTAAACAAACTCGCTTTGATCATCATAAAAGATGAAAATTAAATGAAAAATTTGTAAAGTCACTTAAATTGGTAAGGTAGTAGATAGACACAGGCTACTAGACGCTTCAAATTCGCAAAGGTTTTGAAAGGTAGGTAAAAATAGCTACTATACTTTTTACCCAGCACCTGTTTTGACAGCATGGAATTAGTAAACAAAGTGACGTCAAAATAAATCACATGATCAACATAACTGTCATGGCCTCCAAACTTCGAGAAATTTGAAAAGTTGAAAAAGAAAACACTTTTTTAAGAAAAATATAAGTGATGTATCAGTTCCTGTAACATTATTTGCTTTCAAAACTTAGGTAAGTATGACATTAGTTCTTAAATGACCTCTCAGTTTGAAAAACATAAACTTGATAACTGCAACAAAAACCAAATAGGGTGGAAATTGTAGCCCTCGACCGGCAGCATATCAGAGAGAGGGGTACATTATTGCAGCTATATAAACTGGAAGTTGGTTTTCCTTTAATTTATGGGGCTTCTTGCTCGTTGTTTGGAAAGACCGGTTTCCTTAAGATTTTGCTTATGAAAATAACGTAGAATAATGATGGCAAAATTTCATAATCTCTTTTCAACATTTGATATCAATTAAATGACTGGATCATTAAATTTAACAATAAAAAATCGTTATCAGTGTCATTCAATAACAAGAGGTCACTAGTCATTTAACTAAAAAACTTTTTATTTGCATGGAAAGGTATCCTGAATTTTTTGTTAAATAAAGGAAAATTATGGTTTTTAAACATATCGGAAAATAAGAAAAAAATCATTGGGTAATGTAGATTAATTAGATTTTTGTGGCATTTTCTGCCCTTAGAATTACAAACGTTAATGCATTTTCAAATTTTGAAGGCACATTGTGCAAATTCAGTTTATCAAAGAGAAATTTCTTTTGCAACAGCCATTGAGTACATGTATAAGGTCTATCAACATGTTTGTGTTTTATAGCTATCAGTTGGTACTGAGTTTATTTTAGACCTAAAATGAATATAAATGTTTTACTAAAAAATGGCCAGTACCACTCAAAGGCAGATAACTCTGGCATGAAACGAGCACAGAAAGGTACCTTCAAATTTTGATATAATGACTATACAATATTATTCTACAATACATGTGAAAAAGAAAAAAATTCAATAGGAAAAAATGACACTATGTGTCCGCTGCTACCTTGAATGCTCATTGAGCAGCTTGAGCAAGGTCTACAATGTTTGACATCCTTTTTGTCATCTTTCCTATCAGTACCACAGTAATTTTTGGCCTCAAGTTTGAGACTGGTCATCAGGGAATAAAGTTTTAACCCCAAATCTTCCTTTAAATTGCAAGTACAGTCAAAGCTGTGCAAGCGGTCACATAAGAATAGCGGCGAAGCTGCCTCATGCGACCAGCTCAGCTCCACCCATGCAAATTTGCTCTTTAAAGTTACTCTGAATAGCGGCAATCTGTCGTATGTGGCCTGCGGTCACCTTCAATTGTCTGAATCGCACCCAGTGTATATCCCCTTTAAGCGGTCACGCAAGGCATCAAATGATGACAGGTGACTGGCTAATTAACGAAAAATAGATAACGTGTCTGGATTATGGTGTGCATTTACCGTGACGCTTACCTAATCAACATGTCTACTAATTTGTTTTGTCAGAGCGACTGTTTTTTGATTGATAACGGTAGAAGAATTTTAATATTCCGATTAATAAGCCTTTTAAACCTTAACATTGCTGTTTGTCTGAACTATCGAAAGGTTTTTTTTGACGAATTAATCTCGGAGAGTATTTCCCTTCATCAGCTCCGGAAATTTTTATTTTTCATCATGATAACCATGTTTTTTTAGCTCACCTGAGCACGAAGTGCTCAAGGTGAGCTATTGGGATCATAGAATGTCCGTCGTCCGTCGTCAGTCGTGCGTCGTCCGTCGTCCGTCGTCCACAATTTCTTTAAACATCTTCTCCTCCTAAACCAGTGGGCCAATCTTGATGAAACTTGGCAGGGATGTTCCTTGGGTCAAGCTCTACCAAAGTTGTTCAAATAAATGAAATCCACCCTTAACTTTCCCTTTACCCTTAACAAAAAGGGTGAAAATATGAAAATCTTTAAAAATCTCCTTCTCTGAAACCAGAAGGCAGACAGCTTTCATATTTGGTATGTAGCATCATCTAGTGGACCTCTACCAAGTTTGTTCATATCAAGACCCTGGGGTCATATTTGGGCTTTGCCCGGGCCCAACCCTTTTTACATCAAAGAGCGAAAATCTTTAAAAATCTTCTTCTCTGTAACCAGATGGCAGACAGCTTAAATATTTGGTGTGTAGCATCACCTAGTGGGCCTCTACCAAGTTTGTTCATAAGAAGACCCTTAGGTCATATTTGGGCTTTGCACTGGTGCATCCCTTTATCTTTTATGAGCACGAAGGGTAAAAAAATAAAAATCTTCAAAAATTTTCTTCTCTGAAACCAGAAGGCAGACAGCTTTCATATTTGGTATGTAGCATCATCTAGTGGATCTTTACCAAGTATGTTCATATCAAGACCCTTGGGTCATGTTTGGGCTTTGCCCGGGCGTAACCCTTTTTACATAGAATCAAAGAGCGAAAAATCTTTTAAATCTTCTTTAATCGAAACCAGAGGGCACACTGCTTTCATTTTCGGTATATAGCATCATCTTGTGGGCCCCTACCAAGTTTGTTCATATCAAGACCCTTTGGTTATATTTGGGCTCCACCCGGGCGCATCCCTTTCAGCTTATCTGAGCATGATGGGTGAAAATTGGAAAACCGTCAAAAATCTTCTTCTCTGAAACCAGAAGGCAGACAGCTTTCATATTTAGAATGTAGCATCATCTTATGGACCTCTTCCAAGTTTGTTCATATCAAGACCCTGGGGTCAGTTTTGGGGTCCACCCGGGTGCATCCCTTTTTACATAGAATCAAAGAGCAAAAAGGCATATCTGTCTTGCTCTTCGCTGAAAACGTTCCATGGTATTGATTTTAGGCAATTATCTTCTTTTTGACATCTGCCTATCTAATTAATGTGATGTCCCAGGGGTCATAGAGACTCAGGTGAGCGATCTAGGACCATCTTGGTCCTCTTGTCTTTCTCTTCTTTGCATCAAAAATTGTGTCCTCTTGGGAAAATTAAATGACATGCAGATGAAAAAATAAATAACAAATTTATAAAATTGCCGTTTTTTGTTCAGTATCGGTTAATTCGGTGGAATAATTGCTGCTAGTCTAAAATGTCTTAGGCTTTTCCAAATGACCGCAACTAATGTCGTCAAGCATGCTGGAAAATCTGACCTTGTTATCATCTCAGGCAAATGAAACAAATTGGCGTCAAATCCGGAACCCACTTCTGTGAAAACTATTAACACTCCTGTGCATTTATACTTTCATGGAATCAAAATCTTGATCATAATTCTCACATAAAGTTTATTTAATTCTTTTCTGATCCCTGTGACCATTTACATATGCTGATTACATTTCCCAGGTGAGAACATATTGATAGTGAATGACCAAAACATCGTAAATACGGCTTTTCAAAAATTATTTACTTTGTTTAGGTCTCCTATCGCCGATTTTAATAAAATCATTTTGATAAGAATACTACATTGTCGGTGTGCCATCCGATGTGCCATCCGATTGAGTTATGTTATTAGCCAACTTTTGTTCGTCTCGTCGGCTGCCGGCGTGAGGGGGGGGTTGGGGGATGTATTTTCCGTTTAGCAGCCAACTCCCGTGTGCAGTAGATTTTGCTTTGTCCCATGGGTGGCCTCTTTTGACAGTTTTGACTGTATAAGACAATATAATTTGACAGCTTCTTTATTCATGCTGCATTACTTTAGTTTCAGTAAGACAGAGTCAAGCTGAAGCTGCTCAAAGTATCAGAGATCTCAATATTCCTGGTCTAGAAGTGTTTACACCTCAAGACTTCTTAGATCTACCTCCTGACCAACAACAGGTATGTAACTTTTATATACCCCCCCCCCCCCCCCACACACACATACACCCCACCCCTCCACCCACCCACACATTGTGTTATAGAGATCTCAACATTCCTGGTCTAGAAGTGTTCACTCCTTAAGACTTCCTAGATCTACCACTGGACCAACAGGAGGTATATAACTATTGTAATCCCCCCCCCCCCCCCCCCCCCACACACACACACACATAGTGTATCTGTGATTTCAACATTCCTGTTCTAGAAGTGTTCACACCTCAAGGCTTCCTCAATGTACCTTCAGACCAGCAAAAGGTAAATAAATTATTATATACCATACTTTGGGATATTTGGCGTCATCTTATTTTACACGAAAAATTGTGTTTTTGTTTTGCTGCTACTTGTGAGAAAAAAAGACGCATCAACAGAAAGTTTTATTAATAAGTTGGCCATTTTTGAACAGTGAATGCGGGAAACTTTTCTTCTAGGTTTTTGCAGGATTTTAATTGAAGTAACATTGAATCATATTTCAAGAAGAGGTACAATGGGACATTTTGTCACTGCAACTTGAAACTTGGTATGGTGTATCAGATATTGGTCCTATAAAAATGTTAATAATTCTATTATTTAAATAAATATTAATTTTAGTTCTTTATTCAAAGTGAATGCAGGCATCTTTTTGAGCTAGAGAAAAAAAAAGTGTAGAAAGCGTTGAGATAAAAGGAGAAATTGCTTTGGAAAGAAATTTTTCCTTTTCTATTATATTTATATATTCTTCTTACAACAAATATTGAATTTTGGAAAACACTTTGACTTGTAAATTGAAATCCCTTTTACCACGGATTAGTCTGCAATTTTGTTTTTTATATAACCATTTGTCTTTAGCTAAAAACTAAAACAGGATTCGTGCTAGTGTTAAAAATAATGGCGTTAATGACTTCTAAACCATGATATTCTTGGGGTCAAAACTCATTCTTAAGGTGTCAAAACAACAGGAAAGGCAAATTGTGTGTAGAATTCTACAGGTTTCAGAGAGAATTTAGCTTTTATTGAAATGATATAAAATGGAAAACTAATAAGCCGAATTCTAAATAGTATAAAGATACATCAATGAAAATTTAAGTGATAAAACCAAGTTTTGACCTTTGGGAGTATTTTCTAAGGGGCAAAATAGGATTTTTTAAGATTTTTGAGGGTCAAAACGGTGGTTTAAGGGTCAACCACAAGCCCAGGAATTTTTTTTTTAATTGCTTGCTAAAATGCCCAAGTTTGATAAAACTGGCAAAGGAATTTCACTCCCCTGGTAAATGGGTGCAATAATAACTCTGATTATTTGTTTCTATTCACCAGGTTGCTCAGCAACTAGCTGCTACTTTGTTACCAAGGTTACTGCAGAGACAAGGTCACGGTCAATCCCAGTTGGGGAAGAAAAAAGAAAAACAACAATCTCTGCCACCTGCACAAACAGGATTTGCTGATTTTAAGGCAAGTTTCTGAGATAAAAGAAAGTAATAGTAGTTCGTATGAAACAGTAGTAACTGATTTATTGATTATTGGTAGTTTTAGTGCCATTGAATTGTATTCGAATTACACCCCCGATCACAGGAAATGACTGAGTCTCTTACAAACACCCTCACACCTAGTTGTGAATTCAGTGAAGACTTGGATATAAAAGCACAAGCTACTTTGCTTGATCTATCATTAACAATACACACAAGAAAATTCAAGGATATCAAAGTATTGAAAGCCAACATCCAAGGGTTCTGAATTCATTTTTTGTTCAGGCTGCTTTTGGTGAGCAGGACAAAGTTGTCACAATAACAGTTAAATGTGTATGTGATCTGTCATGCAAAACAGAGACCATCTGGGTAGTGCATAAAGTGTTGACCCTAATCAGACTGACTTGGGTCAACTCTTTCATTTTTACTAATTTTCTGAATTTAGGATGACATTCTATCATTCTGTGAAAGAAATGCAACCTCTTGTTGGCCTGTTCTAGAACCAATCTCTTTTTCAAATTTTATTTTACTGATTTAATCCAGATTGTCCCTTTTTGTATGATGGGTAACATATATGTGTTTATGGATTGGACCTTTAGTCCATCAGATTTTGTCTGGACATAACCCCTTCCATTTGGACATGATTTCAAAATTACTTTGCACAATTAGTCACCATCATAAGTAGATGTAGTATATCAAAGATGTTGCTTTGATGGCAAAGGTCATAATTTTTGTATGGAAAGAAACTCTTTTATTTATGGATGAATTTTTTAAACAATATATAGGTAGCTCAATTATTCACCATCATTAGTAGAAATGCTAGTTGGTTTGATCCCCGACGGCAGAACTCATTATTTCCGACTATTTGTCTCTCACCTTGGGTTGATAATCGTAGACCTATGTGAGATAGCAACTGGAGGCTAGGGAAGGATGTGATGGTTGTACTGGTGAGAGAAATACCAGGAAACCATAGTTAGGTGCTCAAGCCGCTTCAATATAACTGAAACAAGAGCACCGCAAACGGGTGCCAACACTCGGCTGTTAATTATTTCTTCGGCAAATGCAAATATATGAACTTGGTACCTACAGAAAGGTCTTGTACCAAGCATTGATCATTTGAAATATGAAGGCTCTTTGACTAACCATTCAAAAATTATGACCAAGGTTAAATTCTTTAAAGAAATTTGACCTTGAAAAAAGACCTTGACTGATGACCTTGAACTTGGTACCTACAGAATGGTCTTTTCCCAAGCAATGATCATGTAAAATATGATAGCTCTATAACTTACCATTTAAAAATTATGACCAAGGTTAAATTCTTTAAAGAAATTTGACCTTGAAAAATTACCTTGACCTTGACTGATGACCTTGAACTTGGTACCTATAGAAAGGTCTTGTCCCAAGCAATGATCATGTGAAATCATGTGAAATATGAAGGCTCTATGACTTACCATTCAAAAGTTATGACCAAGTTTAAATTTTTCAAAGAAATTTGACCTTGAAAAATAACCTTGACCTTGACTGATGACCTTGAACTTGGTTCCTACAGAAAGGTCTTGTCCCAAACAATGATCATGTGAAATATGAAGGCTCTATGACTTACCATTCAAAAGTTATGACCAAGGTTAAATTCTTAAAAGAGATTTGACCTTAAAAAATGACATTGACCTTGACTGATGACCTTGAACTTGGTTTCTACAGAAAGGTCTTGTCCCAAGCAATGATCATGTGAAATATGAAGGCTCTATGACTTACAATTCAAAAGTTATGATCAAGTCTAATTTTTTCTTAAAAAATTGACCTTGAAAAATTACCTTGACCTTGACTGATAACCTTGAACTTGGTACCTACAGCAAGGTCTTGTCCCAAGCAATAATCATGTGAAATATGAAGGCTCTATGACTTACAATTCAAAAGTTATGACCAAGGTTAAATTCTTTAAAGAAATTTGACCTTGAAAAAAGACCTTGACCTTGACTGATGACCTTGAACTTGGTTCCTACAGAAAGGTCTGGTCCAAAGCAATAATCATGTGAAAAATGAAGGCTCTATGACTTACCATTCAATAGTTATGACTAAGGTTAAATTCTTTAAAGAAATTTTTACCTTGAAAAATGACCTTGACCTTGACTGATGACCTTGAACTTGGTACCTATAGAAAGGTCTTGTCCCAAGCAATGATCATGTGAATTCATGTGAAATATGAAGGCTCTATGACTTACCATTCAAAAGTTATGACCAAGTTTAAATTTTTCAAAGAAATTTGACCTTGAAAAATGACCTTGACCTTGACTGATGACCTTTAACTTGGTATCTACAGAAAGGTCTTGTTCCAAGCAATAATCATGTGAAATATGAAGGCTCTATGACCTCTTTTTCAAAAGTTATGACCAAGGTAAAAGATTGTCACGGCCAAGGTGATCATATTACCTTTGGTTTTCTTCGAAAACAGCCGAGCGAAAAATGTTGAAAGCGGCGTTTAACTCCATTCAATCAATTAATAGTTGGAAAATATTTTAAATAAACTTCAAAGTCACAGCTCTAAGTCAAGCATCAAATTCAGTTTGTCAATGGCATTTCTCCTACAATTATGAATTGATTTCAAAACATTTACAAATTGGTAGTAACAGGATTTGCAAATCCAAAGTTTTCCTGGTTAATACTTAAGGTAGTGGACCCATAACTACTTAGCAACATTTCAGAACTCATGGTCTTTCACTATGTAAACCAAAGTTTCCGAATGAAATCATTTGGAAACCTTGCTTTACAATGTTAAAATTCATGATGTTGTGGAGCTATTACGGGTCAACTTCCTTAATTTGATTGTAATATGAAAGCTTTTGCTGATGGAGTCCCTCTCAAGCACTCAACAATGCTGTTTTTATGTCCCTTGGTGTTAGAGAGTGGTTTGAATCTACTGTTACCCTCTAACTGCAGACAGACTGGTTCTGGGTTTTAAAAGTCTTGCCTTTAAGCACAACATGGTGGTTAAAGTCATGTGTTGAGTGCCCATACCATCAGGACATTGAATTATCATTAGAAGTCATTCGCATAAGTTTATAGGTATGAATGACACATTATTTACTTTCTTTATATTTTAGTTTCCTGAAGAGACAAAGGGCCAAAAATTGTATAAAAATGAGTTAAAGTAAGTAAAAAACATGGTATCGATGCAATCTACAAATATTCATATGATATTGAAACTAAGATATATATGTAAAAGAATTATATGCATGATTAAGAACTGGACCCATTAGGTAAAATAACTACTTTTAATGTTTTAGCTATGATTATTTGCTGTATGTATGAGTTTATGTGACTTAGAGTTAGGAGACCAATACTTTTAGTCAATTTACTCTTTTTCTATTTTTGACTCCTATCATAAATCAAACATTTGGCACCGTCTGGTTGCAAATCATCCTATACAACATTTTTCATTGGATCATGCAAGTTTTCTCTCTTTAAGTCTGTAAAATTTAAGATTGAGCTATTTATTGTATAAATGATTTACTGAATCAATTACAAATCAAGAAATATTTTGTTTGTTTTCAGTGAGTACAGAAAAGAAGATTATCAGGTAGGTTAAATCGAGCCTTGCGTTCAGGATGACAAAACGGTGCAAACAGTTTTCCAATCATACCCCACTTTGCATGTGCAGTTCCATGCAAAGCGGGGTATAATTGGAAAACTGTTTGTACCGTTTTGTCATCATGCACGAAAGGCTGTTTTCAGTGCTTTGTTAACATACACCCAGTGTTACAAATACAGGGGATATATTGGATCATAGCTCTTTATATCTCATCAAAACTCACAAAAAAAAATTGTTGTGGACTTGTAGGTACTCGCTTAAATCGTCTCATCTAGGTGTTTCAAATATGTACCCACACCATAGAGATTTGTTAACAATGACAATAATTGATTTATCTTCTCTTATCTAGACTATTTGAAGTCTGATTTAGACTTCTACATGAATAGATTGATTTGATGTTGTTTTCTAGAATAAGTGAGGTTGTATTCATACTTCCCTAAACTAAGTATGGATGAACATTTGTTGAATAAACACTTATTATAATCTTTCAATCACATCTCGACTTTTAATCTATTAATGTTTTGATTCTCACACTCTAAAATTGGTTAAATTTATGTTGATTTCAAGCTTTGATATAATGGGAATACATATCTTGCCTCAGTTACTTTGTACAATCACCTCTTAATCCAAAATGCACCTGACGAATCAGAAGGGTCTAATCTTTTGGACAAGGGGCTAGTTGGTTTATGACAGCTACCTCATTAGTTTTGGTACAGACATCTCCACTTTCCAATTTATTTTGTACAAACATTGAATTTGGATTTAACTGTTCATATCACATATCTAATTTATGTTGAAAAAAGTTCAATAATATTGTATTTTTATAGCCCATGTATGTCATGCAATTTGTACTTTTGATATATAGTCAAACTTGTATTTAGCATGCACATAAGAGATATTCAAATGTGTTTTCGAAAGACAAGTGTTTGCTAAATTCAGTTGAATTTGGTGCAGTTGCTGTAGGGTTAGTCCGTACTTAAGGTAGTTTACCTGTATTAATTCCACAACGTTTCAGAAGTAATAAACTTTGACAGTGATTTCATTAGGAAACCTTGGTCAGCATTGTGAAAGGTCATGAGTTCCAAAATATTGCAGAACTAATAGAGGTCCACTACTGTAATGTTGGTTCCTTGCTGAATACAGGTGGCTGCTAAGTCAATTTTGACTATTTAGATAATATTAGAATGATAAAAATGATTTACCATGTAGCCATGTGATAGAAACACAGTGGTGTACAGTTTGTTGGAGAAACAGGAGGAAGATGCTGATGACTGCCCTATCAACGTGAAAACAGAGGGTAAGTCTATATCAAATAACAAAATCTATTATGTTACTATAAAACATGATTTGGTAATCACCCTCTAACTTAATGTATTAAAATAGGAGGCAATCTTACATAAGACAAAAAATCTATCCCATAAACAAGGCTAGAAGATGATAATCAAATAATAATTAAAACTGAGTATAAGTTGTTATAAGTTAATAGAATCTAACTAATAATGTAAAAATAGGAACTGAAATAAAATCTTTTCACCACTGTTTCCGTACATTTATGAAACAAGGTATCAGCCAAGTAGATGTATGAATCCTCATAGAGAAAAATACCTAGTATAAATTAAGTTTCTATTCCTTTCACTAGAATTACCTGAAGAGTTCTTTGATGTGACAGAATCTGATATCAGAAGTTTGATAGCTGCACAGAAGAAGAAATTGTAAGGAATTTTTCTTTACTTTAAAATTGTTGGTGTTTGTGTTAAAGGTCATTTGTTCTATGGTTTTGAAATCCCATGTTTCCAATTTTCCACTTTGAAATTCTAAATGAATCTTTCTTAAAGCAGTATTTTAGGTCAAGAATTTATATTGCACAGCTTCAAAGTCAACACTCTATAACCTTTCACATTGCAAGTGTAAGATAATAATAAGTTTGACTAAATTTGTTGATAAAACTAAATGTGAGACTTAGAGTTTATAGGTCATAAGTGCTAACCTGTATTGTGGATCCTGCATTGGGTAAGGGAGACAAAGTTGTCACTATGATAAGTGGATGCATGTGTACATCAGTCTGTCTGAACTATTCCTGATCATTTCTCCTACATTTGGGAAGGGATTTGAAAATAATTTGGCACAATTATTCTCTATCATGTTTAGATGTGCATCTTAAAGAAATTTTCAGATAGTTCCAAGTTCAAAGCTTATTGTCAAACATTTAAATTTGAGCTTGTCCAGAGAATAAATCCAACATATACAGGTAGATTCCAAAATAACTTTGTACGTTTATTATCTATCTTGAGTAGAGTGCCACTGTAGGAAATATCTAGATAGCCCCACGTTCAAGATCACAGCTTAAAATTGAGCTTGTCTAGAGCATATAATTTACAGATGGTTTATTAGATAGTTGGGCAGCATCCCTGACCCTGGTTCATGTAAATTATTTAATAATCATTTAATATTAAATATTTCGGGTACCAATTTGACAACAATACATAGTCTTTGAACTTGTAAATAGCCATTTTGAGGGCAAAGCAGAACATTGTAGTAAGCACCTTATATAGGCACTTACTTTATTTTGCTTAGCCCTTTTTTGTACTAGGCAGTAATGACATTCCGACGATGCAAAGTTTTTTACAAAAAAAGTTGTTGTTTTGCAAAACTGTAATATTACAAGGAGTTCTAAAGTCAGACAAAAATTGAAAAATGTGCATTGCATATTCTCTACCTTTAATACATGTATACATTTTCCTCTAGAGATGAGATGGAAAATCAGCCATTGATGACATCATCAATGAGGAAAGCTAGACTGGAATCCCTGTACAGTAAATATGATAGAGTGGTCATCCGGGTACAGTTTACAGATAAACTAGTCTTACAGGGCTTCTTCAGACCAAGGGAAACTGGTAGGTACAGAAATAAAAAAAAATCCAGTTGGATATATTAATGCCCTTTCTGATTGTCTGTGTATTAATTTTTTGAAAACTTAATCATGAAACTTAACATTTTCCTAGAATTTAAAAAGTTTTGAGATACAATGTTAATATATGCCATGAGGGTACATCTCATTGATGTGCATTATCAAGCTTTAGCACTTTAGGTCATCAGTAAGAGTAATTTTACAAAGTCAAACTTGAGGGAAAGAAATGCCTTCTTTGTGTACATCAGTGTTTTACAAACAAATCTTTTTCTTGGCACTTTCATTTTTGCCTTATTGTAAATATTTAGTAGAAACAAATTCAATTTGAGAGCCATATCCTAATTATACCCCCAACCTACGAAGAAGAGGGGGGTAAATTGGTTTCACCATGTCTGTCTGTTCATCCGTCCATCCATCTGTCCATCCTTCCGTAGACCTTTTCCTTTCCAGACTCTTGAAACGTTATACAAATGTTGCTTATGACCCAACAAAGTGCCCTATCATTTTTGGGTCACTTAAGTCAAAGGTCAAGGGCACAGTCAGCCTTTATTTAATTTTCGTTTCTGGACTCTAAATCGAGAACAAAGCTATCTACAATCATAAACTTTATGCAAATGTTGCTTATGACCCAAGGAAGAGCCCTATTGCTTTTGGGTCACATAGGTCAAAGGTCAAGGTCACAATCAATTTTTGTTCAGTTTTTGTTTCCGGACTCTAACTCGAGAACTAAATGACCTACTATCATGAAAATTTCTTGAAATGCTGCTTTTGACCCAAGGAAGTGCCCTATTGTTTTTGGGTCACATAGGTCAAAGGTCAAGGTCACAGTCAGCCTTTGTTTATTTTTTTGTTTCCGGTTTCTTACTCAAGAACCCAGTGACCTAGAATCATGAAACTTTATGCAAATGTTGCTTATTCTTCAAGGAAGTATCCTTTAGTTTTTCGGTCACATAGGTCAAAGTTCAAGGTCATTGTCAATATTTTGTTCAATTTTCATTTCTGGACTCTTACTCAAGAACCAGGCAACCTACAATCATGAAACTTCAAGCAAATGCTGCATATGACCTAAATATTTGTGACAAACACATCCTGCACTAATAGCATGTACATTTTGACAAAGTGCTGGTAGGGGTATAAGTCCGCTCTGCCACAGTTCTAGTTTTTAAAGGTCAAAATTAAAGAAAACATACTTAAGAAATTTAGTAAGTTATAGAAATTTTTTGGCTTGGATACATTAACCATAATTCTTAGCTAGACTATAAGTAGAACAGGGGGGAGGGGTATTCCTGTCACCCGGGCACTGGAGTCTGCGTTGGTAAAATGCTTCGGTGTTAAGGCTTTACAACAACAGTGTCAAATCCTTGTTTCTACTAAAGCTTTTCCTTTGAAACTTTGCACATGCTTCTGTGGCCATGATATCAGCCTCTGTAGATTCATTACTCTGATATCTAGTTAACTGGAATTTTAACCCTTTTTAGTTTTAGAAATCTTGGTTAAATTTTTACATGCAACCATTGTATTTCTATTATGTCCCTGTTTGTACTTAAGCTATTGCTTAGAAACCTTGCAAAATCTTCTGTGCCTATAATATCTAGACAAATATCCATTACTCTGATATTGAATTTAGGGGAATTTTAACCCTTTTCAGACTTCAAAATTCTTGGTTTAGTTTTTATGTGCTACTGATGCTATATCTATTATATCTCTTTCTCTTATAAAGCTTTTGCTTAGAAATGTAGGACATGCTTATGTAATATTAGCCTCTAGACGAAAACTCATTACTCTGATTTAAATTTAATAAAATATACCAATGTCAATATTAAGTTGTTACTATGCAACTTTGGGAAAAGTCAAGCCTCAATGTCCTCTGAGAGCTCTCGTTTTTATCTTTGATCTTGAAGAAATCTTTCATTTATTGCAATATGATGAAGTTGTAGTTGCATATAAAACATTTCTTATAAATTCTTATTTTAGTATTTGCTGTAAAAAAGTATGTAAAAGAGCACCTGAAAGACAAGGCAAAGTCTTTTTATTTATGTAAGTACACATTTTCAGTAAACCCCCTAAAACTATGTTTGGGGGTTTATAGGAGTCA
This sequence comes from Fragum whitleyi, assembly GCA_948146395.1. Classification (NCBI taxonomy): domain Eukaryota; kingdom Metazoa; phylum Mollusca; class Bivalvia; order Cardiida; family Cardiidae; genus Fragum; species Fragum whitleyi. The sequence goes on along the minus strand of OX411545.1, from coordinate 2,028,030 downwards.
GCTTGTAGGTCCATCTGAAGATTTTTTGGTCTACAAGTTTTCTCAGCAACTAATGGATGGATTTCATTGAAACTTTACAGTAGAGGTCAGAATCAAGCAGAGATGTGCAAATGAAATTTGGGTTACAATCCCTTGGTTTTTGACAGAGTTATATCCCCTTTCATGGAAAATTGCTTTGCATTTTTGACAAGCACTTGTGTGTGTGTCCTCTTTGTGACTATCTAGTTATTAATTAGAGGAACAAGAACTGTTGTGGTGAACCTTTCAAGTTTATAAAAGTAAAAGTAAACATCAATTGAAAAAAATATTGACATGGAAAAATTATTTCTAGTATTTCTGACAGCATAATGATTATTTTATCTCATTAATTGCCATAGTCTGACATAGGTGACCATGGTTAATTATTTGTCAATTAGATGGAATATTGGTCTATTTTTAGATACGTCACCACCAAAATGTGAACTGAAGGATGACAGCCAGACTCTAATTGAGGTAATACACATTCATATATACAATATCCGAAACAAATTTTAGCTGACCTGAGCACAAAGTACTCAAGGTGAGCTATTGTGATCCTTCACTGTCTGTCCACCATCCCACTATGTCCATCCATCGGTTCATCCGTCAATAATTTTGTAAACAAAAATCTTCTCTTTAACCAATGGGCAAATCAATCAGAAACTTGGCAGGGATATTCCTTGGGTGAAGCTCTACCACAGTTTTAAACAGAATTTAATTCCTTAAAAAACTGTTTACCTTGGTCAAAGAAAGGTTGAAATTGATGGAAATTTTAGACAAATCTTCTTTTCTAAACCACTTGGCCAATCAATCTGAAACTTGGTGAGGATGTTCTTTGTGTGAAGTTCTACCAAAATTGTTATAAGAATTTAATTTCATAATAAACACTGGTTTTCAATGCAATGGAAAGACCAAAAATTGCAGAAAATCTTAGAAAAAAATCCTCTTCTCATAATGAATTGGGCCATTTAATCTGAAAATTGGCAGGGATGTTTCTTCAGTGAAGCTCTACTTAAGTTGTTAAAATGATATAATCCCATCAAAAACTCTATTTGCCATGGTAAGAGAAAGGCCGAAAAATTGATGAAAATCTAAGTTAAAATCTTTCTCCTCCTGAACATCTGGACCAAGCAATCTGAAACTTAATAGAGATGTTTCTTGGGTGAAGGTACCAAAGAGTTTGAAAGAGTCCCACCAAAAACTTTGGTACCCATGGTAACAGAAAGACCAAAAATTGCTGAAAATCTTATGAAAAATTCCTCTCTCCCAAAACTATTTTGCCAATTAATTTGAAACTTTGCATGGATGTTCCTTGCATGAAGCTCTACTGAAGTTGTTAAAAGAATTCGATTCCATCAAAAACTCTAGTTGCCATGGTTACAGAAAGCTTGTAAATTCACTAAAATCTTAGAAAAAATTCTTCACCTTAACCATTTGGCCAAACAAGCTGAAACTTGGCAGGGATGTTGCTTGGTTAAAGCTGTACTGGAATTCTGCTGCTTCTTGCATTTACTGCAAGGGAGTAAATCCTTCACATGCTGTTAACGACACATTTCTGCTGTACACAAAGCTTGAACAGACTGTATAGACTAAGATCAGCCTGCACAATGAGCAGTCTAATTTTAGCCTACACTGCCTGCTTTGTAATTTTGCCTGCTTTGTAATTTGTTTTCTCGACTTAGTGCTGCACTCCTAAAAAAGTAAAACAAAATTGGCAATTTGTTTTTAGCTCCACTGGCTGAAAGCCTCTGGGGCTATTGTCATGGTGTTGTGTCCGTCGTGCATCCGTCTGTGCGTCCAGTCATAAACTTTTTCTTTAAAAATCTTCTCCTCAGAAACTACTGGATGAATTTCAACCAAACTTCACAGGAATGATCCTTGGGTGACCCTCTTTCAAAGTTGTTCAAGAAATTTTGATCCAATGAAAAACATGGATTTAATTGGCGTGGCTAATTTCCAAATATGGTAAAAAGTGAGTTTTCTCAGATTCTAATTGATGGATACCAATTAAATTTTACATGAATGATCCTTGGGTGATCCTTTATCAGTCTACAAAAAATTATTGTGAACGGATATTAATTATGCATTTTATGAGCAGATGTCATTTCTCCATATGTTATATAGTGGAAACTAAAAATCATTTTCTCAGAATGTAACAGATTGATATCAACCAAATTTCACTTGAATGATCCTTGGGTGACCCTTTATCAGTCTACCAAAAATTAATTTGATTGCATGAAAAATATGTATTTCATGGGCTGAGGTCATTTCTCAATATGTTATATAGTGGAAAATTTGAAATTCATTTTCACAGAATCTAATGGTTGATTATCAATAAAATTTCTCTTGAATGATCCTTGAGTGATCCTAAATCAGTCTACCAAAAATTATTGTGATCGGATAAAAAATATGTGTTTTATGGGTGGAGGTCATTTCTCCATGTTTTATATAGAGGAATCTTTGAAAATTATTTTCTCAGAATGTAATTGATGGATATCAACCAAATTTCACTAGAATGATCCTTGGGTGACCCTTTATCAGTCTACAAAAAATTATTGTGATTGGATACAAATTATGCATTTATGGGAGGAAGTCATTTCTCAATATGTTATATAGTGGAAACTTTGAAAATCATTTTCTCAGAACGTAGCCATTTTCTCAGAATGTAACTGATGGATATCAATGAAACATTTTTGGTATGTTATTTGTGTGACCCATTATCATGCAGCCAAAAATTATTTTGATTGGATGAAAAATATGTCTGTAATAGGTGGAGGTCATTTCTCTTTATATTATATAGTTGAAACTTTGAAAATCATTTTCAACATCAGTAAAACCCAAAACATCTAAAAATGTAGTCAAAACTTTTATTTGCTTTTACAGTAATTTCAAGCCTGTGGAGCGACCCAAGCCATTTATGGCTTTCTAGTTATAAAAAAACCCAACAGGTTTACAAATTATGAGATGCCTTACTCAAGTGAGCAATATAGGACCCACATGGTCCTATTGTTTGGTATTATAATTTCTATTTTAAAGGCTGTCTCATAACTTGTGGAACACCCCTTATTTTAAATCTTCACCATTTATACAAGTCAAAAATGTATATCAGACAAAGATTCACCTAGTCTAGTCAGGGTCTAATTTGAGACTCTATTATTTACCCTTTTAATGATTACTGGCTATTAAACCTTTGTCATGCTGAGCGTGGAATTATCCTGCTATGGCAGGAGGTATAAGCAATAATCAGTTGAACATACTTGCAGTCTGATCTTGATCCATGCCACTTGATAAGCCTTTTTAGCTCACCTGAGCATGAAGTGCTCATGTGAGCTATTGTGATCAGCTTCCTCCGGCGTTCGTCCGTCGGTCGTCGTCCGTCAACAATTTCTTTAAACGACATCTCCTCCTAAACTACTAGGCCAATTAACACCAAATTTTACAGAAATGTTGCTTAGGTGGTCCCCTTCAAAAATAGCTAAAAGAATTGAAATCCATGAAAAACTCTGGTTGCTATGGCAATAAAAGGTGAAATTTTAAGAAAATCTTTAAAATTCTTCTTCTTCTCAACCAGTAGTCCTACAGACTTAAAACTTGGCATGGATGATCAGTTCATAGACCTGAATAAAAATAGCTAATATCATATCTTTTGGGCCACCAGGTGCGGAGCACCAGGGGGGAGGGGGTAGTACTCTGGGTAAATTTTGTAATCTTTAAGCCTCTTCTTCTTCGGAACCAGGAGCCCTACAGACTTGAAAATTGTCATGGATGATCAGCTCATAGACCTTAATAGAAATAGCTAAAATCATATCTTTTGGGCTGCCAGGTGCGGAGCACCAGGGGGGAGGGGTAGTACTTTTGTGAAAATTTTGTAATCTTTAACCTTCTTCTTCTTTTGAACCAGGAGCCTGACAGATTTGAATATTGGCATGGATGATCAGCATATGGACCTTTATATAAATAGCTAAAATTATGACTGTAGATTCACCAGGTGCGGAGCACCAGGGGGGAGAGGGTAGTACTTTTGTGAAAATTTTGTAATCTTTGACCTTCTTCTTCTTCTGAACCACAAGCCCTACAGACTTAAAAATTGGCATGGAGGATCAGCTCATAGACCTTAATAAAAATAGCTAAAATCATGACTGTAATGCCACCAGGTGCAGAGGACCAGGGGGGAGGGGGTAGTACTTTTGTGAAAACTTTGTAACTTTAACCTTTATCTTCTAATGAACCAGGAGCCCTACAGACTTCAATATTGGCATGGATGATAAGCATATGGATCTAAAATGAAATAGCTAAAATCATGAATGTAGGGCCACCAGATGGGGAGCATTAGGGGGGAGGGGATAGTATTTTGGATCAAATTTGAAATCTTTAACCTTATTCTTCTCCTGGATCAGGAACAATACAGACTTGAAAATTGTCAGGGGTGATCAATATATTGACATTAATTAAAATAGCTAAAATCATGACTGTAGGGTCACCAGGTGCTGAGTGTCTTGGGGAGGGGTTAGTACTTTGGATCATTTTTGAAATCTTTAAACTTCTTCTAATGAACCAGGAGACCTACAGACTTGAAAATTGGTATGGATGATCAGCATAATTATGGACATTAATTGAATTAGCTAAAATCATGACTGTAGATTCACCAGGTGCAGAGCATCTTGGTGGAGGGGGTACTTTGTTGAGAATTTTGAGTCCCTACAGCCTTTATATTTGACATGGATTGATCAACTCATTAAAGAAAACTTTAAAAGTCTCAGACTCAGCCTGTATATCTGGCATAGATTAGCTGATCACAGACCTTTTATGAAAAAAAGCTGAAATAAATAATGACCAGGGGAGGAGCAGAGGGGGGAAGGATTATTTCAAATGTTATCTGATTGAATAAGTGAAAATCTCTTTTTCTGTGGTTGCATGGACATACCTAGGTAATGAAGCTTTTTTCTCAGGTGAGCGACCCAGGGCCAACAGCCCTCTTGTTTATTTTTAACAAAAACATGTAAGATTCTTTTTTTTATCTTTAAAAATACACAATAAATGCATCCAGTGCCTTCATGATTGGATTTAATGACAACATTGCCAAGGTTTTTATTCACTTTGAGAAGTGCTTAGAGATTCATCAAATATTTTAAATACACTGTGAGGCTGTCCAGATACATTAAAGTTGGTACTTCAGGGCCTGAGGTTATAAAACTTTTCTCATTCTCAAATCAGAATTAACTCATATTTCAAAATTAAGATTAGAGCTGTTATTCTGTTATAATACGGTAATAAATGTGTGAATTTATAAGATAATATTAATTAGTTCTTATAGATAACAACTTATTATTATCATCTTTTATGTTCATACATTTATTTGAAAGTTAAGTTTGAGAAAATCCTCAGTTAAGCATGAAAAGAGTTTTTGAACCTTGAGCACCGAAACTTTTCAAAATTTCCAACAATTTCATGTGTGCATGATGGAAAGACATTGAGCCCTGGAAAACCATTCAGTGTATTGATTGTGATTTTCTGATTTTAAACAAAGACTTCAGGTACCTATTGAGTATGACTTTGTGGTGAAGACTCTGATCAGACTACGCAGGTGAAATTGTATAAATTTGTTGGAAATGTCATACCAAGACTCAGATATTTTTAACAGCTTGAATATCTATCTCTTCCAGGCTCACCTTGTCCCAGCAACTATTGTATACTTTGGATCCTCTCAGCAGGATGGTATGTTTGTTTATATTTTACATAGATGACAGAAAACCAGACCTGCTTTAACCATTATCATGCTGAAACCAGAATATTCCTGCTTTGGCAGGAGCTATAGACAAACATCAGCCTGCACATTTGTGCAGTCTGATGTTAGTCTACACCACCTGTGTCTCACTTTCAAACCAGAATTGCCAATAGATTAGTTTTTTCATAATAAAATTTTACCTAACAACTTTGGTACTTTCAGTGCTTTTTGATGAATATTTTTAGCTAAAATTTATTCAGCATGACAAGAGTTAAGAATGACAAAATGCCTGCAAACTATTGAAAATTATGTCCTGCTTTGAACAAAAATGGAATGGAATGAAATGTCAACCTGAACATATGGCAGTATGAGTATATGTGTTATTTGAAGTACATTTCTGGATTGTTTGATCTGAACCCATTGTAGTAAATAAACATAATAAGAGTTAATTTTAATAATACTATATTTTTTCCAGATCATTTCTTGTCTGATGAATGTCTCTCGAATATAAAATCTAGAATGGATGCAGACATATTAGCAGCTGAATGGTAAGTTTTAGTGATATTATTCAAATTTTAGATGTGTTCATCAAAATTCATGCATTCTTATAGGCTTGAAAATTGATTTTGATCCTTTATTAACAAACAAACTTTTACCTTGGTCATATATCTGTTTTAATTTAAAATATCTTCATGAAATTTAATATGTGTGCTCACCATCACAAGAGCTATCCAGCCTTTCAAGGGGGATAACTGTGTAAGTATTTTTGTAAGAGTTATGCCCCTTCTTTGACTTAGATTTTTTGCATTATCCCGCACCTACAGCAGAGTGTTGCATCTGTAGGAAATCCTCATGCTAGTATTCAGTGATTTCTAGGCGTACACACAGAGAAGTTCAAATAGAATTTTGTCTTTTTATGGAGAAATATTCACACGTTTGCTTCATGACATCAAATTACAAGAATTGAAGACAGTTTTGTGATTTTATGGAGGTATGAAACTTGAAACCCCATCAACCAGTGAGCCTTTGATAGTAGAGTGTTATTAAGGTAGTGGATCTGTAATAGATCCGCAACATTTTTGAACTCATGATCAATCACAATTATCACTGTTAAAAATCATGACTTCCGAAACCTTGCGGAAACATTACAGGTCCACTACCTTATATGCATACATAGATCTATGTTCTATATTTCTAGACCCCTTCATTGTGAGATCAGAGTTGTAGTAATTGGTTGACCGAAACTTATAATTTAAGTCAATAAAGCTGCAGAGTTTTGGTTCCAAACATATGTTTAAATGCTGCAAGTCAAGTTCATCCTTTAGTCTAAAAAGAGTATAAATTAATTCATAAATTTTAACATTAGGATTACTGTTGTATCCTTGTAACTTTTATATAAATGTATGATTTGCTTCAGGAACATAATGCACTGCTCAAAATTTTGCTTGTCTATGGGAGTTATTGTTTCACAAACCATTTTATATTTGTGATGCTCCAATTAATCAAATAATTTCACATATCCAATTGTATTCTATCCCTTTTTATGCTGAAATTAATATTTGTTTCAAATGAATTAGCATTTATAGCTCCACTGGCCGAAAGGCCAGCGGGCTATTGTCATGGCAGGTTGTCCGTCATCCGTGCGTGCGTCTGTCCGTCCGTAAACTTTTACTTTAAAATCTTCTCCTCATAGAGTACTGGGTGGATTTCAATCAAATTTCACAGGAATGTTCCTTGAGTGACCCTCTATCAGATTCCTTCAAAGAATTTTAATTGGTTGAAAATCATGGCTGTAGTATGCATGGCTTACTTGCATATATGGTAATAGGTGGCTTTTCTCAGAAACTAATTGATGGATATAAACCAAACTTGACATGAATTATCCTTTAGTGACCCGCTAACAGTCTACAAAAAATTATTGTGATCAGATGAAAAATGTGTATTTTATGTGCGGAGGTCATTTCTCTATATGTTATATAGTAGAAACTTTGAAAATCATTTTCTCAGAACCTAACCAATGGATAACAACCAAATTACATTGGAATGATTCTTTAGTGATCCTTTACAAGTCTGTAAAAATAAATCATGATCATATGAAAAATAAGTGTTATGGGCAGAGGTCATTTCTCTATATGTTATATAGTGAAAACTTAAAAACATTTCTCAGAATCTAACTGATGGATATCAACAGAGTTTCACTGGAATGATTCTTTAGTGCTCCTTTATCAATCTGTAATAAAATATTGTGATCATATGAAAAATGTGTATTTTAAGGGCGGAGGTCATTTCTCTATAAGTTATATAGTGAAAACTTTAAAAATCATTTTCTCAGAATCTAACTGATGGACATCAACCAAATTTCACCAGAAAGATTCTTTAGTGGTCCTTTTAGATTTTAGGTTAGAAGGAACATAAGCTTTGTTGGAATCCAAAGGTGTAGAAACATTAGGTGAAATGGGAGCCTGAGATACCCCCTAAGAATTGGTCAGTTTAGTTGAACGAAGGGTGACTGCACTAAGAGGACATTGGTGATGTAAAGTTGCTTACTGAGGTTCAGAGTGGTGTAGAAAGAGCTGAGTTGACTGCTCTCTAAAGTATTGGGCAGAATAGATATATTGGATTGAATATTTTACTTCTTATTATCATTAGTTAGAATTTTGTTTTGATGACAAACAAAAATTGTGAAGTAACACCCTTATAGTGGTGTTTAATAAATAGTGGAAAGACCTACAATCAAAATTTTGTGGACAAAGTACCAGTATATTGTGCAGTAACATTCTGTTAGTTTTGATAATTTTATTTTTGGATTTCAAACAAATTTCACTGGAATGATCCTTATTTTATACAGCCTCATCATCCTGTAATAATCATTATTAGGATATTCAGGCCTGTGGAGCGAATCAGGCGCTCAAGCGCCTCTAGTTTCCTTAAATGTCAACTAGTCTGGCTTAAGTAGAAAACAGTCAGTGTAGGCTTAGATCAGACTGCACGCCTGTGCAGTCTGTACTTAGTCTATTCTGTCTACCAAAGCTTTTTATACAATGGAAGAATATTGCGAACAGAATAACAGAATTAGGGTTGAAATAATATTCTTGTCTAGTTTAAGATCATCAACCGACCTGAGTGATACAACTAGCCAATCACCATCCTCCAGTAAGGGTAAACAACCAGCTTACACTAGAAACCTGTCACAAAATGCTGTACAACCTTCTACATCTACTGGTAACAAGGAACCTATAACTGGTGGTGCAGAGAAGGTCCCAAAATGGTTTAAAGTCGGTGAGTGAAAGTTCTTTACCATATAACCCATCTTTTATTGAACACCTTTATTGATGTCATTGAAATTTATGTCTTGGGCATTTTATGCCTAAGGTAGTGTTGACAATGTATATATTTATCACCTGAACCCTTTGTTGTTGGTACTCATTGGAATTATTTTAATGGGTTTGAGTGACAAATAATGAAATGTGTTTTCATACACCCGTCCAAAGACAGGACATACTATGTGATCACCCATGGCATCTGGGCAGGCATGTGGAGTCCACTTCTTTGTTTGGAGCATAACTATGGCACCTTATGACCGATAGACTTGAAACTCCGCAGTTATGTGTCTCTTCTGAATAGGGATTGCAATGCACAAGAACTATAACTGTACCTAGCTTAATTTTAGAATAATTTCCTTTTTTTTCATTCTTTGACATCCAACAGTAAAACAGGCGTAAATGGCTGTTTTATTGGCCTGAATTTGACTCCTGCTATTTAGATGAATAAATATTTGATTGTTTATACTCAGCTTTGCACATGCTTTCATGGGAATAAATAACAAAAATGGTATTGAATGTAATATATATTTTGTTTATTGATAAAATATGTCTGTAATTATTATTCAAGCATTTTTCCACTGAGGTCAATTTCAGGTTAAATAAATCAAGGTGTATCTTGTGACAATCTGCCACCTTGTTTAAAAATGAAATATTTTTCTTATTATCTTCTTCATCTCTGTGCCCAGTATTTGTAAATCTGTGACTTGATTTCTAGTACAAGCATCCTACTTTCCCCTGTTCTTGTTTGACCTAATTAGATTTCAAATGGTTAGTTTTCTGTTAGCAATGCACATTTGTACCAATAAATCTTTCTCATGCTGTTTAAGACAACTTCTTACTGTACACAAAGCTTTTGCAGGCAGTACAGACTATGACAATCATATTCTGTACTGCCTGCAAAAGCTTTATGGCCTCCTTAGACTTGTAGACTGACCAACTGCTTTTTACTGAATTATTGAGAAAATAACTTAGTCAGACTAGATGAAATGTCAAAAGAGTCTGAAATTCAATTGATGCCAAATTAAAAATCAGTAGGATGTTGGTTAAGGCATGGATCCAGTTTCATTTCTTTTATCTTCATAAATCACAGTGATTTGGATATTTTGAAAAAAAATGATTGGTCATTCTTTATATGAAGAAAATTCCATTTAATGCTCAAAACATTGGGTTTTTAGGAGAGATAATAACTACATTATTAAGAGATGTTATACTTCTTTTTTAATCCTCAAATTTTCCTCATCTTTTAGGGAAGAAGTAACATCTTTGACACTTTTATGGTTACAAAAAAGAGGGTTATAAAGGATGAATCTACAGTGTTATTACCGAGAAAGAATTGTATGGATAAGGAGAATGGATAAGGAGAAATGGTCTGAGTTTGTGGATACTGTGTTGGTGATATGGATGATTTTGAAAGTTTTGCCTAACACTGGTTGATGCTATCACATTATAATATATCATTTCAGAGATAACTTTATGTATGGATTAAAGTTGTTTAAATCTTCACACTTGATCTCATAGTTTTTATCTGAAATGTTAAAACCATTTTCATTCTATCTGCCCATTTGACTGCAAAACTTAACAAGAAACTTAACTTTGCGAATTACTTCAAACCTATTTAAGATGCAATGTTCCTATTTGATATGATGATAGATCATCTGCTAATGCAAATGTGGTTGTGAAACAATTTTCATATTTCAAAGGTCTCAAAGATAATTAGTAGATACCAAGGTCTAAGTCAATCACAAGGTGATGTCATATATGAAGGTCAAATGTCTTCAGACCTTATCATAAATCTTAGCATGTTAAATTTTTCCGAATCTATTATAAATACAATGTACTATGCTCATATATAGCATTCACAAAATTGTTACCCATGGATTACTGCAAATACCAAGGTCAAGGTCATCTGCAAAGGCCATGTTTCTGAAAAAAAATAGCTTTTTTGGGGACAATTTTGTTTTACTGACAGATCTTGTTGATTAATTCTGGTTTTCAGGACCCCTATGAAATGATTCAGATATTTTGTATAATTTCTATTTTTCCACATTATATTTCACCAATTTATGACCTCTCATGAAGAGACCAGAGGCATATCCCCAGTTTTACTGTTTTCTGTTTGTCCTTCCATATCTTTATCTTTTTATAAAACTGAATATATAATTTTAACATGCTTGTTACTTAAAGCCCTAAACAGACCATGGGGTCAGTGCAAAACTATTGTAAGTGCCTATGTGTATAAATGCACTTACAATAGTCTTGCACCTACCCCTTGTTTTATTTACCCCGAGGGCGTCATTCATTCTTTCCGACTATTTGTCTCTCACCAATGGGTTGATAATCGTAGACTTATGTGAGATAGTAGCTGGAGGCTAGGAAAGGATGTGATGGTTGTACTGGTGAGAGAAATACTAGGAATCCATTGTTAGGTGCTACAGCCGCCACGATATAACTGAAAATGATGAAAGCATCATAAAACTCCATTCAATCAATCAATTGTTTTATTTAACTTGATGGAAGATTTCTATATTAACTCAAGTCACCAAGGTATAATTATGCCAGGTTGAACTGTAAAAATCATAACCCAAAAACTTAACATATCCAGTTACTTTAAGCCCCTCTCAAGACACAGTGCTCTTATTTAGTATCATGATAGCTATCATTGTTATGCATCAGCATAATACCATTTTAAAGACAATGGAACAAGAGATCAAGGTCATGCATAGAGAAAATGTCTGTGAACTTTTATTTCCAATTACATCAAGCTTCAAGAAACACGGTTACAAAAAATATATCAATGCCTGCTTATATGAATGTCATCTGCCAAGGTTAAAGTTCTAAAGTATTTGAGCTTTCATTGAAATCTGTATTTCAGAAACACATTTTATGAATATCTGTCAAATGTGGTCCAAATTTAATGAATCTGTTCAGCGTTTATGACTTTAGCTGAAAATCTGCTTGACCAAAATGAATGAAATATTTCACAAATGTTGTTCGTCTAGGTAGGATGGGCAGTTTGGGACTTGAATAGAATAGGATACTTTGGTTGTGCATGTGCTTACATGTAATTACTGGTTCATAGTTACGAACTTCAGCCACCGTTATCAAGGGAAATACTGTTTTATAAAAACGGTTATATGGTTCAAAATCCAACACGAATAATCTCCTTATTGGGTAAGGTAAGTTGGTAGGCTAGGTCATGAAGGTCGGAATATAGAATTTCTAGTATTAGAAATACCAGCCCCGTGTTCAGGATGTAAAAACGTTTCGCGAGCGTTCAGGATGTAAAAACGTTTCGCAAGCGCTTTGAGATGATACCCCGCTTTGCACGTGCTCATACGTACAAAACGAGGTATAATTTCGAAAACGCTTCGCTAACGTTTTCATCCTGAACGTAGGGCGGGATATTCTTGATAGGCGTGTTAACGGTCTTGATAAAATATTTGTAAAATTATTTCATTTTATCATTGATGTGTCCACGAATATAGTCTGGTGGAGGAAGATTTATATGCAAAAGGTAAAGTACGAAGGCAGAGCCCGAGGATTTTGTTTTGCATATAACTCCTCCCCCATCAGACTTTATTCATAACCACATCTTCGCGAAAATGAAATAATCTCCATTTTAACACGGTCACAACTCTGAAAAAAAATCTGGGTGTTTAAACGTTTGTTTTTTTTTTTAAAAAACATACCTTCTGGATGTAAAATTAATGAAAAAGTCATTATATTAACGTTGGGAGAATTTCTCAGAAAGCGAAGCACGTCATTTAGCATGTGGGTATGATGTCAAAATCATCAACGTTCCCGCTAAAATGACGTAGAGTATAATAAATGGGCGGAGCTGTCTGTGTCCGCAGTAAAACACGTGACATGTGATTTTTATTGCGAATAATAAAGTTCTTTGTAATTTCTTCTTATTTCATATGCGTTTTACGTCACCGTGTTGTAATACACTATTGAAGGTGGCATGTAACCTCGTACAAAGAAGATTAAGAGCATCGTAAGATGTACATCAAGTTGATCGCTTACAAGTTGTTTTTTTTTTTTTTTTTTTTTTTTTTTTTTTTTTTTTATGGGCGATTTAATATAACGATATCCGCTTACAGATCTTTAGCTTGGCTTTTGTCTGAGATCAATTTAGTTATTACAATAGACTTTCCGAAAACATGCAGTATGGACCTGGCAAAGATATAACGCGTGCTTGGAATTCTTGAAAAATGAAAAATTCATGAAAAAAAGGGCTCAAATTGATGCTACAAATGGTATAAGTGATAAATGGTATAAGTGGCTCAAAGGCTCAAATTGATGGTACAAATAGTATAAGTGATTCAAATCAATAAAGATGTTGCATCTTGTACTATGGTAACATCCTGTACACTTATTATATTTTATATTGAGAGTCCATGTGTTAAATCTATCAATTAAATAGGCTGTCTAAAGTTCCCTGAATATGTCGTACACCCAGATCAGCCAGTGTTCTCAAGCCGTCCAATCAGCCCTGTGTTCAGGATGACATAACGCTGCAAACTATTTGCTAATTATACCCCGCTTTGCACGTGTCCTTGCGTGCAAAGCAGGGTATAATTGGCAAACGGTTTGTGCCGTTTTGTTACCATGAACGCAGGATAGTAATCACCATGCACCCCTGAAGACATTATCAAATTTTAAATACATTTTGATTTGCAAAATTTAAACAATTGATGGTTAGAAGGCTTCGCTCATTAATACCCTTCACAACACACTCATGTTATTAAAACGTGTGTGTGTGTGTATTTACGTTTAGTTATCGTCGCTACCGTAGCACATGCCCATATGAGCGACGCCCCAGAAGACGGTTTGTTGTTACGGGGGATAGTGCAAGGATACATCACGAAACTACTGCTGAGATCCGCCATGGTTCTTTAACGTGCTCGGTGTAAAGCACCGTCTCACGGTGCCTCGGTTTAACGTCTCATTCGAAAGACAATTAGTTTTGTTAGTGTACCAGCCCGGGAATCGAACCCACGCAGTCAAACTTCAATCGTTTTGAAGTCCGGTGCTCTACCAACTGAGCTAATCGGGCTGGTATATTTAAACATAATTCATCTGCAGAATATATAGTTATAAACATAGATTTCGAATAGATAAAAAGTAAATAGTTAAGGGCTACCTAAACGTCGTAACCACAGCTTTAATAAGCTTTAGCTACGACGTTTTAGTCTTCCATTGACTACAGTATTTCAAACGAAATGGCGAAAAATGTCAGAGTTAGATACTGATCTAATAAATTAGTGATTTTTTATTGAATAAGCCATTTTCGAAATGAAAGCAGCGATCCGTAAATTGATTGATTTATTTGCAGTATCACGACCCGCCGACGGGTATTTTATCACGGCAAATATTCCTGATTTACACAAAGACTGGCAGAGAGTATAGACAAAGATTAGCCTGCACAGATGTGTAGCCTGGTCTTGGCATTTATATATACTTTGATTATGTTTCAAGCTCGGTCAAGTCGGCCAAAGAACTCGTACGGCACTTTATAGTTGTTTTATGCGCCCCCTTACGGGATCACCAAAAAGCGGTCTTAAGATAGAATTGTTGCTTAGTTCACCTTCTGTTTCCACATAAGAAACACTATTTTGATTGAATATATACATTATTCCGAATTTTTAAAAAGTACTATGTTATAAACACTCATAAGAATCGTCTATGAGACGATTCTATAGAGTTTTAATAACATCGGATAATTTTACGAAATTTCAGACTAATACTGTATGCTTTGCAAGATATTTTGATTTTAGAGAAGAGGATTTTTAAAACGGTCACATGATAAAACTGGTCGCTTTAATAGACATGGTCTCTCGAGCAAGATTGACTGTATATTCAATAACCAATAAAACTGCCTTATTTCTCTTTATTATTGTTGGGAAACCCGAGTGTTGCTTGTTGGAAAGTCTAGAAAACTGTTCAAATTTCTTTGAATTGAAATTTAAATTCAGTGGAATAGGGTTAATAAACAATCAAAAGAAAAATATGGGAAAATGTTATGTTTTATATCAAGCATATTTATCCTGTTATTTTACCTACAACATATTGGTATCTATTTCTTAAAAAAGATATACATTTTTGGTCGTAGTCCGAAACAATTAAATCGGTATAAAATTCCTATTTTCTTTGAATTGAATTTCTCTTGTAGTAGTAGAACGTTCTCTATAATAAGTGCAGTAGTACTAACATGCCATTGATAGATCACGTGAGCGGGCACCTGTAAATGATTAACAATATATACCAGTATTTACCTATTTCTAGTGGGTGAGCCATGGTGCGGCATATCTACAATGAACGTTCATCATGTGAGACAAAAGCACTTGATTTCCACGTCAGACTCAGGACTTCGGCCTTGGGCCTGGCCTGGAACATGCCGGACTAACACGATACTCACCTTTTGATTTGAATTATGACTTAATACAAGTAAATATTGTAGATATTTCACTCATCATTAAAACGAAAGTAGACCGAATTGTAGAATTCTCAGGGTATCAGCTGACATAGGTTCGATTCCTGTCGGGGCTTGATTTTTTTGTTAAATACAAGCAGTGACAGATTGGGGTGTGTTGTTTTACCGTTTACCGTCCTTATCTCCGTCCATCTATCTGCAAAACTTAATGAAATCTTAAAATTGCTTTCAAGATAAAATGCTCATACTTGGCATGGTGAACTTCTCAATGATAACACATCTGCTGATACTAAAATCAAGGTTATATGAAAAAGGTAAAGGTAATCTATCTATCAAGGTCCATCGTCAATTTCAGCTCATAAAAAAACTCATTTTTTTCTATATTCAAAACCAACCAATATACAAATTGTACTCTTATTCACATTAAGCACTATGAAATGTGTAGGCCTATATCACATTGATACACATCTTCAAATATTAAGGTAATCTATTAAGGTCATGGTTATTTTTCAAAGTCAAACTTCCGAAAAAAGAAAAGGATCAGGGGCATTGGTCGTGAGTTCTAAGTCCTAGAGTCATCATTGTGAATGGTTAGGGTTGTGGTGGTCTGAGAAACGAAAGGAAACAATGAGAAGGTACACCGGCCTGCGTTCAGGATGACAAAACAATGCCAACAGTTTGCCAAATATACCCCATTTTACACAAGTGCACGTGCAAAGCGGGGTATAATTGGCTAACTGTTTGCACCGTTTTGTCATCCGGAATGGAGGGCAACCGTCGCTTTATAGGTGAAACACTGTAGAATGTACCGTTTAAAATCGTGCAAGGTGGGGTATCCGAATCGTAAACTTAGTCCGCAAACGTTTGGAGCATTCCGGACGTAGTACAAATAACAGATCTTTCGAAAAGTGTATAATCCATGATTATTGCTGTGGCAGGGCGGAGCCTAAGGAACGGTTTGTTGCACTACTTACTTCTATAAATAGTCAACATAAATACATTGAGACCTTAAATCATAGGTTGGTTGCCAAACCCTCGTAACTTCAGCTTGTTCAAGCTGAAGTAACCAGGCTTTGGTAACCAGTATGAAATGTATTCACTTTCTCTGAGCACGTATATCCTCTTGTTCTAGGGTACAGTTATTTGCACGTGTTAACAATAAATGCGGATTAACTTTTGAAAGAACCCAAAATATTGAAAAGAAGACCTGGCAAGTTACTTCACGGCTAAGCCGAGCCCTGCCAGATGAATAAAAACGCAGAATAATGTTTGCAGAAGAAAATTAGCAGTTGCACAGAAGAGTATAATTGGTACTTGGAAAATTGCTTTTTCAAAAACCAGATTTAAGATTTCTGTTTACCAAAGGCCTTTCGATTTTTGAGATTTGAATAGCCTATTGTTATCTTATAGTTTATCGATTTGACATATTTGTCAACTATTCGTGTAAAATTATCGGTTATTGGAAATTGAATACAATGGAAAATATCGACAAACTTTTATCACATAAATGAGAATATTTCATTACATTTCAAAAGTTTTACCCAATAAAAAAGTCATACGTAGTATTCAACCCAGGGAAGCTTTCACTCTATAGTTTACAATAGAAAATACAGCGTCTGTCTCTCGTTTTTCGACTTGGCGTGCTTAACAGCACTTCCGGGTTTCTAAAAATAGAATGTAAACAAACGTGTCTGCAATTTGACATTTCAGATTATCACGAATGCAATGGATCTCTTACATTTTCTTGTTCCAAGTTCGATGTTAATTTATGTTTGTAATGGAGATTTCTTTAAGGATTTGGAGAAACTTGACGTTGATTCACAGTTGAATGAGATCGATAAAATGTTCAATAAGATCGATATGAACGAGGCAGAAGCCATGGAAACTTTGATGGACGGCAGACAGACGAAGAAAACATCGACCACGGCTGAAGATATATTGTCGAACATGTTTAA
This sequence comes from Fragum whitleyi, assembly GCA_948146395.1. Taxonomy (NCBI): domain Eukaryota; kingdom Metazoa; phylum Mollusca; class Bivalvia; order Cardiida; family Cardiidae; genus Fragum; species Fragum whitleyi. Next base: position 2,010,573 of record OX411545.1, on the reverse strand, counting down.
TAGTGACTGTAAATACGAATGTCCAGATGGTACGATGTTTTATTATTTATTCAGGGGTCGACACTAACACCAGTCCTCGGGGCCCGAGACCTGTGGAGTTTAAGGAGGACTGGTTAAAGTAACCATGTTACAGGTACTTCAGGCCTGTAAGTAATGAAAATATCATTTCTAATCTAAATAGTTATTTTTCTTTTAAGTTGCCTATCTTATGATGATATTTTCATTACCTTATGGAAATGAATGTGGAAAAAGAAGAAATTGCTTGTCCGTCAGTCGGACAAGCAATTTCTTCTTTTCCCACTATGTTTTTCTTACTATTTACTTCTTGATTGCTAAATAATATCCATAGTTTTCTTGGAGGACCTATAAGTTCTAAGGCTTACAGGTCCTTCGGGCTTGTGTCAAAAAATTGTTAGTGCCAAACCCTGCTATTATTCCACTGGTGTATACGTGATAGGGGTTCTACTTTCGTTTTCGTCACGTAATCGTGGTTGCACTCCTGTCCGTTTTCCACTTATTTTAAACAAGTGAAATTGTTTAATTTTACCAAATGCAGATATTTTCAAAACTTTTGTGGTTGGTATAGAAGCGATTTATTTAAGAAACATTCTTTTTTGCAATTGCAATAGTGTGATTGAGAGGAAATTTCATGTCTTTATTTCTGACTAAAGAAAAAAAGTCGTGAAGTGTGTCAACTTGGACACATTCCTACATTGCAGCAATATTTTATCATTGTAATAAGTGGCAAATTATTTATACTCAGCGCTAGATAGCATACTAGTATCGCATATATTTCGATAAAAGTCAACACCTATTAGGAAGAATAAGCACGTGTGTAACGTAGATTATACAGACCATTTCAATGTGGCTGTCATCATTAAAACTATTAACGTAAGGGGGTTCACCCATTAGCTTCTTTAGTCACTGAAACTCATGTACACTGTTGTTTTTAATTGACAGCGTTCCGAATTAGCTTCAATCTCTTTTGTCATTGCTGAAATAGCATACTTAAACCCCTGAATAAAGGCAAGAATTACGGGTATTTTACTTACGTTATCACAATGTAATCCATTTATCTATACTCAGGTGATAAAATATGTCCGGCTTTGAAAGTCAGCTTCTTTAAGGCGTTGTCTGTTTTTGCTTTTCAGGAAGCAAACCCCAAGTCCGAACCACTCATAAACCTTCATATAACGGTTGCGGTTCTTTCGGCATTACGGTAAGTTTTGTCTCTATGCTGAGAATGTAAATTCAACAGATAATAAAAGCATTTCATTCTTTCGAATAATTCACCAAGAGACAGGATTATTATTGCCGAAAGCTACCCCCCCTTCCAATGAATAAAGTGTCGTAAGCGTGCCTCTTCAACACCGGGCCAGATTTCATAAACATGTTACTATCATTTTATGCGTAAGTCAAAAACTAAAGATTCTTCTGTAATATGAACTTCTGCCATGCATATTCTCATTGGAATCGTCTTCTTGCGACAATTGCAAGGCAGAATCTATCAATGAATGAAAACACCAGGTACTATTTGTAATTTGGCTTACGCGGATTAATTGTTTCGTAAGAAATTCAGTAGAACGGGTCCCAGGTTTCTGATCCATTAATGAAAGGGATTGCTGAACTTCGATAGAGAAATGAAATGAACTGATAAATTGTTTTCATGAAGGCATGAAACTAAATTTCTTATCTCACGTATGCCTCGCATTTTTTTCTCTTAAAAGAAACGTCACGTTGTTTAACATTCTGTATTTCAGTTTGAGCTCGATGATTTACCGGAGATGACGTCATGCTGTAATAAACATGATATATGTTACGATTCTTGTGGTACTGTTCGAACAGACTGCGACAACGAGTTTAAAAAGTGTTTGGATAAAATGTGTAAACAGTTGAAAAAGAGGTTGTCCAAGAAAGAACACCAAGGTACATATTTAGATGTAGAGGATATTTAATTTTCAAGAATTATTGTATCATTTTTAACAGTTTAATTGAATTGAATGGAGTTTAACGCCGCTTTGAACATTTTTTCAGTTATATCGCGGCGACTAGAGCACCTAACAATTCGTAGTATTTCTCTCAGCAGTACAACTATCACATCCTTTCCTAGCCTCCAGCTACTATCTCATATAAGTCTACGATTATCAACCCATTGGTGAGAGACAAATAGTCGGAAAGAATGAGTGCCGCCGTCGGGGATCGAACTCGGGACCTCTAGATTGAAAGCCCGACGCGCTACCAACTGCGCTATGACGGTTTAAAGCAGTGTACATGTATGTTTCATTTTACCTTTTTTATTTCACATCTCTCGAGCATTAAGATATTAAAACTAAGATGAGTCTGCTTCCTATCAAACGAGCCTTCGCGTGAGATTTCAAACAATTTTGAATATCCGCAAAGCAAAGACTCTGACCAGCCTGTGCATTCGCACAGTCTGACCAGAGTCTTCACTCTTCGCTAAGCAGATAGATAAGGTCTCAAAGTATCTGTAGACAATCAGGTAACTTTATTTTTACAGTTTCTGACTGTCTGGTTCTCTCAATATTTTCACGTCACGAACATTTCAAATTATCGGAAATGTTACACGCAGGCTCAAATATAATGGCTCGATAAATTTGGATTTTATGGAGATGGATGACGTTGTCCAGGAAGTTCTATAATAATTTTTATTCCTATTGCAGCTCTAAAATACATGTCTAAACAATTAGGCATTAAGGTATACACAAACATGCATTTAACGTGCTGACCAAAAAATGAAATAAAAAAAAATGAATAAGGATAATATAGGGGAAAATATCATTTTATATTAAATGTGAGTCTTCTTCTATATTTAATACCAGTCATCTGTTTCCAGTGGGGTTACGTGTTTGATCCCAATCATTTCCGCTGTAGCCTCCAACTCATGGGTAGGTAATTGTAACCATAAGTGGGATTGGCAACTGGATGCTCGAAAGGAAGTCGTAGTAGAACTGGTGTGAGAAATACAAGGAATCTATTGTAAGGTGCTCCATACGCTCGATATGACTGAAAAACTGTTACAACTGGAGCTTTTTTGGGTTTTTTTTGAAAAAAAACCCGCAAACTCATCGATAGTTTGGTTGCTTTGAATTCTACAAATTTCTACTGATAATTTCCGCTCCTCGAAGAGGGACAACTGGATTTTCTCGCTGATTTTACATTACGACTTTGTTTGTTTCCCTTACATCGCGATTTTCAAAATAACGACTAACAGTGTGATAGTGAAAAGTTTATTCTTATAGGAGCTGTGCTCATTTGTTCGATTCCTCTATTACCTAGGGGTAAGTTCATATCGGACTCGGTTTCGACCCGAGTTGACCGGGTTTCCATCAGAACGACCTCGGTTTCGACACTAGTGATGTCATTTTAACCTTACAACCTCGACGCTTCTGATCCTGGGTCAGGCCGGTGTTACTTGGGTTCCAAAATGGCGTCGAAAATAGTGCACAACAATTCGATTACATAAAACAAATGATCTCTATTACTTTAAACGACAAATACTTTTTTTTCTTATTTTATATAGTATTTTGCAGGAGTTTATCACATTTCTTAATGGGATATTTCATGGTTGATTAATTATTGTAGCGGTAAATATGAAGTTTGTTTACTACCACCAGCGGGTAACTCCGTTCACATGAATGTCCTTTCTGCGCATGCATGTTACAGGCAACTTTAGATTATTACATCATCTCCCGGGCTACCATTTGAATTTCCCGTAGATGAAAGAAAGCTTTAGGCAAAATATAGTTTTTTATAGTTAAATATTGAAGAAAGCATCACCTGGCTCGCTAGTAACATAGTAAATACATAGACTGGTCATTAAATCAAGGAAAATGTGATGACAAGATAATCTTAGAATATAATTTGTTTTCATTATCATATATTTTTGCTGTTTTTAAGGTTGTAAAGACATGGCTAAGTTAATGTACACGGGTACACTTGCACTAGGCTGTACGCCGTTCTTAGAGGGACAGGAAGAGGCGTGTATTTGTGACTCCGAGTTGAAATCAGGGGAAAAGACAGCGGGGGACAAAAAGACGGGGAGTAAGAGAAAGGGGGACACGAAAGCGGCGGATACAAAACCAGATATACAGAAAGCACGTTATGACAAGGAAAGTGAAAAGGAATCCAAGACGAAAGCTGACAAAGAAAGTGTTTTAGAAGATCTCGTTCATACTTTTGATCGAGATTTCAAGCCAACGACTAAATATACCGATTCTCAGACTTCAAGCTCACACAAATCTAACAAAAGTAATAAAAAAGATCGTGTCCCTGTTTCTAAAATGAAAGATAAGGATGAGCTGTAAGAATTCAGGAAATTTAGTTTGTGATAATTCATGGTTGATGTAGTAGTGCTTTTTATGTTAATTTGTTAAAGGTTTACTGTTTTTCTCGTAATGTGTATGACAGATTGTTCCTAAAACTTTGCTACTATTCGTTTTCAGGCTTTAGAATTTCAGAAATCATTGACACGATATACCTTTTCATGTCACACTACAACAATGATATTGTCCAAACTTTAACTGATTGGAAGATGTTGGATATATATAATGCGTACTTAGTGTTTTGTATGAAAAAATATCTAACGAGGTTGGGAGAATTGATTAATTGTCGAGGCTCTATCAATTCTCAGAGTCAAGTTAGATATTTTTTTCATACAATACACTAAGTATGTATTATTTTTATCTTATAACCTCTATTTGTCTTTTTTTCGTCTATGATTCTAACTGAATTGCAAGTTTATAAAAATAGCCGCATTATATCATTGTTCTAAAAATAACTATGTGATATCATAAAAATGTCATACGGGATGTTATCTCACGAATATTTGTACAGTTATAAGATAAAATTATGACAATTGCAAGTTAATAACATTTTAAAAAATGTGTCTGTCCGGGTATTAACATTGTCGAAAATGATGAAATTGATTACCATATCTCGTACATTTTATTTCAAAGTCTTTACCTCATTTTAATCTTGAGATGCGACACCTCCTTGGATAAAACTTTAAGTAATCACTTTAAATGAACTGACTTTGTTATGAAATTTAGAGTATCGTTAATAGAGCTGTCACTAAATATTTAAAGATTTAGATCTAATAGTTTTATGAGGTCTATCAATTGATTCTTGAACATATCTCATAACTCTTACTAAACATCTTTCATTTTTTACATGTTAATTTGAAGAGTGTATTGTTTTAATATAAAGTGGTAGTATACATTTATTTTTTCTAAATAAGCTCTGGTTTAGTCTCTATTTAATATTAGAGCCCCCTTATGCAAACATTTGACGACACGAAATTCCGTACTAGATTCAAGGAACCCTTGTATAACAACTTGCTCCGTCACACTCAGAATTTCTCGGCGATTCTACGGAAAAGACATTTGGAATCATTTGGAATGACACTATTTCCGTAATCTGGGTTGATCGTTTATTGGCTGAGAGATGTTCCGATTGCTTGGGAATAATACGCAGCCATGAAGGCGCGTCATTTCGCACGTGTGTTAATGTGACGTGATAAGTATCAACGGCTCCGCTAAGGATGGCGTTGCACATATACGAAATAAACGAAAGAATAAGATAGGGCATATTACAATTTGATAACAAAACGTAGTTTCTACTGTGTTTTGTCATCAAATTATAATATGCCGATAGGTCTCCACTGACGATCGGAAAGAATTATCGAAATGTGAATTTCTTCAAGCGTATTAAATAACCGAAGTACCATCAGAAGCCGAATTACCTTAAACAATGGCCCAAACTTACTACACTTAGGTCTGAGGTACCTTCCACTTTACGGAATAGTCCGAGCGGTGTTCCGAATGGCTCCGTCAGTTTCTATTTCCAATGCCGGTATTTAACACATGTATACCGAAATATCATGTACATTTTCAAGGACAATCACGTGACTAGTGCGAGAACTTCATTCACTTGTTGACAGGATTCAAAACGTGCTTTTTATGGCATATCTCACGAATGCTTAAAAATGTCCTTAAATGGAAGAGCTACGCTTCAGCCATCTATTGATGTAAAAATTCGAGGGGTCAGTGCAACACTATTGTAATAGCCTATTTATTATAGGCACTTACAATAGTCTTGCGTTGACCTCTCGATGACTTGTTCATTAATTAATCAGTTTCTGTGGCAGACGTTACACCAATTCAATATATAAGAAAATAATGTAGATTTATTGGACAAGTAAAGTGAAAATGATTGTCCGCCCCCACAACAACGGTTTTATAACTCTCGTGAGATTTTTTTCTCACGCGAGTTCGTGAGTACCGAACAATAGTGATTTCGTTACAAAATAAATATAGACCTAGTGCTGTTTGCCATGTTGTACTGTCTATTTTCTAAATGAATTATTCTCCTCAAACTAAATGAATTTCAAGTTGATTGTGTTTCCTTCGAGTATATTTGGATGCTCAACATCGATTTATTAAAATTGGCGTTTATAATCTAATTTTTAGCTCGCCTGAGCACAACGTGCTCGAGGTAAGCTTTTGAGATCACCTTTTGTGCGTCGGAAGTCGTCAACAATTCTTTTAACATTTTCTCCTTAGAAACCGATGGGCGGATTTAAAACAAACTTGGCAGATATGTTCCCTGGGTGACCTTTCTCAAAACTTGTTCGTGAAATTTTGATTGACCCTCAAATGTGAGTGTGGCAAGACAGGGCAGTTTTTACCCTGGTATCTTTATATATTTTTTAGTCTGGCTCGTTGGTCAAGTGGTTAGCGCGCTCGACTCATAACCTGGTGGTTGCGGGTTCGAGTCCCACCAGAGGCGGGTAGTGTATTTGGGCAGGACACTTTACAGACAGGGCCCCAGTCCACCCAGCTGTAAAAGTGGATAGCAGTGGTTAGAAACCATTGCCTCTCTCTATATGTGCAGGATAAGATCTGGTATGAGTTAGGACCACGATGGAAATAAGAGTCATTCGACCCTTTATCGTGTTATCCTCGAGTAAAACAAAAAAATATATATCTTTAATCATCTTCTCCTCAGTAACCATGAGACCATCTTGTCGAACCAAGGGTTACGAACGTTTTACTTATTATTCGAGAAGAAGCTATCAATTCTATACCCCTTGACTCGTGAAGATGCCATGAGGCAGGTTTCAACCAAACTTCGCAGAAAAGTTCTTTAAGTGACCCTTCTCAAATCTTGTTCGTAAATTTTGGATTCACCCCCCAAATATTGGTGTTGCAGAGTGGGGCAGTTTTTGACCCTTAAAGATTTTTATATCTTCTTCTCAGTAACCAAATAGCAGATTTCAACCAAACTTGGACATGGCAGGGTGTGGCTTACTTTTGCTTTTATTTCTTTGAATAACACCTCAACAACTAGTCAAATTTCAATATTACTATTACTACAATGTTACTTTGGTGAGATTTATTTGACCAATAAAAATCAGGTGAGCGGTTTAGGGTCATTCTGTCCTCCTGTTTGATGTGACAATTTCTGCCAAATTTGGTTAAAATTGACCAATTGGTTTGGGAGGGGAAGCCTTCAAAAAGATTTCAAAGTAAAAGTTAGCCTGCTCGCCACGCCTTTTTTTGGGGGGCCAATAAAAATATTGAAAAAAAACCTTGGAAGATGTTATCCAAAGAAAATTACTGTCATGTTTAGTTATAATTGGCCCATTTGTATGTGTGTTTCCGTTAATTTATCGTCGCTACCGTAGCATATGCCCATATGAGTGACGCTCCTAGAGGATGGTTATTTTTTACGGGATAGTGCAAGGATACATCACAAAACTACTGCTGAGAGCAGCCATGGTTCTTTAACGCGCTTAGTGTAAAGCAGTCATACGCGACCTAGGTTTGACGTCACATTCGAAAGACAATAAGTTTTGTTAGTGTGTTAGTCCGGGAATCGAACCCATTGATTTGAGCGAGAGATATTTTAAGAAATGTTTACCCACAGCCGCAGACACGATGGACTCAACTCCATGACAAAAGCCCGATGCCCTTCGTACAGGGAGCAACAGGGGAGCTACAAACTTCAATACTGGCCTTAACTTTTGATTGGTGGAGCAGATAAATGAAAATCATTTTCATTAATACAATGTTATTCGTCAGGCGAAACTTTAATTGAGAATATCATGCGTGAACCGTCACGCGAAATGGGACCATCCGGAAAGTGCGTAAAGTGTCGACATTCGTCAGACTGCGCAGACTGACTAGGGTCGAAACTTTTCGCCTTTTAATTATTCTCTGAATCTAAAATGACCAATCAACCATACTGTAAAAGAGTTCTTGAAATGCGACATCTGGTTGACTTGTAAAAGAATCAATCGTTTTTTCAAAAATCATTTTTTTCAAAATTCCTGGATGGTCCCTTTTTGCGTGACGGGTCACATACGTTTCATTTGAATTAAAAGCTTACATGTGTAGGAATATCTGAATAGTTTCAATTGTAAAAAAAAAAAACAAAAAAAACAAACATTGGTCAAATGGAGATAGATACATCTTATAGTCTTGTTGCTTAATCCCCCTTTCTATTTCCCGATTTCTATTTTGAATATTTCTTTTTCAAATCTGGAGATGTTAAAGAGGCAATGGAGCTTACAAGCCCTCCTTATTTTTATATATATATTTTCTTGGGGGGGGGGGGGCAGACAAACGCACAGGTCAAAAACAATATGCACCGATCTATCGATACGGGGGTAAAAAGACACCCACTTGTTCGAGTGCATCTTGACACCCTGACCTTAAATTGAATACGTCGCACTGCTGTGTTCTTTGGGTCACTAAGATTTATCATTTTGAAATAATGCTGAATGGGATTTTAAGTGTTAAACTGATTCTATAAATGGGATTTAGATTAAAAGCGTTCCCGGTGAAATGAGCTATAGAGATAAAACGATTGAAGTACAAATGTGTTTATCTTATGGGATATGGTGGCTCAATCAAAAAGTAACATGTATATACAGAACTCATATGTTAGGTCATTTGTAAATAAAGAATTGTAATTCGTAAGATTTAGGGGCCACGATAGCTTCCTTTACCAGGGCTAACTTAATTCCGACCCAGGCCCGTTCTAGTATGTTTCAGCTGGGTCACAATCTGATTTCAAATTATAATTCGCTTCGCACGTACACTTTCTTGCAAAGCGGTGTAAAATTTTGAAAACGGTTTTCGACATTTTTATTAGCCTGAAAGCAGTGTTGGTTTCTAATTGTGACCCGGCTGAAACAACAACAACGGTATCTGCCCGGGCCGGAAATAAAATGACCTCAATATCCGTCATTTAAGAAACGCCATCATACAAATCGGACCAAGTTTGAACAAGTGTAATTTGTAAGTGAAAGGTTTTATTCTTTTCTGATATTTACATAAAAAGGATGCAAAAATGAAATTGGCTTTCTTTTCTTATAAATTAAGTCTTAGAAACACATGTTGTTTTCTTTAAAAAAAAAAAAAAAATGGTTTTCATTCGATAAGGGGCATTCATTCGGCTTCGATCCAATCCATTTATAAGTAGAAGTAGATTAAGTAGATTTGAAGGCACTGCTTTATAAGCGGGGGAGATTTATTATAGATAAGTTTCAGTCAGAAAAAGAAGCGTTTAAATACGGATTAACTTGAGGATTTTTATAGCGTGATGGTTGAAGTTTATAGCAGCCATTATTAATTTCGTAGGGCAATAATCTGCAGAACAAAACCACGCCAGGCGCTTAAATGTCAATAAATAGGAAGAAACAGAATCAAGTAATAAGCATTTGATTAACCCAGACATTAAAAACCAGCAGAGGCGTGTACTTTTCGGATTTAACCTTCAGCATAAGTCTTGGTCCAGGGAGACTGTGCGGAAACCTTCAAATCGTTGCTAGTCCAAAATAAAGGGATAAACGATCTGACACATGCGGAACGATTTCGATAATTTATACAGTTTGATAAACGCGGACTTGCGATCGACTGTATCACATATTCTTATAAAATTCAAGTTTCCATCGGAGGCACATGGCTTATGGTTGATAAAATCGACGAATTTTATAAAAATCAATGCAAAATTAACGGTAACAAATTCAAGTTGCGTATTTAAATATAAATCCGGCTTTATGTGTAACACTTTGTCCGATGTAGATCACCTGAAGAACTGGTCATTTTCTCTAATCTTTGATCCATTTCTATGACCGAGTTATGCCTTGGTACCGGTCCCGCAAAGAGCTATAAGCGCCGAAACTATATATATATATATATATATATATATATATATATATATATATATATATATATATATATATATATATATATATATATATATATATATATATATATATATATACTTAGTTCCATTAGAAAGTGTGAACTATGGTTTTTTGCATTTTCTTGATTTTTACAAAGTTTTTTTGACATTTCGTATGCAGAAAATTGGATGTCATACTTAAGATAATACTTTTTTTGAAATTTAAAGTCAAATAAGAGTTTGACAAAGCATCGCATATTGCATATACACAAGTAGACCTTTTAGCGTTAAGATTTGGCCTCCTTACAGCTTATTCTCATGTACGAGTAATAGCTATGTGCTCATGTTAAAAGGTAGAGTTTCAGGAGACACCACAAGCCATTTTCAAACAAAAGTGTTATTTTTCAGGCAGAATTTACGTGTGCATCAACGTGAGTAATTGCTCCATTTTTAGGACAGTACCTTGTCGTCGAACAGTGCTATGGCGTTTAATGACTTCTCGATTTGCTTATTAAATGCTTGACAAAATGATGTCCTCGATTTCTATAAGAACCTGAACGCTTTATCAATTTTGTTGGCGTTCTTTATCTGACAAGGTACTATTTTGATCACACAAGTAAATTGAAAGTCAAACCAAGAAGTTGCATTTTGCATAATTGCAATGAAGATGTAGTTTTATTATTAAATAAGCCACAATGATTCAACTGATTGCAATTGTGGACCAATCAGTCATCTAACGCGTGATGCACATGCATAATATTTAAAATCAAAGGTCTCAACTGCGTGATTTTTTGGTTTCAAAGATCGTTTGAAAATACTCTTAGGGAACGCTATTCGACATTTCATGACGGTAGGTTTTGTAATTTCCAAGATATTCCAAATTGAAAAGTGCTCACTTTCTTTTTGAACTGAGTTTAAACATTTTGATGCTTACTATACCTTCCATCTTACTACATTACTATTTTCGATAGATTTCGTCGGCTATATCAAATTTCCTTTTCTTGTGTTTATTTCTCATAGCACTAGTTGGACTCTTTTATTGTGTCTGATAACAAAAATATATCCCGTATGTAATAACTCTTTTATTCAAGCCTGCTCGAACAACCAAACGAAAACCAAGATTCTTTGAATTGTGTAAATTCCTAACTGTTGAATCTTCTGGGCGAGTCCGTCTTCTTTGACCATCAAAGAGTCTTCTTATCCACCTACTATGTTTGATTGATTCAAAACTTGATACGGCTTATGTTTGAATGTAGAAAGGCAAAACCCAGACAGGCTTACAGGTTCAAGCCCAAAGCAAATAAGGCGTGTTTCTACCAAGAGATTTGAGATACTAGTATAAAGAAGAGTCGATAAAGCAATGGGGAAGCTAGGTGTGCGCAATAATGCTGAAAAGAACTTCTAAAAGGCCACTTCGTTTTTGTTAAAAAAAGACGTATTATCTTTGGAACAGTTAATAACATCTTGAAATTGAGGAGGTGAATGATTTTGGATGTTTTGGAATGAAATTGAATGAGTACGATGAGTGGGTTTTGAGTGAAATTTCAGACGCTTATAAAAATTCAATTATGTCAGTGAAATCGCGATTTTTCCTACCTGTATTTATTTTTGATGTAGTTGTTGATCTCTTCATTTTAGTGATTTTGAAGCGTTCTGGTAAGTGATTGGAATGAATGAATGGAGCGCTGTGTGAGCGATTGATAATGGTTTTGATTGAGATTAATGTCATTTTACGATGTAAGTTACTGTACCTGGAACGGGGGTAGTCCAATTACGAAAGGTAATTCATTTAGGGAGAAATTGTATTAATATTAATTTGAAAAGGATTTGGGAAAGTCAGGAATTATAACGGAATTCTAAGTTATTCTTGATTTCAAAATTAACAATGGTGGATGGGGTAATTCCAATGTTGCGAATTTCTTAGACTAAAATGTAGAAATTCCTCTAAAAAGTTCGACTTTTGTGACTTTCGTCAAAGACAATTCTTGACTGTTTGTTACAGACAACAAGAAGTAATCTTCTTACAGAAACCACCTCATTGAACAGTCAGCAATTTAAACATAAATGCTTGATCTGTTATTAAATTACAAAACATATATATGACCCGTGACGCGAAAAGGGACCATCTCGGAAATACGTAAAGTGTCGACCCTTGTCATACAGCGAGTATTGCGCATACTGACCAGGGTCGAAACTTTTCGCACTTTACTAGTTTTCTGAATTTATAATAATCTATCTACCTTTCCGCGAAAGAAGTTTTAAAATGCGACCTCTGGTTGGCATGTACTGTAATCAATTTCTTTTTCAAATTTGTATTTTAAAGAATTACCTGATGGTCCCTTTTCGCGTGACGGGTAACATTATTATGTTGAACTACGAAAAAGCAAGGGGTCCGTTAAAGTTCTATCTGATATCTCCACGTTTCATGTGAGCTCATGTCCACAATAAATAATGACCATTAATATTGTCTGTTTTTGTTAAGCCATGAAAACGAGATTTTTGATCGTACAATTTACAGATCTCTGCTGTCAAACAAAAATCGCTTGACCAATCAAAATGCTCAATTATAATGAGATTCCTGTTGAACTTTGACATTTTACGCCATTTGCTTTCAATCATTTTCGTCGATGGACGGCATAAACGCCGTAACTACAGCTTCAAAAAGCTGTAGTTACGGCATTTATGTCGCCCTCCAACGAGTTTCTTGTTCCTTGATTTCGTTTTGCTCAATGTTATGTCATCTTTTCATATTTATAACTAAGTTTCGGGATAGACTTTTTTCGCTCATCCTTTGGGTCTTTGAAGACTGCTTCATTTAGCATGCCGGGTGACTTTTTATCATGAACTGGTACTTTTGTTTTCTTTACGATTTTAGACGGATTGTAGATTTTTCTCACTGGACGTCACTTGACAAAATTCCAGTAATCCATTGAAATTATCACAGGGATAACCTCTTTCGTTTGTTGGACGTTTTCTAGCGGGACGAAAGGTTTATCATCTTTTCTTATTTAACCCTTATTTGACTTCTTTTGAAGAAAGAAATGTATTCGTTCTATATTCAATATCGAAAAATATTTCATTCTGTAAATTTGTTGCTCATCCGATGAAATATCCCTCAATTTTATTATCTATTTACCTTTATTAACCTTCCTAGGACGGCTGGTAAGCCTTCAGCTTCTAAAGATCCATCTGTTTTTATTCTCTGTATGTTTGTGTAGAAGCAAACGATTATTCACTTTATAATTTAATTGTGGGACCCGCAACATGAGGCGATTTGACATATGAAGAATGAGAAAAGTCAAAATCATAGTTTAAATATTCACATTTCAATGATTTTTTAAATAAAATGTAAACAATCTGTATGTCAATGAGTGATCCGCGACATTATAAGAACGAATATATGGATCTCTGCTTAATCTGAAACTTTTATATCTAAAGTTTCTTTGCTTAACAAGTTTCCTGAAAGATACAATTTTTTTGTGACGACCCATATTGATGAATGTCAAAAAAGTATCCACATCAAATGCTATCTTTTATCCTTACATGCAATAATTCTATAGATGGTGTATTTTCAATTTAGACAGAACTCATTTCTACACTTCCAGTATTAACTCTATGCTGTTGGTTCTATAAGTATTGTCCTGTCAAGACGGCTCCAATGGGCACCCTAAACGTATGGTTTCGTTATCAAATAAATGATCTGTTCTCCACAAAAACCTACCTAAATGACGGAACTGTGTAATTTCAGTTGTCTAATATAGGTAATACAAAAAAAAAAACCAATTTTAATTTACCATTTCAAAGAACCTGCAGATGTTAAATCAATGTAAGTTAAAATTGAAAATAAACAGTAAATTATTGAAGAAAACATTGAGAAAAAGGTATAAATTGCTTGAAACAAGCAGTTTCTTCATTTTTCTCAATGATTTCCCTATTAAGAATATTCAGTACATCAAAATCTTTATTTGTGGGAAAACTGTAACACAAACGGGTCACAGCATTTATTTGTTTTCAAGAAACAACATGTTTTTCTTGTTTGAGGAATATCAAAATTGCACCATTTTTAATAATTTGATTCAAAGTCTATTGTCTATTTTATTGAGGCAGGTTTTCCTGGAAAACTGATAAAAATTTCGTAAGTTGTTACTCTCTCCTAACCGGACATCTTATACAGATGACTTATTGTTCGTCTGCAAGTCAAATAAAAATCAATTTATCTTGAATCTAATTGTAATCTATTACAGTTTTAATCCAATCAAGATATTTTCTAACTTTTGTATAAATCCCGAATTTCCCCTTTTCCCCACAGCCTTCCCCGTAACTGGTGACCCCGTATACCACCCATCGGGTATCATTTCCGGTCTTTTTGGGGCACAATAAGGGGCCACCACTGTCCCCTGCACACGAGTCCAATCCACCCTTTTTGTATCCAGCACAGACTTGGGTGTCATGAATATTATAATCAAATACTTTTTGACACTTTTTGCGATTCACTAATGGCACTTTAGCCTGTTTTAATATAGTCGATCCGAACACATGCGTATTCTTTTCCTTACCCCACCCTAAAATATGACACATAGTCCCCGCCGCGAATTTATCATTTTCTTCCGGTAAACACGCATACCCTATTCTGTCCGTTTGCGTTACCGGGCGTTCTAATTTTAATAAAGCTATATCATTTGTTATAGAATCAAAGTCATATTTTGGATGGGGAAAATCCGTGTATAATTTTAACGTTTGTTCCCCTTTATCATAGGCATAAATGTCATGTTCTCCTACACGCACGTAAATTTTTCTCTTTTTCCGTTTCTTTCTAACACAATGCGCCGCTGTTAAAACCCACTGTGGAGCTATTAGTGTACCGCCACAAAACTGTTCTTTATATTTTTGGAGTATTGCAACCTGCAAGTAAAAAATAACAAATTAATGAAAGTACTGAAAGCTAGCAAAGCATAGATATTTTAGAAATCTTCCTTTTAAAAAATTATTATGATTCAAAATCAGGCTTAAAATAAAGCGAGGAGTTAAAACGCATACTTCCGAATGAGTCTTTATTTGAATACTGTTCATCAACATTCTTTGAAATCCACATTCCAATACACAGTACAACCCTGAGTGTGAAAATGTCTGAATAATCTCGATTTTCTTTCCTTTTTGCTGTTCAAATGTTCTCATTTTCTAATTGAGTCCCCTTTCTGACATAGAAAGTATTCTGGTCAAAGTTCATCACGAGTGAGCCAAATGTTCATGTCCCTACGTTTGTATTTTCAGATGCACTTTGCTCTTTCAGAAGGTTTAATCATTTTGACTAAAAAACTGAACAAGTTCTATCATTAATGCGCTAAATGTTTGGCCCTTAGAATGTTAACATGAAAGTGTCAACAGGCATCCTTTTCTCGTGATTTCATATGGAATATTTCAAATTTTAATTCATACGGCTCACCATAATGACCTGATAAACATTACTGTCCAATATTCATGAATTGTCGTCCCTATGATATAAACACTAAAGAGAGTTGATGACGAACGACGTACGAGGGATATCTAAATATCACACAGCTACCCTTAAGCCCAATTTGCCCTTACGAGCTTAAAGTATGAGGGGGGTGACACTGCAATATTACGTGAGAACTACTTTTTAGGGCGAAAGCATTCATTGATTAAGTAGATAAGCTGCCAGGAGCCCCTTCCTCAAAGAGACCAACCACATTTGTCTCTTTATTTACAGACTTTTGTAATGCACCACTCACATGTTATCCAAAATGCAAAACTTGACCCTTATTCATGTAATTTGTGCTTAGAACACAATGAAACACACTGCCCCTGTATTTTTTTCTAAAAGACGCTTCTGTTCTTTTAAGACACTTTTCATTTAAATTATAATTACCGCAAACCTTAATCAGGTAAATTCATTACGAGAAAGTTCTTTATTCGAAAATTTAAAAATAATATGTAATTATGATTTTAATTTACGAAGGTCGAAAATGAATTCCTAAACTTTTGTTCCCAGTGTAAAGATACTTTCGAAATGCGTCTTCTGGCTCAGACCACTGATAGAGTCAATCACCATTTTCAAATATGTATTTCATAGAGTTACCAGATGGTGTTTTTTTGCTTAACCTATGTAAAGAGACTCACCTGCCATGGCCACCTATGTTTTTGTACCTGCTGTCCGCCAACTATTCTATACGAGCCTCGTTTTTTACGGGGTCGTATTCCACATTGAGCAGCTACGTCAGTTAATACGGAATTATGGGACTTCATTCTACTCTCGTTACCTATAAATATACAAGATGATTTTTTTACCTAGAAATATACAAGGTAAATTTTTCGTTACCTAGAAATATACGAGGTGAATTTAATTCAAACAAATAAAGTCAATCTTGTTCAAGCGACCCCGTCTATTAAGTGACAATTTCTATTAAGCGACCGTTTTCAAAATCCACTTCTTTCAACAAAATATCTTAAAAAGCAGATATTATTGGTGTAACTTATTCTAAATGAGTCCATTGTTGATAATACTCACCAGAATCGTCTCAATGAGACGATTCTTTTGATTCTCTTTGACGACTTTTTGGTCGTCCCATAAGTGGTCTCATAATACACGTTTTACTGTACATAATCAGTGACTGATTTAAAAAAAAAATGAATTTCATTCGTCTTTCCCAAATATTGTTTATTGAAAAAGAACAATGGAAGTTCAATTTTAAACTGTTACCTAATAATCTTCAACCCTAAATTCATTAAACACATTTTCAATATATCTTAATTTTCGGCGTATGTCTTCTTCAGAAAAAAACAGCAAGAACCTAAAAATTGAAATATATTGAGGTAAATTGGAAATTTGTTAAATACTATGACTCCCTAAATTTGGAATAAAAAGTAACTTAATTCATTAAATTGAGGAATTTCACTCTATGGAAACATACAACCGGAGTTTCATTCGAAGAAAAACTGTAAAATTATATTGGAAGCTTCGAGAAACCCGTTGTAAAAATTGAAATAAAAAGCTTTCAAAAATGTTATACAGTCAAACCTGTCTTAAGCAAGCACCCGGGGGATATTCAAAAAGTTCTTGCTTAAGGCAGTTGCTTGCATTATACAGGGCATTTTTTGTCTAATTTTTGTGTATTGGTGGACACACCCCAAATGTCCAACTCATCCGAATGGTCATTATCCTTTTCTAATAACAGCCAGGAATATCGTCATGGGCTAGTTATCAAAACATCATAGCTAAAGTTACGACGCCTAAGTTGCACACCAATAAGACAATTTCATCACTATATCGGCCCCAGCCCTGTGTTCAGGATGTAAAAGCGTTTCGCGAGCGCTTTCAGATGATATTCCGCTTTGCACGTGCACAAACGAGCAATGCGAGGTATTATTTCGAAAGTGCTTCGCTTACGTTTTCATCCTGAACGCAGGGCTGGTGTATCAAAAGGTCGGAAGTTTTTTCAACCAATCAGGATTGTTGTTTCAATTGTACCATTTGAATCAACAGCCATGATTGGATAAAATTGATTTCCGGTTAGAATTTAACCAATGCCCATCCCCTATTAAATCGGTCGCGGTTGTCGAAATGAAGGCAATTAAAAATCGAGGGATATGGGCATATCTTAAGTTGTTTATAAAGAAATTACACACTTGATAAAGTTTTGCAAAAAAACTTGATCCTGTTGTTGCGTTTCTCGTGGCAGAAACGGACCACCTTAGTTTTCTTTCGTTCATGTTGGCTTCAAAACAGAAAAAAGGAAGAAATGATCGATTTTTTGTTAAAAGATAGAACGGCGGATGTACAAAATAAGCGGTGTCATACAGCGTTAAATGCTAAGATTGAGATCTTGAATCGCACACGTTGTTTTCAATCTGCTTTAATTGAGATTTCATAACTGTTGAGAAGTTATCAATCTGCTTCACTAACAATTGTCAGTTTTCAATAATTTTCTCAGACAGGGGCTAATATTTTCTAGAATTTGATAAGTAATTTTATCAGAAAACCTCAATTTGTGATCAATTTATTTTGATCACATGACGTCTTTTGAATTATTCAGATCGAAAAAAAACTTTGTCGATTTAGATACAGAAATGAAAAAAAAGTCTTATATCCTTTTTGAAAAAAAACCACTCAATGGCGTAACTAGCATAACGCATAATACGCATGTGCGTAGAAAATGTCATTTTCCCAATTCAGAATTTAAATATTAAAAAATCGACTATACAATTTAACTAAACTGTATTTACGTTGATATTAAAACTTATATAAGTTATCATATACGTTGTATCTTTTCAAAATGACTTAAACTTTATTTTTACGAGGAAGTTGTCATGCCCTGGTCCAAACATTTCGTCATTTGTGTATTCATAAATGATGCCTTTTTGTGAGTGCATAAAGTTACAAAATATCTGTACACACCCTGGTATTGAAAAAAAAATCTTTTTTTTCTTGCATTTTTAGCTCACCTGAGCACAAAGTGCTAAAGGTGAGCTATTGTCACTCACTGTCTGTCGTCCGTCCATCGACCGTCCGTCCGTCTGTCCGTCCGTCTGTCCGTCCGTCAACAATTTCTTTAAACATCTTCTCCTCCTAAACCACTGGGCCAATATTGCTGAAACTTGGCAGGGTTGTTCCTTGTGTCAAGCTCTACCAAAGTTGTTAAAAGAATTCAATTCTTTAAATAACTCAGGTTGCCATGGCAACAGAAATGCTGAAAATCGCAAAAATCTAAGAAAAAAATTCTTCTCGTCCTAAACCACTTGGCCAATTTAGCTGAAACTTGACAGAGATGTTCCTTGGGTGAAGCTCTTCAAAAATTGTTAAAAGAAATTAATTTCATCAAAAACTCTGGTTTCCATGGTAACGGAAATGTTGGAAAATGGCCAAAAATGGCTTGAAATCTCGGAAAAAAATTCTTCTCCTCCTTAACCCCTTGGCCAATCAAGCTGAAACTCGGCAGGGATGTTTTTTCCGTGAAGTTCGAAATTTCATCCAAAACTCTGGTTTGCGTGGTTACAGAAAGGCTGGAAAAAGGACAAAAATTGCTGAAAATCTTAGAAAAACTTCTTCTCTTCCTAAACCACTGGGCTAATTAAGCTGAAACATGGTAGTGATGTTCTTTGGGTGAAGCTCTACCAAAATTGTAAAAACATTTTTATTCAAACAAAATCTATGGTTTACATGGTTTTGGAAATGTCAAAATATTACCAAAAATATCAGAGAAGGTTAATCTTCGCCTTAAATATTTGGCATATCTTAAACATGGCAGGGATATTCTTAAGGTTTAGGTCTACTAAGCTTGAATTCAATTCCATCAATAACTTTGTTTGCAATTAAAAAGAAAATTAAATTGCAGTAGAAATTAAAGTCTGTTTCTTTTAGATCCACCCTAATTGTACATCAGACAAAATTTCTGGTATTTATAAAATTGTTGACAAGTTATAAGTTGACTTACTCAGGTGGGCGATATAGGATCATTATGGTCCTCTTGTTATCAACACTGATCTCTTATAGATAAGAGGGGTTAATGTCTATATAAACTAAATTCTTTGAAGGTACGCTTTGGAATCTTCTCGACGACAATTCAAGAGTTCATTTAGCATTGTAAGTCTTTTCTTAGGCATGAATTCATTACCAAAAAGAACCACGACGAAACAATTATATCTTACTTCGTTACTGACACAATCATTAATGTTCGCAAAATATATTAAAACAGTAACATGAATCAATTTCAATCATCGCAAATTCACGAAAAAAAGCTTATCTATGGGATTAGCTTCTGAATTATCATGTTAGGGTGAATTTACAGTTTAAGTGATGGATCGCTGGTCTCGCCATTGACCTCTTTTTTTTACCAAATCCTCAACTATCTAAACGTGATTAAACTGCAGAAATATATAGCAATTGACGTGACCGAACGGTTTGTGGGCGCAATAAACCTCGTAACATCAGGCTGATGTTATGACGTTTAAGTAACCCATCTAGGAAAATTATTTTGAAACAATCTTGCGGAAAATATCTAAGTTTAATAGTAAGATTCTCATTATAAATCGGCGTTTTGATTGGTCAATCGTTTTTTTGATTGAGAGCAGCGATCTGTGACTAGGGTGATCTTCAATGTAATGCAATAATCAAATGTCGATGGCAAATCATCGCAGTTAAGATCCATATAGTTAGGTACATCGTGAAATTGACATTCATCTCAATCAAAACCATTCTAAATCGCCCTCAAAGCACTCAATTCATGCATTCAAAACACTCACTCAAGCCATTCAAAAACGCTCAAAATCACTAAAAAGATAAGATCAACAGATTCATTCTAAGTTGATATAGCAAGTAAAAAAGCGATTTAACCGCAATAATTGAAATCATGAATTTTAATTTTAAAATAAGCATTATTGGATAACATCCCTTTAACTTCACTAAAAAAAATCACTCATTCAATGTTATTCTAAAATCATTCAAAAACCATTCACCTTATCATTTCGCGATGTGGTTAACTGCAAGTCATTTCTTGACAATCAGAGAAAGACAGCATCTGCGTCTCGTCAAAAGCATGTTCGTTTACGAAGATAAATCATCTCTACGAACGAAGAAAAAACACGTGAAAAACGATGCATTTTTTCTAAGATAATGCTTTATAATTAAGAAGAATTTGTACGTAATTTCCGTGCATTGTTAACACAGCGTGATAAATATGAAGTCACGAGCCTAGCATATTGTACATTCTGCGAATTCTGGAGTTCTTTTAACAAGAAACATGTTCTTTTCCACTGTTTTATGTACAGATATTAATTATCCACAGAACATTACGACCGACTTCGTTTGATTAAAACAAGCTAAAGAATTTTACATTCTTTGCATTTCTGATGAAAAAAAAAAAGATTCCAATTTCGGTACAAAGGTGTTAGTACAACCATATTTAAGGGTCTCAATTTTCTGTGGCACTAATTTCTTATCATTCTTTTCATTGGGCGCTTTCCGAACAAACTCTTTTTGACGGATGGTAATGGCGTAACTGCCATTTCGCACATTACGCAATTGCGTAATACAAATAAATCTTCTTTCGAAAAATATCTAAAATGTATAATGAAAAGTCGCTTATTCAAGATGTAGTTACGATTTTTTAAATATTCACCGACGCTCAAATCATAAAAAAGGGTGAACGGGTAGAGGACATTTATCTTTTGTAACAGTCCACATATTGCCTTAATCCTATGTATTCCTATAACATCTGAGTGCGTATAAATTCCAAAGCCAATTTACGCCTATGGAAGGTGTGGCCCACTGAATTCCGGGTTGTGCAACCTATGCAATATAAAGAATTATATAGAACAATTGTTTTCTACATGATATTACAAAATATCTATAAAAATGAAATAACATGAAAAATAAGGTGTGATTTTTCAGTTATATAGATTACTTTAAAGACTGATAAGTTCTCATGTTTGCCCCTTTTGACCCCATTAATTTTATGGTCAAGGGGTCAATGACTCCAAAAGTTAAAAAGCGTGCACAGGCCCTCATTACAACAAATGTTTAAAATTACGCCCCATAAGACTGTTTCCTTGCAGTGAATACGTGAAGTTAGGTTTTAATTTAAATCCATTTGCTGGTTTTGGTTTAGGTTAACGAGATGCTGCTAGCACAATCTGCGCAAAAATGCCTCCGAATAACGGCTCTTAAAATTTCATAAAAGAGCGGAATTTGTATGCCGCTCTATGTATCACAGATTAGTGTTTCTGTTTTAAGCGATAGAGTCATCATTTCTGTCAATGGCTCATCATTGTTACAAGTTTTTCTGTCAATATATCTGTCAAGACTTCATCAAAGCAGACTAATTTTTCTGTCGTCAGTAGTTTAGTCGAATCAACAGTTGCGGTAATGTGTTTTGGAGGATGTACTATTGGAACACCTGTTCCTATTCATTAACCAAGAATCTATTGTATGACTTTCCTGCTTACATTAAGCATAAGCTACGTAGTGATACGATGATGCATGTTTTAAATTGATGCTTTGTGATCACCGTCGACTCTATACAAACCCAGATTTAAAATCAGAAGTGTATACTTATATCTGACGAATTCTCTGATCCATTCATGCTGAATGTGAGCCTTTGTTATCACCCTGTGTCAGTCGTGCGTAGGATGTCTTCCGTCGAAACTTGTGAACAATTATTTTAAGATCCCATCAACAATTGGACCATTTTCACCCAAACTTGGGTGACCCGTCTAAAATTTTGGTATTGAAAATTTGTTTTATCCCCGAATATAGGTGTAGTTAAGCGGGATTACTTTAACTATTTAATCTTCAAACATATCCCAAACCTAAAGGACAATTTTAACCAAACTTGGTATGAATATAGATGACTCCTCTGAAAAAATTGTCGTAAAAAATTGATCGGCCCCCCAAAAGAGGGGCGTTGCATGGCATGTCTGGGTTTGACTTCGAAATCGTTAAATATGAACGTCGATTCTTCAATGTAATAACTGTTTAGATAGATGAAAGATAAGTCTGTTCATATTTTGACTGTAGAAGTCTGAAGTTCAAAGTGAGGGATAGTATTGAAGGTGCAATAACTAATGTACCCAATCTATTCCTGGATTCCACTGTATGCAAGCCAAAACACCTGATCAAAGCATATATAGGGTCTTTATGAGTTGCTAGAAATTAATTTGATGATCATTAGTCTTATAACAGCGATAAATTTGGTATCGAAAAAGAATGCCACTCCTTTTTCTGGAATCTATATTGCTGTTTGATCTTTATTCCGCTTTTCTTTTGCTATTAAAAACGGGAGGACGACGGACGACCAGAATATACTGCAGACGTTAATATCCTGAAATAGAAATTAACTTATCGGCCTATGCATAGCTTGGTTTTATCGGCATGACTTTACCTTTATGCAATGAATAATTAACCGATGAATACATTTATCATCGACGGTAGCCGCAAGCTTTCGAAAACCATCGTAAATACGTGTAGTGTATGGTTTATAAAAATGTTTGTTTAATGTAACAGTTCCAATACAAACTGTTTGACCGTGTGGTCGAGAGGTCTAGTCTGATGACTACAAGTGCAGTGATCATCAGTTCGAATTTGTTTTCATCCCACTGTTTTTTTTTTATCATTTTTATCTTTATTTTTATTTTATTTTTTCTGTTAGCTCCCATTTGACTAGTTGTCTCGTGTTTGAATGACAATAATTGTTTTGAACATCCCGTTTCATTTATCAAATTCTATCTCCTGAACTCAAATATGGAAAACACAAGACGTGTCGATGGGCCTAAAGAGCAAATTTGGTTGAAAATCGAAGACCTATGTTGGATGAGTAGCTTGAGTACCGGAAGAGTTGTCGTTGTAGAATTCGTAAGAGAAATACTAGGCATCTTAAGTTAATCCATAGTCAAATGAGACAGAAACCCGTAGTAATGCAGTATCGTTACTGTGAAAATGAAATCATATTGTATAATATATATATGGCGTCACGTTTTAAACGTACGTCTAGTACATAAAGAAGAGGTCAAAAAGTATTAGAACAGACGATTTAAAACACCTTAGTACAAGGGCTATAATAAGAACTAATCTTAGAATAAGGATGCATTTCTATTTTGATTGCGTTTATAAGAGTATAAATGAATTTTCTACAAGCTCTTTTTTGACTTTTTTTTTAAAAAAAGATAGCTTTTCAACGCAAGTAATCGATAGTTTGATATTTTACCAAACACCGATTGAATGTTTGGTTTGAAGTTTTCATGGCTGACACAAATTATGGTAATGTTTATCAGAATAATTCGAACAGTATTTTCATTCCTTTTTTCAAATGCAGCGTTTTTGATCAAAATCGAAATCCGGGTGTTAAAAAAGAACCAATCAAATTTGTGAAAAGTTTCCCCATTGGGAATTGCATCAGCAACATCGAAAGTAAACAACTCAATTTTGTTTACATTCGTCGATACAAAAACAGGTTGTTTTTGTTTATCAATACTTTCAAATAAACTAGGTCGAACCTATGTAAATGATTGCATTATTTCTGTCAGCTCTTTTGCTTTGTTTTATATGATTCAGATTATTTGTCCATTGATAGAAGTTCATATAGAAGATCGGAGGTGCGTTCGTCAAAGTGAGATTCTTAAGATTCGTATTAAGATTTTTAAGATAGAGCGTTCGGTAGAGCGAGATTTTTAAGCCGCTCAATGAGAATCTTCAGATAAGGAAACGAAGGTGGTTTTGAATTGGCTTAAAACGAGTAGTCATTGCGACGTCGAATGCTTTCACCAAAATTATCAAAATCGTTCATTATGATGTCTTTAAAAAACTCATTAAGCGGGTTTTTTCATCTTGCTCTTACGCACCTCTCCTCTCTTCGATCAGTAGGAAAGTGCAACCATGTCAGGAAGGTCATAGTCCGGATGTGTGTTTCTTAGATTAAGATTTATTTTTCGATTATGATTTTTAAGCGGTTTGATAAGGATCTTTTTATATCTCCATGAGGAAATGAAGATAGTTTTACATTGGCTTAAAACGAGTAGCAATGACAAGGTCACTCAAAATATTGAAAATCGTTTCTTATGACGTCTAAATAAACTTATTTTGTGGGATTTTTCATCTCGTTCTAAAAAACGCACCTCAGGATTTACATACCTTTGCCAACGTTTTTAAACTAAACCCCGCTTAACACGTGAGAACACGTGCAAAGCTGTGCACTATCTCTCGACTTTGCAAACGTTTTCATCCTGACCACAGGGTAGTTTTTTATCACAGGGCGTCCGACCGTTCGTCATTTACTGACTTGTTTTATTTATTTGAGATTGCGGTGAAACAGTCAAAAGGAGAAAATATAACATTATATATTGTCAATCTTAATATTTCGTCTCAGTAAATTTGTGACAAAGAATCCTGCATAAAAAATGTTGAAGAAAGACAAAACTTCTTCTTTTTTTTGCGTTGTTTGCTGTTGCCGATGTTCTTTCGGCAGAACATATATATTTTCAACCTATCAAATTCAACAAATCTTTTGATGAGATAAGGCATCTGATTTAATTTATCAGCATATTTTCGCGTCTATGATCTATAAATAAATGATGCACGTCTGCTTTTTGTTTTTAATCAAAGATAACAAGTCGGCGTTTTTCGTGGATTATTTATTTAACTTCCAACATTCAAAAAAGACGATCGACTGAATTAAGCCGCGGCCTTATTTAAAGTTTCATATGAATTATGTTTTATTGCGTTTGGTCATCAAACCATATTATGGCAAAAATATCAACCATAAACGATCGGAAAGCAATAAAGAAAGAATGCTTTTCTTCAAGCGTTTCGACCAAAGTACCGCCACTGACCGAATTACCTAAAATTGATCAGAAATTACTACACTTACGTCCGAGGTACCTCCCAGTTCACGTTAAAGTCCGGGATAAGTTCCGGATGACCTACACGTATTTAAATTGGGCACGTTAACTGCTAATATCACCATTGAAAGTTTAACAGTTTTAATGACAAATATACTCTCCAGTCTCAAGTTAAGCCAATGATAAAAAACAACAACAAAAAACACACTCTCACACACATAAAACCCCCGATCGAACCAGATGCATTAAGTATATGCATCAAACAGGAACACCCGTTTTTGTTTATAAGCTCAGCGTATAATTCAAAGCTCATGTTCTGTTTGAAAATATTATTGGTCTTAAATCGTACAGACAAATTAAGCAGACATGCAGACGTGCAATTTCTTTTCAGATTCTTGTTGCAGAAAAATTGAAGAATTGATGTGAGCTTAAATGCATTATCTATTGCACAGGAATTAAAAGAAATGTTATCATAATTGAATTATTTGATGTTCGACGATAACAAAAAGAAGGTCTTTCCATATCTTAGCCCATCTTTTTGAATCTTACCAAAAGAAAAAGTAATAGTGATGTTATTTGCAGAATTGAAAAAATCTTTATTAATCTGTTTTCTAATTATCCCTTCCTTTAACGGTGGGAATGTCTTGGTAAGGGTTGTAATACTTTAAGACGCACTGCAAGTGAGATGAACGCGCAAAAATAATAGGGTAATTGAGATTATTATATTTCGTCTGTTAGATGTATTTATAGATAGTGCACGCCTGTTTCCGTTTGACTGGGAGATGTTGTTTATTAAAGCACGAGTTAAGATTAATAGAATGAAATCCTGTTCTGTTGAAAAATAGACAAATAGAACACCAGGATGATTATCTCAATTTAGCTTTTGTTTTCTGTCAAATACGCTGTAGCCTTTTTTAATCAAACACCATTCAACAAAAGTGAGGGGAAAGTAAAGGCGAATTATAGCCCATAATCTGTGCAGTCTGATTAGGGTCGACACTTTACGCACAACCCAAATTGTCCGTTTTCGCGTGACGGGTCACATATGCGTTGTGTATCTTTCCAAAAACAATCACTATATTCTTTATGAGAAAGCTGCCATGCCCTGGCCCAAAATATCGTCAATTGTGTACTCATAAACGATGCCTTTTTGTGAGTTATTTATCTGCAGAAATATATAGCAACTGGCATGAAACAAAGACCGAACCATTTGTGGGCGCTATAAACGTCCGACCTTCAGCTGAAGTTACGACGTTTAAATAGCCTATCTACGAACATAAATGAAACAAATATGCTGAAAAATCGAAGATTCAGGGTAAGATTCTCATTATCAATGGGCGTTTTGATTAGTCAATCGTTTTTTGATTGAGAGTAGCTATCTGTAACTAGGGTGATCTTCAATGCCATGCAATAATCAAATGTCGATATATCAAATTATCTCAGTTAAGATCCAATATAGTTAGGTTAATCGTGAAATTGACATTCATCTCAATCAAAACCATTTAAAATCGCTCTCAAAGCGCTCCATTCATGCATTCAAAACACTCACTTAAGCTATTCATAAACGCTCTAAAATCACTAAAAAGATAAGATCAACAGCTTCATTCTAAGTTAGCTAGAATATAGCTAGAGAAAAAAGGCGATTTTACTGCAATAATTGAAATCATGAGGGTCTGATTTGTTTTTGAAGAAATATGTAGCTTTCTATATGACTTGTATTTTGTTAAAGGGGGTAATAAATAACGCTTATTTTGAAATAAGCATTATTGGATTATGTCCCTTTAATTTCACTTAAAACTCACTCATTCAATGTTATTCTAAAATTATTCAAAATCATCCACCTTATCAATTTCGCGATGTTGTTAACTGCAATTCATTCTTGACAATCAGAGAAAGACAGCATCTGCGTCACGTCAAAAGCATGTTCGTTCACGAAGATAAATTATCTCTACGAACGAAGGAAAAAACACGTGAAAAACGATGCATTTTTTCTAAGATAATGCTTTATAATTAAGAAGAATTTGTACGTAATTTCCGTGCATTGTTAACACAGCGTGATAAATATGAAGTCACGAGCCTAGCATATTGTACATTCTGCGAATTCTGGAGTTCTTTTAACAAGAAACATGTTCTTTTCCACTGTTTTATGTACAGATATTAATTATCTACAGAACATTACGACCGACTTCGTTTGATTAAAACAAGCTAAAGAATTTTACATTCTTTGCATTTCTGATAAAAAAGAGTCCAATGTCGGTACAAAGGTGTTAGTACAAATTAACTAGAGATGAAGAGAGTTCTTGATTTTTAACATTCAATTTCCAGTTTACTTTACCAAAACACACTGTATTTCTGTGGGGTCTAAATTCTGCAGATTTGCCATATTTAAGGGACTTTAAAATCTGTGGCACTCATTTCTTATCATCTACGTTCATTGGGTGCTTTCCAATAAAAGTCTTTTTTTGGCAGATGGTAATGGCGTAACTACCCTTTAGCACATTACGCAAGTGCGTAATGCAAATAAATCCTCTTTCGAAAAATATTATTCAAGCTGTAGTTACAATGTTTTAATTATTCACCGACGCTCAAATCATAAACAAAAGAGCCAATCAAGATTTCGCAAACAATTTTTTTTTGAAAAAGATCATTCCGGTAAAGTTTGATTAAAATCGGCCCAGTGGTTCAGGAGAAGATGACGTTCAATGTGAAAAAATGCCACGCCCTGCCAAGGCCATATTTATGGACCAATCAAAATTTCGCGAAGAGGATCACCCAAAAAACATTCTGGTTATGTTTCATTGAAATCGACCCAGTAGTTCAGAAGAAGAAGAAGTTTTAAGATTATTGACGACGGGCGACGGACGACGCACGATGGACTCGGGGCGATCCTTATAGCTACCCTTGAGCACATTGATCAGGTGAGTTAAAAAGGGGGAGCAAGTAGAGGACATTTATCTTTTGTCACAGTTCACATTGCCTTTATCCTGTGTATTCTTTTGTGGTCGACTTCTGAGTGGGCATAAATTCCAAAGCCAAGTTACGCCTATGGGAGGCAATGTGCGAAAACATATATCCAAATTACGGCTCTTAAAATCGTTACAATTTCATTAAAGAGCGTATTTTGCATGCCGCTCTATGTATCACATATAATCTATTTCTGTTTTAAGCGATAGAGGCATCATTTCTGTCAATGGCTCATCATTGCTACACGTTTTTCTGTCAATATATCCGTCAAGACTTCATCAAAGCAGACTAATTTTTCTGTCATCAGTAGTTTAGTCGAATCAACAGTTTCGATAATGTGTTCAAGAGGATGTTCTATTGGAACACCTGTTCCTATTCTTTAACCAAGAATCTATTGTATGACTTTCCTGCTTACATTAATCATAAGCTACGTTGTGATACGATGATGCATGGTTTAACACTTTCCTGTTTTACAAAATTTTGGACCAGTCCAAATTTAAAGATTTTGCAGACGATAATTCAAAGTGGATTTAATTTGAAAAATAACCATTCAGTAGGGTAGAAAATAGTGTGGAAAAAGAAGAAATTTCTTGTCAGAATCGATTTCTTCTTTTTTCACAATATTTTCTCAATCATAATATCACAGGCACTTAAAAAGCAGGGATTAAACAGCAAAGGGTTAAATTGAGGCTTCGGATCACAGTGGACTTTATACAAACCCAGGTTTAAAATCAGAAGTGTATACTTATATCTGACGATTCCTTTGACCCCTCAGATCCCCCGCTAATGCTGAATGTGAGCTTTTGTGTCAACTTGTGTCCGCCGTGCGTAGGACGTCTTCTATCGAAACTCGTCAACAACTATTTAAGATCTCTTAAAGAAATGGGCCAATTTCCACCAAACTTTGATGACACTTCTGAAAATTTGGTCGGGAAAATTTGGTTTGGTGGAGCGGGGTCGCTTTGATACTGAAATCTTCATGCATCTTTCAAATCTTTGATTGGCTCCCAAGTACACCCTTCACAAGGCCGGTCTGAGTTGACTTCGAAATCTTTGAATATGAACGTCAAGTTTACAATGTAACAACTGTATTTAAAGATAGATGAAAGAAAAACCTACTCATATTTTGACTGTAGAAGTCTGAAGTTCAAAGTGTGGGATAGTATTGAAGGTGCAATAACTAATGTACCCAATCTTTTTTCTGGATTCTACTGTATGCAAGCCAAAACACCTGATCAAAGCATATATACGGTCTTTATGAGTTGCTAGAAATTAATTTGATGATCATTAGTCTTATAACAGCGATAAAGTTGGTTTAGAAAAGGAATGCCACTCCTTTTTCTGGAATCTATATTGCTGTTTGATCTTTATTCCGCTTTGCTTTTGCTTTTAAAAACGGGAGGACGACCAGAATGAACTGCAGACGTTTATATCCTGAAATATAAATTAACTTAACGGCCTGTGCATAGCTTGGTTTTATTGGTCTGACAATGACCAGGGGCCAGTTTCATCAAAATATTTAGGACGTATTTTTGTCCTACCGATTACTTCAAAGTGTGGGATAGTATTGAAGGTGCAATAACTAATGTACCCAATCTATTTCTGGATTCAATGACCAGGGGCCAGTTTCATCAAAATATTTAGGACGTATTTTTGTCCTACCGATTACTTTCGAAACAGTAACATTACTGAAATCACTGAAAATGGGTATTGATAGATTGGTGATACGTGTTTTTCGTTCTTAATATGTGGTAAGTCATCGGTAAGACAAAAATACGTCTTAAATGTTTTGATGAAACTGGCCCCAGTATTCTAAGTGTGAATAGAACTTGATTATTCTAAACTGGCTTTGCATGTGGTAAAGTGTGAAATTATTGACATAACTTGACCTTTATGCAATGAATAAATTAACCGATGAATACATTTATCATGCAAGCTTTCAAAAAAAATCGTAAATCCGTGTAGTGTATTGGTTTTAAAAATGTTTGTATAATGTAATAGTTCCAATACACACAGTTTGACTGTGTGGTCGAGAGGTCTAGTCTGATGACCACAGGTGCAGGGATCATGAGTTCGAATCTGCTTTCATCCCACTGTTTTTTTTTTGGTTTTTTTTTATTTTATTTTTATTTTCTTTTTTCTTTTCCCCACTTGACTAGTTGTCTCGTGTTTGAATGACAATAATTGTAATGCACATCCAGTTTCATTTATCGCATTCTATCTCCTGAACTCAAATATGGAAAACACAAGACGCTGTCAAAGGGCCTAAAGAGCAAATTTGGTTGAAAATCGAAGACCTATGTGGGATTAGTAACTTGAGTCTCGGAAGAGTTGTTTTGGTAGAATTCGTAAGAGAAATGCCAGGCACCCATAGTTAAGCCCCCCCCCCCCCGCGCAATATGACCAAGCGCCCCCCCCCCCCCCGCGCAATATGACCGAAAAATATAAAAAGATTCCATAAAGCCATTCAAACAAATAAAAAATAAATAACAGGAAAACCAAATACATGTATTTTATAACATACATCAAATCTCTTTGAGAATCGAGTGGTATTAAACATTAATCAAAAGTAAAAAAATCTATAAAATGGATTGAAACCTAGAGGAAATATAAATATGCTGTCATAGTGACCCGAGCCACTGTCTTTCGTCTTCTGATTCTTTAATCTTTCCACGTGCAATGACAAGTATCTACTCATCACAGTGTCATTTAATAGGTATATATTATGAAACTTGGTTCACGAAGTTAAACGAGACCTAATGGAGATACCATGTGACAATCAGTCTAGCATGTTATGTATGCTTATAGAGGTAACGGTCAGTCATGACAATGATATCACACTATATCGTCAAAATAAACTTATGACTAACTTGCATGTAATCTGTTTTTCTTCTATTAATTAAACCTCTCAGTTGTTGATATCTAAAACGTTCAATTTCTGGCCAAATACGATACACCATACATATCTGTGATTTTTTTCTTTCAAATCAAATGGTTGATACTAAACTATTCAAAAGAACACGAAACTCGTAAAGAAGAGGCCAAAATGCTTTAGAACAGACGATTCGAAACGCCTTAGCACAAGGGCTATGATTAGAACTGATCTTAGAATATGGATGCAGTTCTATTGACATTGCGTTTGTAAGAGTATAAATGAATTTTTTACAAGCTCTTTTCAAAGAGTTTAAAATTTATGCGTGTGCTACCTTTTTGACTTTTTTTAAAAAAAAGAAAGCTTTTCAACGCACGTAATCGATAGTTTGATATCTTACCAAACACCGTGGGAATGTTTGGTTTGAAGTTTTCATGGCTGACACAAATTAGAGTAATGTTTATCAGAATAATTCGAACAGTATTCATATTCCTTTTTTTTAAATGCGGCGTCTTTGATCAAAATCGAAATCGAAGAACCGATAGAATTTGTGAAAAGTTCCCCCATGGATATTGCATGGAAATTGCATCAGCAACAGCGAAGTAAACAACACAATTTTGTTTACATTCGTCGATACAAAAACAGGTTGTTTTTGTTTATCAATACTTTCAAATAAACTAGGTCGAACCTATGTAAATGATTGCATTATTTCTATCAGCTCTTTCGCTTTGTTTTATATGATTAAGATTATCTGTCCAGTAATAAAAGTTCCTATAGAAGATCGGAGGTACGTACGCCAAAGTGAAATTCTTAAGATTCTTATTACGATTTTAAAGATAGAGCGTTCAGTAGAGCGAGATGTTTAAGTCGCTCAATAAGAATCTTAAGATATCTCAATGAGGAAACGAAGGTGGTTTTGCATTGGCTTAAATTTTAAGCAGCTTAATAAGAATCTTTTATATCTTAATGAGGAAACGAAGATGGTTTTGCATCGGCTTAAAACGAGTAGCCATGGCGACGTCTAATGCTTTCACCCAAATTATCGAAAATCGTTCATTGTGACGTCTTAAAAATCTCATTAAGCATGGTTTTTCATCTTGCTCTAACGCACCTCTCCTGTCTTCGATCAGTAGGAAAGAGCAACCATGTCAGGAACCTCATAGTCCGGAGGTGCGTCTCTTAGATTTAGATTTTTTTCGATTATGATTCTTAAGCGGCTTGATAAGAATCTTTTAAATCTTCATGAGGAAATGAAGATAGTTTTACATTGGCTTAAAACGAGAAGCCTTGACGACGGCAAATGTTTTCACTCAAAATATTGAAAATCGTTTCTTATGACCTCTAAATAAACTTAATTTGCGGCATTTTTCACCTCGTCCTAAAAAAACGCACCTCGGAATTACAGATTTTTGCCAACGTTTTAAATTGTACCCCGCTTAACATGTGAGAACATGTGCAAAGCTCGGTACCATCTCTCGACTTTGCAAACGTTTTCATCCTGAACACAGGGTTGATTTTTTTATCACAGGGCGTCTAACCGTTCGTCGTTTTCTGACTTGTTTTTTTTTATTAGAGATTGCGGTGAAAACAGTCAAAAGGAGAAAATATAACAGTTCATATTGCCAATCTTACTTTTTCGTCTCGGTATATTTGTGACAAAGAATCCTGCATAAAAATGTTGAAGAAAGACAAAACTTCTTCTTTTGTTGCGTTGTTTGCTGTTACCGATGTTCATTCGGCAGAACATATATATTTTCAACCTATCAAATTCAACAAATCTTTTGATGAGATAAGGCATCTGATTTAATTTATCAACATATTTTCGCGTCTATGATCTATAAATAAATGATGCACGTCTGCTTTCTTGTTTTTAATCAAAGATAACAAGTCGGCGTTTTTCGTGGATTACATATTTAATTTCCAACATTCAAAAAAGACGATCGACTGAAATAAGCCGTAGCCTTATTTAAAGTTTCATATGAATTGTGTTTTATTGCGTTTGGTCATCAAACCATATTATGGCAAAAATATCTCCATAAACGATCGGAAAGCAATAAAGAAAGAATGCTTTTCTTCAAGCGTTTCGACCAAAGTACCGCCACTGACCGAATTACCTAAAATTGATCAGAAATTACTACACTTACGTCCGAGGTACCTCCCAGTTCACGTTAAAGTCCGGGATAAGTTCCGGATGACCTACACGTATTTAAATTGGGCACGTTAACTGCTTATATCGCCAGTTAATGTTTAACAGTTTTAATGACAAATATACTCTCCAGTCTCGACTTAAGCCAATGATAAAAAACAACAACAAAAAACACACTCTCCAACACATAAAACCCCCGATCGAACCAGATGCATTAAGTAAGTGCATCAAATAGGAACACCCGTTTTTGTTTATAAGCTCAGCGTATAATTCAAAGCTCATGTTCTGTTTGAAAATATTATTGGTCTTAAATCGTACAGACAAATTAAGCAGACATGCAGACGTGCAATTTCTATTCAGATTCTTGTTGCAGAAAAATTGAAGAATTGATGTGAGCTTTAATGCATTATCTATTGCACAGGAATTAAAAGAAATGTTATCAAAATTGAATTATTTGATGTTCGACGATAACAAAAAGAAGGTCTTTTCATATCTTAGCCCATCTTTTTGAATCTTACCAAAAGAAAAAGTAATAGTGAGGTTATTTGCAGAATTGAAAAAAATCTTTATTAATCTGTTTTCTTATTTATCCCTTCCTTTAACGGTGGGAATGTCTTGGTAAGGGTTGTAATACTTTAAGACGCACTGCAAGTGAGATGAAATAATAGGGTAATTGAGATTATTATATTTCGTCTGTTAGATGTATTTATAGATAGTGCACGCCTGTTTCCGTTTGACTGGGAGATGTTGTTTATTAAAGCACGAGTTAAGATTAATAGAGTGAAATCCTGTTCTGTTTAAAAATAGACAAATAGAACACCAGGATGATTATCTCAATTTAGCTTTTGTTTTCTGTCAAATACGCTGTAGCCTTTTTTAATCAGACACCATACAACAAAAGTGAGGAGAAAGTAAAGGCGAATTATAGCCCGTATAATATTTACAATGAAATCTTAATTTATCTAAATTATACTCGTGATCAATTATTGTTGATATGATTCATTGTGAATGGCCAAATTAGAAGATTGATCAATATCCTGAACAAATACTATTGACACAGTATTAATCGTGCATGGGCCTTTTTACACTCGCCAAGCAACTGAAGCCAACTGAAGCCAGTTGTTATAAAAATAGGACCATCCCAAAAACAGCTTGTGTATTGTTTAGCTAAATGAAAATGAGATTTAAGATTAATGCTTTCGAATAAAAATTGTATTTTTCATTTGTTACAATTTCGCTTTGTATTGCCTTGGATAGCCAAAATAAGAGAAGAGAGACAAATATCTAAGAAAAAATTTTATACACTATGACATATTGCTTAAAATAGCAGACAATCATAATACAAAGATACCCCTTTTCATTATCGTTAAACTGAAGCAGTCATAAGTTTTTAGTTGTCTAGAAAAAATTAAATGTGATTTATAGCTTGATGCCCATCCTATTAACATTTATTGAGAAATTGGCGCAGCATGTTTGGAGAACAGCGCTGTCAAAGGGCCATCCCACTGACCTTAAAGACGTCAAAAAGTACATCAATGTCTCAGATATATTAGACAATATCGAAAACTCATTTACTACACTGTTTGATCGACCAATCCTTAGTCTATTTTATTTGCCATGGGGTTGTACCTCATAATAAACACAGAAGAGAATTATTATATTCCCTGTAAAGTTTTCTTTTTATATATATATGGCTTTCATTGTCAATTCAGTAACAACTCAACTCTGATAATAAATTCTTATAACTGAGCGGTGTTTACTTACCACTTGTTCTTTTAAAAGGAAACTGGAGAGCTTTGGCCAAAATAGACGTCACAGCGACAATTTTCAATGACGCGGCTATCTCAAAAAAGTGTAAATACGCGTATGATCGGGATTTTCTTTCCAATATCACCATCATTTTCATAATAACATTCAGGCTCATTATTAGTTTATTATTCTTCTTATTATTATTATCATCATTAACTTGTATTATTAATCAAACCCCAGTATATGTACTTTAAGTTTGATCACTTAAGATAAGGAAGAGTCTTAAGTCTTTGAACAGATCTGAGAATGACATATGTAGGGTAGCACATTTTTGATGCATTAGTTTCAATGAAACGGGGGAAATGTTTTTACGTAAAAAGTTGCTCTTTGATCATGTACTTTTGACTATAAGCACAGATAAGTAACAACGCAACAACAGAAGAAGTTTTGTCTTTCTAGAACATTTTTTATGCAGGATTCTTTGTCACAAATTTACCGAGACGAAAAAGTAAGATTGACAATATAAAGAACTCCGAGTGATCGGTGACCAAAAACACAAACTCAAATCGCCTTAGAATCACATAATTTTTTATCTTTGTCAGACCATGCAGTCAATACTACACGAGCCCAAACTATTTTTTCTTTCTTTTTTTAAAGAAAATTTATCCCATATGAATGAACATTTTCTTTTAATCTAATATAATTCGCACTGCCAAATAAGTGAATTACCAAAATTTTTATACCCTGCTTTCGTTTATTTCTACCTATTTGACATTATCTAAGCAGAGCCAATAAACAAAAAGCACCATGGCGTTGTATAGTAATCAGTACAAAATAATTTGCTGTAAGCAAATTTGTCACAAAAAACTCACATTTCGTCTCATTTTTGTGAGATTAATAAGTGGTAAATATTCTTTTAACACTTAACTCTTATTTGTCTTTTTTATGTAAGATAAATATGCAATATCGAAAAATATTTCATCCTGTAAATTTGTTGCTCATCCGTTAAAATGTTTATTAATCTTATTATTTTTTTACCTTTATTTACCTTCCTAGGACGGCAGGTAAGCCTTCAGCTCCTAAAGGTCCGTCCTTTTTTATTCTCTGTATGTTTGTGTAGAAGCAAACGATTATTCACTTTATAATCTAACTGTGGGACCAGCCATATGAGGCGATTAGACAAATGAAGAATGAGAAAAGTCAAAAGCAGAGTTTAAATATTCACATTTCAATGATTTGTTAAATAAAATGCAAACATTCTCTCTGTCAACACGTGAACCGAGACAATTTTAGAACAAATATATTTACCTCTGTTTAATAGGGAATTTTTATATCTAAAGTTTCTTTGCTTAACAATTTTCCTTAAAGATATCTTTTTTTGTGACGACCTATATTTATGTATGTCAAAAAAGAATCCACATAAAATGCTCTCTTTTATCCTTATATGAAATCATTCTATGGGTGGTGTATTTCCGATTGAGACAGAACCCATTTCTAAACTTCCAGCATAAACTCTATGTTGTTGGTGTTTATTAGTATTGTCGTGTCAAGTCGGCTCCAATGGGTACTCAAAATGTATGGTTTCGTTGAAAAATGAATGATCTGTTCTCCACAAAAACCTGCCTAAATGACGACTCTGTGTGATTTCAGTTGTCTAACATAGATACTACAAAACAACAAATTTAGACTTATCCATTTCAAAAAAAAATGCAGATGTTAAATCAATGTGCATTAAAAAAGAAAAAAAAAAAAAAGATATAGTAAAATATTAACAAAAACATTGATAAACAGGTAGAAATTGCTTGAAAATTTCTCTATTTTTCCTTTCAATACTTAAAAAATTCAATTTGTGGGAAAATTGTTACAAAAACAATTCAAACCATTTTTTTCATGTTTTCTTGTTTTAGGAATAACAAAAATGCATTGTTTTTGATAATTTGATTTTAAGTCTATTGTCGATTGTATTGTCATTAAGGCAGTTTTTTCTGGAGAATGGGTCAAATATTTCGAACGTTGTAACACCCTCTTAACCGGGGATCTTATACAGGTGACGTTGCATGTCAAACAAAAATTAACTCATCTTGTAGCTAATTGTCATCTATTACAGTTTTTATCCAATCAAGATATTTTCTAACTTTTGTATAAATCCCGAATTTCCCCTTTTCCCCGCAGCCTTCCCCGTAACTGGTAACCCCGTATACCACCCATCGGGTATCATTTCCGGTCTTTTTGGGGCACAATAAGGGGCCACCACTGTCCCCTGCACACGAGTCCAATCCACCCTTTTTGTATCCAGCACAGACTTGGGTGTCATGAATATTATAATCAAATACTTTTTGACACTTTTTGCGATTCACTAATGGCACTTTAGCCTGTTTTAATATAGTCGATCCGAACACATGCGTATTCTTTTCCTTACCCCATCCTAAAATATGACACATAGTCCCCGCCGCGAATTTATCATTTTCTTCCGGTAAACACGCATACCCTATTCTGTCCGTTTGCGTTACCGGGCGTTCTAATTTTAATAAAGCTATATCATTTGTTATAGAATCAAAGTCATATTTTGGATGGGGAAAATCCGTGGATAATTTCAACGTTTGTTCCCCTTTATCATAGGCGTAAATGTCATGTTCTCCTACACGCACGTAAATTTTTCTCTTTTTCCGTTTCTTTCTAACACAATGCGCCGCCGTTAAAACCCACTGGGGAGCTATAAGTGTACCGCCACAAAACTGTTCTTTATATTTTTGTAGTATGGCAACCTGCAAGGAGAAAATACGTTGCTTTAGATACTAGATAATTTTGACGTTTCTATTTTGAAAATTAATATAGAAAATGTTTTTAAAAAATGAAGTAATTTGTAACTTTGCCGAAAGATGGATCAAAATTTTGACCATTTTAAACTTATTTTTTAACGATCATCGCATTTGACTCTTTATCTTACTGATATTTGTGATGCGCATCTCACATGTCTTCCAATATGCAAAACTGCACTCCAATTTATGTGATTTGTGCTTTCTAGGACACGATGAAACAGATTGTCCCTGTGGTGTTATTTTCCAAAAAGATGCTTCTCTTCTTACAAGCCACTTTTCATTTGGAATACAAATACCCCAAACCTTATTCAACTGCAATCTTACAGGAAAATGCATAATAAATAGATTCTTTATTCAAAACAATTCAATGTGTGATTATGATTTGAATGTACAAAGGTCGAACCGTGATGATAAATTCCTTAACGTTTAGTGATCAGCATATAAATACTTTCTTCTGACACAGGCTACTGATAGAATCAACAATTCATTTCATGGGTGCACCAGATAGTCCCTTTTCGCGTGACGGGACACCTTTGTTTAGAGACTCACCTGCCACGGCCAGCTATGTTTTTGTACCTGCTGTCCGCCAACTATTCTGTACGAGCCTCGTTTTTTACGGGGTCGTATTCCACATTGAGCAGCTACGTCAGTTAATACGGAATTATGGGACTTCATTCTACTCTCGTTACCTAGAAATATACAAGGCGAATTTCTCGTTACCTATAAATATACAATATGATTTTTTTCGGAACCTAGAAATATACAAGGTGAATTTCTCGTTACCTAGAAATATACAAGGTGAAATTCATTCATACAAATTCAATAAATATAGTGTATTAAGCGAACATTCTCTTTAACGTCCACTTTTTTGTCGTCCCATAAGTGGCCTGTTAATAAATATTTTACTGTAATTTATTCAAACATTACTAGACCCACGTTTAGTTACAATAAGAAACATTCTGATATTGACTTTCACCTAGATTAAAACCATTCTAAATAGCTCGCTCATTACTCAATTTATCAATTTAAAACTGTCTTTCAAAGCACTACCTGGATGGTACTTTAGGCTAGACTTTGTTAAAATATAAGCCAATTTTATCCAACAGTCATGCAGTTGCTTGTTCTGTACAAAATGACCCTTTTCCACAATGTTTTGGTTATACCGCTATAGTTATAATAGTCTTATGTTTTTCAACTGCTTGTGCTCATAAATAGCATCATTTTGATATATAATATTCCTGGACATACTGCTTTTTTCATGGCAAATGAATGCCCTTAAAATTAGCTCTCAAACACTTTACATGAACCTTAAGGTGAAATAGAATTTTTCAAAAAATTCGACAATATTTGGCATTTCTGTTACCATGCGTTTTTGATATATTTAAATTCTTTTTACAACTTTTGAAAAGCTTTACCCAAGGAACATCCATGCCAAGTTTTAATTTCATTGGCTCAGTTGTTTAGTAGGAGAAGAATTTTTTCTAAGATTTTCGGCAATTTTTGGCATATCTGTTACCATGGCAACCAGAGTTTTTGATAGAATTGAATTCTTTTAACTACTTTTAAGAGCTTCACCCAAGCAATTTGTGCTCAAGTGAGCTAGAAACAGCAAGAAGCCGAAAATCAAAATATATTGACTTTTATTCGAAATTAGGACAATAATTTCCTTATATGGAACAACACTTAACTAAATTTTGTAATTTGCGGAATTTCACCTCGTAGAAACATACAACCGGAGTTCAAACAAAAGCATGTTAAACCTGTTTTACTTCTATAAAAATTTGCATGATCTAATCTTTAGCCTTGATGAAATCACAACATCAGGTGTCTTCCCAAAACATTTATTGAAAGTCGCAGTGAAACCGTCCACAGGATATGTAATAAATGATTAAAAATGTTGGTACACATGTTGTTTCGTTTAACGAAGAACAAGATAGGAAAACCATTGTAACCATTGAAACTTAAAATTATCCAGACAAGTAAAAGATTTTAAATTATTTATCTTAAAATTAAGATTTTCTTGGTATTTTCAACGTGCCAATCACTGCCGTTCGCGGTGTTTATTAGTTAACACAACCTAAATATCCAACTCAACCGAATGTCAGTTATTTTATTTATAGCTATCAGGAATATCGTCCTTGGTTATCAACATACCAAAGCTTTAGTAACGATGCCTAAGTTACACACAATATGAGACAATTTCGTCACTGTATAAAATGGCCGGACGTGGAGC
The DNA here is from genome assembly GCA_948146395.1 of Fragum whitleyi. Taxonomy (NCBI): domain Eukaryota; kingdom Metazoa; phylum Mollusca; class Bivalvia; order Cardiida; family Cardiidae; genus Fragum; species Fragum whitleyi. The sequence goes on along the minus strand of OX411545.1, from coordinate 1,970,233 downwards.
AGGATTGGACGAAATTGATTTCCGGTTAGAATTTAACCAATGCTTATCCCTTATTCAACCGGTCACGGCTGTCGAAATGAAGGCATTAAAAAATCGAGAGATATGAACATACACATGTATCTTGAGTCGATTATAAACACACCCTAAGAACTGTTACAACTGACAAATACCTCTGCATGAAAACATGTTAAGGATTTGCAATGAAAACTGTTAAGGCGTCTGCTAATTTGTTTGATTACATGTCGGTTTCGACATTATTTGTACAACCAGAAGAAAAGTTTGACTTTTTATAAATTCCCATTCCATTCCTTGGATAATGAATAATCCAGATCGAAATATTTTTGATATTGATATTTCGGTAAAAAATAGTTTTGAGGTAAATTTGATCGAAAAACAGAGTTTTGTCTACTTCTTTTTGGAATTCTAGAACAGAATGAAGAAATATTGAAACATTTTGTCTGTTCTGCGTTAAAACCACTCAGTCTTCTCTATCATACCCGTTATCTAAAAGGAATGTCTTTTGTTTCGAAACTTATATGCATTATTTCAATTTTATGTGTATGTTACGAACTCTGCCTATTTCTTTTGGTATGTTACAGTATCTTCACTACAGTGTTACAACCTCTGTCATTGTTATTGCATACAAAAATCCCAGTTTTCTTGGCGCCAGGATTTTCAAAAAACACAAAAAGAAAGCGCAACGAAATCCGAGTTATCTTATATCTATGTCTTTTCTGCGAAATACGAGGTAGATGGGGAGAAATATCCCAAAAATTCATTTAGTGCGATGTATCTAAAAATAACACTCTGACCTCCTTTTTAATTTATGAAAAACAGTATACCTTCCCTCTTTTCAGTTATATCTGTCTTACTTTCAGGATAAGAAAGCACTCGCAAATGTTAATTATGCGAATGCCTATACTTGGTAGTCTAATCAACATCGTAAAACATTGACCTGCATTAAATGAAAGGGATCTTGTCAAGAAGGTGTAAGCTTAAAATCCCCAAATCGAAATGGACTGAACATTCTCAAAATTATCGGTTTAAATCTCTTCTATCCAATATGAATGTTTTGTTCAAATAAATCACATTTGCTGTTCTTAAAAAATGTAATAAATGGAATCACGGTGCTTATTTAAACAAGGCCTGTTCACAAATGAGTACCATCAGTCAAGTGCTTTGTTTGAGTTGCTTCGAAATTCTTAAGAAAATATAACCCTGAAGTGAAATTATTTAAAAATATAAATCTAAGCAAAAATAGGTCCTGATTTGCATTTTGATCGAAAATGGACACTTATTTGCATTGAAGTAAATACAAGAATTGAAGGGAAAAAACCTTAATTCGGTCTATATGAATTGTCAATCAAACCTTCTGAACTATCGCCGAGATTTGTACAAAAAAGGTCAAAACAGCTAGCCACACTCTGATCTAAAATATTTTCTGAGAAGATAGACCCGCCGAATTACTAGATGATTATAATTTTTAGTTTCTGAAGTTTTTCGAAATCACAGGACGTCCACGAGAGTATGGGACGCTCTTACGCCTCCTTCCCTACGAAAAAGTTGAAGAACTGGTTCTAGAGCGTGAATTAGCAATTCAAGAACAGTCGAACTAGCTTTGAATCAGTTCTAGAACTGATCTCTGTTCTTCTTATACTAGATACTGAACCAGTTCTTAAAATTGAGTTCAAGGGTTGGGATAATTTCACCAATTATCATAAGGCCCTTTTTGCATTTATACTTCACCGCCCTGAGTCTAATGCTACAACGAGTATATTGTAATAAAACTTCCTTTTTCATTTGATGTTTTTCGAACAAAAATCTTCTGATGTTGGTGTAATCATGAACGTGAAAGTTTGAAGTAAATCGGATAGAGACTCTGGACTCTTTTGGGAAAATGAGTGTAAGTTAATAGAGGGGTGGATGGCTAGACATACGGACAGACAGGAAATCTTAGCTAGAATAGCTGATAAATCCCATTCAAATAAATGATACATAAGAAATGTTTTCCATAAGAATCTGTAACCTATATTAGTGATGTAGTTACTATACTGTAACACTCTCTGTCATGCACCGTAACATATATCTTATTATATTTTTCGATTTTTTTATTTTCAGTTGTGAAAATAGGGAAGAAAAATATTAAGAATTATTTCAATTGGAATTATTGTTAGAGATTGCATGAATTTCCAGTATGAAACGCAATCTAAAAGCTTTTAATGCCTTTACTTTGAAAAATGACACACATTACTTCTAATTTCCCTTTAATCTTCAAAGTCCGAGTTATTTTCAGGATAAGATATAAAGTAAATGATTATGCGGAGTGTCAGACTGTAAAAGCTACACTTGTCTTTATTAAATTCGATGGATAAAAGATATTATTTTGAAAGGCGTAGCGTTTTTGTTTTCAGTAAGGACAGAAATCGTGACTGTTTTCATTGCGAATCCTTAACATGTTTTCATGCAGAGGTATTTGTCCGTTGTAACAGTTCTTAGGGTGTGATAAAGAAATCACGCACTTGAAAGAATTTCGCGAAAGTTTGCAAATAAACTTGATACTGTTGTTGCGTTTCTCGTGGCAGAAACAGACCACCTTAGTTAACACCTTTCGTTTTTTGGCTTCAAAACTGAAAAAAAGGAAGAAATGATAGACTTTTGTTAAAACTTGATAGAACGGCGTATGTACAAAATAAGCGGTGTATTACAGCGCTAAATGCTAAGATTGAGATCTTAAATCGTACACGTTCTTTTCCATAAATTAAGATTTCATAACTGTTGAGAAGTTATCAATCTGCTTCATTATCAATTGTCAGTTTTCAATAATTTTCACAGGCAGGGGCTAATATTTTCTAGAATTTGATAAGTGATTTTATCAGAAAACCTCAATTTGTTGATCAATTTATTTTGATTCCATGACGTCTTTTCAATTATTCAGATCGAATAACTTGGTCGATTTAGATACAGAAATGAAAAAAATGTCTTATATCCCTTTTGAAAAAAAAGCACATATTGACATAACTAGCATAACGCATAATACGCGTGTGCGTAGAAAATGTCATTTTCCAATTCAGAATTCAGAATTCAAGTATTAAAAATTCGACTCTACAATTTAACTAAACTGTATTTTCGGTGATATTAAAACTAATATAAGTTATCATATACGTTGTGTATCTTTTCAAAAATGATCACTTTATTCTTTACGAGAAAGTTGTCATGCCCTGGTCCACACATATCGTATTTTGTGTTTTCATAAATGATGCCTTTTTGTGAGTGCATAAAGTTACCAAATTTCTGTGCACACCCTGCTTTGTAATAGTTTCTTTTTTCTTGCAATTTTATCAACACTGATCTCTTATAGATTAGAGGGGTTAATGTCTGTATAAACTAAATACTTTGAAGGTACGCTTTGGAATCTTCTCGACGAGAATTTAAGACTTCATTTAGCATTGTAAGTCTTTTCTTAGGCAAGAATTCATTACCAAATAGAAACAACGACGAAACATTTATATCTTACTTCGTTACAACAGGGAACGTACACAATCATTAATGTTCGCAAGATATATTAAAACAGTATATGGAATCAATCTCAATCATCGCAAATTCGCGGAAAAATGCTTATCTATGGAATAAGCTTCTTAGGGCGAATTTACTGTTTAAGTGATGGCTCGCTGGCCTCGTCATTGACCTCTGTTATGACCCAACCCTAAACTATCTAAAAGTTATCTATCTGCAGAAATATACAGTGGTCTCGCGATAGCTCGAACACACACGGGGCCGACCAAATTTCTCGAGTAATCGCATGATTCGAGTTAATGCTAGTAAGCAAAAATGTCCTCTATAAAAACGGTTCACTGCGTTTTAAACTTATCTTTGCACTTAATGCAAAGAAAACATGCGGTACCTATGTAAATTACACTTTTGAAGAATATAATAGTTTTGTGAAATATCAAATTCCGATTTAAAGTGATCTTTTAAAACATGTGATTTAATTGAATCAAATCGTCAGATTTTAAAAGAGAAAAATCTACAAACAGGATGTAGGTAGAAATTACAAGGTGTCAATATTACTTGTGTCTATTCTCCTTACATCGGTTGCAGGAAAGACAATTGAAATGAGAGGTACTTTGACAAGCAGATACCGGCTTCCTTTTATACAATGTTTTTTATTGCTTTTATGTGTTTTATCTGCTTAATGGCAGAATTTTAGACTCTGATCGATCAGAAGATATGCGAGATTGGAAGCACTTCCCTCTTTTCTCACAATGTTTTCTTCCTCGGATAACTTTTCCAGAACATCAAATCATTGAACTGTGAGCGGTTTTCTTAAGAAGGCAAAGCTTAACAAAGTCTAAGGGTTAATTCTTTTTATATATTTTGTAGAAGACCGGCGACTATGATAATGCTTAAAACTTTATAGAAAAGTCATACTTTCTCATCGCCTAATTTTAGGCGGTTGACTAAAAATGTCCTTCACTAGATTGCTCGAGAAAACAATAATTTGCTGAATGATTCACGAGGACAGTTTTCAAAATTAATTTCTGGTCGTTAAGGTCCCGTTTATAACACCTAATAATTGAATAAGTTCGGCATACAAAAAGGTGTGAAATAATCTGTCTGACTCGTCGAAACCCCGTTAAAAAGGCCAAAGGGTATTCTTTCCGATGAGTGGAAATACCAAATACGCAAGGTACGTTAATTTCGATGCATAATGATGGATGTCACAAATGTGCGAAACCCTTTCCTCGAGGGAATGCAGTAAAATTTGACCTCGGGACTGAGGTTGCTGCTCGAGCGATCGAGCAAACGCGTGTTTGAGTTAGTGCAGTAATAACCAACAAAAAAATAGAGGAAAACGCGTTGGGACTGGAAGGCGAACTCGAGTCTTCGCATGAATTCGAGGTTTCGCCCTCTCGAGGTAATGCGAGACCACTGTATAGCAATTGACGTGACCGAACGGTTTGTGGGCGCCATAAACCTCGTATCATTCAAACTGATGTTATGAAATTAAAGTAACCCATCTACTTAAATTATATTGAAACAATTTTGCGGAAAAAATCGAAGTTTAAGAGTAAGATTCTCATTATAAATGGGCGTTTTGATTGGTCAATCGTTTTTTTATTAAGAGCAGCGATCTATTACTAGGGAGAGGTTCAATGTCATGAAATTATTAACTGTCGATAGCAAATTGTATTAGTGAAGATTCCATTAAGTTAGTTACATCGTGAAATTGACATTAATCTCAATCAAAATCATTCTAAATCGCATGCACAGCGCTCCATTCATGCATTCAAAACACTCACTCAAGCCATTTAAAAACGATCCAAAATCACTAAAAAGATAAGATCAACAGCTTCATTCTAAGTTGATGAAGCTAGAGAAAAAAAAAGCGATTTAACTGCAATAATTGAATTCATGAGGGTCTGATTGGTTCTTGAAGAAATATGTAGCTTTCTATAGAGCTTGTATTTCTATAAAAGGGGGTAATAAATGACGCTTATTTTAAAATAAGCATTTTTTGAATCACGTCCCTTTAATTTCACTTAAAACTCACTCATTCAATGTTATTCTAACATCATTCAAAAATCATTCACCTTATCAATTTCGCGATGTTGTTAACTGTAATTAATTTCTTGACAATCAGAGAAAGACAGCATCTGCGTCACGTCAAAAGCATGTTCGTTCACGAAGATAAATTATCTCTACGAACGAAGGAAAAAAACACGTGAAAAACGATGCATTTTTTCTAAGATAATGCTTTATAATTAAGAAGAATTTGTACGTAATTTCCGTGCATTGTTAACACAGTATGATAAATATGAAGTCACGAGCCTAGCATATTGTACATTCTGCGAATTCTGGAGTTCTTTTAACAAGAAACATGTTCTTTTCCACTGTTTTATGTACAGGTCTTAATTATCCACAGAACATTACGACCGACCTCGTTGGATTAAAACAAGCTGAAGAATTTTACATTCTTTGCATTTGTGATAAAAGAAGAGTCCAATGTCGGTACAAAGGTGTTAGTACAAATAAATTAGAGACAAAGAGATTTCTTGATTGTTAACATTTAATTTCTAGTATTATTACTTTACCACAAAACACTATATTTCTGTGGGGTCTAAATTCTGCAGATTTGCCCTAATTAAGGGACTTTAATTTCTGTGGCACTCTTTTCTTATCATCTCTATTTAAAGGGTCCTCTTTCGAAAAATATCAAAAATGTATAATCAAAACATCGTAATAACCGCTTATTCAAGCTGTAGTTACGATGTTTTAAATATTCACCGACGTTCAATTCATAAACAAAAGAGCCAATCAAAATTTTGCAAACATTTTTTGAAAAGGATCATTCCGGTAAAGTTTGATTGAAATCGGCACAGTGGTTCAGGAGAAGATGACGTTCAATGTGAAAAAATGCCACGCCCTGCCAAGCCCATATTTATGGACCAATAAAAATTTCGCGAACTTTTTGAAAGGATTACCCAAGAAACATTCTAGTAAAGTTTCATTGAAATCGGCCCAGTGGTTCAGGAGAAGAAGAAGTTTTTAAGATTGTTGACGACGGACGACGCACGACGGACTCATGGTGATCCTTAAAGCTGCCCTTGAGTACATTGTGCTCAGGTGAGTTAAAAAGGGGGAGCAAGTACAGTACATTTATCTTTTGTCACAGTCCACATATTACCTTTATCCTATGTATTCTTTTGTGATCGACTTCTGAGTGCGTATAAATTCCAAAGCCAAGTTACGCCTATGGGGGGCAATGTGCGAAAACATATAGCCAAATAACGGCTCTTAAAATCGTTACAATTTCATTTAAGAGCGTATTTTACATGCCGCTCTATGTATCACATATAACCTCATTCTGTTTTAAGCGATAGAGTCATCATTTCTGTCAATGGCTCATCATCGTTACAGGTTTTTCTGTCAATATATCTGTCAAGACTTAATCAATGCAGACTAACTATTCTGTCGTCAGTAGTTTAGTCGAATCATCAGTTGCGATAATGTGTTCAAGAGGATGTTCTATTAGAACACCTGTTCCTATTCTTTAACCAAGAATATATTGTATGACTTTCCTTCTTACATTAATCATAAGCTACGTAGTGATACGATGATGCATGGTTTAAATTGATGCTTCGTGATCATCGTCGACTCTATACAAACCCAGGTTTAAAATCAGAAGTGTATACTCATATCTGACGAATCCTTTGACCCTTCAGATCCCTCAAGCACATCATGCTGAATGTGAGCTTTTGTGACCACCCTGTGTCAGTCGTGCGTAGGACGTCTTCTGTCGAAGCTCGTCAAAAATTAGTTTAGATCTCCTAAACAACTGGGCCAATTTCAACCAAACTTGGATGACACTTCTAAAAAATTGGTCGGGAAAATTTGGTGTGCTCCCAAATGTAGGCGTGGTAGAGCGGGGTTGCTTTGACACTGAAATCTTCAAACATCTTTCAAATCTTTAGGCTAATTTCAACCAAACTTAGTATAAATGTTGAGTGACTCTTGTAACAACTTTGCCGTGGATATTTGATTGGCTCCCAAGTACACCCGTCACACTGCCGGTCTGAGTTGACTTCGAAATCTTTGAATATGAACGTCAAGTTTACAATGTAACAACTGTATTTAAAGGTAGATGAAAGAAAAAGCTACTCATATTTTGACTAGATGTCTGAAGTTCAAAGTGAGGGATAGTATTGAAGGTGCAATAACTAATGTACCCAATCTATTCCTGGATTCCACTGTATGCAAGCCAAAACACCTGATCAAAGCATATATACGGTCTTTATGAGTTGCTAGAAATTAATTAGATGATCATTAGTCTTATATCAGCGATAAAGTTGGTATCGAAAAGGAATGCCACTCCTTTTTCTGGAATTTATATTGCTGTTTGATCTATATTCCGCTTTGCTTTTGCTTTTAAAAACGGGAGGACGACCAGAATAAACTGCAGACGTCAATATCCTGAAATAGAAATTAACTTAACGGCCTGTGCGTAGCTTGGTTTTATTGGCCTGACACTGACTAGTATTCTAAGTGTGAATAGAACTTGATTATTCTAAACTGGCTTTGCACGTGGTATCATGTGAAATATTGACATAACTTGACCTTTATGCAATGAATAAATTAACCGATGAATACATTTATCATCGGCGGTAGCCGCAAGCTTTCGAAAAACATCGTAAATCCGTGTAGTGTATTGGTTTTTAAAAATGTTTGTATAATGTAATAGTTCCAATACACACAGTTTGACTGTGTGGTCGAGAGGTCTAGTCTCATGACCACAGGTGCAGGGATCTTTATTTTTATTTTCTTTTTTCTGATAGTCCCCACTTGACCAGTTGTCTCGGGTTTGAATGACAATAATTGTAATGCACAACCAGTTTCATTTATCGCATTCTATCTCCTGAACTCAAATATGGAAAACACAAGACGCTTTCAAAGGGCCTAAGAGCAAATTTGGTTGAAAATCGAAGATCTATGTGGGATTAGTAACTAGAGTCTAGGAAGAGTTGTCTTGGTAGAATTCGTAAGAGAAATACCAGGCATCCAAAGTTAAGCGTCCCCCCCCCCCGCGCAATATGACCGAAAAAAAAATATGAAAAATTGCGTTAAACCCATTCAAACAACAACAACAACAACAAAATAACAGGAAAAACAAATACATGTAGTTTTTAACATACATCAAATCTCTTTGAGAATCGAGTGGTATTCAACATTAATCGAAAGAAAAAAAAAATCTATAAAATTGATTGAAACCTAGAGGAAATATAAATATGCTGTCATAGTGACTCGAGCCACTGTCTTCCGTCTTCTGATTCTTTAATCTTTCCACGTGCAATGACAAGTATCTACTCATCACAGTGTCATTTATTAGGTATTTATTATGAAACTTGGTTCACGAAGTTAAACGAAACCGAACGGAGATACCATGTGACAATCAGTCTAGCATGTAATGTATGCTGATAGAGGTTACGGTCAGTCATGTCAATGATTTTACACTATATCGTCAAAATAAACTTGTGACTAACTTGCATGTAATTTGTTTTTGTTCTATTAATGAAACCCTTAAGTTGTTGATATCTAAAACGTTTAATTTCTGGCCAAATACGATACACCATACAAATCTGTGATTTTTTCTTTCAAATCAAATGGTTGTCACTAAACTCTTCAAATGAACCCGAAACCCGTAAAGAAGAGGCCAAAAATGCTTTAGAATAGACGATTTGAAAAGCCTTACTACAAAGGCTATGATTAGAACTGATCTTAGAATAAGGATGCGGTTCTATTGTGATTGTGTATATAAGAGTATAAATGAATTTTCTACAAGCTCTTTTCAAAGAAGTTAAAATGCATGCGTGTGCTACTTTTTTTACTTTTTTTTGTCAACGCAAGTAATCGATAGTTTGATATTTTACCAAACACCGTGAGAATGTTTGGTTTGAAGTTTTCATGGCTGACACAAATTATAGTAATGTTTATCAGAATAATTCGAACAGTATTTTTATTCGTTCTTTCAAATGCGGCGTCTTTGATCAAAATCGAAATCCGGGTGTTAAAGATGAACCAATCAAATTTGAGAAAAGTTCCCCCATGGAAATTGCATCAGAAACAGCGAAGTAAACAACACAATTTTGTTTACATTCGTCGATACAAAAACAGGTTGTTTTTGTTTTATCCAAACTTTCAAATAAACTAGGTCGAACCTATGTAAATGATTGCATTATTTCTATCAGCTCTTTCGCTTTGTTTTATATGATTAAGATTATTTGTCCATTGATAGAAGTTCATATAGAAGATCGGTAGTGCGTTCGTCAAAGTGAGATTCTTAAGATTCCTTTTAAGATTTTTACGAAAGAGTGTTTGGTAGAGCGAGATTTTTTAGCCGCTTAATAAGAATCTTAAGATATCTCAATGAGGAAACGAAGATGGTTTTGCATTGGCTTAAAACGAGTAGTCATGGCGACGTTGAATGCTTTCATCCAAATTATCGAAAATGTTCATTATGGCGTCTTAAAAATCTCATTTAGCGGGGTTTTCCATCTTGCTCTTGCGCACCTCTTCTCTCTTCGATCAGTAGGAAAGTGCAACCATGTCAGGAACCTCATAGTCCTGAGGTGCGTTTCTTAGATTAAGGTTTTTTTCGATTATGATTTTTAAGCGGCTTGATAAGAATCTTTTATATCTTTATGAGGAAATGAAGATAGTTTTACATTTGCTTAAAACGAGTAGCCTTGACGACGACGAATGTTTTCACTCAAAATATTGAAAATCGTTTCGTATGACGTCTAAATAAACTTATTTTGTGGGATTTTTTCATCTAGTTCTAAAACAAGCACCTCAGGATTTACAGACCTTTGCCAACGTTTTTAAATTGTACCCCGCTTTACACGTGAAACACGTGCAAAACTGGGTACCATCATTCGACTTTGCAAACGTTTTCATTCTGAACACAGGATAGTTGTTTTCTGTTGCCGATATTCATTCGGCAGAACAGATATATTTTCAACCTATCAAATTCAACAAATCTTTTGTTTAGATAAGGCATCTGATTTAATTTATCAACATATTTTCTCGTCTATGATCTATAAATAAATGATGCACGTCTGCTTTCTTGTTTTTGATAAAAGATAACAAGTCGGCGTTTTTCGTGGATTATGTGTTAAATTTCCGACATCCAAAAAGATGATCGGCTGAGTTAATCCGTGGTCTTATTTTAAAGTTTCATATGAATTGTGTTTTATTGCGTTTGGATATCAAACCATATTATGGCAAAAATATCTCCGTAAACGATCGGAATGCAATACCGAAAGAATGCTTTTTTTCAAGCGTTTCGAACAAAGTACCGCCACTGACCGAATTACCTAAAATTGATCAGATATTACCACACTTACGTCCGAGGTACCTCCCAGTTCACGTCTAAGTCCGAGATAAGTTCCGGATGACCTACACGTATGTAAATAGGGCACGTTAACTGCTAATATCGCCATTGAACGTTTGTCAGTTTTAATGACAAAAAAACTGTCCAGTCTCGACTTAAGCCAACGATAAAAAATAAAATCAAAAAACAAAAGACCCGATCGAACCAGATGCATTAAGTATGAGCATCAAACAGGAACACCCGTTTTTGTTTATAAGCTCAGCGTTTAATTCAATGCTCATGTTCTGTTTGAAAATATTATTGGTCTTAAATCGTACAGACAAATTAAGCAGACATGCAGACGTGCAATTTCTTTTCAGATTCTTGTTGCAGAAAAAATGAAGAATTGATGTGAGCTTTAATGCATTATCTATTGCACAGGAATTAAAAGAAATGTAATCATAATTGAATTATTTGATGTTCGTCGATAACAAAAAGAGGTCTTTTCATATCTTAGCCCATCTTTTTGAATCTTACCAAAAGAAAAAGTAATAGCGAGGTTATTTGCAGACTTGAAAAAAAGGTTTATTATTCTGTTTTTTTATTCATCTCTTCTTATAACGGTAGGAATTTCTTGGTAAGGGTTGTAATACTTTAATACGCACTGCAAGTGAGATGAACGCGCAAAAATAATAGGGTAATTGAGATTATTATATTTCGTCTGTTAGATATATTTATAGATAGTGCACGCCTGTTTCCGTTTGACTGGGAGATGTTGTTTATTAAAGCAAGAGTTAAGATTAAAAGAGTGAATTTCTGTTCTGTTGAAAAATAGACAAATAGAACACCAGGATGATTATCTCAATCTAGCTTTTGTTTTCTTTCAAATAAGCTGTAGTTTTTTTCTGTAAAAATCAGACACCATACAACAAAAGTGCGGGAAAGTAAAGGCGAATTATAGCCCGTATAATATTTACAATAAAATCTTGATTAATCTTAGTAATTACTCGTGATCAATAATTGTTGATATATTTGATCGTGAATTGGCAAAATTAGAAGATTGATCAATATCCTGAACAAATACTTTTGGGAACAATATTGATCGTGCATGGGCCATTTTACACTCGCCAAGCAACTGAAGCCAACTGAAACCAGTTGTTATAACAAGAGCACCGCCTACGGGTGCCTACGCTCGGCTGTCGAGTGCTGGATGGTGAGAAAAAATCTAAGTCGAAAAAGGGGCATAATTTGCACAAAATGCATCTAGAGTTATCCCCCTTGATAGTATAGGTTGCTTTTTTGATGGTGAACATGTGTGCCAAGTTTCAAGTGAATGCTTTCAGTAGAACCAGAGATATAGCAAAATGTCAAAGTTTTCGCACGACGACGACGACGACGACGACGACAACGACGACGACGACACGGAGGCTATAGCAATACCTCGGGTTTTCTCAGAAAACAGCCGAGCTAAAAATAGGACAATTTCAAAAACAACTCGTGTATTATTTAGCTAAATGAAAAGGAGATTTAAGATTTATGCTTTCGAATAAAAATTGTATTTTTCATTTGTTACAATTTCGCTTTGTATTGCCTTAGATAGCCAAAATAAGAGAAAAAAAGAAAAATATCTCAGAAAAACTATATACGCTATGACATATTGCTTAAAATAGCGGACAATCATAATACAAAGATGTCCTTTTTTATTATCGTTAAATTAAACCAGTCACATTTTAGTTGTCTAGAAAAGGTTTAATGTGACTTATAGTTTGATGCCCATCCTATGAACATTAATTGAGACAGCATGGCGCAGCATATTTGGAGAACAGCGCTGTCAAAGAGCCATCCCAATGACCTTAAAGACTTCAAAAAGTACATCAATGTCTCAGATATATTAGACAATATCGAAAACTCATTTATTTCACTGTTTGATCGACCAATCCTTAGTCTATTCTTGTAAAGATTTCTTTATCTATACATGGCATTGACCCGTCAATTCAGTAACAAATCAACTTTGATAATTAACTCTAATAAATGAGCTGTGGTTATTTTCCACTTGTTCTTTTAAAAGAAAAATGGAGAGTTTTGGCCAAAATAAACGCCACAACGACAATTTTAAATGACGCGGCTATCTCAAAAAAGTGTCGATACGCGTATGATCGGGGTTTTCTTTTCAATATCACCATCATTTTCATCATAACATACAGGCTCATTATTATATTATTCTCATTATTATTATTATCATCATTATTAAGTTGTATTATTTATCAAACCACAGTATATAAACTTTTAGTTTGATAACTTAATAGAAGGAAAAGTCTTTAGTCTTTGAACAGATCTGAAAATGACATATGTAGGGTAGCACATTTTTGATGCACTATTTTCAAAGGAATGGGTGAAATTTTCTTCCTTAAAAAGTTGCTCTTTGTTCAATTACTTTTGGCTATTGTACCAATAAGCAGAAATAAGTATAAAGTACTCTGAGTGATCGATGACCGAAAATACAAATACAAATCGCCGGAAAGTCACAAACAATGATATCCTTGTCGGATCATGTAGTCAATACTTAACAAGCCAAAACTGTTTTTTTTTCGTGAAGAAAACGTATCTTATATAAATAAAAAACTTCATTTATTTTATACTATCCGGTTTGATTAACTAACATATAACGGATGAATATGACTTGATAATCTCACCACCATACTAGTGAATTGCCAAAAAATGTATACCCTGTTTTCCTTCATTTCTAACTATTTGACATTGGACCATCTTATTTCTGGCCCGAATCCTACCCGGATGTAGACTTGTCCCACTTTCAACTATCAGAATAGCCTATTTTAGGCTATTCTAAAAGTAAAAAATTGGCACCAGTTTAAAGCTGGTAGCCCTATGTCTGAGAGATACTATCATAAAGCGGGAATCAATACCAACCCGGGGTCAAAAATAAGTTGGCCCATTATCTAATCAGAGCCAATAAACAAATGGCACCCTGGTGTTGCATAGTAATCAGTACAAAATGATTTGCTGTCTCATTTTTGTAAGATTAATAAATTTATCATTTCGTGAAAAACAAAAGCTTAATTTTCACTTATTGCGAAGTTACTCGTGATCTTACACTGAAACAATAACCCCCATTTTCTTTCCAATAACTATTTTAATCGACTCCTTCCGGTTTCAAAAGGCCGCCGTCATAGCGCAGTTGGTAGCGCGTCGGACGGTCAATCTAGAGGTCCCGGGCTCGATCCCCGACGGCGGCACTCGTTCTTTCCGACTATTTGTCTCTCATCAATGGGTTGATAATCGTAGACCTATGTGAGTTAGCAGCTTGAGGCTAGGAAAGGATGTGGTGGTTGTACTGGTGAGAGAAATACCAGGAAACCATTGTTAGGTGCTCCAGCCGCCGCGATATAACTGAAAAAATGTTGAAAGCGGCGTTAAACTCCATTCAATCAATCAATCAATCTGGTTTCAAAAATTTATAATCAAAAATTAAACACACGGGTTATCCAGTTTGACCAATTTTATTTTGAACGGCTCAAGCAAGTTTCATAAGAATATCATTGTCAAGGTTGAGTTTTTAAACAAAATTTAATGCTGCTTCTATTTACAAAAAAAAAAAAAGAAAAAGAAAAAAGGAGAAGAGAATTTGCCCGGCTAAACAATATATCAAATTGAAGCTGTAGATGAGCACAAGTAGTTTCACAACGTAAGAGACTCCATCTAAGAACAGAATAGCCAAACCATTATGGAAAAGGAATATTTTGTTCAAAACCAACCGGTTTGGTCTATTTTGAGATAGATGTAAGGTATGGTGCAACATCACACCATAGTTTTTGAATTCACGGATCTATGATAATTTACCACATATTTATCATTTTGTGAAATAGAAATTGTTATATTGCTAAAGAACCTTACAGGTATATAGACTATTAATGCCTATTTATTTTGTGATAACACACAATATACCTTTCAAATATCTACACGTTTACAAATTTAGAATGACATATATGACATATGTGTTTATAAAATAATCCAAAATAAATTGCTTGCATAAATACGTTTTGGCTCTGAGTTTTAAATCAACGTTTTTAGTAGTACCTTGGCAGTACTTTAGACTGTACTTTATTAAGATATGACAGTCATGCAGTTGCTTGTTCTGTAGAAAATGACATTTTTTCCCACAATGTTTTGGCTATACTGCTATAGCTATGACAATCTTATGTTGCTTAACTGCGTGTGTCATAAATAGCTTCAATTTGAAATAATTATATATCTGGATATACCCCTTTTTCTTGGCAAATGAAGTGTCCTTAGAATTGGGTCTCAAACACTTTACAACCATCTCAACTCAACTTTATTCAAGCAATCGGCTACAAAAAAGCCATTGGCCATTAAGATAGATGATATGCATGGAAATGTATATGAAAGGTAGCAACATTTATATAACAAAAACAAGTATACATGTAGTCTTATCGTACAAACAATATTAAATACATATAGCATTACAGTGTTGATATATATTTATCAATTCCTATTTCCTAAAATTTTACATTTAAGTTTAGATGCTTCGACTATGAATTTGCAAACATTTATTTGCTGTTTTTAGAACTACTAGACATTATATTCAAAAACTTATCAATTGAAGGCCATGATATGTTACCTAGGTATTTTTGTCGAATAATGCTGTACTTTTCACATATTAAGAGAAAATGGTACTCGGATTCTACTTGATTCTTCTTACATTCTTGGCAAAATCTATTTTGACGTTCAACATTAATGTATCGTCCCGCTTCAAGTTCTAAATTATGCGCGCTTATTCGAAATTTTGTCAGAGACTTACGAAATTTCAAATTATCTATTTTAGTTATATATGGTTCAAGTATGAATTCAGTTTTAATTTTTTTTATAGTATTCTAGCTTTGGAGATTCGTTGATTTTTCTCGATTCAAGTTTGAATATATTGATCATAAAGTCTTTGACATATCATTCTATTACATGAATCTATAGATTTTTGTATTTCAAATAACGCACCTTAGATACAGTAAACAACATCGTGAAAATGACAAGGTGAATGATTTTGAAATGAACCTGACTGAGTGCGATGAGTTGGTTTTGAAAGAAATTAAAGGAAGGTATTCCGATATTGCAAATTTTGATCATCTTCAACATAATTAGTGATATTCATTACATTTTTTTTAATTGCCTAAAAGTTCTATTAATCGCTTATCTCTTCACGGACCAATTAGACGTTTATAAAATTTCAATTATGTAATTGAAATCGCGATTTTTTTCAGCTACATTTATTTCAAGTGTAGCTGTTAATCTTTTCTTTTTATGAATCTTAGAGTGTTTTTAAATTGTTTGAGTGAGCATTTGGAATGAATGAATGGACCGCTGAGTGATCGATTTAGAATGGTTTTGATTGAGATTAATGTATATTTTACGATATTACTAACTCTACTTGGTACAGAGTATAGGTGTATTTTCAAAATTGAGCTTGACGTAGGCGCCGAGGCATTACTATAGGTATATAGGATGGGAATTTACCTGATCCTTACACTTCAATTATAAAAGTACATGTAGTGAGTTAACCTTACAATTTAAAACAAGCAATAATTCTCCTTTCAAATGTAAAAAATACTTTATAATGAGTTATTTACACCTGTTATATCTATATCGAAAACATGGCACGGGAATCTAACGTTTAAAAGTAGACTTAAAGGGGCACCGCACAAAATCTACCTATACATGCATGTGACACACATTGAGGTTTGTTTAAATCAAGCCTTGTTAAAGAAATAAGAAATTAGACCACGCTTGAAGCGAATTGGTCAATCAGAGAACAGTATTTCAAAAGTATATATCAAAGATACAACTCCGGGCTATATATTTACAGATATACCATGGTAGAGTGTCGTGCGTGTCGAGTCAGTTCAAAAAGATAACAAGCATTTATACGAGCGCTTGCTTTCAAAAAGACTTTCTACAGTGGCAAACATGCAAAAGATCTGCAATAAGTAACGAAAATAGTATCAGCGTAATTACACATAATTGCAATAATACTACGATGTACTGTGAGATTTACCGTTTTTCAACGTAAAGAAGTTTTTGGGGACATACAGAAAATGTTAGTAAAGCATGGTCTAAGTCAGAAAGAAAACGAGTGCCGCGGTTTATGGGAAATAGACACTCGCTGACGCTCGTGTCTATTTCCCATATACCACGGCACTCGTATTCTATCCTATACAAAGAATACAGAGAGAGATTCATTTCTAAAATACATTATTACCTAATGGTATATAACATTATGTAACTTTACGTAGATACAGAATATGTATCAGATCAAATTTCTTACCTTTACATTTTTTCCGTCGTAACTTTGTTATTTTGATTGTCGAAATAACAGAAATAACCGAATTCAGTGTTCTTTCAAATTTATGTCCACGCTGAAAGATGCAGAAGTGCAAATATGCAGATGGTGTAATAATAAATGTACCGATAACTGCTTCAGGTATCTTTATACTAAGATCAAACGACCAAGCATCAACAAAATATATTTTTATACACAGCGATTTGATTGCTATTATAAAGAGATATGCCGACCGTGGAATTAGAATACGTTTCAGGAATTGCTCAATAACAATCTAACATTCTGAGTGTCGTAATGAACAGAATATTGACATCACGAAATACTTGAACTAAATTGATATGGTCATGAAAAAGTTCAAAGTAGAATTGAGTGCGTCATGACGACACGTGTAGCTAAAATATCATGTCCTAAAACATGTATGCTCTATTTTATTTTATGGAGGATTGTTTATGCGACTTTGTTTGAGAAAAGCTGATCTTAACCGAGTCTAAAAGAGAATTGTTATTAAGCGAGCCTTGGCGAGCTAAACATGTTTTCTATTCTTTAGACGAGGTTAAGATTAAGCTCGTCTCAGACAAAATCGAGTAGCCGATTCTTATCTTCATATATATACTAGTTTTAGACGAGAACGCCCAGGAGATAAAAACAAGTGGAGCTATGTGAGAAAATGGCAATTTTCATAATACATGTATTTTCATAGAGCCTCTAGTTCAGTTTTAACCCTATAGTTCTATATAAGTCTTTTTATCGAATCTGAAGTTATACAAGCGATTGATTTAGGCTAAAGAATGAATTAAAACACTTGATCATCACAGCAAAAAATTGATAATGTTAGGTCTAGTCCAGCCAGAATTTATTCATTATAGATACGGTAGAAAACATATTAGTAGTACGAATCACGTAATATAAAACGAGTTTGTCTGAAAGCTTGAAGCCTTTTGAGTTCATTCGAAAACTAAAACCTTAGCGTCCAGACAAGATAGTTCATAGACTTCAGATTATACCGTCCTGTTTTTGGGACAATGTCTGGGTGAAGTATCATATTAAAATTACAGTCTAAGTATAAAGGCAACAATTTTGATTGAAATAATTAGTAAACTCTTGGTTATGCTTTGAATATAATATCCAGGTCCATGCACAAATTATGGGCGGTTAAATAAGGTCGATCTGTCCGTTTGAAATTTGATGCAAAGGGAGCATAACGCTAAAGTATGCAAAATAGATTTCTTGAAATTCAACAGATAAAAAATCTCATACAGGAAAAGCGTACAGAAACTTAAAGTCTTATTACAGTTACATAGTGTTGGTTCTTTTGTCTTTGTTAACTTTCAACATAGATTTTGTTCATTTATCAGGAAATGTGGAAGGTAGAATTACGAAACTTAACCCTTGTCATGCTGAATATAAAGCATAGGCAAAATTATGTGTAAATCAAAGTGCTGAAAGCTCTGTATTCCTTTATTGTGCGTCAGCATTTGATTTTGAAAATATAATTTCTTAAACTTTTCTGGTTTAAAAAGGAAAATCATGTTGTATGGACTAAGATCAGACTGCACATATTTGCAGGCTGATTTTTGTCCATACCTCCTGCCAAAGCAGGAATATTCCGGGATCAGCATGACAAGGGTTAAGAGGAAGATAGATTATTCTAAAGAGACGTTCAATGCACACTCGCCATAACCCGAACTTCAGAAGTTCTGGTAATAACCAAAAAAAGTATTGCATTTATTCCTTTGATGAGTAAATAAATCACATTAAATAGTCCATAAGAACCTTAATTGCGAGCTTTTATTTATTGAATATGGTAATTGTTTTCTTTGTGTCATTTAAGGGTTATACTTGAGGAAGTATTATATTATTTTATTCTTTGATAGTGCGCGTTTTATAGATTTGAAGGAGGTGCAGAAATTCAGAATTGGTGGCATAAATGTCAAACATTTAATGATTGGTGTTATTCGGAATATGAGCTCCATAAACCACTAAATTTAAATTCGAGATTAAAACTTGAATGAAAGATGGAAACATCACTTGTCTATATTGTTGTTATATGACGTTGAAATAATTCAAATACAATTTATTGTACCACATAAATCAATTTCTAACAAATCAAAAGTTTACTTATATAACAAAAAATAGCTGTTCAAGGAACATTGACTTGCCAATGAATAAGTCACGAAGGAGAAGTAACTTTTCCAATGTCAAAAAGGCCGAGTCTGATAAGTTAGACATTTGTTTAGTTTTCTTTTAACATATGAGCCTGAAAATGAAATTTTCAAAAAAATGTCATGTGTCGCGTAATAAGCAGACATTGAGCTGCCTTGGTTGCCAAAACCTGGCTCCCAGGATGTATATTAGTGTTCCATTTTAAGTAAAAAAGGTACACCACTTATGTTTTACTATTTCATCCTATCCACATTATCTCCGAGACTCTAAAAACCTCACCGCTGATCGTTCTGTCATGGCAGGAGCAAGTCTAGGGTAGCTACAAAGTGCATTTAAAAATTTTCACAATTGTGAACGAACAATACAATACAATATTTTAATCAAGTATAAAGGCCTATGGCCCATAAACATTTACATAATAACAAACAAGAGAAGTATCATTGAGTGACATCAATCGGTTGACACAGCCATTACATATACATCAGACATTTTGAATTATTCTATATTTTTTCTTAACTTGAAAATTTCAATTAAATACTTTGCAACTATATTAACAGTGTATCTATCATTTAATTCCATAATGCGATAGAAGTTTAGTCTATTCCTTTTCCTTAGCCAATGGCGAGGAAAAAGTTCAAGTCTTATATCCTCGTATAAAGAACATTCAAAGAAGGCATGGTATTCGTCTTCGATAATTTCAATATTTAAACGTTTACAAAAAGAGCAAAAGCGTTTATCTCTATCTAACCCTATATGCCTACCACGTTCGATCATAAGATCGTGATTAGAGCATCGAAAATTAGAAAGAATACGTCTGTAAACGAACGGTATGTCGATAGTAAGATAAAATTCTGGGTTTAATGCAGATTTAAAATATTTGTAAGTTAATGCTTTAGAGGTGTTATTTATATCAGAAGCCCACTTTTGTGAATAAGTGTCAATCAGACGTTGAGAAAACAGTTTCAAGAAGGCGTCGTCATTACCAATATCATGGGTTAGTCAGACGTAACCGAAACCGTATAAAAATAACATATTTTTTATACAAGTTGCCCAAGTTCGTCTTCCAACTGAATCTAGTTGTTTTAGCATCAAATAACATTGTTTTGGGTACCTTTCATTCTCCATGCGTATGACTTTAAGAAAATATTTAAGACAGATAGTCATATAAGATATACAAAGCGGTAATCGACCACACTCGCCAAGCGCAAAAGCATCGCAAGTGTGATCTGAAAGGTTACACACTCTTCTACAAAAACGAATTTGGACTCTTTCTATCTTATCAACGACATTAAAGCCCCAAAGCTGAGCCCCATAGCAAAGAATAGGTTTAACTACAGAATCGAAAATTTTGAACATGTCGCATATTTCTAAAAAAACAAATTGTCTTCGAGTTTTAAGAATATAATTCATTGCTTTCGTAGCTTGGTGAGAAAGCATCTCATGAGACTTACACCATGATAACTTTGACGTCAAATAAAGACCTAAATATTTAAAAAATGAAACAACTTCAATTTCCTTATTATCCCAAAACCACTTTTCTGTATGTTTTACTATACCAACATTTTTGAAGACAACAATTTTAGTTTTGTCTAAATTAATTTTGATTCCTACCAAAGATGAGAAATTCGATATTTCGATAATTTGTCGTTGTAGCCGAGCAACTGTATCGGAGAAACTAGATACGTCATCTGCAAACATTAGAAGGTTCAATTCTTTAATAGAATCTGTAACAAAATGCCGTGTTTACATGTCCGTTGAAGAAATTCTACTAAATCATTTATAAATAAAGAAAATATTGTTGGGCTTGCATTACAGCCCTGACGAGTACCTACAGAACATTTGAAATAATTTGTGAGTGAGTTTTGAACTTTGACACAAGACTGTAACTGTCCATACATACATTTAAGAGTAGAGAGAAACTTTCCACTAATACCTTTTCGGTGAAATGCATCCCATAACTTTTCGTGGTTTATGCTATCAAACGCTTTTTCATAATCAATAAAAATACAGTAGAATCTTCCTTTTCTCTTTGATAGAACAATGTAGGTTCGATAGTATATAAGGAAAATGTTAGTGTCAAGGTTGGGAGAGTTTAACTCGCCATAATAATTTCTCACAGCCGAGATAAGATAGTATTGACATTTTATTGTAATTATCGTGCAATCATCTTTCGGGGTTTGAAAATATGAACACAATTTGAAATATAGGGGAATTCATTGGAAATATTGAAAAAATCGTGTCCGCGCAAAAATAAAAATGACAGTACTCAGAAAAAAAAACATCCAAGAGAATAGTCCGATATACATGTATTTGAAAGGACTTCAGGAAAGTTAAGTATTTATTGAATATCTATTATTGCCTTTAGCCTGAAATCCTGATAATTAACATATATTTGTAACAACGAGTATCTAGATAAAGCCTCGGTTAAAACTTGCAAAGGCCTTTTGTAGGCCTAATTGTAAACGTCGCCCCTCGTGCGTTTGTAATTTAAACTAAATAATAAAAACACAAATGAACATTGAAAAAAGCCTAGTAAAATAAACCGAAACATTTTGAATTCTATCAATAGCCCTCTTTTTACCCCTGATACACAGCAATGACATACTTGATTGAATTCCACGAAAATAAGAGCTTTTGAGAATATTTTGAAAGAATAATGCATATTACTACTTTTCTTTCTAGTTTGTGACTTGATGTACATCAGTGAAGAAAAAAGTGTGGGTTTCTTTGTTAAGTCGGGGCCTCAGATGAATGCTTTGAAAGCACAGATTGTGGCAAAAAATTAAGAAACCTAAGAACAACTGAAATCAAGTCAGTAATGTTGATAATGAATGAAAGGACATGATTAAAATGGCCTACCTATTTAATACAGCTGACTATATAGCAATGCATGAAACGCCATTTACAGATTTTGAAAGTCTCATTAACTTACAGAAAACGAATTCAGTAGATCTCGGTTTAATATATGCAAATAATAGTTCTTTTAAGAATTTCATTTCACACATTGCCTATCGTGACTTTGATGATTTTAAGAGAGAAGTTTGAAGGATGGAACAACAGATAAGACAGAGAGTAAAAAAGAAATAACTATGGTTTTACTTTTACCCCTCCACACAATATCTTAAATAAGAGGAGCCCGAGAACACTAAAGCAGGTGTATTACCAACGCTTTTACAGATATTGACATGCATAGTTTACATAATAAATTATTTGAATTTTGCTCTGATGGTGCCAGTGTAATGCAGTGATAAAAAGGGGGTAATTATTATATTAAAGGATGAAAAGTGCCCCCTTGGTGTTGTCAGCGTGGTGCTTGGCACATAAATAAGAGATGGCTGATGAAGATTGTTTTTAAAACATTTATTTGATAAGCCATTGATGTGTTTTAGTTCATATACTAGTTTTATAAGGGATTATCGAAAAGATGTAAGGAAGCAGCAAAAATTGCTGATGTCATGGAGGAAGAGTTCCTCAAACAAGAACATGTCAATGGTACAAAATGGGTAGACTACAAACTCAAGGTCACTTGAAATCTTTTAACCCTTTCCTGTTTTACAAAATTTTGGACCTGTCCAAATTCAAAGGTTTTGCAGACCAAAATTTAAAGTGGATTTAATTTGAAAAATAACCATTTAGTAGGGTAGAAAATAATGTTGAAAAAGAAGAAATTGCTTGTCAGAAGCAATTTCTTCTTTATTCACAATGTTTTCTCAAACATAAAATCACAGGCACGTAAAAAGCAGGGATTAAACAGCAAAAGGTTAAGGGAATGATTGGCCATTGTTTGTCATATGGAAAACAATGCATCAGATACTATCAAAAGGGGTGATATCAGAGAAAAAGGCTAAGGGAAATTTGAAAGAAATGCTTCAATATATATCAATGCAGTGCATTCAATTTCTTAAAAATCTACTGAATGAGCTAGCTACAACGAGTCTCCTTTTTCAAAGAGAGAAACATCATTGTAGAATAAGCGAATTGCAGTCATCTTCTTTGGTCATTTAACAACTACTTGGTTACCAGAGTTAATCTGTCAAAGAATTTAACAAAAAAAAAAACAAAAAAAAACTTGTGATTAACCACAATGATGAAACAGATAGTCATAGGTACTTTTTCAAATGTCATGAACTAAGCAGTTTCATTGAAAATGATGTCCTCGAAAGGCAAAGAAATGAAATAGTTGACAAAATATTAAACTATCTGAATTCCACGTTTGGAAATCTGACTAAAGATGAAAAGTTTATAGTAGTAAATGTCTTTGATAAAAAAAATTGCCCTTAACAGACGGCGCCTTACTTCTATTTGGAATGATGAAGTTGATAAGGTTTTTGAACATTCTAAAAAATATTTTAGAGAATGCAGGGGTAGATGTGGGTGATGCTCAGAGAGGGTTCACCAGTCTAATACTTTATATTTGAAGGAATGAACAGAGGTTTAAAGATTTACATCATCTTGCGGCGTTTCAATACATTTTTAGAGAAGATGAAATAAGGCCAATGATAAACATATTATAAAAATAATCAATATTGGTAATGTTTACCCCTTGTAGAATGCTTATTGTTATAGGTCATTCTCAGGTATGAAGATACACACGTAGTTATATGTAATTGGAGGGGAGGTCTAGCTACAGAAACTTTGGATAAATTCTTAAGAGTTGTTCCGACAGGTCCTTAAGTGAAAGACTTCATTGCACAGCCAATGTTCATAGGTGGTGGATTTCAGGTCAAAGAACTAAAAACCAAATATTGCTCCACATTGACCAAAGATCCAGAATCAATAATTAAGTAAACTCACAAGTATGCGAGTGTGTTTCATACTTGTGCTTTATTTGTTGATCAGTCTTAATTTTAGGACTCACATTTACCTAGACTTAAGAGTCACATATATAACTCACAGTAAAATAAGATATATAATGTCTCCGTCTACACCACATGATTTCAGCAAATGATATTTTAGCCCTAAATATATTTTAGCAAAAACATGTATAAATATATATTTATATATTTTTTTTTCAAAAATATTCTAGGAGCTAAATCATCATGTGCTGAATCCCTTGGTCTACACAAAGTAGTTTACTAAGATAGTAATTTGTTTAGATTTAAGTGCCTTTATCGAGGGATCATTGAAAAACTAATTTAAGTGCCTATATCTTTATATGCTATATTTAGGTCGCAGTGAAGATACTGATCTAACTGTGAGAATGCACGGGCTGATCCGAGTCTCAACAGTACGTTTGTGTTGGATATGTCACGAACATGCTTGTGCGAGTATATTCTAATTATGTTTTAAATAGATAGAGGGGAGATACAGAACGTAAATCTGGGATTGGTTTTCAATTCTATAGGCGTACAAATTGCTCGGAATTGTTCAGACCCATTTTGACATGAAAACACGTACGAATATAAATACTACCGGCTATAAATCAAAATTAAATTATGTCTCCTTTTCATCTCGAAAAGATAGAAATGCTAAGTCAGCAATTTTTTTGCATAATCTGTGAAAAGTTCATGATATTCTGCTTGACAGATATGCAACGAATTCGATTTTTCATATGCTTTTCGAAATCAATTACAAAGATAAGACAGTGAATGAAGTTTAATTGATGGAACAGCGAAACTATTAAACTAGCAAATATTTGTTTCATTTAATTCTAGTACACATTATCTTTAATTCGCTGATTTTTAAGTTGGAATGCGGAGCAATTCCAACTTAGATTTAACAAAACCGCAAAATGAACACAAGATAATTTCATTTCGGGTTTTTTGAGAACACATATCACGTGAACAGGATGTGAATACACTTCGGCCTATTTTGTGTATCTCAACTTGACAAAGACATATAGTTTATTTAATCAAAAAGTAATAATGCTGTACAATTACACATTTATCACTTCACATATATCATTAACACGCTAATTTATGTTTTAAACGATATTTATTAAAAGTTGCGTACGAATATATTAGTATCACGTGTTTGCATTACCATATGTAGAAATCATGTGATAAGTCAAGTCAAATGAGGTCAGCAATTGACAATAGCACTAGCCAATCACGTGATCTGCTTATTTGGTAATGTCGCGATCTGTTTTCTCAGTATTGTCGCGATAGCACAGACCAATCACGTGATCTGCTTATTTGGTAAGGTCGCGACCTGTTTTTCGTAGAATTATATTATAGCTTCTTTTAAAGGTATAGTTTCTCTTTCTGAACGACCTTGTTACACATTTAACTTTTGACAAGGTGTTATATTGTAAATTTCTGTCTAAGCTACGAAATTAAAATCTTTTCTTAAAGTGATGATACACTTTTAAAGTTAATAAATATTTTTGCAACATATTGTCGTTTGTTTTCCGTCATATTGCAGTTATCTACATGAATGTTTCGTTGTAAAATACCAATACTCATCCACATAAATCCTTGCCACCATATCTTAAATTGAATAATGAATATCAATTGCATTCATCACCAAGACAATTTGCCATTTGAAACAAACCAACTAGTTCGACTTGTTTTCTTCACATTCTTACACATCAACAAGTTTCAGAGCACCATCATACAGTTAGTAACATCGTGAAATTGACATTCATCTCAATGAAAAACACTCGTAATCGCTCACTCAGCGCTCCATTGATTCATTCCAAACACTCACTCAAACCATTCAAAAACGCTCAAAGTTATAAAAAATAAGATCAACATGTACATTCAAAATGGGTTAAGCAAGAACCAATTCGCGATTTCACTGACATAATTGAAATTTAAAGCGTCTGATTGGTTCTTGACGAAATAGAAAGCTATTGATTGAACTTTTATCCATATTTTATATAGGCTTTATATATCGCTAATTTTGACCATCCTGAACAAAATAAGCGACATTGGATTCCCTCCCTTAAATTTCTCTCAAAACTCGCTCCGCTCACTAATTCAACATCATGCCTAAATCATTCCAAAATCGTTCACCTTATCAATTTCACCATGTTATTAGCTGTACCCTCAACTCAGAAGTAGAGGAGCAAATATTGATTTCATCCTGTCTGTATCTCAGTCCATTGACCGTTTGCTTTCCGCTAGATAAACGGAGCAGCAATAGGCCTGTAATAACGAAACTTTACACAAATATTGCCCATGACCCAAAGAAATGCCCTATTGTTTTGGGGTCATACATGTCAGGGTCATCAGTAGATTTTAACAGTTAACAGTTTCCACTCTAACTGAACAACCAATTGACCCAAATCATAAAACTTGACACATATGTTGTCAATGGCCCAAGAAAGTGCCCAATCTTGGAGTCACAAAGGTCGAAATCACAATTGAACTTCGTCCTAAATTTGTCTTGAGATTCCAACTCATGAAGTAAAAATCTTCCCTGTGAAAATAGCTTTTCATCATGGACAGATCACTTGTTGAGGTCCACTTGTTGACACTTCTAATTAAAAATGTAATTGATAACTCAAATGGAGCAGAAGTCATTTGCAAAATAATATAAAAATTGTTTTGAGTGTATAAGTGTTCGCCTGTGCGTTCATTAGTCGGTTGTACAGTCCATACCATTTTCTTCTTTTTTAGCTAACCTGGGCACAACGTACTCAATGGGACCTTTTAGGACCACCCTGACTCCGTCGTCCGTCGTCAAATTTCATAAAACTTCTTCTTCTCCTAAACCGCTGGGCCAATTTCAATGACATTTTTGCAAGAATGTTCCCTGGGTGACCCTCTTCAAAATTTCCGCTATATTCTAATTGGCCAATAAATATGGGTACTGCAGGGCCCAAAATCTTTGAACGACATCTCCCCATGAAACCACTGGGCAGTTTTCAATCAAACTTACAAGAATGTTCCTTTGATGTCCCTCTTCAAATATTGTTTGCAAAATTTTCATAAGCCCATAAATATGGGCGTGGCAGGGAAGGGCAAAGTTTGAGTCTCCTCTGTAATGAATGGGTTGGCAGGGTCTATTATGACTGCTTATAATTCGAATAATGTCTCCTCTTCAACAATTAGGTAAATTTGAATGAATCTTTGCCAGAAAGTTTCTTGGATAAGATCCACTGGGCTAATCGAATTCAGGTGAGCGGTTTAGGGCCATTCTGTCCCTCTTGTTATCATTTTCCTTTCATCAGATTCAGGCCTGTATAGCGATTCAGAGGTTTAAGGTCTCTCGTTGTTGAAATACATTGATTTGTATACGCCCGTCAAAAGACGAGACGTATTATGTGATCACCAGTGGTGGGCAAGAGGCGTCAGCTTCGTTAGTAGCTTGAGGTCACCGTCTCTCGAACGAATTCCAACTTATCAGTACTTTCAGTACTTTGATTAAGGTTGGTGACAAATTTTGTTTGTAACATAACTACAGTTGTGATATTATCATTATTGTTTCTTAATTCTTTTTGTAAACTCAGACTTTTTGTAGTATTTACAATGTCTCGCATTTATGTTAGAAATCGCTTTACCCAAGGTTCCATTTAGTTATTTTCTTAACATTAATTTTTTGCAAAACCTCACTTGAGGCCAATGCTTTTGCATTTCTAATTTCATATCATTCAGCACCAATGAATTCAAAGAGAAAAACTACATGGTTGGTTTCGGGGCCAGTCTAGATTTAGTTAGTCGTATGATATAATCGTTTTGTTAAATCATATATATTAATTTTTTGCACATACATTTTGTCTATGCAGCCCTGCATTCGACCCGCGGATCCTCAGATTTAAAGCGTATTCATTTTGAATTTGAGGCTTAACTAAATAAATCAAACGTAATTATCTGCAATATATACATGTATATTTGAGATAAATTGTATTCAAACAGTGTAAGAAGTTGAGATTAATGCTAAAAGCGCTTTCGAAACACAATGTTTCTTCATCAAGGGTTCAATAAGAACTGACAGTGAAAATGCATTTGAAAAACAACGACCCGATATGAGTTGGTATTTTCCTCTATCTTGTTTTGCGTATATATATATATATATATATATATATATATATATATATATATATATATATATATATATATATATATATATATATATATATATATATATATATATATATCCGTTAAGTATTGTAAATAACAATACGGATATCAATATCGGGAAAAAAGAAAACTATGAAGGAATCTGCCAAATTACATCATTTAATCGTAAAAAAACTCAACCGGTTTCACATATAATATGATCTTCAGGAGTTATACTGTATCAATGACGACGTTACATGGTAACGACGTTAACGTAACGTCATTTAAAAGGACGTTACTCTATAACATTTTTACTGAACGTTACATTATGAATTACCGTTCCTGAGGTAAGGAATATTATTTTTTTTTCATTTTCTGTTTAACTTGGGTTGAAAAAGTTTTATGAAATAGTTTTCTTTGACCTTTCTCATTATACTATTGTCAGTTTTCATTTTGTACATTGGGAAAATTTTAAAATTTGGTGAAATAGTTCCCGCGCATTTCGAGATATGTTCACTCATTTGAAGGATTCTCAATCTTGGTTCTCGTATCTGTTGTTTGTGAACAGTGACCCTTTTTCGTAGGTAGTCCCCAGTTTCGCCTATGTATTCTTCGTTACAGCCAGAGCATCTTATAACATAAATCACGTTTTGTACATCGCATGATACACGAGATCTTATGTAAAATTCTTTTCCGCATTTGAAGTCGAATTTCTGTCCCGTTATGAGATGGATACAAAGGCCACAATTTGGTCTGGCACATTTTTCTACGATTGGTTCTTCTGGGTTGTCTTCAAACCGCGCCCTAGTTAATAATTTCTTCAAATTCGGAGGTTGTCTTTTGCTTTTGATGATTTTGTTTTCTTGGATAATTTTGCCCATTGTCTCATCATTTTGTAGTATTGATATATTATCCTGGATAATTTTAAAGAATTCGATATTTTTCGGATTATATGTTGATACGTACGGTATACTTGGTTTATCTTCTCTTTCTTTGGTTTCTAATAAGTCTGGGGACTACCTACGAAAAAGGGTCACTGTTCACAAACAACAGATACGAGAACCAAGATTGAGAATCCTTCAAATGAGTGAACATATCTCGAAATGCGCGGGAACTATTTCACCAAATTTTAAAATTTTCCCAATGTACAAAATGAAAACTGACAATAGTATAATGAGAAAGGTCAAAGAAAACTATTTCATAAAACTTTTTCAACCCAAGTTAAACAGAAAATGAAAAAAAAATAATATTCCTTACCTCAGGAACGGTAATTCATAATGTAACGTTCAGTAAAAATGTTATAGAGTAACGTCCTTTTAAATGACGTTACGTTAACGTCGTTACCATGTAACGTCGTCATTGATACAGTATAACTCCTGAAGATCATATTATATGTGAAACCGGTTGAGTTTTTTTACGATTAAATGATGTAATTTGGCAGATTCCTTCATAGTTTTCTTTTTTCCCGATATATATATATATATATATATATATATATATATATATATATATATATATATATATATATATATATGTGTGTGTGTGTGTGTGTGTGTTAAGTATATATTATGTATACCTTATAATTTTATTAGCATTGTTAGCCTTGTTTTCTTCGTTGGTTTTAAACAGAAATACAAGTTTTTTTGTCATGTTTCTAAAAATAACCGCATTAAGTCAAAGATCTAAAAAAAATCTATGTGATATTACAAAGTTATCAGATGAGGTGTTATCATACGGATATGTAGTTATTAGATAAATAGTAATAGACATACGACAAAGAGCATATCGTGAGATGGCGATCTAAACGCAATACCTTCTGCTGTTTTCAGTTCAAGTCGCTCACCATTGAACATTTTAAAACAAATGGCGGAAAATGTCAGAGTTCAATAATCATCTCGTTATGAATGAGTGTTTTGATAAGTATTTAGCTTATTCATCGAAATCAGTTGTCAATAATCTTGTCGAAGCTGAACTTATAAAAGTTGATAGTAAAGTCTTATTGACATGATAGACGGATTGGTTCCACATACTTCAAAATGATCTACATATTTGTTTAAATAAATCGGTTTATAAGTTCATAAAACACAAAGGTGCAGACGTATATTATCTTTAAATATATCTTGCAGACATAAATTGGATATCAATCCTTCATCCATCTTAATTGGTGAGAACATATGTTTTCTGCAAGGCTTGCAAAAATTAAAATAAGATGTAATGCAATCACTGCATGAGTTGTATAATCTCGCAGATACTTTTCGATGCGGTTGGTATTATAAATATTCCTTCTAATTGCTTCTTTTATGCATATGAACTTGGCTCATCACAATTAAAATATTAAAAAGATAGCTTGATTAATCCTGGAAAATGTAAGATAGAATCAAATACCTCTTGTCTAGTTGCGTTCTCAGGAGGACTGAACCGCTTTGTCTTACATGTTGCGGAACAAGTTTTTATATTTTGTTAAATTGTATTCAAATGTCAATTCAAGCCAAACATGCTTTGCTCGTTTAAAGCTTTACTGCCTCAATAGAACTATCAACTTCTTTTCCTTTGCAAATTGGGGGAAATTGGCAATAAGATTTCACCTTTCTGTCATCCTGAGCATAGGGCTTTTTGCAACAACGTCGTGATAACGGACCTCGACACGGTTCCTGCCAATTTGAATAGAAAGGAAGAATATGCAAAGTTTTGACACCATTAGATACGACCGCCGTCATAGTACAGTTAGTAGCGCGTCGGACTGTCAATCTAGAGGTCCCGGGTTCGATCCCCGGTGGCAGGACGCATCCTTTCCGACTACTTGTCTCTCATCAATGGGTCGATAATCGTAGACATATGTGGGATAAAAGCTTGAGGCTTTGAAAGAATGTGATCGTGGTTCTGGTGTCAGAAATACCAGGAATCAATTGTTATGTGCCCCAGCCTCTACGATATAACAGAAAGATTGTTGAAAGCAGTGAAAAACTCCATCTAAACAAACAAACCATTAGATTCGAAATGATATGATAAAATTCGGGACACTTTGCCATATGTTCATTGCATTGAAAAACCATGAGTTAACACGGACAAGTGAGACCCTGTACGGCATGGCACATGGTTCGGATCTTAGCCTCGGTTATCTTTCTATTCATGCATTCGGTGTCTGTATCAACCTACATCAACAGAAAATACCGTCCGCATTATACAGCAAACATTACAGTCACACACACCATAGAACCGGTTGTATCGGACACCGTCCGGTAATCACGAACACAATTGCGTTATTGCCGCAGACTGACAGTGGGTATTTATTGTTAATTATTTACCGGTCTAAGGGAGTTCCCTTCCAAACCATCTCGAAGATATTGGTAATAGTACAATATACTGCGTTCATATGAAGTTGTAAAGGCCTCTCGCGATTGCCTTTCTCCAGAAATCGCCTCGTAGTTGCATTTTAGCGGTAATTTCACTTTCTCGGAACAACAACTACATTTCTATGCAGTTCTGGGGAAAATGCAGCAAACGATTAATTCTCCGTTCACTATCCCACTTCTATGTGAAATGTTATGAAATAAATCCCCTAAAAATAAATAGTTTCAATGTTTAAAGTCGTCAAGTGAGAAAAAGGTAGTGTGACACCGTCACATTCGGGAGGTGGTTGACTCCGGACACCGTTACTAACGTAACGGTGTTCGAATACACCTTTTTCTCGTTAGACGATTTAAACTTTCATAGTGTTTCTGTTAAGGCGTTTTCGCGTGAAATTTCACACAATGGTAGGATAATTAATGTGAAATAAAATCGTGTATTTCTCTTTTCTTAATGGAACGGTTATGAGGGAGGTAAATTGTAGTGGATATGAAAATTAGAGAGACCTCTCCTAAGTTAAATGGTTATTGATAGTCTATTTAGACAGAGTATACCAATGAAGAAATGAGAATCCTTTTCACTGAATGGATCACGTCTGTCTATGTGCCCGGTTCGTTACATTTGGTGGCAGAGGTGGGATAGTGACAACTTTCAGACCGGAGTTGTCTTACCGACGGATCTTCCAGGCCAAGACTCGATACAACTCTCTTCCGGGGGAAAAGTAATATTACGGTTTAAAGTAGGTAAGTTGCAGTGGATATGCAAAATAGAGACCCGTCCTAACTTAAATTGCTATTGATAGTCTATATAGACAGAGTCGACCCATTTAGGATTGAGGATTCTTTTCTCTGAATGGATCTCGTCTGTCTATGTCCTGGGTCCGATACACTGGGTTAGTCAATCGAAATTACGATAACATAATGCTGCCTTCCACAAAGATATCATTTTGATTGTTTCTCATGCTAAGAATAATATGGAAATTCAACGGATGACGACCTGTATAATTAAGCAGGGCTAATTGATATTCACCATTTCGATTTGGACATGGGAAAGAATTACGAGATGACCGATTTGAGGCTCCAAACCGACTAGCTTATTGACACTGACTTTAATAATAAACAAGCAAAGGCCAAAAAGCTTGACTTTCATAATGAACATGTACCTGTGAAATTATATTTCCGTTGATGTCATGTATGGCGTATTCTTGTTGGAGCAGTATATTTGATTTGACGATACAAACTTGGATATGTTTTTAGACAAAATTGAGGTATAATAGTGATAAAATAAATTCGACTTTCCACACTGGAAAATTGAGATAACCAATCACAATGTATTGTGAGTTATTCAGGAGACTATGAAAATGCTAGTAATTTGTCCCAGGTTCGATAACTGCCGTGCTCGGAATAGACTGACAGTGGGTCTTTTAGATTGATTGATTGAATTGAGTTTTACGCCCCTTTCAACATTGTTTCAGTTATATCGCGGCGGCTGGATCACCTAACAATGGATTCCTGATATTTCTCTCATCAGTACTACCATCACATCCTTTCCTAGCCTCCAGCTGCTATCTCACATAGGTCTACAATTATCAACCCATTGTTGAGAGACAATTAGTCGGAAAGAAAGAGTGCCGCCGTCGGAGATAGAACCCGGGACCTATAGATTGACAGTGCGACGCGCTACAAACTGCGCTACGACGGCGGCGGGTTATTTAGAAGATACCTGATTGAGAACTATAGAGGATAATCGATTATATCAAGATTACTTTTTATTTCAATAAGTGAACAATAAAAGTTATTTTTCATGAGTAGCAGAGCCACGAGTGAAAATACAGAATTCGTTGTTCACGAAATGAAATACATACAATGTATATCAGTCGATCTTACTAAAAAACAAACGATAATTCTATTTTTCTATGCGAAAATGAGACAAAATTTAAAGAATTTAGGACAAATTTTCTTAAAGCGCGTGCTTTTACGCTGATTGCTATGCAACGTTCATGGTGACGTCACTTACTGGGCTCTGTTTGGATCACGTCAAATGATCAATTGATAGTCTACCGATATTTCTCGAAAAGCATTTAAAAATTCTTGTTTGAGTTTCCGCATGAAGCATAAAAAGAATTCAGATGAAGGTTAGTGTAAGGGTATTTTATAACAGCACTTCTAAATAACAAACCCTGACATTTATTTGAATTCCACTTTAGACCAAGAGCAATCTGCATGTGAATCTGTCTCTCTGCCAAATAGTGTCTGTCAAATATTTACTACTATACAAATACCGGCGTGTGTAGTATAACAACCCCACGATAACTTGAGGTACAGAAAGTGCAGTTGGGTCACCAAAGCTACTTCCGGGTAGTTTTTATTGCATGTCGAGGGCTTAGAGTAAAAATATACATGTAATTTGTGTTTATACCTTGTATAGACACATATCATGTGTTTGTTCTAAACCCTCGAAATATTTTGTTAATCAAGCCTAGACCGTTTGGAAAGAAATAAGATTTATCTTATTGCCATGAATCTCTAGTGAAAAAAAGCACTCTGTAGACAAAATTACAAGGTCATTATCTTTAAAATTCGGAAGGGGTCCAAGGTATTCAGATACCGCGTCGCTTTGTTTTGGCTGTTTTTTAGGGTTTTGTTCATCATGGCTTCACCTTGAAGTTATAGATACATTACATTTTTAATAAAAAATCTATTTTAAATCGCTCGGCTCAAAGATTTTAAATATACAGTATGTATAATAGTATGGTACTGAATAATTTGTGGTTTGATTTCTTTTTAAATACGATTAAAGAAGCGTTATTTATGTAAATATCGGAACGGTAGGAAAGTAGAACTTACAGGTTTAAAGGCCAAAGATCACGTTTTAATGAATTGACCCTGTAATTACAATGTCAACTGTGAACGGAAACCAAGTGTTTAATTCTTTCGTTATACTTCTGTTGTGCTTTTTTTTCCACAAATGTAGTGTAATTATTTCCGCTAATTAAATCATATATGTTACACTTATACCAGTTAAAATTAAATGACCTATTTACGGGTCCACAGTGTCCTAAAGGGTAACATTTAGAAGTACGAAAAATTAAGTCCGGTAGAAAAACATAAATGAAAAAAGCATACGACGCTACGCACACATGCAAAATACTGACCTCTCATGATAAATATTTATCTTTTTCGTCTGTATTTCAGACAAAGTAGTGATGTTTGACATTCAAGAGCAATTCGTTTTGATCGCACAATGCACAAAAACGAGTGACTTAATTGAAAAAATGTTGCATGTCATGTCGTGCCAATCGATAATGGCATAGCATTTACATTTGGAAGGGGAAACAACCTTGTGAAATGTCGACATTTGAAATGTACAACTGCACTGATGAGTTCAAGGTCATTTGATATCATCGTTACCTAGCATGACTAGCGAAGAAATAAACTTTACGGCATGCCAGTTACTGTAGACCTTAACGATACAACTTTGAAGGTCTAGGGATAGACGAGAATATGATATATCATGTATCAAAGCCTATATTGACCTGATAACACATGCCCGATAACATGAATGCAGTCTATTTCTAGAAACAATTTTCATATTCACAATCTAAACTAGAACGATTTTCCCCTGGATTTCTTTGAATATAAAAGTTTCAGATATTTTTAAGCCGCGAAAAAAAACGATCTCTTGCTTAATAAACAGAAATTAGCAGACATCCTTTATAAATAACAAGGCACATTGGTATGGTAAGCAACTACTTAAAACTGTATAAAGAGAAGGTTAAAAATTGTATTTTGAAAACATTTAGGAAAGATCAATGAAATCGGGAAGAAAATAATTAAAAAATTCTTAAATGTCCGTCTAAGGTTCGCGACATCTTGCGGCATGCCGAATTTCACGAAGTTTAGCTGTACCCAGAGTCGATGAAGGTTTTTTGTTAATAGCATATTACGTGATCGATTAAGAGATAAATGTAAGTAGCTGGCACGAAAACGTTGCTTTTGTGGCTGTTTAGAAACGCTAGATTAGTATTTGGGAGATTTACTTATCTAGACATTCTGGTTTGCTCAAGATATAGAATCATTATAGCAAAAATAAGTTTGTCATCTCATGTTTTGAATAAAGGTCATGAAGACTAAAAGGTATTGATAGAAATTAGCGCACCACTTATCTCTGTTCTTACAACAAAGAAGAAGGTGAATTACGCTTTATTTTGATAATTTCTGCTCTTTTTTCGAAGATTTGAGACAAATCTAACTTTAAAATATTTCATTTATAGACCCAACATATTAAAATATATACATCTTTTGAACTCACACAAGAAATCTACTCTACTTTTTGTCTTAAAGCTTTCAAGTTACGCCAAGAAAAAGTTGTATTTGATCTTAAACTAAATTTACGAAGATATGTAATCGCTCACCGATGTAATAGTTCGATAAATTTATGTTTTTTCAATGTATAAAGTATCAACTACCATTTCAATTTGTTTTGTGACTTTGTATATTCACGTCATCGATGAACCATAAATGTTTAAGTTGAAAAAAAGTTCTGTTCTGCTCTAACCACACCAGTTTACATTGACAATATATGTTTCATATTCAGGTCTCAAGTGCTCAATCGTATGTTTTTAAAACGGTTTTATGTTATTTTGTATGTTTCTAGTATAGGAAATACTGATACCCCTCATTTTGCTTTTATCTATTTGTATAATTATATTACTATTCGGATCAATTCTTCGTTCCTCAATGACCACCTTGCACATTTATTATAGAAGTTAATACATGTATTTGATAATGGGTACAACTATTCTATCAACGTACTTACTTCCAGGTATAGTTTTATCGGATGTTTTAGCCAGACTGACAGCTGATATGTTCATCTGTTTTCTATGACGATCTTCCATATCTCGACTGACGATGTCATCAGCCGGCAGATCCGTGTTTAGTGTATATTGTTTTCTACAGTGTGACCTTGACTTCCGGCATATCCGCTCTTCCTGTATATAACTTCCGCCACACATTGCTGGGCGCATACACTTCCGGATCCGGCGTTTTTTACAGTTTCTGGAACACGGGCCCCAAGTGCCCCAACTACCATATAATAATTTATATAAAATATCCTCCATTAATTTATCACTTTTACGAATACCTAGAAGTTTGAATGATCTATACGACTTTTTTGAGCAGTACCCTTTTCCTTTACATACCCGTCTCTCCCTAAACCAGCTCCCCCCACAGTTTGTGTCATTTTTACATTTTCTAACACGTGTTTGTTGGCAGGATTTTGAGCAATTGCTCCAGTCTGACCAGTCCGTATAAATATCAGATATGTAATGAAATGGATTGCTTTGACTGTCGTCCAAGGCTTTGATACTTGCATTGTTTGGCGTGGTCGATGGCGCCGGCATGCGCTCTGATATACCCTGCAAAGAAACAAACATAAAATGAAACATATATATGAAACGCGCTCGTGGAAAAAGTGGCCAGTAAGGTAGAGTAAACATCATGAAATTGACAAGGTGAATGATTTTGGAGTGATTTTGGAATAAAATTGAAAGAGTGCGATGAGTGGGTTTTGAGTGAAATTAAAGGGAGGTAATCCTTCATCGCTATATTTGTTCAGGATGAAAAAATAGAAATATTCATTACCTCCCTTAAATGAAATATGAATACAAGTTCTATGAATAGCTTATCTCTCTCCAAGGACCAATAACACGTTTATAGAATTATGTCTGTGATATCGCGACCTTTTTTTCCAATTGTATTTAAATATATTTTGAATGTAGTTATTGACCTTACATTTTAGTGGTTTTGGTGCGTTTTTGAATGGGTAAAGTGAGTGTTTAGTATGAATGAATGGAGCGCTGAGTGAGCGATTTAGAATTGTTTTGATCAGAATAAGAGTCAATTTCACGATGTTACTAACTGTAATGTCACTTGACTCTTGACACAAGTCGCGGTCGTTTTTGGATGGCAAACTTCAATTGACGGATTGCTGGCCCGCTTCATCTTCGAAAAGGACATATCAGACATGAAACGGTATTTGTCGGTAAAAGATATGGCCGTGGACATCAAACTAATAGTAAATCGAGTGTTTACCTTATGGTCAAATCTAAAGCTTGCTTGGATGACGGGAATTTAAGTGTTTGAAATACATGTATGATGTATTTGAAGTAAAATTCATTCAATTACCATTTGATTTCTTTCAGGCATACCCACAGGAAGACATATTTAAAGCTAACCAAAGGAACATTATCGTAATTTGACAAGTATATAGTACATCATGAATATCCCGGAGCATTTGCATATGCAGTGAACCCCGCCTAGTAGATGGATTCTTAAAACGCTCAACTAAATGAGATAGTCGACGAAAATTAATTTGAGCCTGTGAGTGACATTTCCAACAATTTGACATGTGCGTGAGGTGCAAACATTATGCTGCGGAGACAGCCATCAACTGTAAACGTAATGTTACCTAATGGTGTGCAAGTACTTTGGGACATTATCTATTTACTAAACGCATAGCGAAAACTCTGGTTGGTCAGAGTCTTTGCTTTGCGCACATTCGAAATTGTTGGAAATCTCACGCACAGGCTCCATTGTCTCGTATTAATATTGGTGGACCATACCATTCGAATAATTGGTCTGAGTTTTATCGGAAAAAGCAAGCCTTGAATAATGCGGTATGGTGAAGCGCTAATGTTTTCTAAAATAAGTGTTTGAAAAATCAATGAATAATTCTGATTGATTCCATCAATTTTTGTATTTTCTGATTGGATGAAAATTCAGTTGCATTACTCAATGATTACAATTTTGAGTACACAGCTATTTTCGTAAGCTTACGCACGAAGTAGTTTCCTCTCCCAAGATATGTCTCATTTAAGAGAAATCTTTACTTTTTTATTCAGAATATTTAATTATTAGATAAAAAAATAATATTTGTTGAACACATGCATTTATGAAGCAAAAAAACATGATCACACTTATGTATGAATCCGCTTCGCGAACTCATACATTGTGATAAGGCTTTAGTTTCATACCTCAATTAATTCATCAAATACTCTCTTCATCTTTTTAATATACTGTAAAGGCATGAGTAACAAAAAGATTAATTGCGGTCTATTATACAAGAAAACATCAACAATGAGTTCGACCATTTAGAGTTATTATGCAATCACAAGAGCGCCGTTATAGCTCAGTTGGTAGCGCGAAGGACTGTCAAGCTAAGGATCCCAGATTCGATCCCCGGCGGCGGCGCTCATCCTTTCCGATTATTTGTCTCTCACCAATGGGTTGATAATCGTAGACCTATGTGGGATAGCAGCTGGAAACTAGGAAAGGATGTAATGGTAGTACCGGTGTGCGAAATT
This sequence comes from Fragum whitleyi, assembly GCA_948146395.1. Lineage (NCBI taxonomy): Eukaryota > Metazoa > Mollusca > Bivalvia > Cardiida > Cardiidae > Fragum > Fragum whitleyi. The sequence continues at coordinate 1,931,180 of OX411545.1, read as the reverse complement.
TCAGGAATCCATTGTTAGGTGCTCCAGTCGACGCGAAATATCTGAAAGATTGTTGAAAGCGGCGTGAAACCCCACTCACACAAACAAAACAATAAGCCACTACAAGAGCACTCAAATAAATGTATGAGTTGATGGCACAAAAAGTAATTTAAAACGAATATTAATCTTTTCTTACTTTCAGGGCTGTATCCAATAAACAGCTTGATTTTCGATTGAACTGATAACCCCAAATTGCTTGCATTCTATAGTTAGACTGGAGAAAAAACTTTATAAAATATTTGTAGTAAACACTAATACTTTTTCCGTATGTTCGCCAGATATAAAATAAGTAAGCCGTCAAACGAACATTCCTTCCATCTAAGGGACGATTTCTGAATTCTAAAATAAAACTTCCTCACACATTCTAGTGCGCTTATTACCAAAGTGCAAAGAAAAATGGGGTCGCTGATATGGATTTTGACTAAAATGATGCCATTTATCAAAGGGGTCTAGAAATTTTGTTAACCTTCTATGACGTCATTCAAATAATAAAACAAAATTGATTTATACATACATAGTTGTCTTAGTATCTATTTTCTTTCTCTTAATATTTTTCTTGTAAGCCAAGATTGATACTACAATACCAAAAGTATATATTCATGATCTCTCGAAATGTAAAAAACGAGTTACATTTTGTCGGATTTGCGTTCAACGCCCGAAATCAAAATACATGTAAATATTAACACGAAGGAGTAAATCATGGTAATTTACTAAAAAGATTTGTATCCTTCTTTTGTATCCTTCTATTTATGCTAATGTAGACTGGCATTCAGTCACAGAGTTATGATTTGTTAGTAAAAAAAGTACATCACATTTAAAACCGCAATCCTGTATCGGGTCAATGTGCATTTATCTGAAAGTCTTAAAGAGGGTCTTATAGGCTTTTCGAGGTTTTTTTTTTTTTTTTTTTTTTTGTTTGCTTCTGGTTAACCTGTTGGACTTCTTTTATTTTCAACCTTTGTTTACGGAATCCCTTATTTAATTTGTATATTTGTGAAACACCCCACTTTCTTCGGAGGCAATAGGACCGGTACTTTAAAAGAAATCCGTTTAAGATAAAAGCGCACCAGTGTACCGGGTCTAATATAGAATATACTTTTACACATGAAGTTGCGAAATATCTTCTGTCTAATTTTTCTTCTTTAAATTTTTTAGAACAGCTCTATTTTATGACCGCAAGCATTGTTTTATAATGAAAAGGCATACCATGTGGTGTTGTTCAGCGAGATAAAGATAGGCTCGCAAGCCAAGAGAATCAAAAACTGTAGAAAATTCAGTATCTAAAATGCGTATGAAAAAAATCTCTTTTTTGTAATGGCCTATCCCGCATTCGAAAATCCCCATGACATCTGGAATCCGAGTTGTTAATTGGCAGAGAAATTCGTCGGATCTACTTTTTGACATACCGCGGCGAGAAACCGTTCCGCATTATTTCTACGCTATGGGACTTTTAACCCTGTTCTACAAATATTCATTTGTCTCCCCTGATAAGAACATCCGTAATAGAAACAAGGCCGAAACATCTCAGGCTAGCAAAGACTAGATTTTTTAAACACTCCAAAAAGGAAAGAAAATATAATGCTTGCGATCGATTTTTTTACGAGTTTAATAAACTTCTAACATTTTTATGATATCGATATTCAAATACCTTTGAAATTGATAAATTCTAATAGATTCAATGAAATCGTTAATAATAAAATAGAGAAAACTATGAAAGATTATGAGTGAAAAACAGAGCAATTTCTTGTTAAATAAATTCTCTTTTACAAAATTGTATTTTAATAGGGGAAGTATTTTTGTCAGATTCCACAAACTTTAATTATTATCATCTACTTGATTCACGTTGAACCCGTCTAAATTCATAGCGTATTGCAATGGGTTAAGGTAAAAGTTTATCCCCTGCCGTTGGGTATGACCTAAGACTGGGAATGCAATAAGACGAGTTTTCCACATTGTAAGCATTCCAGAGGAGAAACTATGCCAGTTGGTATCCCGGCAAATCAGGGCAGTCGTAAATAAATATAAAACACAGATCCGATATGACACTTGTTATGCCAACACTTGTCATGCTCGTTAAAATAGTTCGCATTCACGATTCCCTCTACGAGATAATTTATAAGTTATTTTGTACTTGGAAGCATGTTACTTGTTACATTCTGAACAGGAAATGTTTTATGATATAAGATATATATGATATATGATATAATTTGCATCAACCAATCACCGATTTGCTTTTAACCTTTTGCAGCATTTATTACAATAACCCTTTTATTTTACTTTCTCTTCCTTTTTCCCAAGCAAGCAGAGGCGGACTGAATCTTTTACGACTTGTGTTTGGTTAATCTTATCTTTAAATACATGCATGCTTAATATAGGAACATGTTCTTGTAAGGGCCTTTAGAGGGTTATTTACTGAGTCTTCAAATGTAAATATTTACTCCGCTACTTTCCGAAAAGGTTTTGACAATCTTTCTTGGTGCAAGCGAAGACATATTCCAACAAACAACGATTTCTTCTCTTCGAAAAAATAGTTATATAGAAGACATCAGGACTGTAACTCGTTTACCTTTCAACAACTCTTATCACATGAACTGCTTTACTATTTGACATATGAATTCCGATCGCTTATCATTCCATGTTCCATAAGTATTTTTATACATTCTTGAATTCCGCTTTACAGTTCTAAAACTATGCTAATTTACAAAATAAAATAAACAAATTAATAAACATTTCTTATTTTATGAACTTCCCAACTATTCCTTTAGCGACTCTTCTTCAGGGTAAAGTGATTTTTTTACAATCGGCTCAACGTTGGGATTATTTGTTTGACCGCGTAAATTTTCCGTTTCGCCTTTTCCGTAATCGCGGCCCTGATGCTCGAAAGTTGCAAGTAGTCTTGCCTATAAACAAAATTTTGACACTTACACATTGAAGGAAGGAGCTCATCCATTATGATGAAACTTTATTATCATAACATTTCTTTAGCAACTCAAAAGATTACAAAGTGTTGAATCCTAAACCATGTGAGATAATAATTTTCTACATAAAGCATAACTATTTTAAAACAATTTAATGCAAACTTATGAGCAGATTTTCACAAGTCATCCTTTTGTTTACTCTAAACTCGTTTCCAAACTTGCTCGTAAATATTTAGATTCGAGGGAAAAAATGGGAATATTGAATTGCGGTGCACACCATTGTTTAATCTTTGAAAATCTTCTAAACATAAACAACTGAGCAAATTTAGATAAAACATTGTAGAAAAATGCGATTGGTTTTTCCTTCTCAAAGCTTTCGTGATATATAGATTTTTCTTTTAAAAAGGAAAACGGACAGAAACTTGGTAAAACTGGGTTCTAGACTAGAGAGAGCGACAAACATTTAATGACGTCCTTTAATGGGCACAACCGTAATAAAATATTGGCGGTTATACTTTTTAAATGAACTAAGCCTTTAATTTGACATCGTTCATCTTTATTGTTTTAATATGTACATAAACTCACACGCAATAAAAACGCACCATCTTTTTTTCGAATGATATAGCATTATCGCGACTCGAGAATTGAAATGTTTCAACATAGATAATGATTTATAACGGACCCATTCCTTCAAAATAATGTACGAGGGTGAATCAAAAACTACGTAGACTTGCTTTACAGAAATTTTGATTTCACAGACTTTGAAAGGAAAACTACACTGTCATTAGATTGTGGCCCATTTCTTTTTGTAGTTTGAATTTGGATGAAATCCAACAAGTTGGTCACCTGTTGCAACCATTCTAAATCATGTACAATGTAGTCATTTGGTACCGGTCGCCAGTTTTACGTACGGTTTTGATAACTTCGTTTGAAAGTGAGCAACTTTCAACATACTCAACTCAACAATTTTAAACAAAATCTCTGTGTCGCCTATCCATTGGATAAGTATTATTTTCATATCCATCTGATCGAAAATAATGAACTTAAACGTCTAAGTTTAAGATACTGAATTGATGTTGATATGTGACAATTACAATTACGTCAGGGAGACGTTTCCCATTCTTCGAGTCATTCTTCATTCTAAAAAACAAACCTTTTGAATAATTTAAAAAGAAGATATATGCTTATATTTGAAGACATTTTAGCATATTTTATCATTTAAACCTCTCGGTTAGGTTTTCTATAGAGCCAGTAGAACTTTTTTATTACCCGGATGTCTATACCTGTGCCGGTGCCATCATTTCGGAGTTCAAAAATTGACGCGTGCCCGTAGCCTACTGACTTTGAATTTCCATGGTATTGATCTAACGTAGAAATTATCTCTTTGTTCACATCTGCTTGTACAAATAATGTGATGTCCTAGGGAACAAAGAGACTCGGGTGAGCGATCTAGAACCATCATGGTCCTCTTGTTAAAATTTCAGCATAATCCATTTGGTATTGCATGTAAGTATATACAATTGCTGCCAACCAAGCTCTAGTGTGGACAGTTTTTTCCGCAAGAAGTTCATTTGGACTCGGCAAAACAAATCATTGTCTCATTTTAACATGGAACTCGAAGAACAGTTCCGCCCACTGCCGTAATCAATTCTATATTAAAAACATTATTCTCGCTTTTATTATCTGTCTAAAAACTAGCGCACTTCAAATATAGGCACATTGTTAACTTTATTCTGTACTATAAAACAGCGGTGGTAGAGGCCAGACGCGAAAACAAAACCACAGAAATTGTTTGATGTGGTTACAGTGAAGAAACCAAGAATGAAACGTAAAAAATTATAATTATAACATAGATCAAAAATCTAAAATCTATTTTCATAGTGTCATAAAGACAATTCCATTAGCCGAAATATATGTTTCGTCAATTCAAGGAATTTGATATATTTGCCTAAAAATGAATAAATAAAAATGATATAAAAAAGTGTGGTAATTAAGGGACAGGTCCTAGTTTGACGAATATGGGACTTGATGTTATATACTCAGCAAAAAAAGAAAGTATCCACTTTTCAATCGTCAATATGTTTAACATCTGTATGCTCAATAATCTAGAAAGGTACCACAAAAATCCACATCAGCCAATAAAATTTTAGAATAATTTGATCGATATGAATTAAATATTGAATGATTTTAAATTATATCGAAATGTTTTTATACATTTCGGAGCGTTTTTGATCGATTTGAGTGAGTGGTTGAAATGAATGAATGGAGCGCTGTGAGAATGATTGGGAATGATTTTGATCGGAATGAGTGTCGATTTCACGCTGTTTTTACTGGTCCATAATCATATGATTCTTCTAAAGTGAATGTAACCTCTACAGCTAGTGAGGCGAAGAAAATCAAGCAATTGTTGTGTTCAGTCAGAATTGAAACGAGACAAAGAAAACTTGCACATATGCATACTCGAAACTCGTCAGACTTTGAGTATTTTTTTCTGGCTGTAGTTGAAAGACAAGAACAATCAAGGCATTTGCTGATCCTTTCCGATAGAGTAGTATTAATATTCGCCCTCTTTAACTCGATAGGCCTACCCGGAAGACATCACACCAAACGCGTTTGCTTCTTAGCTTTATATCTACCATTTCAAAACTGAAGCGTACTAAAGGCTTAAAACATTAAAAGCGTCAACCATTAAATGCAAAGCGATACTTGCAGACAGAATTCGGTGAATTTGAGCTTTCGAATTGCATAAGGTATTTCATGTTCGTTTTGTCCATATGACGTAATATATACTCTTCAAAAAAAAAGGATTTTGACATATGATCTATAATGCAGATTATAATTTCGACACAAATATCTATATGTATGAACAAAGTCAATCAATGAACGTAATGTCAATGCAGTTTCACACTGCATTAAAACAAATTTACTTTTTGATCGAATATTTGTAACAGAGACGTTGATTAAGGACGTTACGTCGCACGTGTCTTATAGTGGCAAACTTGGCCTCTTTTATCTGGTTCCACACTTTCTCACCAGAGATCCGACTTAGACTGGAGACCTAAGTGTTCGTTGACGTAGCAGTTAGATTGAAAAATCCATAATAACGTTACGCCATTCGACGTCATGGACGAACGTTGTCATCCAGCGGCAGACTGATCTGGTTCTATACATACATGTGAGGCATGTTAAAGCGGTGCCAGAGGTACAAGATAGGCTGTCCGGAAACGAAAAAATCATTTGCAATGGCTTGTCTTATAGAGCCTGCTTTGTGGCGACCAAAAACTTTATGACGTTGTTCCTCCGTTCGATTGACATGTTTTCATTACATGTGTGTGCCTAGACGTTGAATTTCAAATGCATTCAAGCAATGGAATTTCATCCACTACACAATGGTGAGCTATAAGGACTGTTCAGTTAATCTGGAACAGCACGTGCTGAATGAGAATTCAGATTTTACGTTATTTTACGTTGACGTCTCTATCGAGAAACGTTGTCGAGTAATTAATCGCAATTTTATGTGATATTCCTACATCCTAATTACTGTTCACAAATCAATAAAAAGTTATCGAAGTTTTTACGTGAACTGAGAACAATCGTATGTTAAATTAGTGTCAAAGAACTTTTTTTGAAGAGTACATTTGCAGGAAGCAGCAGAAAGTCTCTAAATATCCTAACAACGATATTATTAAAAATGCAAACCAGGCGTAATTCATACATTTTTAATTCGAATTAGAGATGTTCAATACGTTGACAGCGTTTATGGTCTGGGTTACTATACTTTTCCTTTGACGGCGGCATATTAAACTATGCCTTTATGTAAGAATATTCATATAACTCGTTGAAATATTCTTACAAATATGTCATATTGTCGACATGAATCCGTCACAGGTTTAAACCATTTTCTGATTTATATGCTTTATTGACGATGTACATTCATGTATTTCAAAAGCTTTGAAAATTGTTCGGCAATTGTATTTATCTTTATATTATTTATATTTATAACTATACAAATATCCGAGTGATAACATCCCATATGATATTTTTTATGATATCACATAGTTATTTTTAGAAACTTGCATATTAAGAAACATCGACGAAAACAAAACAAAAAAAGGTTATAAGATAAATATAATACATACTTAGTGTATTGTATGAAAAAAAATATCTAACTCGGTTGTGAGAATTGACTATTGTCTCGGCAGAGCCTCGACAATGATCAATTCTCCCAACCTCGTTAGATATTTTTTTCTATATAATACACTAAGTACGTATTAAATATATGTCAAGGGCTTATTTAAAAAGGAATGAAAAAATAAAATGAACAAACAACAACAAAAGGGACAACGTTATGTGTAACCGAGGCATTACGATGTCATCTGATTTAACTCAAATTCGGACCGATTTTGAATCTAGAATGATCAGTCTTCCCATAAGTCGAAATTCCTTATTCGGTTGCTCTACACTGGATCCGATATCTTTTTTCGGATATTTTTATATAGATCCCAAGATGTTCTTTTTTGTTGTTGTTTTACGGATCAAGTTGGTGTATTTTAATAAAACTATCCCTGAAGATAATTGTCGAAAATTAACTTTTTTATGATTCATGTTATATTACGTTTTCTAACAGCATTTTTATATGCATCGTTAGTCTATCTAAGTTGTTAAGATGTTTGCGGTTTCCACGTCTAGTCGAATTGGTCTATATACCTATATGACCCATCCTGAGTACGCGTTTGTGGTTTGGTCCTTGTGAACCACAAACCTCGTTCGAATTCGACTTTTATAAGAAACAGTTCCCATTCAACCAAAAAGCCATACTAATTTTAGAGGATATCAAAAGAGTTGTAATTGGAAAAAAAATATAACACTCGTCATCTTAAAACAGATAAATCGAGGCTATGCCTAGTTATGGTTAAAACCTACTTATTTTACATCGATTAGGAAACAAGTTCTTTCAACTTAGATTAATCCCTCTCGATTCTGCTTCCTGGAAATTTTTCAGGTACTCGCGCCGAATGTGTGGACCAATGAAAGAATCAAGACCAAAAGCCGCTCCCGAAAATCGAACTCAAGGCCTTTGGTTCAAGAGGCCGACGCTCTACCACAAGACCACGAATAACGAAATTATATCTGTGATAGATGACGATAAATTCTATATTCTTAGAGCACAGAAATTTGATATTTTTTTTTCATAATTTGACCTGAATTTTTGTCATAAATGGAGGAAATTCAAAAGTTTATCCATTCAAATTATTCCTCGAAACATATAACGCTGTTTGCGAATTGACGTCATCAAATGCACTTTGGCGCCATTTTAACAACAGTTATATAGCGTTGCTTTACATTCTTTACTCATTTGCATAGTTCCGCTAGCACTCTGCTAGTAAAATAACACCCGTGTAATATCAAAAATATCCAACGGGTTCTTTCACTCCTGCGACGCAGGTCATATTATAATATTAAAGTTTATTATGCAATGAAGCCTGTATTGACCTGATATCACCTGCCTGATAACATAACATGATATCAGTCAGTCTATTTTTAGAAACAATTTGCATACACGTGCAATGAATTTCATTGATTTTTAAGGGTTTAGTATAACTTAGCGCTGCAAAATGATAGCATGATAAATAGAATAACATGTGAGTGTCTTAAAATATCAATGTTATCAGGTCTCGGCTGTGAGAAATTACCATGACTCGGCAGAGCCTCGTCATGATAAATTCTCCCAACCTCGACCAGATAATATTGTTATTTTTAGACACTAACATATTATTCTCTATTTAGCATTTACGCCTGAGTGAGTCCTTTCCTACAGCTTCAATTTCAAATCCAAGCCTGTGAAACCACACCATGCATCACCATGTACACCGCTTGCCGGTAGCATCGTGTATGTGGAAAACACATTGGATACAAAAGGAAACATACATATATGAGCCCAAATATCAGTTGATCCATGAGGTTTTTTTTTTTTTTTTTTTTTTTTTTGGGGGGGGGGGAGGATAAAATAAATGAATTCTTTTGGCTAAAATCTAAATAAAAATATATGTTTGTAAAGATTTATTTCTATTTAAATTTCTACAATTTTTGTAAGCTAAAGTAAATCGGCCATTTTCGTGTTTTTCACGGCGTATTTCTGATTTAAATCTACTATGACAGATAGTATAAAAATACTGAGTGATCTTTTCTTATGCCGGCTGTTTTCTATTTTATCATTTTAAGTCGATTTCGAGCAAAAGTGGTTGAAATGCAACATCAGTTGGAAGATAGTTGAAACTAAATTTAAGATGATGGTTCAACAAGACTCGAAATAGACCGATAAAACACTGTCTTTCTATAGATCCTGTTTTCTCATGACTCGGCTTAAATGTAAATAAAATTGCTCTAAACTCACGTAAAAATAGTGTATTAAGATAAGAACAGTGGACTCATGGGGTGAGCTTAGAGCTTATTACTGATCATAAATATTTCATTTTTATCTTTGAAACGCTCTCCCCCACTTATCTTCACAAATAAAACTTGAGTTCAAGGTGGGTCAAACAACCTATCTATGTACTTATATAGGCTACCTATACGAGTATAGTCTAGACAGTCGTTCGTCTATGAGAGCAGAGCGCTTGCGTACATTAGCAAGCGCTTTTCCACTTTCCTGTTCTGAAAGGTATGCTTGCTTTAGGCGTTTGTGATGATCGGCGAGCACCGTCAAAAGGTGCCTAATTTCGAAAAACTAGCCTATTACATGACCATTCGGCATTTTCGTTTTGATCAGATATTTATTTATATGTAGGGCGGATCTATAAATATTCAGTCTTTTAGAGATTTTGCTTAGAGTAAAGGACTTAATATGATGATCGCTCCCAAAGTTGTCCGCTTTACACCAACTATTAAACATGTACACCAAATAAAGGCGGTGGACAGAATGAGCATCAGAACAGCCAGACCAGATTCTTCACTGTGTGCTCTAAAGACAGATATGGTCATACCTCCCAGCTATCTACAGGCGACCAGCTGATGTCATTTTGTAAGTTTGTTGTTGTCTACGCTGCACAATGTATAAACCTAGTGCAATCGTGAAAAAACCTATCCATCTATATGGTACACGGTGAAGACTCTGGCCAGACTGGGCGGATGCACAGGCTGGCCAGAAGCTTTGCTTTGCGCACAATTGTTGGAAATGTCACGTACTGGCTCATTTGATTCTTGGAGGAACATATTCTGAATACATTTCAAAAAAGTGCTCCAAAATTGAATACAAAAAAAGACCAAATCTAAGAAGGATAACAGAGTAACGGAGATACATTTGCTGGAGTTATAGATCGTGACTCAGAACACTCGGTTTAATTGCTCATTAAAACTAGTTTATGGTAGCAGATATTACCATGTTTATGTATTTAGAAGAGTTTGTCGGAAGCCACCTGTTGTTATGATCTAGATTCTGTACTTTCTCTAGGAGAAATATATAATATCTGTATTAAGATTTTGTTTGAGACAAGCTGATCTTAACCGACACTGTAATGAAATGTTTTTAAGCAAGCCTTGTCGAGATAAGCACGCCCCCCCCCCCCCCCCCCAAAAAAAAGAAGAAAAAAAACCTTTTCTCTCATAACATCAGTTGTGTACGTTAAAAATTCACTGTTTGTACGCCAAGGAGATAAAACTACGTACGTTCGAAGACGCCGTGATAAGTTTTTTTTTTTTTTTTTTTTTGGATATCATCCTACGCATGTGTGAGATAAAGACACCCCTGGCGGATGTTTGTTATTGAAGACAGGGGGACTAATGTGAGAAATAGATATGATACAAACGTTCGAAATGTAGTTAAAACAGACACTCGTACAAAAAGGAGACAGGTATAGATTGCTGTTAAGGTACTTAACAGCATAATGTTGATCCGCCCATTGAATTGCTGGTTCAATTCGACGTTCCGAAGCTATAAGTGCCAAGAATATGTATACGCAATATCAGCGTCAAATTCATGCAAGATTTTGAACATATTTGGAACTTAATGCTTATGATTTTTTGGCGTTTAGAATAGTGTGTAAATTCTTATTTATATGACCCGTTATCCAGAAATAATGTCCTAAATGACACTACTTATAAATTCTCCGCGTTACGTAGTAAATCGGAGAATGTTTGTCTTAACAGGGTTTATACACATGGGTACATTGTAGTACGCCGTGCACGTAGAGCACGAGTTAGCGAGAGTTTAAGCTTGTACATGTATTGGGCCGTATATGTAGTCAGTTCCACGTAAGACTTCAGACGAAACGGCAGCACATTTTTCAATGCCATTCAAATTGCTGCTTAAGCGTGAATAGTAGAGTAAGGGAAAAGTCTTCACGGGCTGAAATCTGCCAGCCTTTATTTCCTATGGATAGTCTGAGAAACACAAAGTTGTTTCGTGCATGTTACGGATACACGGTTCTTCTCACAGAGGAGTTTTACGTGGACGACCAATATCCTTGATAGGAATTACTATCCCATAAAGAAATTTTCCTAAATAGTCGTATTTATTTATAAGAAGTTTGTAGACTGTTTGTTATAGTGGGCTTCCCATGCTGCCTTAATAAAGCGTCCCTGTCTGCTGTTGCAAAACGGTGTTTGCTTGTTTATGTGTAAGTGACGTTGTTCAGACATGGTAAGTTCAGGTGTGTAAGGCAGATTATACAGAGTATAATCAAAGTATACGAACAATCTTAAACGAATCCAAATTCGAAAATCTATAATTGTTGAAATTGAAAAGAGACAAAAAATTTGAAAAATTGTTTCAAACACTCCACAACGTTTTTTCATTTTATTATTTTCGGGTCATATAAATCCGGTTTGTTAGAAAACGACTTTATAAACATGTACGAAGCATCTTAATCGTGCTGGTGATATTACATCTTTTTCTTAATTTTATAAATAATAAATTTTGCATTAATACGCTTTCGAATTTAAGTCTATTTCCACATTTAGTGTCGTTTAGGAATGATTTCTATGATAACAGATCATGTAGGCCTATTTACATATTGGAGGTGAATATTATTTCAATGGTCTAATCGAAATCCGATTCTATGACGTCCAACTGGAACGGATCGAAATTAATCCTTGTCATACTGGCAGGAGCTATAGACAAACATCAGCCTGCACATACGTGCAGTCTGATGTTAGTCTACACCACCTGTTTCTCACTTTCAAACCAGAATTGTCAATAGATTTAGTATTTCAAATAAAAATTGACCTGAAGTTGGTACTTTCAGTGCTTATTGCCCTTTGATTTTGTTGCAAATTTTTAGCCAAAATTTATTCAGCATGACAAGGGTTAAATATATACCTAGGATTTCTATCTGTGGTATCTTAGCTTTATTAATCGTATTCTCCATATTTCATTTCTAAAATTAACACAAACTTGATATTTTGCTATTTTACTTCTCAATGGAAGCGTCTAGGATGACAAACTATTTCGGGAAGGAAAACTAATTAATTAGTTTCTCTTAAAAGTCAACAGATACCGAACTCGGCCGAGGGATCCGATGAAACGTCTCTTTGCTTGTAAATTATCTGTAATATATGTGATATAAGTATGTATTAACAACAAGGTTGCTTGCTGCTTAGATAAAATACTTTCATATGTCAGAATGAAAAGGATTTGCTTAAGAAAATGTCCTTTTTTTTAAAATATACAGTGTATAATAATCTTACTTGGCTTTGCATCAATAAGTTTACTCTATAATATTTGACCTCGCCAATTAGATCTGTCATATTCATAGAAAAAGTAACTCTTGCTGATTTTTTATTAAACTTGTGGATAAGAACCATAATGTAGCTAGGTACGAAAGTGTTTAAAAGCACCCCTTTGACATCGCCCATTTTCATTCGTATTCTTATAACATGTAGTTTTGTTCGATAAATACATCAAAGTAATGATATACTCGTTGTTGATTCCGTTCTGTGAAAAGGTTGATTACGTAAACAGCAACTGTCAAAAGTCATTAACTAACATTAGCCCTACACACAATGTGAATAATAGGAGTAATATTACGTATTGTAGACTCCTTCAAATAAGAGGTTGGAAACATTTGCACCGCGTGAACCCTGAAAATGTGGATATTTTTGGGAACACTCGGATACAATTTCTTAACGTTACGCAGACTTGTTGATTGTAATGCTAGTACGAAAAGGTCGGAAAATAAACATCAACTTATTTGAACCTATCGCAACGACAAACAAATGAACCTAAACACCATAAAAAGGAACTCCAAAGAATTGTATACGATACGGAGCCGGAACTGTGATTTTTTTTAAAATTAGTGGCTATTCGTTAGATTTGTGGAAATCATATTTACATTGCTTTGTATAACGCTATATACAGTAAATATTGTGATAAGCGACCACTTTCGGAGCCACCAATCATAAGAATGGTCGCTTAATACAATATTTCATGACAAATAAAATAGGTCTTTTTGATAGCATATATAGATTGTCGGGTAAGTCTAACTGAATCCTATTTTGTTCAACCCCATTGGAATCGTCTCATTGAGACGATTCAAATGGGTTTCAACAACATAAAATTCAATAATAAACAACTGTTCGTTACAAAATGCCCGCTTTTTTTGAGAGAGATTTTGCTTCATTGATTGGATTTTTCATACTGGTCACGTGGTCGCTCGAGCAATATCCCCATGTAACCCAAAAAACAAACTCAATTGCCTATGTGCTTCCTGAATATCACAAGTGTGAACCTTCGAAGTATCTCGCATAAGTAAGACTACTTCATAAAAAATTTTGACCTTAAAAAATATTTATACAAGTGTTTACTTGACATTTCTTACAATTAAAGTATTCAAACAAAATTTACATTTAGAAATCCGAACGGATTCTGAAAGACGCACAATTTCTTTAGATGTACAGACTCTCCATAAACGCAAGCGAAAAGTCTAAATGCACTGGATTCTATCAAAGGCAGATTTGTGAATTCAAGCTGTAACTACAATGTTTTCATCGCATAACGATAGTATTTTAAGACAGTATACAGTTCTGGTAAAGGTCTTGTGAGATACCACGATCCATTCAAGCAATGCTATCGCTAAGCAAAAACGAAAAATTGTTTTATCCTTGACGCGCATCCCCAAATCACCACTTTAGCTTACTTTTTTCATTTGACGATATTCAAGCGAAATCTTTTTGTTTTCATTTCAAAGCCATTTGAGTATGTGCAAGGGTTAAAAACCAGGCGCTATTTTCAAAAAAAAAATGTTAGAACCCCATTCTTTGAATAAAAATGTCTTAATGGGTAGCCATTGTTGGTATAAAAAATATTTAAAATGAATCACATGTTGTTAAAACGTCTCAATGAGTAATCCTCAGTTTTAACAACATAGGATTATTGAGAATTTCGCAAAATTATGCATATTCAAAAAAGTAATATGTTTTTTATTTGTAAACAAAACGTGTATTAAGCAGACATTTTCTTTAACGACCACCTTTTGGTGGTCCCGTTACTGTATTTTAAAGGTTGAATTAACAATGATTGCTTTACAAAAGCAGTCAAAAAGATTTTAGACACCATCTATATTTTCTGTCGTATCGACAATGATGCATTTCTGGAAACCTGCATCTTCTGAAATTAGATTCTTACTTACGTCTCTTTCCAGAACGTGTCTTCGAATCAAATGACGTCATCGGATTCTCATAATTCGGTTCCATTTTTATATTCGATTCTTCATCTAAGGTACTGTCTATTGTATTTATTGTAGTTATAATGTACAAGAGTCGTACGTAAGGATAAAACGGTGTAACGCGGCACTTTGTATTTTCAAATTTATAAGAAATTATGTCGGCATAGGACAAAGTCGAAATTTAGGAAAATGAATTTTTTTCTATGTTAAATCGGAGTCACGCATTTTAAATAAAGGCACTAGATCGGCTACTTTAATCCTTAAACAAGCACTAAATCGCTCTTTCAGCGCTCAAATTACTCATTCCAAACACTCACTTTAACCATTCAAAAACGCTCCAAAATCACTAAAATGATAAGATCACAAACTACTTTCTACATAAATACAGTTGGGAAAAATTCGCGATTTCACTGACATGATAGAATTTTTATAAGCGTCTGTATGGCCCTTGAAGAGATAAGCTACTTGTGTGCATATTTTGTTAAAGGGAGGTAATGAATATCGCTAATTTTGTTTATCATAAACAAAATAAGCCATATCGGATTACCTCCGATTTCACTCAAACCTCACTCCTCTCGCTCATTTAATTTCATTCCAAATCATTCCAATATCATTCACCTTGTCAATTTCACGACAATGTTAATTTATAATGTATAATTAATTGTCGGTACCATTTAACTGTAACTTTGACATTTGTTTGTTTGTTAGTTTGAATGGGGTTGTACAGGTATTACCTTCAAATGCCGGATTCTTATGATTTGTTGTTTTAATTTTTTTTCAAATCCGTCTGAAGGTCTAAAACTTAAGGACTACATTTATGTAATTTCCTATCCATAAGAAAGGGGCAAAGTGTTAATATGTGCTTTATGATTTTTTTTTCATTTCTTATGCGTAAATAAATCTAATTCCAGTTAAATATAAGAGTCCATCATTGCTTAAAGGCTTTAAGCGCTATGATAAAAAAAAAAAACTTCGAGCTTTTTCAAATCACATTATTACATGCCAGGAGTCAAGTTTTTCGTTTGCAATCATAGATCGAAAATAATGACTATTATTCATATTGTTTTTGCTTTTAGAACCAACTGCCGATACGGTAGATTCCGATATGTCAGGTGTCAAAATAAGAGGAGATTTCTCTTTCGTTCTTTACACACCAAGGAAATATCCATAGGGAAAAACATGAATCGGTTGATCCAGAATGATTCAAAATTACACTACTTCTTTTTCCCATTTAGAATTTTACTTAGAATTGGAACGACCAATCTAAAATGGTATAGAATGATAACAATGGCTTTAAAAGCTGTCGATTTTATATTCTGTAAGAAAATTATATTTTCAAATGATAAATCTGCCCTGTGTTCAGGATGTAAAAAAAATCGCGAGCGCTTTGAGATGATACCCTGCTTTGCACGTGCACATACGTGCAAAGCGAGGTATCAATTCGAAAGCTCTTTGCTAACGTTTTCATCCTGAACGCAGGGCTAAGAAATAAAAGATTAATCATTCTTAGAAGGCTGCATAGTTTTCCATAACGATGAGCCGACACACTATTTCATGTCATCTCGTATGTTCTTCGATCTTTATAATCAAAACCAAGATCAAACTTACAAGTATGGCGGTTAATGACAAAAATTTAAAATTGAAAAGAAGCCCGAAGCTCAATATAATCTTTAAAATATTAAAATCAAATAAAATTGATCTGGCGCTGTCTATAATTGGCTTGCACACATCTATATTTTAGAGATATAAGAGCTCAGCTTGTCTCCCCCCCCCCCCCCCAACAAAAAAGCACCTGTCAGATACTTTATTTTTGTACACTAAATCTAACGCCGCGCCACCAAATATGCGAGAACAATCGAAGGTCGAACTGCTGCTAGTATTTTTTATCCAGTTTTTTGCTGTTTCTATCTAAATATACTGCCAACATGCGTGATTCTCCAGACCAGGTGTCTATAGCTTCCAAATTACAACAGGTGTTACAGGGAGAAGTGCGGAGTAATTTTCTAATTTATTCCTCCGAAAAACGGTAAACGAAGAAAAGCGATGTATTCAGAATTTCGACGCCATTGTTCAGGTCTCGTGAAGGGTACATCCCCGTACTGTTTTGGTGAATAAATTCGAAAAATGTAAAAAGTATTCTAGATTCTGTTGGCTTTTTATTTATGTGTAGTGATCAATTTGATAATAATCTTAAAAATTTCCCCGACCTTTTCAAGCGTAAAATTACCGACATTTTCGTTCAGAACTGGACGTCAAGTTTAAGTAACAATGACTGCTTTCTATAAAGAAGATTATATAAGTATTTTACCAAAAAAATATTATACTAATATTGCAAAAATATGCCTGTCCTCTCATGAATTAAAAATCGAAACCGGTCGCTATGCTGGCCAAAATTTACAATATGAACATAGACTATGTGGATACTGTGATAAAAGAGAAATTGAAGACGCTTCTTTGTCCTGCTTTCTCCGGTATCCGTTATAACTATATCAAACCATATTTTAGAATTAGACCAAATATCCTTAAATTTACCGAAATTTTACAAAGCACTAAGAAATTTATCTTTATGAACTTAGCAAAATTTATAAGCGAATCATTCCCTTTTCCCCACTAAATTTATCCTCATTTGACATCAAAATAGTGCCTGTATTTGTTTAATTGATCGCACATTTCATGTTTTTGTTCGATTGAATTTTGCGGTGTTCATGTCTGTATGTATGTATGAGTGTGTGCTGTTTATATATTTGTTTTGTTGACATTTATTTAATATATGTTTTTTCAATTTGTTGTAACGAGAAACTGTTTGTAGTTTAAAGTACTAAAATAAAAAATGTCTATATTTAAAAAAAATATGTTGAAGACATGCCCTCGCAATTGCTTAAACGGATAGAACCTTATTTGAACATGTGCATCCGCACAGTCTGACCAGAGTCTTCACTATACCCTATATAGATAGATAAGGTTTTTAATCCCTCTTATTTATGTAATAAAATACATCACGTTAGAATTTCCCTTGTGTTCATCATGCTTGTTACTTTTTAAAATACACATGATTCAATTTCATTTCTAATCATATCAGAAAATTGACCTTATAAGCTATAGTTAATATTTAAAAAAGCTAAAAGGGTAAGCTGGCGATTTACAACAACTACAACAACTAAAGACATATCGCAAAACGGACTAATGCCCTACCAACGATTTGCCCTAGTTCCTTAAACGGTATTCGGACAAAGATCAATTGTGGTTTTGGTCTTAGAATTTTGTGACCTAAAACAATTTGGAACCTCCTAGGGCTGTGGACAACAATTGTATGAAGTTTCAATATTCTCGGATACTGAGTAAGAGTCGGGAAAAGAAAAGGGTTTACGAACGGACGGATGGGCAGGCAGACAGACAATGTGAAACAAATATTCTAATCAACCTCGTACATGGGATATGAAATATTAGAAAAACAGAGAAAAAACCTCGCATAAGTTTGCAACTTTTAAAAGTGGAAATACTTGGATAGGGCTCAGTGATCTTAGGAATTCATATGTGAAGCTAATTGTGTGACACTGATACTTTGCATTTTGTTTTTAGCAAAATATCTTTCTTTGAAAACACAAACAGTAACATCTTATTTCGATTTCAAGGTGAATAATAAACCCAGGCGGTCCTGATTTCGACTTTGACGATATCTTTATTTTAAACAATGTATATAGGCCCAGCTGTTTTTGAAGTGTTTATAAGTGGGTGGCGAGAAAAAGCCAGATAGAGGTATCATGCAGATGGCTAACAGAACTGCAGACATGCTGAAACGTGTGGTTACAATTTGGACCGAGTCATCAAAGAAGCAAAGAAATTTTAACACAATTGGAGAATATAGAATAATTGTACGGAATATAGTTACGAACACAATGAACTTGAAATGATTAATGATTCTGGAATGAAATTGAACGAGTGGGGGAGCGACTTTTAAAGGGAGGTAATATTGTATCGCTAAATTTGTCCAATTTAGACGAAATTAGCGATATGGTATTTCCTCCCTTTAGAAAAAATACGCGCCTTTTTTAGCTAAGAAAGTATAGCGCGATTTTATTGACCCGAATCTGACCCTTGCTTTTTACATGAATAAAAGATCTGATTATTCCTATTCGCATTTGCACGTGCTTTCGTAGTAATGAATAATATAGGGATGAGTGTCGTTTTCACTGCATTTATTGGGGGTATAAAGTGCAATTGCCTTAGCACATGGCAAATAACGCCCGTTATGTTTAAGCCATGTGCTAAGGCAATTGCACTTTATACCCCAATAAACGCAGGGAAAAAGACACTTGTCCCTTTTAATTGCAATCCTCTAGATCGAAGAAAACTATTAAAATACTCAGCCAAACATTACTGCTTCAAGTCTACTTTCTGCGCGTATAGATTACAAAATCCATTTTTAGATCGTGTATTTTTTATCTTTCTATCGGAGTGAAATGTCATAAAGTAAAACAAATGATCCACAAATAAACGGCATCTTTGAAATTCGTAGAGGTACTTATGACAAAAACTTGTTTCTGTCAAGCTAGTCTGTATTTTTAAACGAAAACGGCGTGGTAGGTCTTAGCTGAGAGGGTTGCTTAATGGTCTTAGTCTTAGTCGTCTAGCTGTTTTTTTTAGTTTACGTCGGCTCAGAATCAGAACTGCATGCTAGTAATAGAAAATATATAAATTTATAATAAAATAGCAATGTCGCATTGATGATCGGGAACTAGGCTAATTCGAGTTCCTTCAACACAGGACATGCAGATCGAAGATCGGGGGTTTCCTGAAAGACCTATTGCATTTTATACAGAAATAAAGTGCAGTGGATTTCCCCACGTGATGCGTTTAAACCAATCAGAATTCTTTATTTTATTGGATTGCAATTATCAAAGGGTATTTGCATATATTTTGTTTATTGGTCACTGATAAGCAAAATAAAAATCATCGTAGAGATGGTTCGGACAGAAAGTTCGCAACTGAAATTTATTAAAAGGGATGTATGATAGACCAAAAATACGCTACAAATGGAAGTTGCGAGTTAAAGCTAAAAAGAAATTCGATAACAAGTTAACTTAATTCATAATTATTTACATAAGATTATCAGAAATTCTAGATAAAGCACAAAAGTTATCAAACACTTTTGTTAAAGAATACCCACATCTACTGTAATATTATATGTAAAATTTGCAAATGTCAACGGCATCACTTGAATGTCGTTATATGCATATAAATATTTGTGTGTGTTTTTCCGTTTATTTATCGTCGCTACCGTAGCACATGCCCATATGAACGACGCCCCAAGAAGACAGTTAGTTGTTACGGGGGATAGTGCAAGGATACATGAAGGAACTACTGCTGAGATCCGCCATGGTTCTTTAACGTGCTCGGTGTAAAGCACCGCCTCATGGGACATTGGTTTAACGTCTCATCCGAAAGACAATTAGTTTTGTTAGCGTGCCAGCCCGGGAATCGAACCCACGCGGTGGCACTTCAATGGTTTTGATGTCCGGTGCTCTAGCAACTGAGCTAATCGGGCTAACGTGTAATAAATGTTTGTTAATATGCCATTAGCCTTTAACAGTATATTAAATTATTGCATTGGAAAGAAAATAGTAAGCCTGCGGGTTAAGTTTTTGGGAAAAGGATTAAAGCTGATACCATGACCTTAATGATACAATGGCAACACAGGCTTGTCGCTAGTCTAAGTTCTAAGTAAGCTGTGACCCTTGTATACACAATACGTAATGAGTGCTTTGTATGAAAAAAATATCTAACGAGGTTGGGGGTTTTGATAATTGCCGAGGCTCTGCCGAGACAATTATCAATTCCAACAACCGAGTTAGATATTTGTTTTACAATACACTAAGTACGTATTATATTTATCTTACAACCTCTGTTTGCCTTGTTTTCGTCGATATTTCAAACAGAAATGAAAGTTTCTAAAAATAACCGCATTATGTCATTGTTCTAAAAATACCGATATGATACCATAAAAAATATCATATGGGATGTTATCACACGGATATTTGTATAGATATAAGATAAAAAGCCATTTGTATAGACAGAGTTGGAGTTGCAAAAAATTCAATGATACAAAAATTATTCACCGTCTAATTGATATTTTCACTTTTGAAGACAAAACCAGAGGTTTCATAAAGTATTTAAGTTAAAGTATCAAACGCGCAGTTGAGAAAAAAATCACGTGTCGCTCCCTTTAATATGCCCTTAAAAATTGATATTTCTCTGCCTTTAATATGGTAATATATGCATATGCAATAAAAATCTCTCGATAAGCCGGCCCTGACCTTTCAATGAACTATGGTAGTTTTGAATATACTGTAGCTCCAAAAATACGACAAAACAGTGCCAAAAGGTACCATACGTGATTAGAAACAAATATTCTTTGACTTTCATTAGAATTATCCCTTATAAGTTTATCGGGAATACAGTATATCATACCATGAAAACTGTATTGATGTGATATCACCTGCCTGATAACATAAAAAGATATCCGTCAGTCTATTTTTAGAAACATTTTGTGTAGCCTGGGTGAGTATAAGGGGTGTTTGTACTGCCTTGTCGTACAAGCTAGCTTTTATAGCGACGTGGTAGAGCACTCGCTTTGGGATGCAGAGGTCCCGGGTTCGAATCCCGACGGAGTCGAATATTCAATTGCGGATTACATTTGCATACACTTTCACCAGAATTTATGTGATTTTAAGACTTTATGATAAAGATGTCTGCATGATAAAACAATAATATGTAAGTGTCTTAAGATATCAACGTTATCTGCTCTCGGCTGCGAGCAAAAAATAACGTGACTCTGCAAACTTCGCCATAATAAATACTCCCAACCTCGACCAGATAACATTGATACCTAAGACACTTACATGTTATTCTCTATTAATGAGTTTGATGTAAATTGGAGCTGCTAGGACAACGAATTTTAAATAAAGCGTGTTTTGCAATAAAAAAGGAGCTCTTTTTGATTGTTTGAGTTAGGCTTTACGGCGTTTCTAACGTTTAGTAAGTCATATCGTTGTAGCTGGAGAACCTATCAATTGATTCCTGGTGTTTCTAACACCAAACATGACATAACACCCATTCCTTGCCTCAAGCTACTATCCCATAATTGTTTCCGATCATTCATCCATTGTTTGAAGACAAATCCATTCATGAAAAGCAAAAAACATTCCAATGCACAAGTCAATGCAAGGAACCTAGCTCTGCTCTCAGGATAACAAACGGTGCAAACAGTTAGCCAATTATGCTCCGCGTGCACTTGCGTGCAAAGCGATGTATAATTGCCAAACTTTATGCACCGTTTTTTTTTTTTATCCCGAACGCAAGACATGTCTTTAAAGTGCACTACAGTTGCATACTTAATGCAACCGGTAGTAGAATTACTCGAAGCATGGTTGAGTTCATATGAACCCGCGTTAGCTAGTATTAATAAGTGCTTAGACATGTCTTATATTTAGGTGATCCATTCTTTAGAACAAAGCTGATTTAACAAGCTTTTTCTTTTGTACGAAATTATGCTGTTATAGCACCAAACTCATCTAGATAAATTTGAATGAAATTTTGTTTGTTAAATATAAATAGGTAAATTCATTAGGCGAGACCATAATCCCAATTAATCTCTTAATCTGCAGTATGTTAAATGACAGAAAGTCGGCTATAAACGGAATGTTTAAGCTGTGATAACTGAAAATATGAGAAATGTTGTATTTCAATAAATGCACAAGTTTAAGTGAGTGTTCAAATGTCAATTTTGTAAATACAATGTATAGATAAAATTGTTTTTGATCATTCATTAAAACTTGTTTATCAATATCAACAATTATTGTCTACCCATCCAGACTCAAATTTTCTACAGAGAAATTTTTCTATTCCAAGCGAAATGCATTTATAAAAAGCTAGCTGGTTCGATTAATAACACTTAACCATAACACTTTATAACTTAATCTTGAATGTTGTTTATTAGGGAAAAATGATTAACCAGTCCTGCGTTCAGGATGACAAATTTGTGCAAACTGTTTTCGAATTGAACCTCGATTTGCACGTGCACAGTTTTGTGATGGATTAAGGACAAAAAATTGCTTATTTTTTGAACTTTTAGAAATATAACAACATGCTGCTATATCTTTGCTATATTACTGTCGTGAATATTGCAAGGGATAGATCGATTCTAAGACGCAGGAAATTGTGGTCCCACCCTTTATTGTTACACATATTTAAAAGGGATAAAAGTGTTAAAACTAAACTTACACAATCTACTTCGGTTTTTGTATTTAGTGATGACAGTGCGTCGCTTCTTGAATTTTCATTCCGAATAATGGAAAACAAAGTGTTTGGTTTGAAGGGTTAATGATTGAAAATTTTAATGCCGCGGTACGCAGACGATATACTCCAGTTTTTATGAATGACATTTTTTAATGCTTAGTTGTAAAAATCTCTCGATACCCTCGTATACAATATTAAACACCCGTTCATCTATTTGATGTAAATAACGATAAAACACCCTTAATGAACTTTTTGAAATCATTGCTACATCGTTGTCATTCGAAAAGTTTCCTGACCTCTCCTCTTAACGTATATCTCACCTAATTAAAAAATTTGGATTATGTCTTGAAGCTTCGGAAGACAACAATACAGAGTTAATTCACGTTTTGAGGGCGTTCACATTTGCAGAAACCCGAAAATGATTTAACGCCCGAGTGCGAAGCACGAGGGCGTTCAAGCGTTTAAGGGTCTCTGCAAAAGTTTACGCCCGAAAAACTGAATTGACGCTGTTATTGCATAAAAAGATAGATAAGAGTATAAATTCAAACAGATAATGCGGATTAATTTCATAGAAACGATAAAGAATTAGTTACAAACCTACGAATATACCGGAATAATAACGTCATGCATTACAACGTCCATTTTTTATACCGACGTTGCTTGACAAATTTATGACGTCAAACAATTTAACGCGGGATTTAGAGTAACGTCTTTAGGTATGCTCTATAATAATGTTGGTCATGAATAATTTTCACGCATTTTATCAATTATCAATTTGCACAGTCTTCTAGATCTAACCTTTGGAGTATTTTAAACAGAATGCATTAAATTTTCTTTTGGGACAAACTAATATTGCAGAGCAAATGTGAGATTCATTGAAATTGATTAAAGTGTGTGAGCCCAAATTGAGGATGTTTGAGTAAAAAAAAAACACACAAAAAACGGGCGTTAACGGCACGTGAATTTAATGAGTAATCCATGTTTTCTCCCGTTAACGCCCGTGTTTTGTCTGTAAACACATGTCTATAACAGCCCCAAAAAGTACTTTTTATGCAATAATGACACAATAACAAAAACATGAAATATTGATGAAAATTTGCATTTAGTCTCGTATAAACAATATTGAGCAAATGGCGTGTCTACACTTCATAACATCTTGATTTCTCAATGACAAAATGCACTTCCGCCCATTTCAAAGTATTTTACGTCACAGCACGGTTAGGACACATTTTTTGCCCACCTCCTGTACGCGTAATTAAACAATCATAATGACCAGATACAAAAATAATATCATTAGACTATTTTTAACCAGAAATGTTCTTTTCTTCTCATTTTCGTGACCAAAATACTTTAACAAATTGAGTAGATGCGGTACCACGATCTCTCCGGAAATTCAGCTTAAAATGTTTAAAGAGAAGAATGGATATACAGTAAGTTACATCGTGAAATTGACATTCACCTCAATCAAAACCATTCTCAATCGCTCACTCAGCGCTCCATTCATACATTCCAAACACTCACTCATACCATTCAAAAACGATCAAACCCATTGAAAAATAAAGAATCAACAACGTCATTCTAAATAAATTTTGATAGAGATAAATCGCGATTTCACTTAGATAATTTAAATTGTTAGCGTCGCATAAGCTCTTGAAGAAATATGAAGCGATGTATAAAACTTGTATGCATTTTTTATTAAAGGGAGGTAATCAATATCGCTAATTTTGTTCATCCTGAACAAAATTTGCGATATATGAGTACCTTCCATTAAATTCACTCATAACTCGCTCCACACACTCATTCAATGTCATTCCTAAATCATTCCAAAATCATTCACCTTGTCAATTCCATGATGTTATTAACTGTAGCTTTGGTCAGTTCTTCCAAGATAAACGCGGTCGTTTTTGCCAAAAGCGTTGCCTTGCACTTGAAAGCGAAGAAAGCATCCAGTATAAAATGAACATGGGTGTGATATTTTCAACAATTGCATTTTGCACCGAGCAAGGACCAAGATCATTCTGAGCTGTCTCACAGTCTGATCAGAGTCTTGCACCTTTAAGTTTGTGAAGGCCGAAAATACGTTTAATTTGTAAAATGCACAGGGTGGAAGTCATGGCTGCGTAGTGTGTGCGATGATAAATTGGTGGAAAAGTTGATCCTCGGAAATCAAAAATGTGGTCTCAATGTAGGCGTGTTAATTTTTATGTCAACATTCAGCAACAATGCCTATTGTTGGAGATCGATACTGTGCGAAGAAGGGACAAATTCTCCGCCATTTTTCCACCAAGGGTTAAACGATTTTGTGTTTTATGAATGTTTTTGAAGGGTATATGTGCGTTGATCGTAGTCATCATACACGAGAGTCGCAGTTTTACCTGGGTCGACACTTTCATGGTTGTCCCTTTTTGGACGTATCAAATAATCAGATCAATCATCGATCAATCAAATATTAAGGAAAGAGCAACACAAGATTTTAAAGAAGTCTCATTTTGTCTCCGCCTTTCCTGACAAAAGTACTTAGATGTCCGTAAAACAAATTTGCGACGACAAAGTAATTCAAATTACGTGTTTTGTCTAGCTAATTTGTCTTCAGAATGGGTCCATTTGCCTTCATTTGGACTTCATTTGCTCTCTGCTTCTTAATGGCCTTTATTGAAGCGTCTAGACTTCTGATTGGGGCTTCTAGTCTAATTTGTCTTGTCAACGATTTTAACCGTTCCATCACGCCAATGTCGTGATTGTATCTTTATGTATGGAGCTTAACGCACTTTCAACAATATCGAATCATGATCGATAAGATCTTAAGGTTACACCCCCCCCCCCCAAACCTTGACATGTGGCATTGAACTTGAAACAATCTAACATTTCTTCAAATGTAATGTAACGACTTCATTTAGAATCATTACTTTTTGTTTGATGTATGTCTTTAATGCTCATGTATGCTTAATTATCTGGACAAAGTTATTTTCAATGCTAGAAGGTGGCCAGCGAACTTGTTCTTGATACTTTGTCCATTATCAGTGGCTTATCTACGATTGAAAGGTAAAACTCGTGCCAGACCATTTGAAATCCATTCAATAATCTAGAAGAAATGTTTCGGGACGGACAAGCTAAAATTCAAACATTTGACCTTGGCCCGTGAATTTAAACTACTGGTCCCCCAAAAAACCAACAAAATACAAACAAACTTGCAAAGGTCTGCATATATAGAGAACAATTTTGCCAAATCATTTTGAAATCAATCCATAAATATTGAAGTTTAACCCGGGACAAATCAATAGAAATACACACAATGTATAGTTGTCAAAAAAATATGATGATATTTCAACATGTACGCATGAAAACGAATACGTAATCGCACTCTTTATCTAGTGAAGCATTTTCTGAAAAGATCTGGTCCGGTATTTTTTTACGCAAGTGTAAGGAAAAAAATACAAATCTCATTTGATATCAAATTGATATGTACTTTTATGATGTTTGTATCAATTTGGTGGCGTGATTCTGACAAGATAACAGAAATTCTGTGACCAGACACACGCAGACAAAATCCCAGAAGATTTGTCATTAATGTAAGAAAACGTTGTTTCTCAAATAAACGCAACACTATTTCTTTCAGCATCTGCACGAAACGACTGGATTTATCCTAAAGCAGTTGGTCTCATTTTCTTAAGAAAAAACCATCAAATACATTTGGATGAAATAATTTCATTTAACCGAATTTCATATAATAATATCTTCAAAATAAGAAAAATAATGGAATGGTAGGGAACGACTGATTTTTTTAAAATAAAGTCAGATTTTATAACGACTATGGGAGGGCTAAATCCATAGAAAAAAAAACATTTTGGGTCAGGTTGTCCTACACTGATTCAGTTAAAAGCAGACAGTGTAGAGAAAGATCAGACTGCACGTTTGTGAAGGCTAATCTTAGTCTCTACAGGTTTCCAAAGCCTTGTCCACAATAATGAAATGCCGTCAGCAATATGAGAAAGTTAAACGTTTGTTTTTTTTATCGAGCCCTCGAGTAGTTTCCAAAGAAAGTTTTACTGTAAGCGATCTATACACTTAACATCTTAAAATTGACAAGGCGAATTATTTATGAATGATTGCGGATTGAAACGGAATGAGTGGGGGAAACGAGCTTTGATTGATTTAAATGGAGGTAATCCAATAGCGCTAATTTTGTCCATGGAATGGACGAAATTTGCAGTGTTTTATTACCTCCCTTTATTAAAATAAACGCCCTTTTGTGTTGCGTGTCTCCAAGAACTAATTAGGCGTTTTAAAGCCAACAATAAAGTCGTGGAAAGAATATATCAAATGATGATCGTTATGAAGGGTATCGAAGTGTGTGTTTTTTTTTTAAAGATTATAGAGCGTTTTTGAATGGTTTGAATGAGTGTATGAAATGGATGAATAAATTGAGCGCTAGGTAACCGATTCAGAATGCGTTTACTCGAGGTAAATGTCAATTTCACGATGTTACTATGTGTAGCACGTTAAAATATGTTGTAATGGGTTAAAGACTTCCTGCGTTGTAAACTACATAAAATATAGGTCAGAACCTCTTCCGTTGTTTCATTAACGAAACTACTTATGTTTTTACCCTTTCACTTCCGCATTAGTTCATACGTTAAGTTTTGAAATAAATTTAGAGTCAAAGACAAATCTGGTGTTTAAGGAACATCGTTATATCTCGATCGTTAGTACAGTCACCTCTTCGGACCCTCGCTATGGTGTTATCGTACTCTCTTGATTTGGTCGGCGCACAGACAATTGTTTCCAAAATCCAAACTTATGCGTATAGTGTGAAATTATTGACATGATTTGACCTTTATGCAATGAATAAATTGATCGATGAATTCATTTATCATCGAGGATGGTCGCAACCTTTCGAAAAACATCGTAAATCCGTGAAGTGTTTGGGTTTTAAACCTGTTTGTATAATGGAATAATACCAATACACACTGTTTGACTGTGTGGTCGAGAGGTCTAGTCTGATGACTACAGGTGCAGGGATCTTGAGTTCGAGTCTGCTTTCATCCCACTGCTTTTATATTATTATTTTTTTTTCCTGTTAGCCCCATTTGACTAGTGTTTGAATGATAATAATTGTTTTGCACAGCGCGTTTCATTTATCGCATTCTATTCCCTGAACTCAAATGCGGAAAACACAAGACGCTGTCAAATAAGGTCAAATTTGGTTCATAATCGAAGACCAATGTGCGATTAGCAACTGGAGTCTCGGAAGATTTGTCGTGGTAATATTCGTAAGAGAAATACCAGGTATCCATAGTTAAGCGTTCAAACCCCCGCAATATGACCGAAAAAAAATTAAAAGGGGCGTTGAACCCCATTCAAACAAATGAAACAAAAAAGAAACTAACATGCAAAACAAATAGTTTATAACATATCGCAAATTTCTTTGAGAATCGAGTGATCTTCAACATAAATCAAAAGAAAAAATATATTGAATGGATTGAAACCTAGAGGAAAAATAAATATGCTGTCATAGTGACTCGAACCACTGTCTTTCGTCGTCTGATTCTTTAATCGTTCCATTTGCAATGACAAGTGTCTACTCATCACAGTGTCATTTAATAGGTATATATTATAAAACTTGGTTCACGAAGTTAAACGAGACCTAACGGAGATACCATGTGACAATCAGTCTAGCATGTAATGTATGCTAATAGAGGTTACGGTCAGTCATGTCAATGATTCCACACTATACAGGTCATAATATAAGTAATATATTATAACCTATGAAACAAAATGTGGATACTGAAACAATCGCATGCTTTCGCGTCATCTAGTAATAATTGACCTCCTCACCTCAAAGGGTACGATCATCATCTCGAAAAGTACGATTAATATAATATAATAGTAATATCAGAATGAGTTTGCATCTAACCCCATGTGCTAAGTATATGCATAGGGGTTTTGCAGACAGTAAATTTAAACAAGAGTACCATGATGGTCCTATATCGCTCACCTGAGTATGTCACTCATAACTTGTCAACCATGTATTAAAACCAGAATTTGTTTGATGTACATTAAGGTTGGTTAAAAAAATTCGTCTTATTGCAACTTGATTTTTTTTAAGTTTAGTAAATTTTCAACTTTTCTCTTATCATGGCTTATTCTTTTAACAACTTTTGAAGACCTTCGCCTAAGGAACATCCCTGCCACATTTCAGCTTGATTGGCCCAGTGGTTTAGGAGGAGAAGAATTTTTTCTAATATTTTCCGCCATTTTTCAGACTTTCCGTTTCCATGAAAAACCAGAGTTTTTGATGAAATTAAATTCTTTTAACAACTTTTGAAGACTTTCACCGAAGGAACATCCCTGCCAAGTTTCAGCTTGATTTGCCCAGTGGTTTAGGAGGAGAAGAATTTTTTCTAATATTTTCAGCCATTTTCGGCCATTTTTCAGACTTTCCGTTACCATTGAAACTAGAGTTTTAAATGAAATTAAATTCTTTTAACAAACTTAGAAGACCTTCACCAAAGGAACATCCCTGCTAAGTTTCAGCTTGATTGGCCCAGTGGTTTAGGAGGAGAAAAAAAAATCTAATATTTTCAGCCATTTTCGGCCATTTTTCAGATTTTCCGTTACCATGGAAACTAGAGTTTTTGGTGAAATTAAATTCTTTTAACAACTCATGAAGACCTTCACCCAAGGAACATCCCTGCCAGATTCAGCTTGATTGGCCCAGTGGTTTAGGAGGAGAAGATTTTTTCTAAGATTTTCGGCCATTTGGGCTATTATGTAACCATGACAATCAGAGTTTTGATGAAATTTAATTCTTTTAACAACTTTTAAAGAGCTTCACCCAAGGAACATCCATATCAAGTTTCAGCTTGATTGGCCCAGTGGTTTAGGAGGAGAAGATGTTTAAAGTAATTGTTGACGGACGGACAGACGGACGGACGGACGACGGGGGGACGACGGACAGTGAGTGATCACAATAGCTCACCTTGAGCACTTTGTGCTCAGGTGAACTAATAATCAATTCTTAATTTAGATCTATTTATCTATTCAATTATTTTTTTAGTGACCTTTTTATGGAATTTAGAGGACTCCGATTTTCGTATTTTAATAATAAAACTATACGAGTCTACATCTAAACACCGCGATTTTGGCTTCATAACAATAAATCTGACATTTATTGTTCTTTTATTAAGTCGCAGAACGTTATATGTATGGCTGTATGTTGATAGCTTAATGAGCTACCTTCTTTTAATAAGGATTTTATCATTATTTCTATTATTATGATTATTATTATTATTATTATCATTATAATTATAATCATTATTATCATTAATACAATTAATGATTAAATTCTAAGTTGTTTGAGTAAAGGTCTCATTATTTCAAAAGGGATTTTTCTGTGGTTTAGGGGAGTGCACGATATTCAACAATAAAATTTTGTTGTCTTTCGACTTGTATTTCAGATTTCAGACTTATCAATTTCATTTCTATTTTTGTATTGCGTATCTTCTAAACGCCAATTCTTTTTTTAAATTTTGCTGATTTCGATTTAATCTCTCATTTAATACTTCCATTGGATTTTCCGATCTTCGATATACCAGTGTACTACATCATGATTTCCCCTTTCCGCAGATACTAGCGTAAACAAGGCGTAAAAGCGTGTCGGTTTTGGTACTACAAATTATTGTAACTACATTCTTACGAGGCCGAAGTTACGATGGTTTAAAAGGCGAAATGGGGATGCGAATGCTTGCTTTCGTTTTGTCGTAAAATAGTATCTAAATGCCTTTGTATTCAAGTTGGCGTGTCGTCAGCAGCTTGACATTTACGAGAGTTTTATGCCTTTATAGAACAATACGGGCTTATCGGTTTCTTCCTCACACAGTTTTGAAAAACGAGATCATTTTCTTAAAACGACGATACCAATCCCCACATAGCACCATCGAGAACATTATAGATAAGGATCACAGATTTTGCAATAAAAAATGAAAATATTTTTTGGTGAAGGCATACAAGTATAGTACAGATGTACATGCCTAAGTGGGTGATCAAATGATAATTTTCTCTTTACAGGTGAAGACAAAGTTGACCTTTAAGGTAGTGGAACCGTGATAGTTACGCAACATTTCGCAACTCATGATCTTTCAAAATGTTGACCGAGGTTTCCTAATGAAAATCATTAGGAAACCTCGGTAAACACTGTTAAAGTTTATTATTCCCGAAATGTTGCAGAACTGTCACGGGTCTACTACCTTAATCGCCCACTTAATGCTTATATTCTAGGTCCCTCTTAAATTAATTAAACAAATCTTTTATTTCTGATGTGACAATAAAACACTTAGTTAAAATTACTGTATTCATACTTTTGAATCTATTTTGCAATAAAATATACTGAGTTCCATAAAAAGTGTGCACTTTCACTTTTTGCATTTTTCTCGATTTTTAGAAAGTCGGGCCGGGAACATTTATGGATTAATTTTGATGTCATACTTTAGATACAACCTTTTTCTTGGAATCAAATGTCAAATCAGAGATTGACAAAGCATCGCATACCGCATACGCGCAAACAGAATATATAGCCTTAAAATTTAACCTCCTTACAGCTTGTCTCTTGTACGAACTCTGTGCTCATGTTCTATTGTAGAGTATGCGGAGACATCGCAAGCCATTTTCAAACATTTTTTATAGAGACCTTATGTGCTCGCCAATGTATGTAGTTGCTTCGTTGTTTGATCAGTAACTTGTCATCGAAAAGTGCTATGGCGTTATATGACATCTTGGTTTTCTCATTATAGGCTTGAAATTGATGCCCCCGATTTCTTTTGAAACATGGCTTCTTAATCAATTTTTGTGACGTTCTTAATCTTACATGGTTCGATTTCGTTCATGCACGTAAATCATAAGTCAAACTACGAATTTGTAGTATGTACAATTGCAATAAAGACATGATTTTATGATTAGCTAAGCCACAATGATTCAACTGAATGTAACTTCGGACCAAATAGTCATCTAACGCGTGGTGCACGTGCAAATCAAAGGTCTAATCTCAGCAGAAAATGTTTGAACACCACGCGATTTTTGTTATCAAATATTGTTTGCAAATTTTCTTTAGGAATGTCATGCGACATTTCATGACGGTAGATTGTGTAATTTTTGAGATATTCAAAATTTAAAAGGTGCACATTTTCTTTTGGAATTGAGTATATATTTGGCATCTACATTTATTATACCATCTTTCCCAGCCATTTTATAATCACACTCTCGAAAATCGCCAAACCAGAGTTGATTATCGATATCGTTATTTTAATATGATGCCTGCCTTATGCTTTAAAAGGTATACCGGTATACTGTTATAAAACGAAATAAGTCTCTTTTTCACGAAGATACAAAATTATTTCTCAATCATTAATTTCATGAAACTTTCCAGGGTATGAAAAAATTCATAAGTATTTTTTTTTTTCAGTTAAAACAAAACACACAGAAGAAAACATAGGATTCAGAAAAAGAATGAGAGAACGAAAACATTTTGAATCTTTATCTATCGATTAAAGCATATGTTGTTGGAATCCATTGGAATAATCTCATCGAGACAATTCTAATAAATATCCAAAACACAAGGTCTGTAAAGGAATGCTTGACTGTATGTTTTAAACCACTAATACAGTTATTAAAATCGTGAAATTGACATGGCAAATGATTTTGGAATCAAATTGAATGAGTGTGTGGAGTGAATTTTGAGTGAAATTCAAGGGAGGTAATCCAATATCGCTAATTTTGTTCAGGATGAACAAAATTAGCGAAATGTATTTCCTCCCTTTAATCAAATATACGTACTTTTCTGTTTGTGTGTCGTCGCTTACCAATCAGGCACTTTAAAATCCATATCAGCCGAAAAAAATGTAGAATAATTTAATCGATATGAATTAAATATTGGTCGATTTTAAACGATTTCGAAATGTTTTTATACCTTTCGGAGCGTTTTTGGTCGATTTGAATCAGTGGTTGGAATGAATGAATGAATAGAGCGCTGATAGAATTGTTTAGAATGATTTTGATCGGAATGAGTGTCAATTTCATGATATTTTCAAATGTAACTTATCTGCGGCGCTGTTTTCGTCAAACGAGATATATACAGAGCAAAGATTTAAACGGTTACCAGGGTTTGACACTAACTCCTTTTTGTCATCAGCCTGAAGCACCTGTTATTTATACATATTACAGGTCCTCCATGATAACAACAGGTCCTGCATGAGAACCGTGTTTAATTTTCAGCAATTTAGGTGATAATTCAAAGGAAAATATTCTTGGAAAAGAAGGAATTGCTCTTAACAAGCAATTTCTTCTTTTTCAACAATGTTTCATTTGGTAAAGCAAGGTTTAGTATTGGAAAGACCATTGTTTTTCAAAACATGAAATTTTTAAAATTCTAAGTACTGCCATTAACTACAGGCCTGAAGGACCTGCTGCATGGTCACATCTACCAGTCCTCCCTAAAATGCATAGGTGTCGGGCCTGATGAGTGTTGTAAGTGTCGATCTCTGGTTACTCAATGATAAAAAACATATTTTTCTCACCTGTATTTGAATCTGTGGTCTCCGATCGCTCACAACAGCCACTAGGTTCATGAGTAACACTAGAGCCACCGAGGTAGAGTAAAACGTCCCTTCGAAAGACTCGAACATAGGGACTGAGGTAGACAGGCTGTCTCTCCCGACTATATCCGACAACATGTAATGTCCGAAATCCGAGGTAGTTTATATATCACCACACTATTTAACAGTTTTGTTTGTCCTCTTTTTTTCTTCTGATTTATATTGCATCAAAGTTGCGCCATGTTATTTCTCTGAACTTTTACCATATTTTCTTCCTGTCTTTCTATTTTCAAAAAATATCTGAATAAGATTTTCATTGATTTGACATGTGTTTGAGTTTTCAATAACCTTGTATTTTAAAAGCTATTTAAATGCACATAAAGAGATCGATTTATACATATCAAAATATAAATTCAATAAGCTTCGAACATTTCCTTCTTACTTAAATAAGTATCGCTTTTTTCGGAGGGGAAAAGGAAAAATAATTCACAAGCATAACACTCTTAAAATGGACTTTTAGCGTGGATGGGAAATCCAACTCTTTCAACTACGGCTTGCTTACAGCTGAAGTTACGAGGTTGAATCACAACGACGGCACCTGAAGTCGATAGACTGCTTTTTAAAAGCGTGTATCTATTTATTATCCTGACAAAAATGTAGTGATGTAATTTAAGTTTTGCTGTAGCGGGCGGTGAACAATGATTGCTTGCCGTCCTTTCGCTCTAAAGACAATAAACTGGGGAAAACACTGCGGAAAATGAAAAAAAAAAATGCTCTAATTGTATGCAGTAATTTGGGCATTATGCTTTTGTTATTGAATAAAGATATAGGATCCTTTTTGTCTTGTACTTTACAAAAATATATATTCTGGTGAGATATATTAAACGGTTAACTTTGATTTCATTTTTTTTCGAATTTTAGATTGATTTTTTAAAATTATCCTAATGATTTGGAATGTTTACACTTAAATCAAATTAATCTTAATCTTTACTTGGCTTATTATTCATATAAATGATAATTTTTCTTATTATTTAATACAATTGCAGTGTAACTTATATATATTTGCGTTCATATAGGAAAATGTAAATATCGATGTAATGTCGTCTTAGGCGACCAAAAACTCATAACTACAGCTTATACTAAGCTGTAGTTACGAGGTTGAGTTCGCTCCTAGACGATATTCTAATTATATTTAAATTACAAAATTAAGAATATATTGTTGAGTTTTTGAATCATTTACAAAATTCGTAAATTTTTCTATATCATAATTTTGACGAATCGCCACTTTTTATATGACATGGCATAAACGTCTATTTATTTCATATTACCCCAATTCTCTTTTGATAGAACACCGATATTACATAAAAAGAAATTCGTCTTTCCCCTTTTCGACAAATTTATGAATGAATCAGTTTACCAATAAATATTGTACTTCCCAAAATTTCATAATTAAAATTTTAAATCGGTTTTTCCTTCCTTGTACATGTGCCCTTAAATCTTAAACGAATTTCGCGGGATCCTTAAAACAGTCATTTGTCAATAAGAAAACTTTTTTCAAACGCTGTAGAAATGTTACCCCCACTTGCGTATCCTCAAAAACAGGGCAAATATATCGAGGGGTCACTGCAATACCGTTGTAAGTGCCTATAACTTTTTATGGCTTAATTTACTAGCTTCATTTTATCTTATATTTCTCCGGTTGCCCTCTGCTACGACCAATATTCATTTCGAATATTTCTAGATGGTCCTTATTTGCGAAACGGATCACATTTCTTCTTTTTTGGTGGGGGATTGGGGGGGGCACACTTTCGCGCGTACATATATTTGTATAGGCAGTTAATACTGACAGACGGCGAAAAAAGTGTCACTGGAAATTAAGTAAAGCCGTAGTTAAGATCGTTTTTGGTCGTCTGCAGCTGATATTATAGCCTGGGATTCAGGCCCTGTTGTTAGAAGATTTTTGTTTCAAACTGAACCCTTCAGAACTTAAAATGAGTTAACATCTCTCCAAAGAAACAGGCTTTGAGAATCCAGACAAGACTTTATTGAGGACGAAACGCGATGCAAACTGCGTTTTAACCTTGGACAACATACATGTAAATATATAACTCAAGGACCAAGGGGCATCGGAGATGAATGTGTTTCAGTCTTTTGCTGTTTATAGAGGGGGTATTTTGGTTTTCAAATTTAAATATTTCATTATTCCTAACTTAAACCCTATGCTGTTGGTACTCATTTGAATCGTCTCGTGGAGACGATTCAAATGAGTACCCATAATATAGGGTTTGAGTTAGGAATAATAATTTTAGACTTGCTATACCCCCCCCCCCTTCTTAGCTGGACCCCCGTGCAAGATGGCTAATTGTCGACTTGCTGAACATGTAATATGGTTACTTTTGCTAGAATACATTGCCGTATATTAGTCTGAATGTGTAGTCTAATCTTAGTCTACACCAACTGTTTGTCCGTTTCAAGCTATAGTAGACTGATCACATTTTCCCCGAAATAAATATTGTTTCACAGTTTGTAATCGGTGCTTTCAGCCCTTTAAATTTAGTGCTTCTCCGTGGATTATTTCGTTTTCACCTTCTATTTTAGCAGTCAAAGAGAGTATTTTTATTGACGAATTAACGTTCATTTTATTGACTTTTACAATTATGATTATAACTTCGAATATCTACACGTAACAAATAACAGAAATCAAAAAATTGGTTTATACCTTTATCAAGCGTTAACATTCCGTATTCACTCCTTTAATGTGAATTGATTTTATATTGTATGAAATTCGTAACATAATTAGCATATTTTATTCCCACCTCCTTTTAAAGACTGTTTATTTTCACATAAATGTCAAATAATTACTAATGTGTGTCACTGTTAAACTTTTTATGGCTAAACTTACTAGCCCAAACCAAAATTACAAATGTAAAATCCAATAAACAGGTCGTCTCTTTCGTATCCACAACTATAACTTTTTATTCGATCGTAGTTTTTTATATCTTTAATAATAATTATCATTTTCATTATTATTGTTAGATACATTAATATAATTTGAATTGTTATAGTCTTATTTTTTGTTATTTCTCTCTATCTTGGCATGATTTAGAAAATTTCCTTGTGTCAGTATCTCGAAATTCGATATAAATCTTTTATCCTAAAACAATCCAGAAAAACTTGATTACCATTTATCACAATAACTATGTCTTTTATCAAATTGGAAAAAATAGAAATAATGGCGAAATAATTTAACAGAATTCAGAACCACAGACAGAAGGGTTATTTTGGATTTTAGATCACAATTTTAAAAAAAAATAGCTCGCACCCTGTTTAGTTTAACTCATTGGAATCGTATCACCAAGACGATTCCAATAAGTACCCACAACATAGGGTTCCATTGAGAAATAAAGATTTTAGACTGGTTTTACCCCTCTTATCAGTACCTCTCAGAATCTTAGAATGCAGTATAACGAACTGATTCGAGCTTTTTTTATTCACGTGAATGGAGTAAATATCCCCGTGTTAACGTACATACTAAACTGAATGGATCATTTCAACGCAGACTCAAGATTTTATAGGCTCAGGATAGTAACTCCACACCCTTTACCTATTTACCAATACTTGCGATTTTCTGAAAATGATAAACAACAGTTAAACATATATCTGCGTCCTACGTACAAATTAGTAAAATAAATTCGTTGATTTTCTGCTCAAATCTCGTAACTACAGGTTGATTAAAGCTGCTGTTACGAGATTTTGGAAAAAAAAATCGACGATAAACTGATTACTGACTGTTAATGTGAAAAGGGCTATCTAAAGACTAGTTTACAATTGGCCTGGCGGAACCGTGGCACTCGTAAATACGCCGAAACCTCAATTCGTTATGCGCCAGTCAGGCGGGATAAGTTGTTTGTGCAATCACCACACAGTTATAAGGATGTCGCAGACTTTGCGATTTGTTTCGCGAAATTTTAAACAAATATCTGAAAATCGCAATGCTCGTACATGTATAGTCTGTACACACGCCGTAAAGACATTGTCGCCGTACTGATATCGCACGGTTAGCTTACGATATTGTGCTAATAAATCTTCAACATATCACCCTACGGTCGTTGCGTAGTCAATTTTCGGAGATCGAATGGTGGTCGTATGATCTACAAGATCGCTTTGCAATCATTCTGAAGAAGTTGTTGCAGATTTATGAATAATTGTGCAGGTAAGATGCGGAAATAGAGAATACTATATTAGTGTCTTTATCATATCAATATGTATAGCTTTGAATTTGTCTATATTATGAGAATGTTTCATAACGAGGCTTTGTCGATCAGACTGTTAGTAAACAACAACAACCAAAAAAAACATTTCAACGATTTCTGTTAGTGCTTGACATGAGCAGAAGTTGGATGCATTGTCTTCTTTTATTAATTTTCATAACAAATTGGATTGTGGGACAATTACGATTGTACAACTCTTTTGAATACAATCTACGAGTCAGGGGTCCGTTTAACTAGACTTCTTTCGAAAAAAAAATATTCGTAAGTCAAAATTACAAATCGTACCTGGTGTTTTCATTCATTGATGGATCCTGTCTTGTGATATCTAATGAGACATTTCCAATGAGGTGATGCATGGCAGAATCCCATATTTAGTTACTACTATAGAATTACTACTATAGAATTAATTTTAATTTTTGACTTACGCAAAAAATGATCGTAACATGTTAAGTAAAACAGGCCCCTGAATAGTGAATTTTACTTATAATGTTAGTCTTACCAGTCACTCGTTCAGAACAAAAACGGCGTTCGCAAACGTAATCTACTTGCGCCACGAATAAGATTCCTTACAATAAAAGATTCTATTTTCTATCTTCTATGGGTCGCTTCATTCTTCTTAGCCTGGGTTCCAGGCTATCAATTAATAAGGTAGACCACTCATGCTTAACTTTTTTATTTCAAATTACCTCCCATATTCTCAAAAACCTGACCCAACAGACAAATACAAGTCTGTCGGCATGAAAAAATCTATTCCGTTGAATTGAACATATATTGTAGTTTCTTCAGATAAGTGAGACGGGAGCCTGTCTACATTCTCCTGAAATAAGGATTGGATTTAAACCGCTCGCACCTCTTGATTATAAGAATGTAGGACGAGCTCAGGATATCATTTTCAAATTATAACAACTCTAAATATCAGGAGTTCTGTGCAATCTTTCGCAACGCAGTCTCTTATTCACTGAAAATGAACGAGATATCCATCTTAATTTTCAAAAATCATTTTCTCCTTTAAATGTTATTTCCGATTTACGGGAAAAATCATTGAATTTTTGTCATGAATTATTTGAAACCGATTATCAAACGAAAGTTTACAAAATCCGTTCCTTGATTGTCAACACACTAAAAATTCGTCATGAAAGTAAATGATAACATAAAAAAATTATGCAGTACAGTCAAACTTGTTTTGAGCGACCATATCAGGGACCACAAAAAACAGGTAGTTAAACAAAGTGGCAGCTTAATACAAGTTTTGTTTTAAAAAAAGGAAACATACTTTTTGATTGAATATGCATATTGTTGCGATATTCTCAAAATCCTATACTGTTATAACTCAAAAAACGATTCTGGTGGGCGTTAATAACATAGGATTCATTTACAATGATTTTAAGTCCAACAATAGATACTGTTTAGGATTTAGGATAGTTTGATGTAAAATAGGGGATTTTCAAAGCAGACGCTTAATGAAATGGTCGCTTTATAGACGTAATCGCTCGAGCAAGATTGACTGTAATTGTTATGTTTATCAAAGCCCGGTATACAGGATAAAGAAGCGCTCGCAAGCGTCACGGTACTCGCACACTGCGTTACCCAGTGAAGCGTACATGATGTTTGTTTCTAGACGGAAGCGTCCGCGAGCGCTTTTAAATCAAGAGCTGTCCTGCTTCAGGGTGACGTGTTTTCTTTGATCATGTATATTTATCATCAGCGTTCTTTCATAAACAAATAAAAAAGTAAAGCGCTCGATTACTCTTTTGTAATCCTGAACGCCTATCGTCGTTTTATTTCTTAATAATATCTGTAGTTACGAGGTATTTGAAGAAAATCGACGATATCTTACTTATCAAACAAGAAACGTCTGGGTCTCCAGCGAAACAAAGATTTTGTGAAGGGTCACACAATGCAGGCCGGACGAATGTCAAAAAATGAGATATTACTGACAGAAATAAATAGAATTAAGGTAAAATCCGATTTTTTTTTATCAAACAGATATAAACGAAAAATTGGGATGAACATAAGCTTACATATATAGCCTAAACTATGAGGTGACGTTGTTTTTTTTTTGTTGTTGTTTTTTTTTCGCAAGGTCGACGTATAGAGAATGGCACAACAGTCTCTAAGTCTTAGAATACTTAGAGTGTTATCTGGTCTTGGATGGGATAATTTATCAAGACGATGCATTGCCGAGCCATGATAATTTCGTGCACTTGAGACCAGATAACAATGGTATTTTAAGACACCAATATATAATTCTTTTTATCATGCAATCATTTTATAACCCTTTATTACCAATAAAATTGGTTCTGGTTAAAATCATGAATACGCAAATTGTTTCTAAAAATAGATGTGCCTGATATTGTTTCATGTTATGAGGCGGGTGATATCAGGTCAATACAGGCTCCATTGCGTGGTACCCCCTCTTTATTTGAACTGTATATAATCCATGATTATTGCCCTGGCAAGGCGGAGCCTTAGTATCAGGTGGGTTCACTTTCGCTTAGAACGCTTATCCCTTTTTAGCTCGCCCGGGACGAAAGTCTCGGAAGAGATATTGTCATACCCTCGGATGTCGGCGTCGGCGTCAGAGTCGGCGTCAGCGTCGGTGTCGGCATCCGCATTAGTTTAATTTTTTTATTTCTATCAATATTTATCCTAGAGGCTTTATTTTTTACAGAAACACTCATTAGGGCATAGGCTTTCATTTGAGACCAGCATCCATGTCGAAATGACCTTTAGACTATGACCTTGACCCTTTTTAAAAAAACTTTAACCAAAAACTTTAACAAAAAACTTTTAACCAAAAAAACTTTAACCTTACTTATATTTTCGGAGACATCATTACTTCATATGCACACTCATTAGGTGATAGGCTTTCACCATAGACAAAGGTCCTTGACAATTTGACCTTGACCTTGACCCTTTGTGGACTTAGAAAAACTCTAACCAAAAAACTTTAACCAAAAACTTTAACCTTGCATATATTTTTTTAATGCTCTAACCTAGGGACATCAAAGCTTCATATATATACTCACCAGGTGATAGGCTTTCACCAGAGACCAAGGTCCTTCACAATTTGACCTTGACCTTTACCATTTGTGGACTTAGAAAAACTTTAACTGAAAACTTTAACCAAAAACTTAAACCTTGCTTATATTTTCTGAATGCTTTAACATAGGGACATCATTACTTCATATACATACTCATTAGGTGATAGGCTTTTGTGAGAGATCAAGGTCCTTGATAATTTGACCTTGACCTTTTATGAACTTAGAAATACTTTAACCGAAATTCTTTTACCAAAAACTTTAACCTTGCTTATATTTTCTGAATGCCTAAACCTAGGGACATCATTACTTCATATACTTAGTCACCAGATGAAAGGCTTCCACCTGAAACCAAGGGCCTTGACAATTTGACCTTGACCTTGACCTTTTATGGACTTGGAAAAACTTAAACTGAAAAACTTTAACCACAAATTTAACCATGCTTATATTTTCTAAATGCTTTACTCAGGGACATTATTACTTCATACACATACTCACTAGGTGATAGGCTTCTACAGAGACCAAGGTCCTTCACAATTTGACCTTGATCTTGACCTTTTGTGGACTTAGAAAATTTTTAAAAAAAACTTCATGTTTGATACAAAGAAATTCCATTGGTAACCTCATCTGCTTGTAGGCTTTCACTTTACCCTAACCTTATACATGCAATTAAAACAAAAAAATAAATTTATTATATCTCTTAATTACTACTCAAACAGATATATATTAGATAATGGACTTTAACATTGAAAGAAACCACTTTGAACTTCGGTCTTCGGTCAAGCGCTGTTTGTGACAAGCAGCTGTTTGGGCGAGCTACGTTGTCCGCGGATTACTCTTGTTTAAGATATAGCTATATTTACACGCGTTCAAGGTATTTGAAAGAACCTAAATTATTGAAATTGACAACAACAACAACATCATCATCATCATCATCACCATCATCATCATCATCATCACCATCATCATCATCACCAGCATCATCATCATCAGCAGCAGCAGCAGCAGCAATCTAAAACAACAACAACAACAACAACTACAGGAGGTTGAGTCTCAATAATAACATCAGTCATGGTATTGTGATTTCCGCGAAGTTAACCCCTCCCATGTAAGTGTGGTATGATCATGAAT
The DNA here is from genome assembly GCA_948146395.1 of Fragum whitleyi. NCBI lineage: Eukaryota > Metazoa > Mollusca > Bivalvia > Cardiida > Cardiidae > Fragum > Fragum whitleyi. The sequence goes on along the minus strand of OX411545.1, from coordinate 1,889,239 downwards.
CAGAATACCCGTAATTGCGATCACCCACATACTTTGTTGAAGTTTCGATAGTGGGTTTTCTGGTCGATTATGTCATTTTCAAATTTCGATTAAATTATTTAAATTCCCATAGGTATATACCGTTGCAAATCAATGTGGTTCGTCCGTCATGGAAAAGGGATCACCATGAAAGCGCGAAACTTTCGGTTCTAGTCACTGATTGCATTCGAAATTTTGGGTGGTTTAATTAATTAACAAGAGGACCATGGTGGTCTTGGAACGCTCACTCGAGTCTCTTTAACCCCTGGGACATCACATCAATTATTAATAAATAGGCAGATGTCAACAAGAAGATAATTTCTAAATAAGATCAATACCAAGGGGTAAAAGGGAAACGCCTGGGTACCTTACAGTTAGTTACATGGTGAAATTGACATTCACCTCAATCAAAACCATTCTAAATCGCTCACTCAGCGCTCCATTAATTCATTTCAAACACTCACTCAAACCATTCAAAAACGCTCAAACCAATTGAAAAATATAGAATATCCAACGTCATTCTAAATAGATTTTTGATTGAGAAAAATCGTAACTTCACTAACATAATTCAAGATTATTAGAATCGCATAGGTTCTTGAAGAAATATCAAGCCATGTTTAAAATTTGCATGTATTTTCTATTAAAGGGAGGTAATCAATATCGGAAATTTTGTTCATCTTGAACAAAATTTACGATAAAGGATTACCTCCCATTAAATTCACTCAAAACTCGCTCCACACACTCATTCAATTTCATTTCTAAATCATTCCCAAATCATTAATCTTGTCAATTTCACGATGTTGTTAACTGTACATGAACATAAGGACATCCAATGAACAAACTTCATGAAGTACAATTAAATGAGACCATTATGAAAAGTCCATGCCTGCTTGTTTCATAGACCAAGTTTTCCTCCTTTGTGACTATGTACAATAGGGTGTGTTCATTTAGAGCCCAAATATGGCCCCAGGGATATGACATGAGAACGTTAGTAAAAGTCAAATATATCATATTACAAACATAGTATGGAAGACGTCTGCCTTTTTGTTTCAGAGAAGAGGATTTTTGTAGCTTTTTTGCTCTTCGAATCAATGTGAAAAGGGATTCGCCCAGGTTGAGCCAAAATTTGATCTCAGTGTCTTGATATGAACAAATTTAGTAGAGGTCTACTAGATGATGTTACATACAAAATATGAAAGCTGTCTGCTTTCTGGTTTCAGAAAAGAAAACTTTTACAAATTTTCCTTCTTTGATTCTATGTAAAAAGGGATGCGCCTGGGTGGAGCCAAAATATGACCCCAGGGTCTTAGTATGAACAAACTTGGTAGAGGTCCACTAGATGATACTACAGACAAAATAGTAAAGATGTCTGCCTTCTTGTTTCAGAAGGGAAGATTTTTGAAGATTTTCTCTATTGATTCTAAGTAAAAAGGGATGTGCCCGGGTGGAGCCCAAATTTGAACATGGGGTTTTGATATGAACAAACTTGGTTGATCCACAAGATGATGCTACATACCATAAATGAAAGATGTCAGCCTTCTGGTTTCAGAAGGGAAGATTTTTTAAGATTTTCCATTTTCATCCTTCGTGCTCAGGTGAGCTAAAATGAGATGTGCCCGGGTGGTGCCAAAATATGACCCGAGGGTCCTGATATGAACAAACTTGGAAGATGTCCACTCGATGAAGCTACATGCCAAATATAGCTGTCTGCCTTCTGGTTTCAGAGAAGAAGATATTTTTAAAATTTTCGCTCTTTGATTCAATGTTAAAAGGGTTTTGTCCGACTGGAACCCAAATATAATCATGGAGTCTTGATATTAACTAACTTAGTAGAAGCCTACTAGGTGATGCTTGATTTTTGAATATTTTCCTATTTTCACCCTTTTTTAAGGGTAAAGGGAGAATAAAGGGTTGATTTCATTTATTTGAACAACTTTGGTAGAGCTTGACCCAAGGAACATTCCTGTCAGGTTTCATCAAAATTGGCCCACTGGTTTAGGAGGAGAAAATGTTTTGAGAAATTGTGGACAACGCACGACGGACAACGGACAACGGACATTGGACGATCACAATAGCTCATCTTAAGCACTTTGTGCACAGGTGAGCTAAAATGCACCCACCATTTTCAAATTTATGGAATTTTGAAGTACAATGTTGCTTTCACACTTTTCAACCAATAAAAATGCTTGATTCCCTAAAGAGGCAACTTTATCTATATGTGAACATGTTATGGAATAAGAACATATAAAACATAATTTTGACCATCAGAATTGATGAATTTTGATAGATTCAGAGCTGCGTACAAGAATAAGTAAGATTGTGCGCTACTTTTATAATATTTGATTCATCCCACATTTTTCCGCAAATTGTTCGAAACTAATTTTCACATTTTTGTGATGAATCAAAGGATTTATTAAATAACTTTCCCTAATTTATATTGTCAATAGATGAAAGAAATATTTTTGTTTGTTTTATTTTCGCTGAGTGTTGAAATTAAAAAAATAAAAAAAATGAATAAATAAACATTAAAACTGCTTAAATCGATCATTATTGAAATCTATGATTTCACCTATGACAATGGTAGTATGAAGGAAAATACTGATTGCTAAAACATTAGATTTATTTCTTTTCAAATATCAATGATGAGACGAGAGTCTGTCATTTTCCCAAATTTTGTTTCAATTATTTTTGTAAATGGGTAATTTGAACATCTTAATCGTGGCTTGAATAGGATGTTACGACGGCCGAGCTGTCTTATGGGCCGGATGAAATCTTCATTTAAGGTAGTGGAACCGTACTAGTTCCGCAACATTCGAACTCATGAACATTCACAATGTTGACCGAGGTTTTCTAATGTAATTCATTAGGAAACCTCGGTTAACACTGTTAAAGTTCATATATTATAGAGGCAAATATAGTATGAAACATAAGGGATTGGATATTTGAAAAGAAATAAATCTAATGTTTTAGCAATCAGTATGGAAAAAACTTACCATGCCGCATATCATTAAATGAGTAGTATAACATTTTGAAATGCTTGTTTTTTAATAGCAACAAGCCCTACGATCAGGATGTGAAACGCCGCAAACAGCCCTGCGTTCAGGGTCACAAAACGGTGCAAACAGTTCTCCAATTATACCCTACTTTGCATGTGTACTTCCGTGCAAAGCGGGGTATAGCTGGCAAACTGTTTCCACCGTTTTGTGATCTTGACGCTAGGCTGGTTGCCAATTATTCCTCGCTTTGCACGTGCACTCATTCCTTTCCGACTATTTGTCTTCCACATAGGGTTAAAAATCGTAGACCTATGTGGGAAAGCAGCTGGAGGCTAGTAAAGAATGTATTTGTAGTTATTGTGTGAGAAAATACCAGGAATCCATTATTAAGAGATCCAGCCGCTGCGATGTAATTGAAAGATTGTTGAAAGCTACGTTAAATCCCATTCAAACAAACAAACAAAAGATATACAGATCCTTTTATTATTCAATTGTTCATATTATCTGCTTTACCGAAATATGCGGAGCGGATTCGTACACAAGTGCGATAAGGTTTTTAGTTACATACCTCGATGATTTAAAAAAAAATATCATCTTCATATCTTAAATTTAATATCATGAATAAAAAATGTAAAGAGAACAAAACATTTGCGTAACGTTTTCACAAAGGAAATCTTCAACTTTTCAGCCAATCAGATTGCAAATTTTAATGGATACAACAAAAATTTGATCATTTTCATACGGACGAAATGTTAAATAGGTAGCTATTCAGTATGTTTGATTATTGAATACATGAAATTAGTGACTTGCAATAAGTTCGATATTTTGTGATTTTCTTTTTTGCACGATGTATTCAAGCATAAGAAACAAAGAGAAAAAAAATCATTTGGATTCCATGTAGGTATAAAACAATACACCTCACCACTCTTATATATGAATCCCTCTTGTATATTCTTACGATTTGATTGGATTTCTGTTTATTGACTCTATGAAACCAAGAAAGTATTATCTCCATTCTTTAAATGATTTTTAACTTTAAATTGAAATTAAAGATGTATCCTTTCATATGTGAAATACGTTTTTTGACTTAAAGATCACTGTAAACCTAGAAAAGTTCGCGTATAGACATATGTAAGTCACAAGTCAAAATACCTTTTTCGAATTATATATGTATAGTTACACAAGTTAAAGTAAGTGATCAAAGATCGAATTTGACTTTACGCTGTAGAGAAAAAAATGAGCCTTGATAACTCATTCAACTTGTGTATCTTTACTATAGAACTCTTATTTTTCTGCTTTACAAGTCAAAATCAACAATCATTGACAGAATAAACTGGGAGTGACAGAGTGGCTGTTCAATTAATTTGTTCACAGACAACTTGCTGTTAGCGACAAGACTTAATTCAATATTTCATCTATATATGGAAAAGAAGCGTCTATAGTGTCGGACCGCCCACCCACATTCACCCTAGGGAGAACCAGGGTGAAAAAATTGCTAGGTTTGCGAGATTCTATTCTTGTTGCGAAGGTGATTCCATGTTCTTTACAGCACGCAATACCAGTTCTGCGTTCAGGATGCAAAAAACGTTTGCGAACGTTTAAAAAGTGAAGAACGCTATGATTAATCCCTTTTATCTAGTTTAAGTAAATAGTTTAAGTCAAATTATACCATAATGAATTAAGATTTTCATAAAATTCAAAAACAAAAAAAAAAAAAGAAAATATGTATATTGCTTTACTTTTGTTTTCGTAAAAAATATTCAGTGAAAGCATAGTGAAATTGACACTCATTCCGATCAAAACCATTTTAAATCATTCACTGAGCGCTCAATTCATTCACTCACTCAAATCGATAAACAAGAGGACCATGATGGTCGCTCACCTGAGTCTCTTTGACCCCTGAGACATCACATTAATTAAATAGGCAGATGTCAACAAGGAGATAATTTCTACATAAGATCAATACCGTGGAATGTTTTCAGCCAATAGCAACAACAATATGCCTTTTCGCTCTTTATTTCTATTTAAAAATGGATGCACCCAGGTAGAGCCCAAATGTGACCGCGGGGTCTTGATATGAAAAAACTTGGTAGAGGTTCACTAGATGATACTACATACCAAATATAAAAGCTGTCTGCCTTCTTGTTTCAGAGAAGACGATTTTTGAAGATTTTTCTATTTTCACCCATTGTGCTCAGCTGAGCTAAAAGGGATGTGCCCTTGTGGAGTCAAAAATGACTCCAGGGTCTTGATATGAACAAACATGGTAGAGGTTCACTAGATAATGCTACACACCAAATATGAAAACTGTCTGCCTTCTGTTTTCAGAGAAAAAGATTTTTGAAGATTTTCCGATTTTCAACCATCATGCTCAGATAAGTTAAACGGGATGTGTCCGGTTGGAGCCCAAATATGATCCCAGGGTCTTGATTTGAACAAACTTGGTAGAGCTCCACTAGATGATGCTACATACCAAATATAAAAGCTGTCTGCCATCTGGTTTAAGGGAAGAAGATTTTTGAAAATTGTCCTTTTTTTACCCTTCGTGCTCAAAAGAGCTAAAAGGGATGTGCCCGGAAAAAAGCCCAAATATGAAAGCTGTCTGCCTTCTGGTTTCAGAGAAGAAGATTTTTAAAGTTTTTCGCTCTTTGATTCTATGTAAATAGGGTTAAGCTTGGGCAAAGCCCAAATATGACTCCAGGGTCTTGATAAGAACAAACTTGGTTGAGGTCCACTAGATGAAGCTACATACCAAATATGAAAGCTGTCTGCCTTCTTTTTCAGAGAAGAAGATTTTTGAAGATTTTTGTTAAGAGTAAAGGGAAAGATAAGGGTGGATTTCATTTATTTGAACTTATTAGAGCTTGACCCAAGGAACATCCCTGCCAAGTTTCATCAAGATTGACCCACTGGTTTAGGAGGAGAAGATGTTAAAAGAAATTGTGGACGACGCACGAGGCACGACGGAAGTCTGACGACGGACGCCGGACATTGTACGATCACAATAGCTCAGTTGAGCTTAAAACACTCCGATATCATTTTAAAACGTTTCGAAATCATTCAAGACGAATAATATATATATATATACTTTTTTTTTTAATCGATCAAATTATTTTATTGGCTGTTTTGGATTTGTGCCTGGTCCATGAAGATACAAAACATGAAGTACGTATATTTTACTTAAGGGAGATAATAAATATTTCTAATTTAGTTCATCTTGAACAAAATTAGCGATATTAGAATACCTCCTTTAAATTTCACTGAAAACTCGCTCCACACACTCATTGAATTTCATTTCAAAATTCATTTCAAAATGATTCATCTTGTCAACTTCACGATGTTGTTATCTGTAACAACAAAATAGTAATGCTCATGCATTTCTTGTACTTTCGACATCTTTTTTCATGCGGTAAAAGGTTCAGTCGCCGACATAAAGTGGTATAATTAATAATTCACGAAGGTATATTTAACTTCTATTTGCATTTGCATGCATTTAACAATATTTTTCTATTAAAACAACATCATAAATCTTAACTGAATTTCAGTAAATTCTGAATAGTATTTGTGACAAGTTTAATAACCTGGCCTGCGTTGAAAATGGAAACGTTAAGCGAAAAGCTTGTGAAATATTACACAGCTTTCCACGTTAACTCACGTGCAAAACGTGGTACAATTTCTAAACGTTCGCAAACCCCTTCTTGCAGGACCTGAGTCCTTGATTGGTCGAGTAAATTGGGAGGTAATGAGAAGTACAAAAGTTCCAACACTGACACGTGTTGAAGCGCTCGCGAACTTTACCGAGCGTTTTTACGTTATCTTTATTTGAACGCCGTGTACAACATGCTCACTTTAAGGCATACATGAAAGGCCTTTATTTGTAAATGTGCGATTGGTCCTTCAAGACGCACACATTTAAAACTAAAACAGTGCGTATATCTTATACAAGGGATGCGCTTAAATGTGGCTTTTGTCCTTGAATTTGAACGAAATTAGCGATATATATAATACATACTTAGTGTATTATATGAAAAAAAATATCTAACGAGGTTGGGAGAATTGATCATTGTCGAGGCTATGCCGAGACAATTATTAATTCTCACAACCGAGTTTGATATTTTTTTTCATATAATACACTTAGTACGTATTATATTTATCTTATAACCTATATTTGTCTTGTTTTCGTCGGCGTTTCTAACTGAAATGCAAGTTTCTAAAAATAACCACATTATATCATGTTCTAAAAATAACTATGTGATATCATAAAAAATATCATACGGGATGTTATCATACGGATATTTGTATAGTTATAAGATAAAGTCTATTACCTCCCTTTTAATATCATTTGAAACTCTTCTATTATACTCTTTCATTTTTATTCCTCAATTCTAATTCTAGATTGCCTACCTTTCCAATTTCATGATGTTCTTAACCATTATCTGACTGTACTCACAGCTGTGACGGAAAGTATAGACTAAGATCAGTCTGCACTGACATGCATTCTGATCTTTGTCTACCATGCTTTCTTTTTTATTATGTGGGGATATGCGAGGCTAGTTGAAATGTAGAAAATAGGTTTTGATCAACTAAATTCATATTTAGTATGAAAATTGTTTATTTTACATGACTAAGCACTTATTTTTTCCATTCAGCACCCGCGTCTTTTTTAATCAAATATATTGAATCTATAGTACTTAACCGCAGTCATTATATCATCTAATAAAGAAATATTTATAGACTGGAAGTAGATACTTTTATTACAAGCGTGGGTATACAGACTAATTCCTCCAACAAATTAAGCATATGTCTTATTGTTAGGCAATTGAAAAACAATAATTCTTATCTCGTCTTGTCTTCATTTGGCTGAAGTTTCAGATAGTGCTTTTGTTATTGCGAATTAGATGGTGTTAACTGAAACAAAATTAGAAATACACCTTCCACCATATTGAAGATTCAAATATATTAGAATGACCTTTTTCAAAACCACCAGCCCTGCGTTCAGGATGAAAAAACGATGCAAACAGTTTGCTAATTATACCCCGCTTTACACGCAAGTGCACATGCAAAGCAGGGTATAATTGGCAAACTGTTTGCCACTTTTTCTCACCCTGAACTAGTAATTCCGAATTGCGCAGGCTGACAAGGTTTCCCCGTCCCCTCCCTTCCAAAAGGAATCGCCACCGTCATAGCGTAGTTGGTAGTACGTCGGATTGTCAATCAAGAGGTCCCGGGTTTAATCCCCGACGGCCGCACTCATGCTTTCCGACTATTTGTCTCTTACCAATGGGTTGTTAATCGTAGACCTATGTGAGGGAGCAGCTGGAGACTAGGAGTGGATGTTTTGATTAACAAACTCCAACCGTAAAAAAGTAGCATCTTAAGGTAATGTATCCGTAAAAGTTCAACATTTGGAAACTCATGATCTTTCACTATGTTGACCGAGGTTTCCTAATGAAATCATTAGGAAACCTAGTTTAACACTGTAAAAATATATGACTTCCGAAATGTTTCGGAGCTATTACTGGTCCACTGCCTTAAGTTTGAGGTAGAGATAATTCCGCTTTATATGATGTCTGGCTGCCAATCTCTTCTTAAAAAGGGGAGTTAGCCTGACAAATTCATAACAAAGCTTAAATTCAGTCGCTTGTCCCTAAAAAATGTTCAGCACTAGTCCGAAACAACAGGAAATTAGATTTAATAGGCATCCACAAGAAAATAAATAATGGGAATTAAAACTCATAGCAAAAAGGGCTGTAGCCAGTCTACTCTACATGGGTACGAAGGAAAGTCAAAATCGTGACAAACAAAATAGATAAGGGGAATATCATCGCTGATATAACATATAGCTTTACTGAAATTAGCTATCAGCTATTTAGTTTCAAATAATAATGTCAACCTAGGAAATATTCTAAATCATATTGTTCAATCTTTGAAATCACTACTTTGACATTTATGTCTGTAAGTAGGATTATTAAATAGGTCGATTACGTAAAAAATACCGAAGTCGAAAAAGGGAAATATAACCAAATCAAACGTGCATGATAAAAATTATAGTGTAAAAAAATCATTTGTGAATGATCATAACATCGTGACTACAGTTAAGCTGTAGTAACCATGTTAAGATCACTCGCCGAAAATATAATGATATTTGATGATACCATTATACTAAGGGGCCTTAAATTTCGTTACCATAGTAACATAAGTATATAAAGGCGGGGGAGCGTAAATAAATAATGAACATCTGTTACATAAATCATTTATTTCTGTAAGTGTTCTTAAATTTTATTTGAAATATTTTGCAAAAAGTAAATAAGACGCGAATAGGGGATCAATTGTCATACTTTAAACATTTTTGGAAGAGTTTTTACGGACACAGAATATGTTAAACTAGATAGCCATGAATGAAAATATAAATATTTTCAACAACTCATAGACTTGAATCATACTATCTTACAAACTAGAAAGCCATAAATGGCTTGAGTCGCTCAACAGGATTGATACTCTTGTAATAGCAAATCAAAGTTTTGACTAGATTTTTAGATATTTTGGGTTCTACTGATGTTGAAAATAATTTTCAAAGCTTCCACTATATAACATAAAGAAAAATGACCTCCGCCTATAAAAGACATATTTTTCATCCAATGACAATACCTTTTTTGCTGCATGATAATGGGTCACCAAAGGATCATACCTATGAAGTTTGATTGATATCCATCAGTTACATTCTGAGAAAATGATTTTCAAAGTTTAAACTATATTACATATAGAAAATGACCTCCGCCCATGAAATACATATTTTTCATCTGATCACAATAATTTTTGGTAGGCAGATAAAGGGTCACTTAAGAATCATTCCAGTAAAGTTTGGTTGATATCCATCGATTACATTCTGAGAAAATGATCTTGAAAGATTCCGCTTAATAACATATAGAAAAATGACTTCCGCCCATGAAATACATATTTTCCATCCGATCACAATAATTTTTGGTAGGCAGATAACGGGTCACTCAAGGATCATTCCAGTAAAATTTGCTTGATAATCATTTGTTACATCTTGAGAAAATGATCTTGAAAGATTTCGCTTAATAACATATAAAGAAATGACCTCCGCCCATTGAATACATATTTTCCATCCGATCACAATAACTTTTTGTAGACTGATAAAGGGTCACTCAAGGGTCATTCCAGTGAAATTTGGTTGATAACCATCATTTACAATCTGGGAACATGATTTTAAAAGTTTCCATTAAATTACATATACAGAAATGTCCTCCGCCCATAAAATACATGTTTTTTATCTGATCACAATAATTTTTGGTAGACTGATAAAGGGTCACTCTAGGATCATTCAAATTGGTATCCATCAATTTGAATCAGAGAAAACTCATCTTTACCATATTTTGAAATTAGCCACGCCCATTAAATCCATTTTTTCATTTAATCAAAATTTCTTAAACAACTTTGAAAGAGGGTAACCCAAGGATCTTTCCTGTGATATTTGGTTGAAATTCATCCAGTAGTTTACAGTTTACCATCGGACGCACATAAGGACAGACGGACGCACGACGGACACAACGCCTTGACAATAGCCCCAGTGGCCTTCGACCAGTGGAGCTATAAAGACTAAATATTAAAGTGTACAGTGACCTGACGTCAACACTAAAATGTGAATTCCTTTTATTTTTCTAATTTTGTCGTAATCATTAGTTATTCACCAACACAATCATTTAAGATAATTAAGAAACAAGGCGGCCAGAATGGCCCTAAACCGCTCACCTGAAATTTATTGGTCCAGTGGATCTCATCCAAGTAACTTTCTGGCAATTGTTTAAGAGGAGGTGTTATTCTAAGCATTTCTAAGCATTTTAAGTAATAATAGACCCAGCCCACCCATTCCTTACTGAGGATACTCAAAATAAGCCCCGCGCTCCACGCCAATATTCATGGACCAATCAAAATGTTGCGAACAATCTTTAAGAGGATCATCCAAGGAACAATCTGATAAAGTTATATTGAACTCGACTCAGTGGTTCTGAAGAAGAAGTTTTTAAGACTGTTGACGACGGACTACGCACAACGGTCTCAGGGTTATCCTTTAGGCTCCCATTGGTCACATTGTGCTCAGGTGAGCTAAAAATTTCTTATGTCAAAAAGAGATTTTTCTCTTAATTTCAGATTATTTAGAAAAAATATTCTTATGTAAGAAAAATATTTTTTTCTCAAGTAACCTTGGATACTCAAAGAGGGTAAAGCTGAATTAGAGGATCATGAGTGGTGCAATTGATTATTAGTCCCCCACCGGTTACCGGTTGGGGGACTATAGGTTTGCTTGATTCCGTCTGTCTGTCCGTCTGTCCGTCTGTCCGTCCGTCCGTCCGTCTGTCCGTCACGCTTTTGTCCGGGCTATACCTTCTAAACCATATGTGCTAGCAACTTCAAACTTGGTACACTTATAGATCTCATTGAGGAGAAGTGTCATGTTTAAGAACCGTTACTCTGCCACGCCCACATTTTGAGTTATTGCCCTTTGTTGTTTTTACCCTTACATTCTTGTCCGGGCTATATCTTCTAAACCATATGTGCTAGCAACTTCAAACTTGGTACACTTATAGATCTCATTGAGGAGAAGTGTCATGTTCAAGAACCGTTACTCTGCCACGCCCACTTTTTGAGTTATTGCCCTTTGTTGTTTTTACCCTTACATTCTTGTCCGGAACATATCTCCTAAACTATGTGTGCTAGCAACTTCAAACTTGGTACACTTATAGATCTCATTGAGGCCAATTGTCATGTTCAAGAACCGTTACTCTGTCACGCCCTCTTTTTGAGTTATTGCCCTTTGTTGTTTTTACCCTTACATTCTTGTCTGGGCTATATCTTTTAAACCATATGTGCTAGCAACTTCAAACTTGGTACACTTATTAATCTCATTGAGGAGAAGTGTCATGTTTAAGAACCGTTACTCTGCCACGCCCATTTTTTGAGTTATTGCCCTTTGTTGTTTTTACCCTTGCATTCTTGTCCGGAACATATCTACTAAACTATGTGTGCTAGCAACTTCAAACTTTGTACACTTATAGATCTCAGTAAGGAGAAGTGTCATGTTCAAGATCCATAACTCTGCCGCACCTTCTTTTTGAGTTATTGCCCTTTGCTTTTTTAGCCTTACATTCTTGTCCGGATCATATCTCCTAAACTTTATGTGCTAGCAACTTAAAACTCGGTACACTTATAGATCTTATTGAGGACAAGTGTCATGTTCAAGAACTGTTATTCTGCCATGCCCTTTTTTTGAGTTATTGCCCTTTGTTGTTTTAACCCTTACATTTTTGTCCAGGTCATATCTCCGAAACCATAAGTGCTAGCATCTTCAAACTTTGTACAATGATAGATCTTATCGAGGACAAGTGTCATGTATAAGAACTGTTACTCTGCCATGTCCACTTTTTGAGTTATTGCCCTTTGTTGTTTTTAGTCTTACATTCTTGTCCGGATCATATCTCCTTAACTATAAGTGCTAGCAACTTTAAACTTTGTACATGTATAGATCTCATTGAGGACAATTGTCATGTACAAGAACAGTTACTCTGCCACACCCACTTTTTAAGTTATTGCCCTTTGTTGTTTTTACCTTTACATTTTTGTCCGGAACATATCTTCTAAACCATAAGTGCTAGAAACTCTAAACTTGCTACACATATAGATATCATTGAGGACAAGTGTCATGTACAAGAACTGTCACTCTGCTATGTCCACTTTTTGAGTTATTGCCCTTTGTTGTTTCTATCCTTACATTTTTGTCCCGTACTTATCTCCTTAACCATAAGCCCTAGCAACTTCAAACTTTGTACACTGGTAGATCTCATTGAGAAGAGGTGTAATGCACTTCAAATTTGGTATACAGTTGTAGATCTAGTTAGTAGGAGATATATTATAAGAAAGGATTTTTTGTTATCCGGTGGGGGACTCCTGTATTGCATCGCAATACGACATGCACTTGTTTAAATATATCATATATAATGATCCTGCATCTGGGTCCCCATTTCACTAGAAATACTATTCATATAGAAATTGTACACAAAGTTGAATTCTAAATGTAATGTGTATAATTTCTGAAACGTTGATGTATAAGGCAAAGAAAAGCACGCGAGCAAATCGAGACTTTGTAGAAAAGAGTTAATCAATAATGACATTGCATTTGAAGTTTTTGCTCTCCCGCCTATGTGCTAGGTCTATGTTTGAGATTTGTCTCTTTACAGCGTCTATATAATTAACACATTCAAAAATTTCCAAAATCATTACACAGATGTTGCATTAAATGAGTGTAGGCCTACATTTTATTTTATAACTATACAAATATTCGTGTGATAACATCCCGTATGATATTTTTTATGATATCACATAGTTATTATTAGAACAGATATAATGCGGTTATTTTTAGAAACTTGCATTTCTGTTAAAAACAAGGCAAATAGAGGTTATAAGATAAATATAATACGTACTTAGTGTATTGTATGAAAAAATATCTAACTCGGTTGTGGGAATTGATTATTGTCTCGGCAGAGCCTCGACAATGGTCAATTCTTCCAATCTCGTTTGACTTTTTTTTCTCATACAAAACACTAAGTATGAATTATATATTTATATTTTGATAATCCACCTTTCTACAGTTTTATAACCCCATTTCACGAATTTCTGGATCAACCCTCGTACATGCGTATTGTGGGTAATTGGTAGGCACGCCTAGCTCGTTTAGGTTATTGTTTCGATAGTCAACACATATATACTTAGTTTAATTTTTATGTTTTAAGATATACAACAAAAACTGATTTTTTTGTGCCACGCCAATAATACAAACGGAGAATACGTCAGTACCTAAGGTTTGCTCCTAAAACAGCCGAACTCAAAACGTTCTAGGCAAATTTCAATTTTGCAAAGTCTATGATTGTTGGTCTCTCCCCTCAGCTCTGGAAGAGATCTCGAACCCCATGTGGGTGTCTACACTTGCATTTTTGAGTCTACGATCGCATTTCGGAGTCTTCACTCGCATGTGGGAGATACTCGCATGCCGGAATATTAATTTGCAAGTGGGAGTCTACATTCTAATGCTGGAGTATTTACGCGCATGTGGGAGTCTACATTCGCATGTTGCAGTACACACTCACATACTGGAGTCTTCACTCACATGTGGGCACTCGCATATAGGAATCTAAACTCACATGCCAAAGTCTTCACTCGAATGTGGGGGTCATCTCGCATGTTGATGCCTACACCTGAATGTGGGAGTGTACACTCGCATGTTGGAGTCTACAATCGCATGTTGGAGTCTACACTTGCATGTAGGAGTCTACACTCGCATGTCTGAGTCTTCACTAGCATGTGGGAGTCAACACTCACATGTGGGAGTCTATAGTTGCATGTTAGAGTCTACACTCACATGCTGGACTCTTCATTCGCATTTGGGTGTCTACACTCGCATGATGGGATCTTCACTCGCATGTGGGAATCTACACTCACATGCAGGTGTCTACACTCGCATGAAGGGAACTACATTCACATGTTTGAGCTTACACTCGCGTGAGGGAGTCAACACTTGTATGTTGGTGTCTACACCAACATGTGGGAGTCAACACTCGCATGTGAGACTACACTCACATGTTGGTGTCTACACTCGAGTTGCTGATTGCTGGATATTGGACGCAGACTGCAGGTATCAATACAACAGCTATCCCTCTGGTTTCTCTTTTTATCTAGAAAGCCATGAATGGCTTGAGTCGCTCCACAGGCTTGAAATTCTTGTAATAGCAAATCTAAGTTTTGACTAGATTTTTTTTAGATATTTTGGGTTCTACTCATGTTGAAATGATTTTCAAAGTTTCCACTATTAAAACATAAAGAGAAATGACCTCCGCCAATAAAATACATATTTTACATCCAATGACAATAATTTTTGGATGCATGATAATGGATCACCCAAGGACCATACAAATGAAGTTTGATTGATATACATCAGTTACATTCTAAGAAAATGATTTTCAAAGTTTCCACTATATAACATAAAGAGAAATGACCTCCGCCCATATAATACATATTTTTCATCCCATCACAATAATTTTTGGTAGACTGATAGAGAATTACTCAAGGATCATTCCAGTGAAATTTGGTTGACATCCATCACTTACATTCTGAGAAAATGAATTTCAAAGTTTCCACTATATACCATATAGAGAAATGACCTCCGCCCATAAAATATATATTTTTCATCCGATCACAAGAAGTTTAGGTAGACTGAAAAAAGTTCACCCAAGGATCATTCATGTAAAATTTGGTTGATATCTATCTGTTAGTTTCTGAGAAAATAATTTTCAAAGTTTCCACTATATAGCATATAGAGAAATGACCTCAGCCCATAAAATACATATTTTTCATCTGATCACAATAATTTTTTGTAGACTGACAGAGGGTCTCCCAAGTATCAGTCAGGTAAAATATAATTTGTATCCATCCATTAGAACCTGAGAAAATGTACTTTTTACCATATTTGGAAATTAGCCATGCCCATTAAATCCATGTTTTTCATTGGATCAAAATTTCTTGAACAAATTTGAAAGAAGGTCACCCAAGGATCATTCCTGTGAAGTTTGGTTGAAATCCATCCGGTAGTTTCTGAGGAGAAGATTTTTAAAGAAAAGTTTACGACCGGACGCACGACGGACACAACGCCATGACAATAGCCCCAGTGGCTTTCAGCCAGTGGAGCTAAAAGCAGTCTAAGCGCAGAACATGTTTGAACATTGTTTGATAAGCTTTATGATTAATAATACTTCATTTCGAATAAAATTGAAAAGCATACATTGTACATGTGCGTCAGTGCATGTCTCAAGGATCGTGATCGTGTGAAATTTTGTTGAATTCCGCCCAGTTGTTCCAGATAATAATCTTTTTTCTTTAATGCTTTTCGGTGGTTTATCGAGAAATAACAGTAGATTATCACTTGATAAACTCACCGCAAACACAGTGAAATTATCAAAATCTTATACCCTGCTTTTGTGCATTGCATCCTATCTGACGTCATCTATGCGGGGCGAAATAAGTGACGTCACAATGAACGTTGCATAGCAATCTCGCGCAAAATGACGCCCTTTACGAAAATATGTCATAGAAATTTCACATTTTGTCTCCTTTTTGCATTAAAGAAATAGAATAATCGTGTGTTTTTCAAGTAAGATCGATAAATATTTCATTTCGTGAACAACAAAATCTATATTTTCACTCGAGGCTCTGCCACTCGTGAAAATATAGCTTTTGATGCTCACTCAATGAAATATGAATCGATCTTACACTGAAACAAACGATTATCCTCTATTTTTTTTTCAATTTTATCAAGTAGAACCATTTTATGTTGACTTAACAGACTGTAGCGGCAATTTTATCAAGCCCATCTGAAATTAACGAAGATAACTGACAGATGTTGTTTAACGAAACAGTTAAGAGGCTGAAGCACAGACGTACGGACGCACTCTTTACGAATCAAATCAAATCAAATTTATTTGGTATAAGAGTCCAGTAACTTGGCTATCAGCGTTAACATGCATACACTTTGATTGTAACAACAACTACACAGACAGATTCATATAACAAATACGTCAACTATCCAATGATTTATCACATTCATCTACGCTCATATCATAGAAAAGGCGTGCGGACGGAGGACGTTCATCTTTTGTCAAAATCCACAAATCACCTTTATCCCTTTTATTATGTTGGTCGCCTTCTGAGTGCATATGAATTTCAAAATCCTTGTTACGCCTATATAAGCATAACTTCAAAAGAACATTCATATTTTTTTTTATAAATACTCGATAATAAGTTAAGGGTTTTTCGGGACATTTTATCAGACAAGATTATGACGTCACTGTTTGGTTTTGAATGTAGTCCCAGCCCATAATGACCTTAAGTCACATAGCTCACTTATTCGAGCAGATCATCAGGTTATGGGATATATTTTTTTAATTTCAAACGAAATAGCAGTCTTTCATTGGTAGATAAAATAGGGCCATAATCAGACAATATGGCCAACAAATGTCATACAAAATCTTTAAAACTCTGATGGTTACCAATAGGAAGATTTATAAAGAATTCTTATGGATGTCATTGCAACCAGAGCTATTTATTGAATTACAATACTTTGAAGTAGTGTTCTCTTATTGGAATTTTAGTAGAAGATTTGAAAGATTTATTCCATGATAGATGGACAAACAGATAATCATTGACCAATGAAATCATTCATTTAGACAAGAAGTAAAATGTTGACGTCAATCATGTTTGACCAGTGTGTTAAAATTTTTTATGATGGACAACATAAAGGTCGTAAATACAGCTTGCTCAAGCTGTATTTATGACATTATGGTTGCCCAACAATCTTTGTATTTTGTTTGACCTCTTTAATCTTATATATTTCACAGACATTTAAATATCTGAGACTGAGTCTGGGTCAAGGGGCATGTTCGTTCAGGGATTGTGCTGGTGTGTGAAATTGAGGGGTCATTGACTCCTTAACCATCAAAACTGGGTGTCAAAACTTATTCTTATGGGATTTAAATAACAGCTAATGCAATTGTCAGTAGAATTTTCTATGTTTCAGTGTGATTTGACCTTTTTTTCTAATAAATAAAGTCAGAAATTAAAAAGTATAATTTCAAATAAAATACAAGATACAACACTGAAAATTTGAGACATGAAACCCAGTTTTGACCTTTGAATTTTCCCTTAAGGGGATCAGAATGACCCCCTTGGGAGAGATTTTTAAAGCCCAAAAAGGGTATTTTCAGAATTTTGCGGGTCAGAACCCTGGTTTTCGGTTCAAACACGAGCCCCAAAGAGCCATGTCAGACATGGCCATCCCCTGCCTATAAAAGCTTGATAATGACTGAAGTTCGTTAGATTCAGGATTATATGAACTATCTTTTCTATTAGCTTTACCCTTTATGCAAGCAAGAGTTGTGGCTCTTGAACACTGCACTTTTTTCTCAATGAAATCTTTCCACCTATGAAGTATCAATATGATGGCTATTATACTTTCAAAAAAGTTCTGGACAAAATATAAGCTTTTAAAATAACAAAGGGCAAGCTAATATCATGGTTCTTGTGCAATGCAGTATTCCTCAATGAGATCTATCCACCTATGAAGTTTCAAGTTGATAGCTGTTATACTTTCAGAGATACCTGTTTGCTCTAAATAAGTTTAGTGACAGAATGATGGAAGGATGAAGTGAGGGAAAGATGAACGGATGCCATTACTTTATCTCCTTTGCCAAAATGATGATGGATAACAAGCCAGTTCACTACTTGTCAGATTCAAGTTTTATTAACGTCTGTACAATCATCTATCACAAGAGATTTCACACTTTTTTCAATAATACAGTCATCACTGGAATCTCTTTCTACAATATCATCTGTTTTGTCTTTGATGTTTCCATCTTGTTTTTCTATAGTATTCCCATATTTATCCAACATCAATTCTTCCTCTGAGGCAGTTTCTTCATCACTGAATAAACAAGAGAGTCATATTATTGAATATGAAGTGTGTAGCTGAGTTGTTGTTTTGATTACAAATGATCATAATCTGTGAACAAAGCAAAGATATAAGTTAATGTTTTGTTTATCCTTCTCTACTGAACTTTGCAGCACAAAAACAGGAAAAATGTCACTAATTCAGGGGTGTGGAATTCAGGGGTGTGGAATACCCATGCCCAACTTGTCCAACTTGGATTTTGTAGCCTTCAGACAAGTAGATTTTCACTGGTTACTTGTCCAAGGAAAATTGCATCTTGAATAAAGAACAAAATTCCAGACTTTTAGGAAGGGATTTCATGTTGCATGTCAAGGTAATTTTCAACATCTAATATAAGTATCAAGTTGCAATAGAAAACATTTGAGAAAAGGGGAAATTGCTTTTTTAAAAAGCAATTTCACCTTTTATGTTAATGTTTTGTATACTTTGCAAGTAGAAAAAAGGTAATATTTTTCAAACATAAACAGCATCTTTACTTCAAAGAAAGAATAATTGACAATTCGGACAACTAAATTTTCAAGTCTGATAAGTGAAATTAAGCCACCAACTTTTTGTCTGAGAACAAGTTAGTGAGAAATGTTTGTATTTCCATACCCCTAGTTAGTCTAGTCATACTGAATAAAATCCATCAGAATTACATTCAAATAGATGGATTTAGAAAGCACTCTAGGTCCTGATTGTTCAAATACAATTTTTTTTTTAAAAAAAAATCTAATTCAGAAACAAGTCTGGTGCAACAAGAACACTTGGATGGTGTGAACGTAGATCAGAAGACACATTCCACCGGCTGATCCTTGTCCATGTTGCCTGATAAATCAGATATATACCGGCCTTATACTTTCAGGGTGACAAAATGGTGCAAACAATTTACTTATTATACTCCATTTTGCAGCAGCAGCATGTGAACTGGCATGCAATGCACAGTAAAATTTCCAAACAGTTTGCACCTTTTTGTCATCCTAAAGGCAGAGTAGGTTAAATTTGTGATGTCATGTAAATGGAAAATAAATTGCTTTTTTGAGATTTTATCAATAGATTTTATTTTATGGCCATGTTCTGTGTTACAAAAAAATATCATTTGTATGTGTGTTATTGACAAGTCTTTAATCTCAAAACAATTGATTAATCTCTTATTTTGTGAACAACAAAAGCATTTCTTTTTCTATCAGGGTGACTGGGGTAATTGAAAATATATCTCTTGTTGTTCTATGAAAGATAGACAAGTAAATCAGACACTGAACAATGATCTAATCTGTGATGAATTTGGGGATTTTTACATTTTGATACATTTGTCTCTGTCATCCAATGTTAGTCAGAAATTTCCATAAACGGATGTAACCGTACTGTTTTATGAAACTTAAAGGAATAAAATGCTTAACAAAAGTTAACTCATTTTCACTTTCAGATTTGGTTTCAAATAAAAAATTTAACTTTTGTATGTAGATATCGATGGCCCAGCCAAAAACAGTTGTAACTGCCTATATGTTAATAGGCAGTTACAACTGAATTGTACTGAGCCATATGTCAACTGGTTTATTTTGAATGAGAAAATTTCTAATTATATCAAAAACAGCTGCTTCACCTTGCCCTTCAATTAACAGACATGATAATTAGCCTATACCTTGCCAAGTCAAACAAGATGTGTTTGTGAAACACTAATGACCCCATAACAGCATTTTTTTCAAAGTTTGACCTTGACAGATGACCTTGTCACATGACCTTGACTTTGGTATCAGCAGATGCGGATCATTGAGATCTATCATCATGCCAAATATGAGCCTTGTATCTTGAATAGGCTTGAAGATATTGGCAAGGTTAAGTTTGGTTAAGTTTTCGGACAGACAGACGGACGGACAGACGGACGGACAGACAGACGGACATGAGTAAAACAATATGCCCCCGATCTCTCGATATGGGGCATAAAAATATAGAAAATACATAGAAGATGATTGTTTGTTTCAAATGAGATTCATATATATTTCATTTCATGAACAACAACATATATATACATGTATATATGAAGATATTTTCACTAGTGGAGGAGCCACAAATGAAAATAGAGCTTTTTTTGTTCATGAAATGAAATATTAATCATTCTTACTTGAAGAAACAGATGATGTTTTTTTCTTTAATGCAAAAAAGAGACAAAATATGAAAATCCTGGGACCAATTCCCTTTATGTTATGTATGTGATTGCCATGCAACACCATAACATCATCTGTTTAAATGGCTCCACTAAGATAATGTCAATAAGTTGAAGTGAATGACTTGGGGTAAATTTTTCAGTTATTTCACTGGTTTGGTGGTGAGTTAATCAAATGCTAATCCACTATTATTTCTCTATAATCTGTGGAATAGCATTAAAGAATACAATATACTATACCTAGATGGTGGAAGATCTCTGTTTGGGTTATAATGTCCTCTAGTGAGATCCATTGTGCCAATATCTGATAACAGAGAAAACATGGAATGTGGTATTATATAGGATTAAAATTTTGAATTTCAAGTATATAGGAGGGTGAAACACAGGAAATTTGATAAAAGTGTATTCAGAAAGAACTAGACTGTAGCAAAGAGGACTAATAACCCCCTACAAGTGCCTGTCAATAATGAAAAGTCATTTTCCATCAAAAGGCCATAACTCCATCAAAAGTCTATGGTTTGTCACCAAAATATCACTCACACATCTCTGTATGATACTGATTACATCTATAAAGTTTCAATGTAATCCACCATATAAGTTACTTAGTAATTGAGCGGATAAGAAAATGCTACAGATGGACAGACAGAATGACAGACCAATGGACAGACCAGCAAGCTGACTACTTTATATCCCCAGGGAGGTATAAAATGAATAGAGGCCCTTGAGTCCCTGATTTGCTGCACAGGCCTGAATCTACAGATATGACTAGATTAGAACTTAAGTATCTTTCCCCTTTCTTTTTCTTAAAGAATGATAAATCATATGCTGAAATATTTCTGAAAAGAAGTAAATGTATTCATGATACATAGTAACTTCACTTATACTTAGAAGAGATCTATTTGATAGTCCAGCAGCATTATGATTGCTTCAATTTGAATACTAATTAAGCCACATATCTTTAACTGCCCAACATCATTCTCAATTTATCCAAAGATTCTTCTTGTACAATATGATCAATGTCAATGTTGTGTGAATTCCAAAGATTTTTTATCAACATATTACATACAGTTAAATAACCTAAATGCATAAAAGCCATGTCTTTATCTGATCAAAATAATTTTCTGCAGACTTTAGATTTGATAGAAATTTGATAGATTTATTCATTACTTCCTGAGAAAATCATATTTTTTAGTTTTTCACTAAATAACAATTAGTAACCAATTTTTTCTGTATATTGAGGGTTAAGCCCAAGAGTTTTCTAAGTGTATATAAATTGTATTTGCAATTAATACAGTCTTGCACTGAACCCTCAAATGTCTAAGGAACATAATTTAAGCCTATTACTACTATACCACTATAATCTAATGATGGTTCCCTGTCCTTATTCATGCTCTCTTCAATATATTTTTGTTGAACTTTAACCACCTCTGATCCATTCTCACACTGACTATACAAGGCCAACAACTCTTCATTGACCTTAGTAAACGAGTGACCCCATTTAAAAGGTTCCATCAGAATATCACATTCGTCTTCAAAACCTGAAACAGACCAAACAACAACATATTAATAGAAGATACATAGGTTTTTTCTCTAAAAAAGCCAATCTAAAAGCAGAAGGGTTATTTCCCCTTAAAGCTGCTCTTCCACAGATTGGGAAAAAAATCAATCGGAAGTAACGATCTCATCATGTTGAAGCCTCAAAATGATGAGATTCAATCTGGTAATGCATGGAAAGAAAGACCAATATTTCTGAATTTAGCAAAATTCATTCTAAAAAATAAAGCAACTACTAAAGCCTAAAAAATAATTCTTCAATTTCGAGCCACTTATTTATACATGTGCATTTTGCATGTTTGTCTTATTCAATCAAAGATTAAGAAAAACGTTTTTGACAGCTGGAAAGTTTATATCAATACAAGCAACAAGAGGACCATGATGGTCCTAGATTGCTCACCTGAGTCTCTTTGACCCCTGGGTCATCACATTAATTAAATAGGCAGATGTCAAAAAGGAGATCATTTATACAAAGGATCAATACCCTGGAATATTTTCAGCCAAGAGCAAGAAGGATTTGCCATTTCACCTTTTGATTCTATGTTAAAAGGATGCACCCATCATGCTCAGATGAGCTAAAAGGGATGTGTCCCCATGGAGCCAAAATATGACCCCAGGGTCTTGATATGAACAAACTTGGTAGAGGCCCATTAGATGATGCTACATACCAAATATGAAAGCTGTCAGCCTTCTGGTTTCAGAGAAGAAGATTTTTATAGATTTTTACTCTTTGATTCTTTGTAAAAAGGGTTGCGACCAGACATAGCCCAAATATGACCCAAGGGTCTTGATATGAACAAACTTGGTAGAGGTCCACTAGATCATGCTACATACCAAATATGAAAGCTGTCTGACTTCTGGTTTCAGAGAAGAAGATTTTCAAAAATTCTCATTTTTTCACCCTTTTTGTTAAGGGTAAAGGGAAAGTTAAGGGTGGATTTCATTTATTTGAACAACTTTGGTAGAGCTTGACCCGAAAACATCCCTGCCTAGTTTCATCAAGATTGGTCCACTGAGGAGAAGATGTTTAAAGAAATTGTGGACGACGGACAATGGACGCCGCACGACTGACGACGGACATTGTACGATCACAATAGCTCACCTTGAGCACTTTGCCTTCAGGCGAGCAAAAAATGAAAGATTATTCACGGAAAAAAGTTTTATGAAATTTATAGACTGGAAATTAATAGACAAGATCCCTGACTGATCTTGCAGCTTCGAAAAAATAAGTTACAAAATTATTGAAATATGTTGTTTTTAGTGCCAATGCCTTTGGGTCATTCTTAATCATCTGAAAATACGCACACTTCCAAATCTAAGATCAAGTTTTGTATTTTTTCTATGAAAAACTGTAAAAGAGCAGCTTAAAAGCATGGATAGCTTTCAATTTAGTGTACACACATGCAGAGTAATGCAAGTGCTATTAGTGCAGGATGTGTTTGTAACAAACTAGAACTGTCCAAGAGCAGACTTATACCCACCACAAGCACTTTGTCAGAATGAAAGTGCTATTAGTGCAGGATGTGTTTGAAACAAATATTGAGGGCACATGCAGCATTTGCATGAAGTTTCATGATTCTAGGTAGCTTGGTTCTTGAGTTATAGTTGTAACGTGCCAATGTAACACGAACAAAGAAGCCATCAACAAACTTTACAATTAACAATATTTATTGACAATAATACCAGAATTATTGACAATATGAAATTAATACAAAAACAATTTACAATACCTTGAATGTTTAATCCTAAAGTTTTAATTTTAGTTCCAATTTAATTAAGTTCCTGGTCCACAAATAATAAGTCCAATAATATCCGAATTTAAAATTAAACACGCTTTCAAACACACTTTTAAGATAACGAGAAATCCCCTTTTAGTTTAACACAGTACTACTAAATGAAACCATAAGTCTAAATCAAGTGAACCAAGAATGCTGTAGGAACCCCTTTATATAATACTATAGAACAATCTGGAATAGTATAGAACATAAGAATACTCTAGAGTCTGAATCACCTTCCAAAAGGCCTTTCTAGAAAGATCTACATAATTCTACATACATTTACCTAACAGAATCAAGAGATAAGAAAATTCCCAGTCTAAAAATAGACACGGTAAATACCATTAGGTTTATTTATAGCTTATACATAACACTTTCCCCCTTGAAAGAAAAAAGAAAGGTTTATGAAATAAATCTTTCTTTTTGTATTATCTTTAGCAATACAATGATAATATACTTTACATAATTGATAATATCATGATTTGTTGAAACATTTCAGCACATCTAGCATGAAAATACAAACAATTTTCATCAAAAGAATTGAAAAAGAGATATATATATACAAACATATATACATATAAACAAAAAATATAGTGAAATGGTACTGTTAAATTCAATTTTATATTAAAGATAAGACAATTCAAAATTTTAGACTCTTGACAGAGCATCTGGTATAATATTGTCTTTTCCTTTAATGTGTCTTACATCAAGATCAAATTCTTGAAGTGACAAACTCCACCTAAATAATCTTTGGTTCTTACTCTTAAGTTTGTGAAGAAAACTTAAGGGATTGTGGTCACTGAAAACAACTATAGGAGAAGTTCCAGATGTTAAATAAACTTCAAAATGTTGGATTGCCAAAATCAGAGCAAGACATTCCTTTTCAATGGTGGAGTAGTTTTTCTGATGTTTGTTTAATTTTTTCAGAATAATAACAAACTGGATGATCTATACCATCATCGTCTTCTTGCAAAAGAACAGCACCAATACCAACATCACTTGCATCAACAGCTAATTTGAAACATTTATAAAAATCAGGTGCTAAAAGAACTGGTGTGCTCTTTAGTATGGCTTTTAAGCGATCAAAGGCAACTTGACAGTTATCATTCCATTTGAACTTAACATTTTTCTTTAATAAATTTGTTAAAGGTTCAGCTATTATAGAAAAATTCTTACAAAACTTTCTATAGTAGCCAGCCATACCAAGAAATCGCATCAGTTGCTTTTTAGTAGCAGGCACAGGAAACTCAGAGATAGCATTGACCTTAGATTCTAAAGGTTTAACTTGACCCTGTCCCACAAGATGTCCTAAGAAAGTAACAGTAGCATGACAAAATTCTGTTTTTCCAAGATTAACAGTCAATTTTGCATCACTGAGACGGTCGAAGAATTGTTTGATTCTTTGAAGGTGGTCACTCCATGTATCTGTATAGATGATGACATCATCAATGTATGCGTCACAGCCATCTAAGCCAGCTATAACCATATTTACAAGCCGCTGAAACGTGGGGAATTTTTCATCCCAAACGGCATAACTTTGTACTTGTACAGACCAGTTGGAGTAGCAAATGCTGATACTTCTTTAGCCCTATCAGTGAGCGGAACTTGCCAGAATCCTTTGAGAAGGTCAAATTTGGTGACATATTTAGAATTACCGACTTTGTCAATACAGTCATCAATTCTTGGTATTGGAAAAGAGTCAGTTTTTGTCATAGAGTTCACTTTTCGATAGTCAGTACACATTCTGTATGTTCCATTTGGCTTTGGAACTAATATACATGGTGAACTGTAATTACTTTGGCTGGGTTCAATAAAGTCATTCTCCAATAAGTAATTCACTTCATCTTGAAGGGCTTTTTGTGTCACTGGATTCATTCTATAAGGATGTTGTTTTATTGGTTGAGAATCTTCCACAATGACATCATGATATATTTCATCAGTTCTTGTGGGGATGTCAGGAAACAAGTGTTTATATTCATTAATCAACTGTTTTAGCTCTTCTCGTTGAGATGGCTCCAAATGTGAAAGTTTGTCGTCAAGATTCTTTAGTATTTCAGAGTTCTCAAGTTTAGGTGGACCAGGAACAGATTTTTCACTAAAGTCTGAATTAACTTCTGATTCAATCATATTTGATTGTTGTGGGACAGTGTTTACAACTGTAACTGGTTTTGAAATAGAGCTATCTCTGTCAAAATACTTTTTTAACATGTTTACATGACACATTTGTTTATTTTTATGCCTTCCGGGAGTATCGATGATATAATTCAAATCACTTGTTTTCTTATCAATAGTATACGGGCCATAATATCTTGCCTGTAAGGGTCGGCCAGGTATTGGCAAAAGAGCAAGGACTTTATCACCTGGTTCGAATTTCCTATCAACACTATGCTTGTCATATCTTGCCTTCATTTTGCTCTGAGATGATTTAAGATTTGACCTAGCAACCTCACATGCCCTAGACAGTTTATTTCTGAAGTCAGAAACATACTGTAACAAGTTCAAGGGTGTTTCATCATCAGCAAGAAATTTCTCTTTTAAGAGTGTTAATGGCCCACGAACAGAATGACCAAAAACTAACTCAAAGGGGCTTAAGCCAAGAGATTCTTGAACAGATTCTCTGACTGCAAATAATAGCAAATGAATACCTTCATCCCAATTTTTCTCAGTATCAAAACAATATGACCTTATCATATTTTTTAGGGTCTGATGAAATCGTTCTAAAGCACCTTGACTTTCAGGGTGATAAGCAGATGACCGATATTGCTTGATACCTAATTCATGCATAACCTGTTGGAATATGCCTGACATGAAGTTTGATCCTTGATCAGACTGAACTGATTTTGGAAGGCCAACAAAAGTAAAGAACTTGACAAGAGCCTTAATGATTGACTTTGCCTTAATGTTTCTTAAAGGAATTGCTTCTGGGAAGCGGGTAGAAGCACACATAATTGTCAACAAATATTCAGAACCTGACTTGGTTTTTGGTAAAGGACCAACGCAGTCTATTATTATTCGACTGAAAGGTTCATCAAAAGCTGGAATGGGTTGTAACCTTGCTTTTGGAAAAACTTGGTTAGGTTTCCCTACCATTTGACAAGTGTGGCAACTTTTACAATATTCGGAAACGTCCGATTTTAGTCCAGGCCAAAAGAAGTGAGTCATAATCTTGTGATAAGTCTTGTTTACACCTAAATGACCAGACATTGGACTTTCATGGGCTATACTAAGTATTTCACGGCGATAAGACTTTGGAACAACAATTTGGTGATGAACAGCCCAATCATCATCAGCTGGGACATCAAATGGTCGCCATTTTCTCATCAGAATACCATTCTTTTTATAGTAACAAACAGGATTCTGAGACATTTCTTTTTCGGGTAATGCCCTATCAATTAACTTTGAAATCTCAGGATCATTTTGCTGTTCCTGGATTAACTTTGACTTTGAATGCGTTTCATGACCTTGGTCATTTGACCTTGGAGATGACTGACAAAATTTTGACGAGTCTGTCTGAGTATCAGGCAGACTAAGATTAAAAGACTTTTTAATCTCGTCATTGAAATATTGACCAACAAAAGTATCAGTTAAGTCAATATCATTTGAAATTTTCAAGGAAGCTTTTTTAGCCATACCCCGAGTTACTGCACATGAAGGGTACAAATCAGGTATTTCCTGCAAAATAGGATCATCTGTTTGACCTACATTAGGTGTGTCAGTTACAAGAGGATTAACAACAACCTTATCTCCAGCTAAGTCATTGCCTAGCAATAAATGTACACCTTTAAATGGTAAAGAATGTTTAACACCAACAACCACAGAACCAGTAACCAAATCTGAGGACAAATTAACCTTATGAAGAGGAACATTAATAACACCACACTCTACACCCTGAATAAGGACACTAGTACCAGACGAAGTCTTCTCAGAAAAAGGCAGAACATCTGCTAAAATAAGAGATTGAGAAGCCCCTGTGTCTCTTAAAATTTTAATAGGGGTAGGTGGGCACATTTCACCTGAAAGTGATACAAAACCATCCAACATGAACCGTTCAAAAATCTCCATACAGGAATCAGAATTTGGTTCTGCCTTAACAATTGAATTTAACTCAAAAGAAGGCTGTGATTTAGGCTGAAGGCTGGTGAGCCCTGTAGGTTTGGCTACACTCAGTTCCTTCTTCCTTTTTAATCTAAAACATTCTGAAATAAGGTGACCTGGTTTTTTACAAAAAAGTACAATGTACTCGAGATAAGGGATTTTGAACATTGGTTTCACCAGTAGACTTTGGTTTAGGTGAATTCGATTGACTAGATGAATCACCAGACATAGATTTATTTTGGGGATGTGAGGAAGCAGGTTTTGCTTTATTAACGAAAGAATTTTTGTGTGTAAGGTAGTAATCATCAGCTAAACGAGCTGCTTCATGTATAGTTTCAACAGTTTTTTCATCTAAATGTGACTTAATGTCAGATTGAATGCAATTTTTGAATTGTTCAATTAATATAAGTTGTCTAAGATTATCATAATTTTGGTCTATTTTCTTAGAATAGCACCACCTGTCAAATAATTTTTCTTCGTTTCTTGCAAATTCAACGTGAGTCTGGCCAGATTCTTTTCTACAACTTCTAAATTGTTGTCTGTATGCTTCTGGAACCAGCTCATAACCTTTGAGAATGAGTTCTTTTACAGTATCATAATCATTGCTTTGTTCTGTTCTAAGTTGCGAATAAATATTGCGAGCTTTTCCTACTAAGACACTTTGAAGAAGTAGGGTCCAGTGCTCCTTTGGCCATTTCAAGTTATTTGCAACTTTTTCAAAATGTTCGAAATATGTATCAACTTCATTTTCTTGAAATTGAGGAACAAGCCTAAAATGTTTTGTTACATCAAAATGGTCATTATACATATCTCTGGGCTGATTTGCTCTATCTTGTATTTCTAATTCTTTTAATCGTAATTGAAATGCTCTTTCTTCTCTTTCCCTCTCTCTTTCTATTTCTCTCTCTTCTCTTTCTCGCTCTTCCTTTTCCCTTTCTCTCTCTTCTCTTTCTCTTTCTCTTTCCCTTTCTTCCTTTTCCCTTTGAAATTGCCTTTCTCTTTCTTTTTCT
Source organism: Fragum whitleyi (assembly GCA_948146395.1). Lineage (NCBI taxonomy): Eukaryota > Metazoa > Mollusca > Bivalvia > Cardiida > Cardiidae > Fragum > Fragum whitleyi. Next base: position 1,860,077 of record OX411545.1, on the reverse strand, counting down.
TCAATTTCTCTTTGTGCTCTTTCTCTTTCAATTTCAATTTCTAATTGCTTTTCTTGAAATTTCCGCTCTTCTCTCTCTCTTTCTATTTCCAATTCCTTCTCCCTTTGTTGAAGTTTTAACAGTTCAAGATCTCTTGAGCTTGAAATTGATGGAACATCAACAATGAGAGACAGAGCCTTTTCATCAAAAATGTCCTCATCAACAAAATATTGAACCAAAATATTCTTAATTTCATGCTTTCGCAAAGAGGACTTGACTTCTTTTAATTCATAATGCTTGGCAAGATTGAGCAAATCAGACTTTTTACCCAAATTCAATAGCTCCACGGAAGGTTCGTGCGTAAATTTTTCTAAGTCAAAAGACTTGGTAGCTTGTTGCTGTATTCGAATAAGAATGTAAGATTTCGATAAATAATAGTGAAAGTGCACTCTAGATTTATCAAAATTGAAATATGAAATTAATTTCTTAAATAATTTTGAACAGTAGATTTAAATAAAGAATTTGTTTGATTTGTTTTGTTTTGTTTGTTTGTCTGATATTCGTATCTCGAGACGAGCCCCCAAATTGTTACGTGCCAATGTAACAGGAACAAAGAAGCCAGCAACAAACTTTACAATTAACAATATTTATTGACAATAATACCAGAATTATTGACAATATGAAATTAATACAAAAACAATTTACAATACCTTGAATGTTTAATCCTAAAGTTTTAATTTTAGATCCAATTCAATTAAGTTCCTGGTCCACAAATAATAAGTCCAATAATATCCGAATTTAAAATTAAACACGCTTTCAAACACACTTTTAAGATAACGAGAAATCCCCTTTTAGTTTAACACAGTACTACTAAATGAAACCATAAGTCTAAATCAAGTGAACCAAGAATGCTGTAGGAACCCCTTTATATAATACTATAGAATAATCTGGAATAGTATAGAACATAAGAATACTCTAGAGTCTGAATCACCTTCCAAAAGGCCTTTCTAGAAAGATCTACATAATTCTACATACATTTACCTAACAGAATCAAGAGATAAGAAAATTCCCAGTCTAAAAATAGACACGGTAAATACCATTAGGTTTATTTATAGCTTATACATAACATAGTCCATTTGAAAAAATAAATCATGACCTTGACCTTTGTAATCCAGAACCAATAAGGCACTTTCTTGGGTCATAAGCAACATTTGCATAAAGTTATATGATTCTAGGTTGCTTGGTTCTTGAGATAAAGTCCGGAAACGAAAATTGAACAAAAATTGACAGTGACCTTGACCTTTGACCTATGTGACCCCAAAACAACAGGGCACTTCCTTGGATCATAAGCAAAATTCCATACAGTTTCATGATTGTAGGACAGTTGGTTCTCAAGTTAGAGTCTGGAAACGAAAATTGAACAAAGGCTAACTGTGACCTTGACTTTTGACCTATATGACCCCAAAAAAATAGGGCACTTCCTTGGGTCATAAGGAACATTTGTGTAATGTTTCATGATTGTAGATCACTTGGTTCTTGAGTTAGAGTCTGGCAACAAAAAGGTCTACAGACGAATGGACGGATGGACAGATAGACATGGTGAAACCAATATACCCCCCTCTACTTCATAGGTGGGGGTATAACAAGATATTGAGGGGTCAGTGAAAGACTTTTATAAGTGCCCTTTTTATGCAGACACACATGTTTTACACTGACCCGTCTGACCATGACTAAAGTCAAAGATTGTAAAACTTTCTTATAACATATTTTGCTAAGTCCTATAAAGAATACCATGAATATATAACAATTTTCTGATTAAGAACAGCTGTACTACAAATATCCAACAGACCTGCTATATACATGGTAGCTACAAAAGCCTCCACACAACTCAGCGTACATGGTTTCCCGTAATTTACAGGGTTTGTAGCTATGAGGTAGGGCAACAACCGTAGATGATTACCCTTCATCTGACTGAATGGGGTGTCTTCAAGCCGGGCCCAGGAACAGTCAACAACAGCTATACCATACTCTGCTACAATGTCTCTGAAAGAAGTAAAATACTGAACTTAATCTTATACAAAGGAATTCTATTACATGTATATCAAATGCATGATATAAGTTGGGGAAACTACAAAAATACCAGTTCAACAATTATATGTATTTTTTTATTCTATCATTTATTCTATACATAAACTTGAAATAAAATTTCAAACAAGAGCACTGCCTAAGGGTGTCTACGCTGGGCTGTTGAGTCCTGGATGTTCGAAAAAATATAAGTAAAAAAAGGCTTAATTTGCACAAAATACATCTAAAGCTTATTCCCCTTGATAGTATAGGCTGCTCTTTTGATGGTGAACATGTGTGCCAAGTTTCAAGTGAATGCCTTCAGTAGAACCAGAGATATCAGAAATTGTCAAAGTTTTCCAACGACGACAGCAACAATGACAACGACACCAAGGCTATAGCAATACCTCAGGTTTTCTCTACCCGTTACTAAAAAAGCAAGCTTGTATGCAAGGCAGAACTAAACCCCTTATATTGATGGCTAAGCACAAAACAGTTGTTACTGCCTATATTTTTCTAGGCAGTTACAACTGTTTCAAACTGATCAATAATAATAATACAAAAATATAAAAAAAAAATACAAAAAAATCAAACAAAATATAAATTTTAAAAATATTTCAACAAATCTTGTTCAAGTTTTGGTGTCAGGATTAAATACAAAACAGGCAGTGTAGACTAGGATTAGACTGCACATTTGTGCAGGCTGGTTTTTGTCTATCTTTAATAAATAATTTCATTTTTGTGTTGATGTATCCATGATTTAAGTCTGATGGGTGGGCGTTACAAATGTATATGCATAAGGTAAATTCCAAGGAAGGAGCCCTAGGATTTTGCTTTGCATATAACCCATTCCCTTAAACAGACTTAATTTATCGAAACAGCAACATGAAAATGAAAATATATCTGTTAAAACAATCCTGAACATTATTTCATTATCTTTTCTGGTTGAAAATAATTTCATAAAAGTTTCTAGATGTAAAATTTATGAACAAGTACATGTAATGATTATATATTGATGTTGAAAGAATTTTATTGAAAAACATCATTTAGCACAATAGATCTATCAACTAATATGATGTCAAAAGTATCAACATTCCCACTAAAGATGGTGTAGAGTTAAATAAAATTAATAAAAAATTAGATTTAAACTTTAAAATGAGAACTTTATCTGACTTTAATCATTTCACTTTCTTATAAAATACTGGATTAGGGGCTGATAAGAGAAAAACTAAATAGAATTTTGCATTTTTTTTTTAGAAATTTAGCTGTTGTTTTTAAGAGATGAAGAGGGTATTTTTTTTAATTTCATGGAGGTATGAAACTAAAAGCCCAATCACACTGTATGAATATGCAATGTGGTTTCATACATCAGTGTTATAAGGTTTATAATTTCATACCTCTGTGAAATAAAAAAAAAATCTTTTCATATCTTATTATTTAATACCATGAAAAAAAAATTCTGCCAATTAGAATGCACAAAAATTGATGGCAACAAATGATATTAAATTATCTGTGTTTGAAAGCAGAAATAGTACATAGTACATAGTAAATAGTACTTGTTTCCCAATCGATGTAAAATAAATAGGTTTAAACCTAAGTACATAAGTCAAAGTGTTGCTGTGTACACAGCAAATACACATGACATATAAAATTGATTGCAAAGAAGTTCTAAGTAATTTCTTTTTATAACTCCCTATATGTTTATAGGGAGTTGCATCTGTTTCACGCTGAGCCATCGAGGTAGATTCCATATATTTGTTCTAACTTTCTTTCAATTTTTAATTAAAAATCATGATTCCACTCTTAAATATCTATATCAATTATTCTGCAGCAGTTGGATATAACTACTTGAAAAATTGCTTGATATTGATTCTTTTTCTCTTTTCCAAAATGTTTTCATTAGTTTACCTTATTTTAGAATAGTTAAAAGGAAAGATAAGCAGTGAAAGACCTAATCTAGGGTGTGTGCAAAACTGTTTTAAGTGTCTATTAATTCTGTAGGGGCTTAAGATAGTTTTACACAAAGCCGGGACAACACAATTATTGTTTTTAGATTGTCAAATTTTATCTTTGTAAATATTGTACTGTATGATGATGTCATTATATGTTGTAAAGATATTATTTTCAGAGGCCCACAGGGAAGACTGGTTTTGCCCAACTGTGCAACCTCGTTAAATATCTAATGAAATCATTAGGATACCTTGTTAAAATTGTGAAAGATCAATAGTTCCAAATGTTAAGGAACTATTAAAGGTCCACTACCTTAAATACAAAAATGGTCACAGTTCAACCAAAGTACCTTAAATACAACTATGTTCACAGATCAATCAAACTACCTTAAATACAAATATGTTCACAGATCAATCAAACTACCTTAAATACAAATATGTTCACAGATCAATCAAAGTACCTTAAATACAAATATGTTCACAGATCAATCAAAGTACCTTAAATACAAATATGTTCACAGATCAATCAAAGTACCTTAAATACGAATATGTTCATAGATCAATCAAAGTACCTTAAATACAAATATGTTCACAGATCAATCAAACTACCTTAAATACAAATATGTTCACAGATCAATCAAACTACCTTAAATACAAATATGTTCACAGATCAATCAAACTACCTTAAATACAAATATGTTCACAGATCAATCAAAGTACCTTAAATACAAATATGTTCACAGATCAATCAAAGTACCTTAAATACGAATATGTTCATAGATCAATCAAAGTACCTTAAATACAAATATGTTCACAGATCAATCAAAGTACCTTAAATACAAATATGTTCATAGATCAATCAAAGTACCTTAAATACAAATATGTTCACAGATCAATCAAAGTACCTTAAATACAAATATGTTCATAGATCAATCAAAGTACCTTAAATACAAATATGTTCATAGATCAATCAAACTACCTTAAATACAAATATGTTCACAGATCAATCAAACTACCTTAAATACAAATATGTTCACAGATCAATCAAACTACCTTAAATACAAATATGTTCACAGATCAATCAAAGTAGAAATCCCTACCTATCAGCTGGTGACACACATTGTGTACCCAAGGGAGATAATATCAGCCCATTAAACCTCTGACCCAGTTTCAGAGTTCTCACCCTTCCCTGTCTAACAAGCTTTCTCCCAGTACATTTCTTTGGATCACAGTGCTCTAAATCCCACATAGCCAATGGGAAATCTATTCTACAGATTACAGAACTTTCATCTGAAATACAAAAACATTTAATATAATCTTTATCCTTCTTAAATAAATTTTGGTTCTAACAAATTGTGCTAACATTTTAACCAGTCTGGCTCAAGTATTTCCAACAATAGATAAATTTTATGCACTAACAGAGTTGGTATAATGCCAACATAAATGGCCAAATAGCCTAATCTTTGGTTGAGCTCCCATCTTTTGAACAGATAGTCCGCCACTGAAGCACAGCTGAATATAACCGATGGGGGCTCGTGTCAAAACCCACGGGGACACGTAATATTGAAATAACTGGTTTACTAGTACAATGCGCTAACCACTGAGCGAAAGAGGATCTTCTTTGGCTCTGTGGTTAGCTCAAAAGACTTGTAAACCATACGTTAGAATGCAGTCAGTGTAGGTTGGCCTAGAAAAATGTACTTGCCTGCAAATGGAAAAGCCTTTGTCAGACAAGTCAGGCATTGGAATGAGGGCTCAAATGAAATCCAGAATTATGAAATCACAGAGTCTAGGCTTAATGTAAAAAGATTTTTTATCCATGCAAAAAAAGAAAATATGAAAACAGCAATAGGAGAACATTATGAAAACTGCGATGTTGGAATATCACGAAAACAGAAACGAAAATGGATAAGCTAGGCTAAAGGTGCCAAATAGTGAGAAAAAAAGAAGCAAATTAAAAAAATGTCTTGTGATACAACAAGAGGGCCATAGTGGCCCTTAATCGCTCACCTGAATTAACAATCTAAAAAAATTTGTCTAAGATTTGACCCAATTACCTAGTTTTGACCTAACTTAACCCAATTTCAAATTCGTCAAAGTTCTCATCAAATTATTCATTCTGTCCATTTTCAGGTTGATTGGGCTAAAAATATGGCCTCTAGAGTGTCCACAAGGTTTTTCTAAGAATTGACCCCGTGACCTAGTTTTTGACCCCACTTGACCCAATTTCAAACTGGTCCGAGTATTTCATCAAGATAATCGTTCTGACCAATTCTGCGGTTGATTGGGCTTAAAAAATGGCCTCTAGAGTGTCCACAAGGTTTTTCTTAGATTTGACCCTGTGACCTAGTCTTTGACCCCACTTGACCCGATTTCGAACTTTTCAGAGATTTCATCAAGATATTCATTCTGACCAGTTTTCAGGTTGATTGGGCTAAAAATATGGCCTCTAGAGTGTCCACAAGGTTTTTCTAAGATTTGACCCCGTGACCTAGTTTTTGACCCCACTTGACCCAATTTCGAACTTGTCCAAGATTTCATCAAGATAATCATTCTGACCAATTTTCAGGTTGATTGGGCTTAAAATATGGCCTCTAGAGTGTCCACAAGGTTTTTCTAAGATTTGACCCCCTGACCTAGTTTTTGACCCCCATTGACCCAATTTTGAACTTGTCCGAGATTTTATCAAGATAAACATTCTGACCAATTTTGAGGTTGATTGGGCTAGAAATATGGCCTCTAGAGTGCCCACAAGGTTTTTCTAAGAATTGACCCTGTGACCTAGATTTTGAACCCAGTTGACCAAATTTCGAACTTGTCCAAGATTTCATCAAGATATTCATTCTGACCAGTTTTCAGGTTGATTGGACTAAAAATATGGCCTCAAGAGTGTCCACAAGGTTTTTCTAAGAATTGACCCAATGACCTAGTTTTTGACCCCACTTGACCCAATTTCGAACTTGTCCAAGATTTCATCAAGATAATCATTCTGACCAGTTTTCAGGTTGATTGGACTAAAAATATGGTCTCTAGAGTGTCCACAAGGTTTTTCTAAGAATTGACCCCATGACCTAGTTTCTGACCCCACTTGACCCAATTTCGAACTTGTCCATGATTTCAACAAGATAATCATTCTGACCAGTTTTCAGGTTGATTGGGCTAAAAATATGGCCTCTAGAGTGTCCACAAGGTTTTTCTAAGAATTGACCCCGTGACCTAGTTTTTGATCCCACTTGACCCAATTTCGAACTTGTCCGAGATTTCATCAAGATATTCATTCTGACCAATTTTCAGGTTGATTGGGCTAAAAATATGGCCTCTAGACTGTCCACAAGGTTTTTCTAAGATTTGACCCTGTGACCTAGTTTTTGACCCCACTTGACCCAATTTCGAACTTGTCCGAGATTTTATCAAGATAATCATTCTGACCAATTTTCAGGTTGATTGGGCTAAAAATATGGCCTCTAGAGTGTCCACAAGGTAAATGTTGACGACCCACGACGCACGACGCACGACGCACAACGCACAACGGACGACGGACGACGGACATCAAGTAACCCCAAAAGCTCACCTTGAGCACTTCGTGCTCAGGTGAGCTAAAAATGATCGGAAATCTGTATTTTTTCTCAAAACTTTGACTTTATGTATGACCTTGGCTTTAGTATCTGCAGATACATACCATTGAAACTTATCACCATGCCACTATTTTGACTTTTGTGAGCCCAAATTTGATATGAATAAGGGATAGAATTCACTAGATGATGTTACATATTGAATATGAAGCTGGCTGTGTTTTGGTTTCAGAGAGTTTTTTGAAGATTTTCTTCTCTTTCTATATAAAATGGGTTGTTCACATTTGGGGCCCAAATTTGACAAACAGGTCATGATAGACAAACTGTATAGGGGTCAACTAGATGACATTACACTTAAGGTATGAAAGGCGAATGTCCTCTAGTTTCAGAGCAAAAGATTTTAAAGATTTCCTTCTTTCTTTCTATGCAAAATGGAATGCACCTGAGCAGAACCCCAATTTGATCCAAAGGGCATGTCATGAGCTTACTTTGTAGAGTCAAATAAATAATGTAACATACCAAAAATGAACAATGACTTCTACCTAGTTTCAGAGTAGAGGATTTTTTAAGAATCCTTCCTTTAATTTTGTAAAATGGGATTTGCCTACACAGAGCCTGAATTTTACTCCTTGGGCATGATATGATCAAACTTGGTAGAGGCCCACCAGGGCCCGAGGTTATAAAACTTTTCTCAGGCTCAAGCTCAATCTTTTTTAAATTTTAAATTAAAATAAATGTATGAAAATAAAAGATAATATTGATAAGTTGTTATTTATAAAAACTTATTAATATCATCTTTTATGTTAACACATTACAATGAGTAATTAAACAGAATTATGGCTTTAATCTTAAATTGAAATTTGAGAAAATTTTGAATTGAGTTTGAGAAAAGTTTTATAATCTCCGGCCCTGATGTTGTTACAAGTACAGTCAATCTTGCTTGTGAAACCATATTTATTTAGCAAAAGTTTTCAAAATCCCCTTCTTTAAATAAAAATATTTTAAAACGCAGGCATTTTCTTTAACGACCACTTTTTGGTGGCCTTCAGGTCCTTTGGGCTTGTGGTAAGTAATATATTATCAAACCCTGTAACCACCTGAACATTTCCTCTCTCTTGTTTGTGTGTCGTCCTCATAGCCATGTGAATATTGTTTTGATCTACTGTGGGGTTTCTTGCCTCTAAAACCTTTAGTATGGCCTTTATTCTTTCTTTGTCTGTTCATTGTACATGAATCAGTTCTGAAATGAAGCAAAGAAACGGAAGTTAAGATGAAAAGGGTAAAACCAGTCTTAATTCCTCTTTCTCAAAAATTTATATGTTGTGGAAGCTCATTCAAATTGTCTCATCAAGACCATTCCAATAAGCTCAAAGAAAACAAGATCAAATGTTCATCTAAAGCTAATAAGGTTCAACTTCACATATACACATACACACAAAATTATCTGTCAAATAACATGTTTTCTTTCACTGGGAAATTGGGCCAGATTACCCATCTTAATTATAGGACTTCTCAAGGAAGTGGAACCGTAATAGTTCCGCAACATTTTGGACCTTATGTTCTTTCACAATGTTTACTGATGTTTCCTAATGAAAATCATTAGGAAACTCAGTTAGCACTGTTTGTGACTTCCGAAACATTGTGGACCTATTACAGGTCCACTACCTTAAAGAGAGTTTTTGCCCTGACAGATAATTTTCTTTCCCTTGAATATGCTCCAGATAACTTTAACCAGGTTTTTTTTTTTTATTTTACCAAAGTACTAACAATTAACAACTGATCAAGTACATAAAAAATTGTAGTGGTTATTTTATAATTATATTCATAAGTCTTAGTTATAACTGGAATATTTTTAAAGTACATTGTACTTGTGTAGTGTTCACGGAGAGGTAATTTGCAGAATGATAAGCAAAACCACCAACCGTATGAGAAATAAATGGTAAATGAATGCTTGCCTTAGAAACAGAATACATCCATTCATAGTTGAGGATCCCTTTCTCTGAATGGATTGCATCGGTCTATTTGCTTGATTTGTTATATTTCTATAGGATAGTAAAATGACTGTTTAAGGGGAGCTTACATTTAGAAAATAAGCAAATAGTCTGTAAGATTTATAGTGAAATGAACTGTATATAAAACAAACCCAACAGAGTCAACCCATTCAGAGTTGGGTATTTACATCTACATTGAGTGTTACATCAGTCACACTTGACTTGTCTAATATGTAACATTGCCAGTTGCTGGTCAGCAAAGGGAAAGTTTGAAAAGATACGCCATGAATGGCTTGAGTTGCTCCAAAGGCTTGAAATTCTTGTAAAAGCAAATAAAAGTTTTGACTAAATTTTTAGACATATTGGGTTCTAGTGATGTTGAAAATGATTCTCAAAGTTTCAACTATATAACATACGTATAAGGAAATGACCTCCGACCATAAAAGACATATTTTTCAATCATCCAATCAAAATAATTTTTGGCTGCATGATAATGGGTCAAACAAAAGATCAGACCAAAATTAATTCATTGATATCCATCAGGTATATTCTGAGAAAATGATTTTCATAGTTTCCACTAAATAACATATTGAGAAATGACTTCCGCCAATAAAATTCATATTTTTCATCCAATCGCAATAATTTTTGGTTGACTTACAAAGGGTCATTCAAGGATCATTCCAGTGAAATTTGGTTGATATCCAGAAATTGCAGAGATCAAGCTCTTTGACATTTGACCTTGACTTTTTTTGGATTTAGACAACTTAAACCAAAAACTTTAATCTCTTGCTTATATTTTCTGAGTGCTTTTACCTAGGGGTTTCAAGACCTCATACACAAACTCACCAGGTGATAGACTTTCACCTGGTAACCAAGGTGAAAGTTTTTGGTTTAAGTTTTTTTAAGTCCATAAAAGGTCATGGTCAAAGTCAAAATGTCTAGGACCTTGGTAACCAGTGAAAGCCAATCAGGTAGTGACTGTGCATATGAAGTGATGATATCCCTCATTCAAAAAATATAAGCAAGGTTGAAGTTTTTTCAGTTAAAGTTTTTCTAAGTCCATAAAAGGTCAAGGTCAAGGTCGAAATGTCCAGGCACATCACATGGTGAGTGCATATATGAAGTTATGGTGCCCCTAGGTAAAAGCATTCAGAAGATACAAGCAAGGTTAAAGTTTTTTGGTTAAAGTTTTTAGTTAAAGTTTTTGGAAGTCCATAAAAGGTCAAGGTCAAAAAGTCACGGCACTTTGTCTCTGATGAAAGCCAATCACCTGGTGAGTGTGTGTATGAAGTAATGATGTCGATGTCTCAAGTTAAGCATTCAGAAAAATAAGCAAAATTAAAGCTATTTGGTTAAAGTTTTTTGGGGTAAAGTTTTTTAGTTAATTTTTTTTTTTTTCAAAGGGTCCAGGTCACTGTCTCAAGGTTATTTTGACATGGGTGCTTGTCTTAAAAGAAAGCCTATACCCTAATGAGTGTTGATATTAAATATAAAGCCTGTAGGATTAATAATGATAGAAATAAAAAAACTTTAACCTAATGCGTATGCTGACGCCGACATCGGGGGGTTAGACAATAGCTCTTCCGAGACCTTCGTCCCGGGCAAGCTAAAAATAGTAGGGCAGAAAAAGTCATTATTTTACGAGAATTTAGCACTTTTGTAACATTCTCAATTCATATTTATTTTTTTGAAAAAGTATTTCAAATCTTGAGACATCAGAATATCCCAAAAAATAAGAATGGTCGAAATACAGGAGCCTGCTCGAATAGGGGGCCCTCTATGTAAAATCTGAAAGGATGTCACAAATATCATTAGATTTTTTTTAATAAGATTAATTCATCTTTTTTCTATATATAAACTGAGTGTTCACAGTCCGGGTTGACACTCAGTGAGGCAGTAAACACAAGCTACGTTCCTACTTGAGTACGAACGACCATTATCGATCAAAATAAAATATTTGGTTAAGCAAATAAATTCTTCAATATAAAAAGAATAAACAAATAATTCGTTTACCTTTTAAGTGATTCCTGAGTTCTATTTCTTCAATAGAAGGGAAAATTTGGATAAACGAAGGGTGTTAAAAAAACCTATTCCAGTACTTAAAGTACTTTGACAAAATGGCCGATCGCCAACAAGTCGTTGTTATTGCTGCGTTATTTGCAGCTGCATTTGCAGGTAAAAGCACGCTGAACCATCAAGATGCATCAAATGAAACCTTTATCAATTTCAATCACTTTTTAAATCGTTTTTTCTATGTTTATTTCTCTTGAACACGCTAAGGAACATGTTTTGTAAAAGCTTAAGAAGTAGAGTAAATACCGGATAAACACTTATTCGGATATTTAATAAAAATCTCCATCCAAATCAGATTTCCGTCGCATTAAAGCCTTTGAAGGATTCTACAACGCGCACATACAGATAAATATGACTAATATTTTGATTTTTAGCTTGTCTTGGTAAAGGTAAGGAGAGCAATGGCCTGTAGTGATCAACTGAGGGTAAACTTATGACGAGGTGCCCAGTTAACTTAGTTGGTAGTGCAACATCTATCTATCTTCCTTTGAGTCAAACCCCTGATTGGGGACTTAGACTTGCGCGTCACTGTCAAAGACGAAAAAAAAGTAAAAAGTATAAAAGAAGAGGGAAAGTTAAAAGGTTAAAAATAGGTTAAAAACAAAGCTGGTTGGGATTAAGGGGAGATGTGTCCTATCCGGCTTACAGCCTGACTGAACTCATCATGGGACAGGGTCACTACTTCGGATGGTAACGCATTCCAGTGGACAATAGTTCTGGGATAGAAAGAAAATTTGTGGTAATCAGTCTTAGTTTGGAGCTGCTGGAGTGCTAGAGAGTGAGAGTTTCTGAGAGGTCTTGTGGGTGGAACAAAGTAATTTGGGAGTGGGATTGCTACTCTCTCATTTAAGATGTCGTGGAACATAGTCAGTCGCTGGTCGATCCGTCGCAAGTCTAATCGTCTCCAATCAAGGGTATGCAACATATCCATGACACTGGAAGTGCGGCCATAGTCCCGCATGGCCCAGCGAGCTGCCCTGCGCTGCACAGCTTCTAACTGATCAATCAGTACTCCCGAATGTGGAGCCCATACTGCAGAGCAGTACTCAAGCTGGGGCCTTACAAGTGTCCTGTAAGCGGTAGATTTCAGGGCCTGCGAGTGTACTTTGATATTTCGTCTGAGGAAGGCCAGGGTTTGGTTTGCTTTGCGGGTGATGTTTTTTATGTGTTTATTCCATGTTAAGTCATTTGATAGTGTGACACCAAGGTATTTTGCTGATTGGACATGCTAGTGTTCCAGGGATTGTGGGTTCAATTGCCATGTTCAGCACTACTTTTCAGCCCTGTTTTACTCTAGTGGTGTCACTCAGAGGTAAATTGAGAATGTTGGGTTCCGTTATTGTGAGCGGTATGGAACAGCTCCAATTAGTTAAAAGGCAAAGGAGTGTTGTGATCAATAGTGGGTAGACAGACTTGCTAGTGTTCTGAGGGTCATGGGTTTTAGTCCCATGTCAATCACACCTTTCCTGCCCTAATTTCATTTAGGACATTATCACAAATACCAAAATTCCATCGAAAACTTTTATAGATATAATAAAAAAAACATCATCAATAACAATCCTACATGAATATTCTATGTCCAGCTTAGGAATGTCTCCTGGATATAAGCTGTAAAGAAATCAAGACCATTTGCATGGTTCCTCTCTGTCTTCTTCTGTCGGTTAACAACTCTTACTCTCATGTTCACTCTTACTCAAGCATTAAATTCTACAATAAACACATACATGTTAAATCTCCTGTTCTTGGTGTATTCTCCCAATATTCTAACCTTGCTTCCACTCTCCTGGTCAGGTGACAATTTTGCCCGACCTGAAGAAATTTGTGCATGAAAAAAAACAGGAGTCAAAAATGCAAAATCGTTGATTCAAAGGATAGAGTGTTAAATCTAATGTCGGGTAAACAGGGGTTGAAAATTCCACTCGCCCGCTCGCATTTGCGAGTAGAAATTGCCGGAGGGCGAGTAGAATTCTGGGTGTGCTAGTCTGACGGGGCGAGTACAAATCTAGGCTTTCAATCATGCAAGGAAAAGCTGATCTTTAAACAAATGACCATTGCAATGTAGCATCGTAATCGCAGTTAATATTTCCCAATTTCCAATGGCTTCTAAATTGCAGATTGTCTTTAAAAAAAAATGTTCCGACGATGAGAGTCGTAAACTGGATGAGCCGAAATAAATTCAGTTACCCTTCTAAAGACTATCCGTTATATTTTTATATCCACTATTTATGTGACTATTTAATGAGACCATCGTGTAAACACGAGAGAAAATTGTGTTGCTGTGAAAACACAGATGACCTAGCCCAGTACAGGTGTTCGGCAGTCCTTTTGAAGTCGGGCCATTCTCCGAGAAATTTATACAGTGACGTCATATTAAAGATTGGTTTCAAAATAAATCTTATGATATTCTCACATCTTTACTACTCGGATATTTTGATAAGTATTATATTTTTTATTTGAAATAAGTAATTTTCGTTAGTAAATTGTTTCGAAACAGCGATTTTTATGCATGCATAATTAATCTTATTTCGGTAATGTACACTTGCTGCGTTCAATCATATGATCTGCACCCTTTCAAAAGCCTTCAAATTCTTTGAGAAAGATGTTAGGGATGGTTTTAGAGATTTTCTTTTAGTAAAAAATTGTAAAACAACAAAAAACAAAATAAAAACACACACACTAAAAAGGGGAGCAGGTTGCATTTCAACAATCACCAATTATAATTTCAAAAAGCCGAGCGGGATGACATTGGTTGTTTAAAAGCACAGCTAACACTCGGACAACGAAAGAAAAATATATCTATAGCAAAGAAGTTATTCCAGGTCAAAACTTGTTTATTTGTATTTTAATTTTTTTTTTTTGTCTGCATTTAATCTACCGATTGTTTCTAATATTCAATAAAATATGGTACTGGTTCAAAAAATTTGTTTCTATCATTCGTGAGATTCAATGATAAGAGTGCCGATTATCCATCTGATTTTTCATAGGCTAAAGAAGAAATGGTTTTGTGGTCCAGGTTCTAATATCCCAAATTCCTTATTATCTGTGTTGCTCATTAAGATATTCTTCTGTACATGTTGAGACCACATAGATTACCCATCTCTTTAATATTGAATACAAAATAGCAAACCATGCCATATGAACATACCTTTCCACACAAATCATATGAACAAACCTTTCCACGCACACTGGGTGGCAAGTTCTGATTTCATTAAAGTATTGTCACAATGAGTTAAATTTATACCGGGATCATGAAAATTTCAACCAATTCAAATGACTTGTTTTCTTGTTATAAGACTAACCTACATTTTATTAATTTTGAAGGGCGAGCTCATTTGGTATAAGGGCGAGTTGAAATTTATGGTTACTAGTCCTACAGGACTAGTTGGGTTTTTAAGATTTTTCAACCCCTGGTAAAGCGTTGTCTATCTGTCTGGTAGTGTCATCCTTTATTATCGGATAGATCAACAATCGTCAACAAAGGGTTGCTTATGTAACTAACACCCGTCACACTGCATAGAAGACCAGTTATGGCAAACAGTAATATTGACCTTTCATAATCCTCTGACTTAATGGCACATTGTCATTTGACAAAAAACACAAGATCAACCATTCAATCGAAAATAGACAGATTTTCGGGATGCAGTGCCTGATTCCACACACTCGCTGTTACCTGGTTGATTTGAATTGGGGTTTTACGTCGCTTTCAACAATCTCTCAGTTATATCGCGACAACTGGAGCACCTAACGATGGATTCCTGGTATTTCTTACACCAGTACTACCACCACATCCCTTTCCTAGCCTCCAGTTGCTATTCCACATAGGTTTACGATTATCTACCAATTGGTGGAAGACAAATGTCGGAAAGGATAAGTGCCGCGGCCGGGGATCGAACCCGTGCGAATATAGACCGCTTGATTATAAGTCCGGTGCGCTACCAACTGCGCTATTGCCGCGGCCATTCGCTGTTACCTGGTGTAACTTATAAAACTTAATGTTGTGAATACATTTAGAAAAATCCGTGATTAGGAGATCTTGATTACAGATTTTGAAAAATAATAAGGGCTATAAACACAATAAATTTGAAATTTCTGTCGTAATTACTATATCTTTTGAAAAGAAAATGCTAAAATTTTCAACTTTTCAAGATAGGCTTCGTGAAGGAAAAGGTTGGATATACAAGATGCTGTCATGCTTTTATTGCATTGGATAATTAATTATTTACTAGACCTACGCTGTATGGTCAAATAATTAAAGTAATAAATAGTAAAAGCTGTTTCATGTGTTTTCAATTTTTCATTCAAATTTAACATTTGATATTGAAACAAAAATTAGAAGTTAATCGAATTATAACTTTTTTATGCCAGAATGATTTCACCAGATGCTCGCTGGGGTCGTTTGAGAAAATATTTAAACATGAAACTGGAAATTGGAATAATCTAATTTATTTGTCAACACAAATATCACATATCTGAGAATAGAAAATTATGGTCTGGCTCTTCACAGCTAACACAGAGCTACTCATATAGTTTATCAACATGGATAAATTTATGAAAAGGTAGCTATATCACTTTCCATTTTCTAAAGTGAATTTTGTATAGAAATAAAAAAAACGAATAAAACCTCTCTTTTTCTAAAATTACAGATCAAATTTTGTAAAAGAATTCTTTTATGAAATGTATAATTAATTTGTGGTCAAGATGTCCATTACGAAAAATTCCTTTTTTAACCACAACAGGTGTTACGCAAAAATATCCCTATTTGAGACCAAATCTCCCTATTAAAATGTCTAAATCTCCCTATGAGTACCCATTGAGATATCACATGTATGAAATAAAATCAGGTTTTCTTCAAACTTCCATAGGATGATTATATGAGCCATAAGGAAGGTTTATTTCAAAAATGTGTTTGATCCATCAGAAAACATCGAAAAATGGGCCTTACGGATTTAGCTAAAGATACCCCCTGAGCCCTGGTTTCAGGATTACAAAATAGTACAACCAGTTTTCCAGTTTTACCTTGCTTTGCATGTGCACTTGCAGCAAGTTGCGTGCAAAGCAGGGTACAATTGGCAACTGTTTGCTCCTTTTTGTCATACTAAACTTGTTGGTTTACGCAATACAGTCCACAAATATTACCAGATTTCCTTGAAACTTTCACAGGATGATTGTTGGGTCATAAGGAAAGACCCTTTCAAAAATGGGATTTTTCCTTTGGAGAACAAAGGAAAAGGGGCCTTATGGTGTTTTGCTCTGAATGTTCTCATTTATGGATTAAGTCCCAAATAATGTAGACTTTCCCTGAAACTTTCACAGGATGATTGTAGGGTCATAAGGAAGTTGCTTTTTGAATATGAGGCTGATCTGTTGGAAAACACAGGAAAAGTGATATAAACTATAAAAGCTCTATTAGTTCCCTTGGGTTCTATTAGATTCATTGCATTTCCATTGGAAAGGAATGTTCTTTTATTAGAGGCTATGCTACATACTTGTTTATACGTAGAAAAAAATGCCGAACATAAACATTATCTATGCAAAATATTAACATTTGATTTGGGAAAAGGTGCATAAAACCTCTGATGAACCATTGAAGATTCAACTTTAAAATTTAAAAGAAAGACAGTAATAGAAGGTCTTAGGATAATTGCTTTAAAACAAATTGAAAAAAGACAAAGTCCACTTGGTCATTGCCTATTGTCTGTTGTGCATCTGTCCATGCATGCATAAATTTTTTCTTTAATCATCTTCTTCACGGAAACTACTTGGCAGAATTCAACTAAATTTCAGAGGCATGATGCTTAAAATATGCTCTTTCAGATTTCTTCTTTTAATCCTAATCAGGTTGATGAATAACTTGGGCACTAGGGCTGTTGAGTCACCAAAAAGGGGCCCCATATGGTGAAAGAAAAAAAATCTTCTTCTCTAAAACTACTGGTCAGAATTCAACCATACTACACAGGGATGATGCTAAGGATCTGCTCTCTCCGCTTCCTTCTTTTGATCTCGATTGAGTTGATAACTTGGGCGCTACGGGCTGCCGTGCCGTCCGTAAATGGCCCCATATGGTGAAAAAAAATAGAATCTTCTTCTCTGCAATTGCTGGTTAGAATTCAACCAAACTACACAGGAATATGCTTATGATATGCTTTTTCTGATTTCTTCTTTTAATCCTGATCAGGCTGATAACTTGGACACTAAGGGCTGTTAAGTCACCAAAAATGGGCTCCTTATGGTGAAAGAAAAAATCTTCTTCTCTACTACTTGTCAGAATTCAACCAAACTGCACAGGAATGATGCTTTGGACATGCTCTTTCAGATTTTTAGCTCGGCTGTTTTCGGAGAAAACCCGAGGTATTGCTATAGCCTCCGTGTCATTGTCGTTGTCATCATCATGCGAAAACTTTGACATTTTGTTATATCTCTGGTTCTACTGAAGGCATTCACTTGAAACTTGGCACACATGTTCACCATCAAAAGAGCAACCTATACTATCAAGGGGGATAACTCTAGATGCATTTTGTGCAAATTATTACTTAGATTTTTTCCTGCCATCCAGCACTCGACAGCCGAGCTTAGGCACCCGTAGGTGGTGCTCTTGTTTCATTTTAATTCTTATTGGGTTGATTTCTTGGGTACTATGGGCTCTAGCCTCATCCAAAAACGGCCCCATATGACAAAATATGAAAAAATCTTCTGTAGACTTACTATCATAGATTTATTCCAGGATTCAGGAAAAATATGGGTACTGTTGGGTCAGCTTAAAAATGTGCCATATGACAAAAAATTTCTTCTCTGAAATGAATTTTTGGATTCACATGTTTGATGTCAGGATTGTTGGTTGGATAGATTTCTCTCAGATTTCTTTCTTGGTGATGATGTTGCTGTGTCATGGTAAAAGGGGCCTTTGTGATGCAGCAATTCTGGTAAACCACAACTTGTACATTTATTTACAGATTTCATGAAATTTCATAAAATATTACTTATCATGTGATTATGCAAAATCTCTTTGAAATGTTATTCTGTGTCATGGAAAAAATGGCATTTTGTGACAGGTTGCAGGGCTCGTGTTAGTGTTTGATATTGGGGAGTCATTGACTCCTCACCTAAGAAATTCTGGGGGTCAAATATGAATTTGAAGGGGTCAAAAAGATAGATAAAGCAAATCATTAGAATAGTAGAATTTAGCATATTTAAAAGTCACTTTAACTGTTATTTTTTGTAAATTTATGAAAAAAGTAATTGATATGTAGAACTTTAGAAAGTAATTTGTGAAAATCTTAGGTGAAATCTTTGTTTTTACCCATAGTAATTCCTCTCAAGGGGGTCAAAATGACCCCCTTGGGAGAAATTTCTAGGGGTCAAATTAGGATATTTTCATATTTCTGGGGGGTCAAAACCCTGGTTTAAGGGTCAAACACGAGCCCTGGGTTGTTTGTTGCCTTAGATTATTTTCATTTCATGCCTTAACCACCCTTGGCCTTAGAAGATTATCTACTTACAAATAGATTATGGCTTAGCTTAATACTTTAAATGCATAGTATTAATGAATTTTCACAAATCCAAAGTGCTAGTGGAGTGCTACTGGCCCTCTTTGGCCTCTAGTATTCTTTCTAAAGTAAATAAGCTTCTGAAATATCAGATTAAGCTGAGGAATGACTTAATAGTCTGTAAAGCATCACAAGCCCTGATAGTTGGTAGCTGGTACTAGTCTAACTTAGGCCATACTTTTTGTAAACCATTAGAAGATTTTGAAACATGGTCAAAATTTGGTCATGAAGTCAAAAGGTAAATTTTATTTCCGCTCAATAGGCCACAATTTTGGCCAGGTCATTGTCTAATGTTGTCAGAATGTTCATTAGGATGGTCATGTTAGGTCTAGGTCATGTTAGGTTGTTTTTTTTAGCACAGTGGAGTATTTCAATTTGATCATGCTACTTTCTGTTTAGATAATTGGGAATTTGTATTGTTTGAGTGAACTTTGAGTGAAAATTTTGGAGTTTAACCCTTTTCATGCTGATCCCAGAATATTCCTGCTTTGGCAGGAGGTATGGATTAAGATCAGTCTGCATACATGTGCAGACTGATCTTAGTCTATATTACCTGATTTTCCTTTTCAAACCAGAGAAATTTCAAAATCATATTTTCATAATCAAATACTGCACAATGAGGAAATCAAAGCTTTCAGCACTTTGATTTTAATACAATTTTGGTAAGGTTTTTTATTCAGCGTGACAAGGGTAAAGGTATTCAAACCTTAAAGCAAATGATAGGGAAGACAGTGCATCAACAACATCTATAAATTAAAGGCACTGACCACCACAAATGCTAATAGCTTAGCCCTCTTTGATTAGCTAAGAAGTTTTTTGAGACATTTGAAGGTATTGAGCCTGTTTTGTTGTGGTGGCCCTAATGGCCATACAAAAATTTCAACAATTTGTGTTACATCTATTGCATGTATTACTTCACATGTTATATTTTTAAGTTGAAAGACACACAATTAAAGTTGTAGAGGAGCCCTCCAGTTATGGGTAAGTACCATAAAAGCTCTTATAGAACACCAGCATGTTTTTTAGAATCATCACATTTCCATTTAAAAAGAGGATAGGCTTTTATTAGAGGCTACACTACATAATTTGTAAAGATGGTTAAAAATGGCCCAAAATAATTATAATCCACGCAAAATATTAGCGTTTGATAGGTGAATAGGGGGATAGGTGCATAAAATATATGTCTTTTTAGTGACCTTGATTTAGTGGGTACGGGCCTTTATTAGTGACACCATGTAAAATGACATAAAAATCTCCAAAAAGGGGGTGATGCTTTATCAGAGCATGGGCCTCTGTTAGAATTTAAATGGTATGTAGAGGATATTGTTTGTGTTTTATGTAAGGTCAATAAATATTTCATTTGGTGAACATTTAAAAAGCAAAGCAAAGCAAAAGCAAAGCCAAGGAAACTAAATGTGCAGCCTCTTTAGATAAAGTCATTCTTATTATAATTGTAATAACCAAATCTATATTTTCACAAGAAATAATGAATGATCAATTTCAACTTAGCACAATACAAGCCATCCATATTGTAAAATAAGTTTGGATTATTTCTGCTGTATAAAATGACATTTGACTTTTCAAAACCCTACACTTCTACATAACTTTTGCGGGAGTTTCAAATATGTATTTAATACCTAACTTATCTGATTTGACCTTTTTGCAAGCAGACAAGTAGATTTTCAATTGACACTTGTGTTTTTGAATGATTGAATAATAGAAAGAAAGTATTCTGATGGTAATTCAAGCTGTATGTCATTGCATAAAATATTATAAGATCTATAGCAAACAAAAAGCAACTCTTTTTCATCAATAACTTCTGAAACTTATTATGGGTCTTCTTCAAAAACCTTGTAACTACAGCTTTTTATAAGGCATAGTTACAAGATTTTAGAAGAAAAAATATCTTTATCATGATAAACCACATTTCAGGAAATAAATATTTTGGAATGTAAATGTTAAGGGTAAGTGAATTTTTGTCCCAAACTTTTGAAAAATGTTAGCTTCAATCTTGTGTTTTATTATAACAGGTTGATGAACAATTATCAAGGTGGCCACAACTATGGGACAACACAGACTAAACTCAAGATGAGAGTTAAACCATCCAATTTCTCCGGACCAGCATTGTTTAGACGTCTAGTCGGAAAATGTTTTAGTAAAACTGATGAAAGGTAATCAGATGGTCACTTTTCTTTGAGAGAATATTTTTTTTGTTATCATGGAGGTATGAACTGAAAAACCTGATCAAACTAACTGAATGAATTCACAGTTTACCAAAATTTCTTATTTATATTTTACAAAAGTCATTGTCACTTATATGAAATGTATAGATATTTAGTATTGTTCCGAAGTTAGATAAACAACTGGTATAAAGGATATGATATGGAAGATAATCTTGGTGTTAAAGTTTACAGGAAGCCATGGTGAGGAGAATAGACTGTGCAATACATTGGAAATATTGTTTAAAGTGAACTTCAGTCATTTATCAACCATATATGAATGAATCAATTGAATATTGTAATGAACATATTTTCTATATTTTACAGCTACAAGTATGAATTTTGTCCATTCTCCAATGTGACCCAACATGAACAGTCCCTGAGATGGAATCCTTACAGTGGTATATTAGGGTAAGTCATAGAAAATGTTCATAGATATACCTTTATAATATGACCTACAAGGCGGGAGTGAACTACCCCTGTTGAATATTTTTGATATAACACAGGTGTTATATCACTTGTGGAATAACTATGCAAATGAGCTAAGAAAAGATAGTAACAGTATATTTTTGCTTGAAAATGATGTCATAATTGATTTGCTCATGTTATTTCTGAAACGGTGTTATAGTTTTCTCGGAATAACTCGAATTAATAAATATGGTAGTTTCGTTGTTTTACGACAAAAAATTGAGTCATATTATAAAAAGAATATTGAATTTGTGCTCATTCAATACTTGATGTATTAAACATGTCATTTTCAACAAATAAGAACTCAGGGCAGCCTCATTTTTATCTTATTAAAGATGACCTGTTAATAAAATTTGGTATTCAATGACCACTCATTCATTATCCTCTAAATCTCACACAGCTACTCGTGTCATCAGCCATCAGAGATATCCTTGTCTTACACACATTAATTTAAATGATGACATTACAATGTCATCAAAGGCATAGTAATTTTTCTATTATCTGTGTCTTTCGAAAGCTGGTTTTGACATACAAAACTTGTGTTTAAGTAGGGAAAAGAATATTTAACTTGATTTTGTCTAAAACAAGCTGATCCTAACCTTGTCTAGAATACAGAAGTTATTAAGTTTTTAAATACTCGCATAATAATACTGTATTTCTATTCTAGACTTGGTTAACCCTTTCCTGTTATTCAAAATTTTGGACCTGTCCAAATTCAAAGGTTTTGCAGACGAAAATTTAAAGTGGATTTAATTTGAAAAATAATCATTCAGTAGGGTAGAAAATAGTGTGGAAAAAGAAGAAATTGCTTGTCAGAAGCATTTTTTTCTTTTTTCACAATGTTTTCTCAATCATAAAATCACAGGCATGTAAAAAGCAGGGATTAAACAGCAAAGGGTTAAGATCACCTTGTATTAAACAAAATTTCATAACAGATCCCATATGCATGTCTGAGAGGGACAAAGATTAAATAATTGTTCTGTATTCTATTCTACCTCTGGACAAGTACATTTTGCTGGGCAACTTGCCCATGGACAAGTAAATACCATAGCAAAACTTGAAATGGTACAGATAAAGTCTAAGAAACTAATTTACTTAAGAGTTTTATCTAAGGGTAGAAAACTTTGTTTTTGATAAAGAAAATGCTGGATTCCAATATTTTCTTCTTCAAAAACAATGTTTTCTCAGTATACTTTTTTATGGATAAGTTCATTCAGATGCTGGACAATAAAAAATTCATTCTTTACTTTTCCAGGCAAAAGTGTTGCAAATGGGTATTTCAACACTTCTGTAATACAAAAAGTCAATTTATTATCATCACCATGCTGTTGTCTCTGTAGCTAAAGGCAGATGGTAGACACATTTTTTGGCAGCATGAAAAACTTTAAACTTGGTCATATCTCACCTATTTATATATGAAGATATTTGCCAGAAACTTGCCAAATGTATTTTAATTTTGCCCTCTCTCATGGATGCGTAGTTATGTAACTAAGTTATTGCTTTCAATTATTTTCAGCGTTTGGCAGGAATGGGAGATAGTAAATAATACATTTGTTGCCATGGTAATGAGAGAAGGAGATAAGTGTGGGAATCATCATAGGACAGTAAAGGTATGCTGTCACTTACAGTACAAATAACATGAAATTCATCCTCCATTATCTAGTGTATATGTGATATAACAAGTCAAATGTCAAGAACCCCTGAGGAAGAATCATCATGTTTTGAAAGTGCTCGAGTTCAATAATCCAATACTATAGCACTGTTAGAACAAATAATTTCTTATCTTTATTTGATGATTTAACTGTTTTTGTATCCTTTTGGATCCAGTGACTCAAAAAGTTGGTATCCTGACCTGTCTGTAGTATATATATAAAATTATTTGGATCAAAATCAATGAAAACCTTATTTATACTCCTTACCAAATTAATTCATAAATTGAAAAAATATCAAAGTCGTTAACTTGACGTGAAAAGTATCAAATACAACAAAAAGAGAGTAAAAAGTAAAAAGGGTTCATTCAAACAGCAATTTCTCTCTGTCATGATAATTTGTTTTTGTTAGCACCACTGGCCGAAGGCCAGCGAATTATTGTCATGGCGAGGTGTCCTTCGTGCGTCCGTCCGTGCGTCCATGTGTGCGTGTGTAAACTTTTCTTTAAACATCTTCTCCTCCTAAACCAATGGGTGGATTTTGATGAAACTTGGCCAGAATGTTCCTTGGGTGACCCTCTTCTAAAGTTGTTCAAGAAATTTGGATTGACCCCCAAATATGGGTGTGGCAGGGCATGGCATATTTTGACCCCAAATTCTTTGAACCTCATCTCCTCCTGAACCGACAGGCCACTTTCAATGACACTTTACCAGAATGTTACTTGGGTGATCCTCTATTAAAAGTGTTCAAGAAAATTGGATTGACCCCCAAATATGGGCGTGGCATGGCAGGGCTTATTTTGACCCCAAAATGTTTGAACGACATCTCCTCCTGAACCATAAGGCCAATTTTAATGAAACTTTACCAGAATGTCCCTTGCCTGACCCTCTAGTAAAAGTTGTTCAAGAAATTTGGATTGACCCCCAAATATTGGCGTGGCAGGGCTTAATTTGACCCCAAAATCTTTGAACAATAAGTCCTTCTGAACCATGAGGCCAATTTCAATGAAACTTACCAGGGTGACCCTTTTCTAAAGTTGTTCAAGAAATTTGGATTGACCCCCAAATATGGGCATGGCAGGGCGGGCTTATTTTGACCCCGAAATCTTTGAACCTCATCTCCTCCTGAACAATTTAGCAGATTTCAATGAAACTTTACCAGAATGTTCCTTTGGTGACCCTTTTCTAAAGTTGTTCAAGAAATTTGGATTGACCCCCTAATATGGGCGTGGCAGGGCTGGGCTTATTTTGACCCCAAAATGTTTGAACCTCATCTCCTCCTGAACCATTTAGCAGATTTCAATGAAACTTTACCAGAATGTTCCTTGGGTGACCCTCTTCTAAAGTTGTTCAAGAAATTTGGATTGACCCCCCCAATATGGGCCTGGCAGGGCTGGGCTTATTTTGACCCCAAAATGTTTGAACGACATCTCCTCCTGAACCATCAGGCCAATTTCAATGAAACTTTACCAGAATGTTCCTTGGGTGACCCTCTTCTAAAGTTGTTCAAGAAATTTGGATTGACCCCCAAATATTGGCGTGGCAGGGCTGGGCTTATTTTGACCCCAAAATGTTTGAACCTCATCTCCTCCTGAACCATTTAGCAGATTTCAATGAAACTTTACCAGAATGTTCCTTGGGTGACCCTCTTCTAAAGTTGTTCAAGAAATTTGGATTGACCCCCCCCCAATATGGGCGTGGCAGGGCTGGGCTTATTTTGACCCCAAAATGTTTGAACGACATCTCATCCTGAACCATCAGGCCAATTTCAATGAAACTTTACCAGAATGTTCCTTTGGTGACATTCATCTAAAGTTGTTCAAGAAATTTGGATTGACCCCCAAATATGGGCGTGGCAGGGCAGGGCTTATTTTGACCCCAAAATCTTTGAACGACATCCTCTCCTGAACCATGTGACTGATTTCAATGAAACTTTACCAGAATGTTCCTTTGGTGACCCTCTATTAAAGTTGTTCAAGAAATTTGGATTTACCCCCAAATATTGGCGTTGCAGGGTGGGGCTTTTTTTGACCCCGAAATCTTTGAACGACATCCCCTCCTGAACCATTAGGCTTATTTCAATGAAACATTACCAGAATGTTTCTTGGGTGACCCTCTTCTAAAGTTGTTCAAGAAATTTGGATTGGATGAGATCCACTGGATCAATAAAATTCAGGTGAGCGGTTTAGGGCCATTTTGGTCCTATTGTTTCAAAGTGATATCTATATAGTTTTCTTCCTTGTAATTTTACATATTAGTTAAATAAGTTCATTTCTTCATAAGTCAGTTTCAACTTAGAAAAAGTCAGAATTCCTTCTGAATGCTGTTCACTTTCATTACCTTCTGTTTTCAATATCTCTCTTTCAAATCTTGAGATTTTTAATCCAGTGGAGCGATACAGGCCCTCTTGGCCCTCTTGTTTCAACCCATATCCATATTTCTATAGACCCCTGACACTCGAGTCCAGAGTATTACCAGTGAAATACCTTGGCTCCTGAGTGAGTTATTAGCTCCACTGACCGAAGGCCAGCGAGCTATTGTCATGGCAGGGTGTCCGTTTTGTGTTTGTGTGTGCAAGGGTAAACTTTTTTTTAAACATCTTCTCCTTTTAAACCTATGGATCGATTTTGACAAAACTTGGCCAGATTGTTCCTTGGGAGACCCTCTTCTAAGTTTGTTCAAGAAATTTTGATTGACCCCAAAATACCGGCTAGGCAGGGCGGCGCCTATTTTGAGCCCGAAACCTTTGAATGACATCTCCTCCTGAACCAAAGGGCTGATTTAAATAACACTTTACCAGAATGTTTCTTTGGTGACCCTCTTCTAAAATTTTCAAGAAATTTGGATATACCCCAAAATATGGGTGTGGCAGGGCTGGGCTTATTTTGAGCCCGAAATCGTTGAAAGACATCTCCTCCTGAACCATTGGGCCAATTTCGATTAAACCTTACTAGAATATTCCTAAGGAGACCCTTTTTGAAATTTTTTTGTGTAATTTTAATTTGCCCATAAAAAAGGAAAGTGGCAGGGCTCCGCTTATTTTTAGCCTGAAATCTTTGAACAAAATCTTCTCCCAATCCACTGGACTGAACTTCAATGAACGTTCACCAGAATATTCCTTGGGTGACCCTTTTCAAAAATTGTTCGCAAAATTTTGTTTGGCTCATAAATGTGAGCTTGGCAGGGCGGGGCTTAATTTGAGCCTGAAATCTTTAAACAACCTCTCCTACTGAACCACCAGGCCGATTTCAATGAAACTCTACCAGAATGTTCCTTAGATGACCCTTTTCAAAAATTGTTTGCACAATTTTGATAAGCCCATAAATATGGGCATGGCAGTGCTAATTTTGAGTCTCCTCAGTAATGAGTGGGAGGGCAGGGTTTATCATCAATTTAAATTCTTAGAATCACATCTCCTCTTCAACAATTAGGCAAATGTGAATGAAGCTTTGCCAGAAAGTTACTTGGATAAATCCACTGGACCAATAAAATTCAGGTGAGCTGTTTAGGGCCATCCTGGTCGTCTTGTTTTACAGTGATATCTAAAATAGTTTTCTTCTATGTAATTTTACATATTAGTTATATGACTTCACTTTTGATAGCTCAGTTTCAATTTTGAAAAAGTCAGAATTCCTTCCTGAATGCTGCTGTCTTTCATTACCTTCTATTTTCAATATCTCTCTTTCAAATCTTGAGATATTTAACCCATTCCAACACAATGACGCTTTTTCACGCCCCTTATTATGAAAGCTTTGAAAAACATAGTGGAAAAAGAAGAAATTGCTTGTTAAAAGCAATTTCTTCATTATCCTCAATGTTTTTGCAAAAAAAGACCAGGATTTTAAAGATTTAATTAACTTACAAATGTTGTCTGCAACTTCTTTGAATTTGGACTGGTCTAAAATTTTATTGTGTTGGAATGGGTTAAGGCAGTGGAGCAATACAGGCCCTCTTGGGCCTCTTGTTTAATTTACAGAATACTATGCACTATATATTAATTTGCTTTAAGACATCAACATGGCCAGCAAAAAAAGGGCATAAATAATAGTAACACTTACCTTCTTTTTCCATACAGATATTTTTCACATGCGCCAAAGAGAATCGTCTTCTGAATGTATCCGAGCCTTCAACCTGTAATTATCACATGAACTTTAGTACACCGTATGTGTGTCACAGACAGGCTATGTTGGTATATCCGACGCTGACGCCGGAGTTACAGACGGAGTGGAATCTCTTAGAGGGAGAACTCGACAGAAAGGAGATCACTTTAAAAGTAAGAAAGTCAATGTTCAAACAAAATCATTGTAAAACCAAAGTCTTAATTGATACTGGTCTTTTAGTGTGATATAGGTTAGTTAACTTTCTATATATTTATATTTCACTATAGCAACAACCAGGGTTTGACAGTAAGGGGAGTCCGGGAGTTCGAGACCTATTGTTTACCAATTGGGACTCCTTCCATTGATAAGTAAGGAGTCCAATGGACTCCAACGGTCATTTGAGAATATTTTGCAAAACAAATACTCAAAGCAGTGTCCTCTCTAGCATTTTCCAAAACTGTAGATCTTTTCACTACAAAGTTGTTAAAGAAAACTTGCTTGCATCCCATAGATGGATATTTTGTAAAAAAAAACTTCATTGAAAGAACATTGTGGAAAAGAAGAAATTGCTTATAACAATTTCTTCTTTTCCACAATCTTCTCCCCTTTAAGAAAATTTGGCCCCTTTATTACTTTGAGCTTGGACTCTTTAATTTGATGTGTGAGGAGTCCAATGGACTCCTTATTCTCAGGAATTAGTGTCAACCCCTGGACAACAGGTTTTTTTGCATAAAGACCAAAATGGAAAGAGGAAGGATCTTTACACTAATTCCTCCCTCTGAACCTTTACATGTTGACCTCTTTTAAAATTAGAAGTGCCATAGGAGCTATACAGGTCGTCTTTCACCTCTTGTGTCATTGGTAATCTTCTTTCTTTAATTGTTTTCAGGGTTATAAAAAGTATCTAAACAGAATTTTTGTGAAAGCTGGTTACATGTTGTCAGATGCCACCAAAAAGTCCCTGACCGAATCAGCAGATATAGCAGAGAAAAAAAGTCAGGAAGAGTCTGATGGGAGATTTGATAATCTCTATAAATGTACAGAGGTAGGTATTTCCCAACGGCAGCGCTCATTCTTTCCGACTATTTGTCTCTCACCAATGGGTTGATAATCGTAGACCTATGTGAGATAGCAGCTGGAGGCTAGGAAAGGATGTCATGGTTGTACTAGTGAGAGAAATACCAAGAATCCATTGTAAGGTGCTCCAGCAACTGCGATATAACTAAAAAAATGTTGAAAGGAGCATTAAACTCCATTCAATCAATAAATTCAATCAACAGAGGTAGGTGAAGGTCAAGTTGTCATTTTGATGGGAGAGTACAAAACCATGAATAAATGCACTGGTTTTATGTTAAGGTAGTGGAACTGTAATAGTTATGCAACTTTTCAGAAGTAATACACTTTAACAGTGTTAACCGAGGTTTCCTAATGATTTTCAATTGGAAACCTCGGTTAACATTGTGAAAGAATATGTGGTTCGAAATGTTGCGGAACTATTAAGGGTCCACTACCTTAAATGGTTTCTCTTTTGGACATCACAAAAAAGATTCAAGCACTAATGGCCAATTGTTGCCCATGACCTAAGGAGGTACCCTTTTGTTTTTCGGTAGCTATGGTCAAAGGATAAGGTCACAAATTAACTATTTCGAAAAATTATTACTTGCCTGTATCTCGAGAACCAAGTTACTTATGAAGTTCCCTATTGTCCCATGACCTAAGGAGGTACCCTTTTGTTTTTCGGTAGCTATGGTCAAAGGATAAGGTCACAAATTAACTATTTCGAAAAATTATTACTTGCCTGTATCTCGAGAACCAAGTTACTTATGAAGTTCCCTATTGTTTTGGGGTCATTTAGGACAAGAGTCAAGGTCACAATCAAACTTTGTCTGAAGATGGTTTCCAGACTCTACCTCAAGATTGAAGAGGTCAAGACGCATGAAAATTTATCCAATTGTTGCTAGTGTCCCAAAGAAGTGCCCTATTGTTTTTGGTTCATGTAGGTCCAATAATATTGGACTTTGTCTGAAAAGTGTATCGGGACTCAAATTCAAGAACCATTCGACCTAGAATCAATTTTTATGCCCCCCGATCTTGTTCTTCGAACATGTTATTCACTGATGCCAACTTTCTATTTACTAGGAATATAGGAAGCTGAAAAAAGAAGTGGATGAATTAAAAGCCTTATTAGAGAACCAAGGTCATCGTAAGTAACTTTGATTATAACCAATCATTACCTAATTCCTTCTTTTGCTACCTTATACAGGGAGAATTGATAATATAATTAATAGTAATATTGAATAAATCTTCAATATTGCCAATATATGATCAAATATATTGCCATACCTACAGATTGATTCAATATTGTTGTCATTGTATTGATGGTGCATACATGTGATATTTCTATGGGCACTCATAGGGAGATTTAGACCTTTTCATAGGGAGATTGGGTCTCAAATAGGGAGATTTTGCGTAACGCGTGTTGTGGCTAAAAAGGGGGGTTTCATAATGCATGTCCGGACCAAAAAATGATGGTAATACCCTCTTTTTTTGCTGAAAAAAGGTTATCATTTAAGGTAACTGCGGACAGATAACATAGTCGAATTTTCGACTTTCTTAAAATCTCACAATAATTTCTGAGATTTGTATTTGAAGTGCGAGAATTAGCGAACACGCAATGAAAAGGGTCTGAAGTCCGTTCATTTGACGTCGTGACGTCATTAAGGGGCCAACCCCTTTTCGACCCGCCAAAATCAATATTCGCAAATATTTTCTGAATTAATCGGCCGATTTTCACGAAAAAAGTTTCATTTTGAAAGTCCAAGAACGCCCAAGCTATTCGTTTAGTTTCTGTGCACATTCAAATAGAAAAATAGGCCCGAAACGCTAACTATTTCGCGAATTTTAAGATTTGACGTTCTTTTTTTCATTTCATTTTTTGTAAATAAGTTGAAATTTCTCAAAATTTCGTCCGGTGACCTATGCTGATTTTTTGTTATTTTGTAGCGAAAAGAATATGCTTTGCATTAATCATATAAAAATGATATGTCTTCAGGTTAGAATTTTTATTAAATTCGATTTTGTGAAGTTGTTGGAACAGTTTTCGTCGGATTTGACGTCGCACTAAAACCATCTGCACTATGCTTATTTGGCGACAATCTCCGTGCAATAACTTACTCTAAAATATTTGAAATTTAGGCTTATCGTAAAATATAGGGTTCAAAAGTATTAAATCTGAATGTGATTTTAAGAAATGAAAATGAAACACTTAAGTTTTATCCATTTAAAAAGACAGCTTTTGTGAACATTTGACGCGACGTTGAAATATCCTCTGATTTGCGTTATCTTCGCGGAATCGAATTTTACAAAAAATCTAACCCGAAGACACATGTTTTTTATTTCAAATTTCTTCAGTGGAATGGTTTGGCAGCAACATATCTAAATTTCAACATAGGTCACCGGACAAATTTTCGAGAAAAAAGGCAATATTTCCAGTGACTGTACTCGAAAATAGCAACGCAGAAGGCATTAACATTCAATATATTACACTTAATTGTATTTCTTACACTTATATCCGCATATCAATAGAACATAAGATCCGGCGTCTTTAAACGAAGAAAATGGCGTTTTCGGGATGAAAATCGGTTTATTATTTCCGAAAAAATAGACAATTACTGATTTTGGCCCCTAAAAAAGGGGTCGGTCCCTTGATGACGTCAACTCTACGTTATGAAATTCCTTTCTATGACCGAAATTTGAAAGCGGGTACTTCAAAGTATAGTTTTATCGCATTAGGCATGATTTGCAGACAATTTAAAATTTGGACCTAAAATGGCCCTCTATGTGTCCGCAGTTACCTTAAAGTATCTTGATAGAGGAAAGTATTGCAATGCTACAGAATTTGGTTTCTTATATTTTAAAAGAAAAAGATGTTACAGATTTGATTTTATTTCTATGCAAAATTCAGGATCCCACAATATAGGTTTTTTCAAGTAGGTAATCAGCAGAAAAGTGATATCTTACCAAATTAATAAGATGTAACCCAGCAATTAAGGAGCAGATTGATTAAGTTTTTCTTTATTTCTTTGAGTTATCTAGAAACCACATACACAAGGCCTTTTTTCATTGCAGAGTTTCTTTCAAGTGGTTAGGTAGTAAAGAATTAGCTAATACTGCATTTATGCAACACTGCTTTATGCAAAGTATGAAATTCTAGGCCTTGTAATTGGAGCGGCTTTTTTTCAACTCTGTTGCCATGGCAACCAGAGTTCTTCATGATATACACTTTTCTGTGAAATATTTTGAAAGGACTTGTCCTAAGGATCATCTCTGTGTAGTTTGTGTTTGATTTCGTATGACTAGATTATGTGATTTTTAAAAGGCTGTTCACAGATGGATGCATGGATGGACGGACGAAGAGACAGACGAATAGATCTTAACTGGCACTAACTGCTACTGAGCTACGTTTAAGATAAATTGTTAATAGCAAAATGGATATAAAAGATGAAATTACCGACAGCACATTCCGAGTTCGCGGACTTTAAAGACGAACACGGTAGAATTTGGAAAGTGAAAGAGCTACCTCTCGGCAAATTAATTCATGTTGAATAGCTTTATGAGAAGCTCAGTAAAATCCAGTCCACAATTTTCTATTCTCAAATCTGTAACATTTGTGTTGATAAATAACTCGATTAGACTTTTCTATTCCAATTTCGAGAAAAACGGTCGCAGATTTATAAATTTTGTGTAAACTCTCAAATGACCCCAGCGAGGATCTGGCGAAATCGCCGTGGCATTAAAAAGGGAATGTTGATCCGATGTTTCTTTAATTTCAATATTAAATTTGAATGACAATTTGAGAACGCATGAGACAGTTTTTATTTTTTATTACTTTAATAATTTGACCGTAAAACATATGTAGATCTACTAAATAAATATCTGCCTTTGAATGAAAACTTGTTGTAATCAATCACGTGTTACTTTTTTCTTCGATGCCGCCTAAAGTTTACCAAGGTCGTGTGACGCGCCAAATTGCATATTATGTTCAACCTTTTCCTTCATGACGCTAATCGCGGAAAGAGGAAATTTTTAGCGGCTTTTTGTATAGTCCGTTTGACTTCTATATGGACCAACCTTTTTATCAATTACATAAAATTGTGTTTGAATAAAGGATTTGTATATAGTAAAATCTTAATTTCAGCTTAATACCATTCCAAAAAATATTTTTTTGAAAATAAAATGATTTCAAAATAATGACTTTGTCTATCTAGTTAATGTTAATATTTTCGCATTATCCGTTCTTAATCACGAGGGGTGATGGAGGCTGTTCAATAGTAAGAAAATGTCAACATATATAGTAAAAACACGTGGTTTTATACT
The DNA here is from genome assembly GCA_948146395.1 of Fragum whitleyi. Lineage (NCBI taxonomy): Eukaryota > Metazoa > Mollusca > Bivalvia > Cardiida > Cardiidae > Fragum > Fragum whitleyi. The sequence continues at coordinate 1,827,093 of OX411545.1, read as the reverse complement.
AAACTTTTGACAGATGAAATGTCCATTATTCCTTATTTGGACATGCTAATTAGCATATCGACGGTCATTTCATCTTAAACTTAAATAGCACGTGATAATTACCGTTAGTACTCGCCTTTTCATCAAGTTTTCCTCGTGAAATTCCCAACTACTTCGTTTTATAATGCTTTTTGATTGGTCTTAACATGTAAATATAGGGTTCATCTCAGAATGAATAAAATCAATAATCGATTATCTGGTCAAACAGTTTCTGAAGAAAGAGAGAATATACACAGATTTGATATCCAACGGTAGCAAAAATCTTAGACAAACTTAATTATATTGAAAAACTCGATTTTATAGTAATACAATTCACTTAAAATCTTACTCTTTTGACTCGGCCCCTATGCAAATCAGTACTATTTTTGGTTATACAATTCGCTGTTCCGTTTAATACAGTAACAAGTAGGTATGAAATGCTGAAAGTTAACATGTAGACGGACGGACAAAATCATTATTTTACATTCAAAAATTCTGAAAAACAAAATTCGTCATGGTATTAGCTGGAAAAAATGATATGACAAGAAAAATATGCGCTTCATTAATTAATTTCTGAGATTTTCGGCGAAATGTTGGTCCATATAGAAGTCAAACGGACTATATGAGGATATTAAAATACGATGGAAATTTACTGTGTTTACTGTTGTTGTAATTTTTCAAAATAGGTGATAAAAATCTCCAGACCCAGCTTAACTTGTACCCACTACATTTTTATTTTTTCAAGTAAAATCGGGTAACAACGTTTCACCCCGTTTAGATCTTGTTTCTAAGAAAGGTCAATATTGCAGGGGCCAGTTTCACCAAAACATTTAATACATATTTTTGTCTGACCAATGATTTTCGCAACAGTAGGCTATCAACATCAATAACTTTACATAGATATTGATAGATAGGCGATGCGTGATTTTTGTCCTAAATATGTGATAAGTCATCTTTAAGACAAAAATTCGTTTAAAATGTTTTGATGAAACTGGCCCCTGATCGTCATTATTCTTTTCGTATACAGTGTGAAGGGTGATAGGTATAGTAGCACCCGTTTGTCGGCAATAGTTGATCTACCCGACGACAATGACACTTCCAGACAGATAAACAACACATTACCTATTATTGGATTTCTCACTCGCCATTCGACCCTTCAGACCGGCGATTTTTGCATGTTTGGCTCCCGAATTTTTTTCAGACTCGAATTTCCTCAGGTCGGGAGAAATGGTCTCCCGATCGGGAGAGCGGGAGGAAGGTTAAAATATCTGGAGAATACGCCGAGATCGGGAGATATCACATGTCTGTTGGTGTTTTTTTTGGTCCAAGTAGAACAGTAGATTTGTTGTATTCATAGTGCACTTGACTCCAAAGTCAGGGGTCCTTGGTTCAATCTCCTTCTTCTCTAGTCTTGTAGGTAACACTTTAAATCATGGCCCTTAGGTTACGGTAAATTTTAACCAGGTTGGCTCTAGTTTTTTATCACAATGATAAAGTAAAAAGCAGATAGTGTAGACTATGATCAGACTGCATGTCTGTGCAGCTTTGTGGAAAAAGGGAAATTAAAGTAAGGGTAAAATATTGAGTCATAAGAGGCTCCCTTATAAGGCCTACAACTTCTTTTGATGTGAGGTATACCAGGAATCCATTGTTAGGTGGTCCAGCCTCCATTATATAACCGAAATATTGTTAAAATTGGCATAGAACCCATTCCAAACAAACAAATACTTTGTCTTTCAATTTTCTTTGTTCTGCTAAAAAGATAAAGGGACTCACTTGTGATTGCATTAGCCCCTCAATTTAAATTGATTTGAAAAATAGAGTTCATTACAAAATCATGCAATTGTGCATATTCTTTTTTTTATTTTACAGATTAAATTCAAGGTCAGGGATAGCAAAGATAGTTCTATTTGAAATTGGTTTGTAATTTTAATGCAGATATCTTGTTCTCAATGTTATGTTAAGATTACACTAGTACATGTATATTGTGTAATTGAAATTGTAATCAGTATACACAAAGGGATTCACCTGGTAATTCAGTGTTTTATATCTTTAAAAAAGAGATAGAAAATCTAGCAGAATATCAAAAATATGTTTTAGTATATCAGAAAATACATTTTGAAAATTAAGATATGGAATGTCCATAAATTGTAAAAACGTTCAAAGAACTGAATTGATTCACCGTTCTCTGTCTGTTCTGACTGTACAGTCTGTAAAGGGTGAATACGTATATTGATGGCTCAGTGCAAAACAGTTGTAACTGCCTATATGTTTATAGGCAGTTACAACTGTTTTGCACTGACTATCAATATGTCCCTGTTTGTTGTGGATGATCACAACAGCTATTTTGCTTTTGGTAGCAAAAATTGCTCAAAGTAATTGCAGAGGTATAGATAAGAGGGGTATTCCTGGTCTAAAACCTTTATTTCTTGCTAAAACCCTATTTTGTGGGTACTTGTTTGAATTTTCTAGACAAGGCGATTCCAGTAAGTACCCACAATATTGGATTTGTGCAAGTATTTTTGAAATTATTCAGTTTGAAATGGTAAATACCCCCTCTACCTGTAGCTCTGAACTTGTAGATGGATTATTAACGTATTAGTTCCAACACAGTTGTAAGTTGCAAACGACTGGAGCAATAAAAAAGTAGATTAAAAAAAGGGAAATGACCAAAAATATATTTAGTTTAATGCTTTCTTCCAAGAGACAATTAAAGAACTCTTTGTGAAATAATTGTTCGAATCAGTCAAATTTGGAGGTTTGGTTTTAAATTGGCACAATATCATAATTATAAGCATGCCCAGGTCTAAATTGTAGGATATTGTTTAATGCATTACTTAATTGCATCATGTGCTAAAGTAGAAGATACTGGTCAGAGGGTTATTATGATTTTACATGACTAAAATTGGGATGGAGACAATAAAATAAATAAAACATGATCAGTCAAACTTGATTAATTGTCCAAAGTCCAAGGTGTAAGCACAAGACTATTTTAAGTGCCTATATATATATGAGTGCCTCCCTGAGTGGTGGTTTAATTAAAGTTTCGCAGTATAAGTATCATGATCTCCACAGGTGGTAACACGACTAATAGCTCGACTATTCCAAGAATAGGGGGGGCTATTCAAGTCAACCGGGCGTCCGCGTCGGCGTCAGCGTAGGCGCAATGCTTTTGTTAAGTTTTTACGTGCAAGTGTTTAAAATCTCTGTTTCTATTAAAGCTAATGCTTTGAAACTTTGCACATGCTTCTGTGACCATAATATCAGCATCTAGACAAAGATTCATTACTCTGATATTGAATTTAGTGGAATTTTAACCCTTTTCGGACTAAGAAATCTTTGTTAAGTTTTTACGTGCAAATGTTGTTTATCTGTAATATTTCTGTTTCTATAAAAGCAATTGCTTTGCAACTTTACACATGCTTCTGTGACCATAATATCAGCCTCTTGACAAAGATTCATTACTCTGATATTGAATTTAATGGAATTTTAACCCTTTTCGGACTTAGAAAAGCTTGGTTAAGTTTTTACATGCAAATGTTGTTTATCTGTAATATCTCTATTTCTACTGAAGCTATTGCTTTGAAATTTTGCACATGCTTCTGTGACTATAATATCAGCCTCTAGACAAAGATTCAATACTCTGATTTTGAATTAAGTGGAATTGTAACCCTTTTCGGACTTAGAAATCTTGGTTAAGATTTTAAGTGCAAATGTTGTACATCAGTTATAGCTCTATTTCTACATAGGCTTTTGCTTGGAATCTCTACACATGCTTCTGTTACCATGATATCAGCCTCTTGAAATTTATTACTCTGATATTAGTTTTAGTGGAATTTTAACCTTTTTCAGACTCAGAAATTCTTGGTTAAGTTTTTACATGCAAATGTTGTACATCAGTTATATCTCTAATTCTATTAAAGCTATTGCTTTCAAAATTTGCCCATGCTTCAATGATCATAACAACAGCCTCTTAATAAAGATTCAATTCTCTGGTATAGAATTTAGTGGATTTATAACCCTTTATAGACTTAGAAATTCTTGGTTAAGTTTTTACGTGTAAATATTGTATTTCTGTAATATCTCTATTTCTACTACAGCTGTTGCTTGGAAACTTTACACATGCTTCTTTGACCATAATATTAGCCCACAGAAAAAGATTCATTACTATGATATTTAATTTAGTGGAATTTTAACCCTTTTTGGCCTTAAAAATCTTGGTTATGTTTTTATGTGCAACTGTTTTATGTTAGTTGTATATCTGTCCCTACTAAAGCTATTGCTTTGAAACTCTGCACATGCTTCTGTGACCATAATATCAGCCTCTAGACAAAGATTCTTTTCTCTTGACTTTCATTTTATTGAATTTCCAATGTCAATATTGATTTGCTGTTACTATCCAGCACTAGGAATAGTCGAGCTTTGCTGTTTCCGACAGCTCTTGTTTTTTATGCAGAGGGGGTAATGCCAGTTTAAAGTCCTTATTTCTCCATTAAACGATATGTTGTGGGTACTCATTTGAATCGTCTTGCCAAGACGATTCAAATGAGTACCCACAACATAGGATTTGTTCAAGTATAGTTGAAAAAATTTCATTAGCTCGGCTGTTTTTAGCTCACCCGAGCACAAAGTGCTCAAGGTGAGCTATTGGGATCGTAGAATGGCCGTCGTCAGTCGTCCGTCGTCCGTTGTGCGTCGTCCACAATTTCTTTAAACATCTTCTCCTCCTAAACCAGTGGCCCAATCTTGATGAAACTTGGCAGGGATGTTCCTTGGGTCAAGCTCTACCAAAGTTGTTCATATAAATGAAATCCACCCTTAACTTTCCCTTTACCCTTAACAAAAAGGGTAAAAATATGTAAATCTTTAAAAATCTTCTTCTCTGAAACCAGAAGGCAGACAGCTTTCATATTTGGTATGTAGCATCATCTAGTGGACCTCTACCAAGTTTGTTCATATCAAGACCCTGGGGTCATATTTGGGCTTTGCCCGGGCGCAACCCTTTTTACATAGAATCAAAGAGTGAAAATCTTTAAAAATCTTCTTCTCTGTAACCAGATTGCAGACAGCTTTCATATTTGGTGTGTAGCATCACCTAGTGGACCTCTACAAAGTTTGTTCATAACAAGACCCTTGGGTCATATTTGGGCTTTGCATGGGTACATCCCTTTATCTCTTATGAGCACAAAGCGTAAAAAAATTGAAAATCTTCAAAAATCTTCTTCTCTGAAACCAGAAGGCAGACAACTTTCATATTTGGTATGTAGCATCATCTAGTGGACCTCTACCAAGTTTGTTCATATCAAGACCCTGGGGTCATGTTTGGGCTTTGCCCGGGCCCAACCCTTTTTACATAGAATCAAAGAGAGAAAATCTTTAAAAATCTTCTTCTCTGTAACGGGATGGCAGACAGCTTTAATATTTGGTGTGTAGCATCACCTAGTGGGCCTCTACCAAGTTTGTTCATATCATGACCCTTGGGTCATATTTGGGCTTTGCACGGGTGCATCCCTTTATCTCTTATGAGCACAAAGGGTAAAAAAATGAAAATCTTCAAAAATTTTCTTCTATGAAACCAGAAGGCAGACAGCTTTCATATTTGGTTTGTAGCATCATCTAGTGGACCTCTATCAATTTTGTTCATATCTAGACCCTAGGATCATATTTGGGCTCCTCCCGGGCGCAACCCTTTTTACATAGAATCAAAGAGCGAAAATCTTTTAAAATCTTCTTTAATCGAAACCAGAGGGCACACTGCTTTCATTTTTGGTATGTAGCATCATCTTGTGGGCCCCTACCAAGTTTGTTCATGTCAAGACCCTTGGGTCATATTTGGGCTCCACCCGGGCGCATCCCTTTCAGCTCATTTGAGCATGATGGGTGAAAATGGGAAAACCTTCAAAAATCTTCTTCTCTGAAACCAGAAGGCAGACAGCTTTCATATCTAGAATGTAGCATCATCTAGTGGACCTCTATCAATTTTGTTCATATCAAGACCCTGGGGTCACTTTTTGGGTCCAGCCGGGTGCATCCCTTTTTATATAGATTCAAAGAGCAAAAAGGCATATCTGTCTTGCTCTTCGCTGAAAACATTCCATGGTATTGATCTTGGGTAATTATCTTCTTTTTGACATCTGCCTATCTAATTAATTCGATGTCCCAGGGGTCATAGAGACTCAGGTGAGCGATCTAGGACCATCTTGGTCCTCTTGTTAGGGAAAACCCGAGGTATTGCTATAGCCTGTGTGTCATCGTTGTCATCGCTGTTGTCGTTGTTGTTGTGCGAAAACTTTGACATTTTGTGATATCTCTGGTTCTACTGAAAGCATTTACTTTAAACTTGGCACACATGTTCACCATCAAAAGAGCAACCTATACTATCAAGGGAGATAACTCTAGATGCATTTTGAACAAATTATGCCCCTTTTTCTACTTAGATTTTTTCCCACCATCCAGCACTCAACAGCCGAGCGTAGGCACCCGTAGGCACCTGTAGGCAGTGCTCTTGATTGAAACCCAAAATACCCCCTCTATCTGTAGCTCTGTTTATGTTGTTAATGTGACCAGTTAAGCAAAAATGGATCATCTCAATAGAGGGTAAAGTGTTGATCCTAGTCAGACTATGCAGGCTGTTTTTTTGGATCAAGAATTGTCATTCTACCTTCCTTTTCAGGACTTTTTGAAAAATGACCTCTTGTTGACTTTTACTAGAAACAATCTTTTATCGAATAATTATTTAACTGGCTTTTCAACAGTTTTTTTTGCATGAAGGTTCGTGTACATAAACTGTCTGAGCTTCAGTTTGCTTCAAGGGCTTGATTTTGTGATTGGTGCTGGTGCATGTTGATTGTAATAATATAACAAGATACAAATTAGGATTTCAATTGCAAAAAGAAAGGCAATCTTATTTGAAAATTTGATAACATAAAATCATGAAGGTTCTTGTTTAGTTTACAATATCTCTAAACCCAGAAATAAAAGTGTTTTTTATGCCCCTGTATCGAAAGATTGGGGGCATATTGTTTTACCATTGTCCGTCTGTCCTTCTGTCTGTCCGTCCGTCTGTCTGTCTGCAAAAGTTAACCAAAAAACTTAACATTGCCAATATCTTCAAGCTTATTTAAGATACAAGGCTCATATTTGGCATGATGATAGATCTCAATGATCTGCTTCTGCTGGTACCAAAGTCAAGGTCATGTGACAAGGTCAAGGTCATCTGTCAAGGTCAAATAACTCAAAAAGTTAACCAAAAAACTTAACATTGCCAATATCTTCAAGACTATTCAAGATACAAGGCTCATATTTGGCATGATGATAGATCTCAATGATCCGCATCTGCTGGTACCAAAGTCAAGGTCATGTGACAAGGTCAAGGTCATCTGTCAAGGTCAAATAACTCAAAAAGTTAACCAAAAAACTTAACATTTCCAATATCTTCAAGCCTATTCAAGATACAAGGCTCATATTTGGCATGATGATAGATCTCAATGATCCACATCTGCTGGTACCAAAGTCAAGGTCATGTGACAAGGTCAAGGTCATCTGTCAAGGTCAAATAACTCAAAAAGTTAACCAAAAAACTAAACATTGCCAATATCTTCAAGACTATTCAAGATACAAGGCTCATATTTGGCATGATGATAGATCTCAATGATCCGCATCTGCTGGTACCAAAGTAAAGGTCATGTGACAAGGTCAAGGTCATCTGTCAATGGCAAACTTTGACAAAAAATGCTGTTACGGGGGCATTCGTGTTTCACAAACACATCTTGTTTTTCAAGCATTCAGCTTTCTACACTAAAACTTGTCTTGAAGACTTTTCGTTCATCTAATTTAAATGTAATTAGTGTTTATTTTTTCCTCTTGTATCAATAAGATGATATAATATCAATAATACAGCATTTTGTTTCACTGTTGTCTGTCTGTTCATTAGACAAGGATTTATAACAGGATATAAGATAAAGTCTTGGACTGTCATGTTAAGAAAGTAGAGACCCAAGTTTTGGTGGAAAAAAAAAATAAAAAAATAAAAAATGAGTATAATCAAAGTTGAAAGTACGCACTAGTTGTGAGTCAGTTTTGATCATGAAAAATGTTGTTTTAAAACTTTTCTGTTTAAAAGGGAAAATAAAGTGGTAAAGACTAAGATCAGACTGCACATTTGCCAAAGCACAATATTCCAGATTCAGCATGACAAGGGTTTATTTTGAAACTAATTCATTAATATGTTGATTTTGATAGGTTTCTAATTATATGTGTACAGTTAGAAACATTGTGAAATTGACAATCAATCTCATCAAAAACATTCCAAATCTCTTAGTGCTCCATTTATTCCTCGAAACACTCCTGAAACAATTCAAAAATGCTCCAAAAACATTAAAAAATCTTGGAAAACGATTAATTGATATTTTAATAAAATCTATAGAAAAGATTGCATGATTTGGTCTGTGTTGATTAATTAGTGTCTGATTTGACTGTGAAGACACAAAATCTGAAAAATACATAAATTTTTATTAAAGGGAGATAAAAATTATAGCTAATTTTGTCCAATTCAACACTTGCTCCACACTCATTCAATTTCAATCCAAAATCATACTAAAATGGTCCAACTTGTCAAATTCACAATGTTTGAATGAGCCACTTTTTAGCTCACCTGAGCACGAAGTGCTCAAGGTGAGCTATTGGGATTGTAGAATGTCTGTCGTCCGTCGTCCACAATTTCTTTAAACATCTTCTCCTCCTAAACCAGTGGGCCAATCTTGATGAAACTTGGCAGGGATGTTCCTTGGGTCAAGCTCTACCAAAGCTGTTCAAATAAATGAAATCCACCCTTAACTTTCCCTTTACCCTTAACAAAAAGGGTGAAAATATGAAAATCTTTCAAAATCTTCTTCTCTGAAACCAGAAGGCAGACAGCTTTCAAATTTAGTATGTAGCATCATCTAGTGGACCTCTACCAAGTTTGTTCATATCAAGACCCTGGGGTCATATTTGGGCTTTGCCCGGGCGCAACCCTTTTTACATAGAATCAAAGAGTGAAAATCTTTAAAAATCTTCTTCTCTGAAACCAGCTGGCAGACAGCTTTAATATTTTGTGTGTAGCATCACCTAGTGGGCCTCTACCAAGTTTGTTCATATCAAGACCATTGTGTCATATTTGGGCTTTGCACGGGTGCATCCCTTTATCTCTTAAGAGCACGAAGGGTAAAAAAAATGAAATCTTCAAAAATCTTCTTCTATGAAACCAGAAGGCAGACAGCTTTCATATTTGGTATGTAGCATCATCTAGTGAACCTCTACCAAGTTTGTTCATATCAAGACCCTTGGGTCATATTTGGGCCCCAACCGGGCGCATCTGTTTCAGCTCTCTGAGCATGATGGGTGAAGATAGGAAAACTGTCAAAAATCTTCTTCTCTGAAACCAGAAGGCAGACAGCTTTCATATTTAGTATGTAGCATCATCTTATGGACCTCTTCAAAGTTTGTTCATATCAAGACCCTGGGGTCACATTTGGGGTCTCCCCGGGTGCATCCCTTTTTACATAGAATCAAAGAGCAAAAAGGCATATCTGTCCTGCTCTTTGCTGAAAACGTTCCATGGTATTGATCTTAGGCAATTATCTTCTTTTTGACATCTGCCTATTTAATTAATGTTGTGTCCCAGGGGTCAAAGAGACTCAGGTGAGCGATCTAGGACCATCCTGATCCTCTTGTTTTTTTTATTTCTATGAAATATTTGTGTCTTTCAGAAAATGGTATGGATCACCATGGTATGGAGGATGGATACATGATGGATGAATGAACATAAACTAAAATAACTCTACCTGCATAATACAAACCTCTGAACAAAAATGGGACTATCCGTTCATTTCAAACATGTCTTTTTTTTTTAGCTCACCTGAGCACAACCTGGTTCTTCTGAACCACAAGCCCTACAGCCTTGAAATTTGGCATGGGTGATCAATAAATTGACATTAATAAAAATAGCTAAAATCGTTACTGTAGGGCTACCAGGTGCGGAGCACCAGGGGGGAGGGGGTAGTACTTTGGGTAAATTTTGTAATCTTTAACCTTCTTCTTCTTTTGAACATGAAGGCCTACAGCCTTAAAATTTTGCATGGATGATCACCTCATAGACCTTAATAAAAATAGCCAAAATCATATCTGTTGGGCCACCAGGTGAGGAGCACCAGGGGGGAGGGGGTAGTACTCATGTGAAAATTTTGTAACTTTAATCTTCATCTTCTAATGAACCAGGAGCCCTACAGACTTCAATATTGGCATGGATGATAAGCATATGGATCTAAAATAAAAAAAGCTAAAATCATGAATGTAGGGCCACCAGATGCGGAACATTAGGGGGCAGGGGGTAGTACTTTGGATCAATTTTATAATCTTTAACCTTATTCTTCTCCTGGATCAGGAACCCTACAGACTTGAAAATTGTCATGGGTGATCAATATATTGACATTAATAAAAATAGCTAAAATCATGACTGTAGGTTCACCAGGTGCTGAGTGTCTTTGGGAGGGGGTAGTACTTTGGATCATTTTTGAAATCTTTAAACTTCTCCTAATGAACCAGGAGTCCTACAGACTTGAAAACTGTTATGGATGATCAGCATATGGACATTAATTGAATTAGCTAAAATCATGACTGTAGATTCACCAGGTGCAGAGCATCTTGAAGGAGGGGGGAGTGCTTTGTTGAGAATTTTGAATCCCTACAGCCTTTATATTTGACATGGATTGATCAACCCATTAAAGAAAACTTTAAAAATCTCAGACTCAGCCTGTATATCTGGCATAGATTAGCTGATCACAGACTTTTTATGAAAAAAGCTTAAATAAATAATGACCAGGGGAGGAGCAGAGGGGGGGGAGGATTATTTCAAATGTTATCTGATTGAATGAGTGAAAATCTCTTTTTCTGTGGTTGCATGGACATCCCTTGGGTAATGAAGCTTTTTTCTCAGGTGAGCAACCCAGGGCCAATGGCCCTCTTGTTTATAATGAATGGAAATATTTGAAAAGGGGGGGGGGATCTAAAAAATGTTCAAAAAAGAATTTTGGTGAAATTTAGCATTCATTCTCAAAGTTAAAGAACGCCTCAAAATTTTAAAGTACCCACACTAATGATACATGATAAATTTTGTCGACATTGAATTATGAATCAGTAGCTTTATATTCACCAACAAACTATTAATAGCTTGAAAATAAATCAATATGATAATTGATATCCATTGATTGAGAATGTAATATATTGTTTGTGGGAGATATTGATCAATGTATTTATTAGATATTATTATAGATATTTATTAGAAAATCCACCAGGGCTTTAAGAGAAGCAGCTTTTGTGTTTCTGATGCTCATTGATATGTAGCTAGGACCTTTAAAACTTGCTGATCAATATCAGTCCCATAGATCCTGTTCATATCAACTTCAGAAAAGAATTGGAGACTGTTTAAAACAGTCTTCAAATCTTTTCTGAAGATGGTCCCAAAAGATTCATACTAATCCAAAACTTTCTTTGCCTTAAACCACGGAATTGCTCTTTATTAAATTGAGGAATTTCTCTAAATAAGCATAAAAAGCAAGATCATTGAAAGAGAAAGTATTAAAATTATAAGAAAGGACTTTAAAAATCCCAATTATGAATTCCTAGGGACCTAATTTTTTTTTGATGACAGACTTAAACCCTGAACATGTTTAAGACACATTAAAATTATAATGTTAAATTACTTTCTGACTTTCATTTTCTGACTTTACATTAGCTACATAATGCAAATTGTGCGTGCAAAGCATAACCCTGAAAGCAGGGCTAATATGTCAATTTGTTTTGAACACATTCATTATATATGTTCTGTCATGACCACATAGAATACTCGAGAAAGTTGTGGACATATCAAAATTGAAAGAGGTTGCAGGATGGTAATGAAAGTATTTTGAATTGAAAGACAACAGTATAAGAGAAAAACAAGTCAGAAAATATTGTGCATTGGGAGAGAAATTATTCAAAACCATCAAAATCTCCTTGCTTTTAATATGCAACTTAAGGTTCACTCACATGATTTACAGTATTGACAATTGTATTGAATCAATTCAAGGTATATTGATTGATGTTCAATATTTACCATACATGATCAATATGTCAATTCCATACATCAACAATATTATTTGTCCTAAGTAGATATTGCTGTTAACAGAACTACAGGTAGAGGGGTATTGCATTTCAAATTTAATTATTTAAACAATTCCATCACAAATCCTACATTGTGTGTTCTAATTGGAATCGTCTCTATAAGACATTTCAGATGAGTACCAACAACATAGGGTTTCAATGAGATATAAAGATTTGAAACTGGCAAAACACCCTGTTATCTACCCCTGGATTAATTTAATATTGTCAATATAATTGTCAAAGATATTTATCCTGGATGGGCTCCTTTAGAGATGATTACAGTTGGTAACATTGTGAAATTGATATTCATCTCAATCAAGACCGTTCTAAATCCCTCACTCAGTGATCCATTTATTCATTTCAAACACTCAAACCATTCAAAAACTCTCCAAAATCATGAAAATAGATAAGATGAAAATTACATTCAAAATGATTATAGCTAGAAAAAATCCATGATATCACTGACAGAATTGAAATAACAAGCGTCTGATTTGTTGTTGAAGAAATAGGAAACTTTTTATAGAACTTGTATGCATATAATTTTTTTAAAGGGAGCCAATGGATATTGCTTATTTTGTTCATCAGTGATATTAGATTACCTCTCTTTAATTTCATTCAAAACTCAATCATCACACTCATTCAATTTCATTAAAAAATCATTCACCTGTCAATTTCACAATATTGTTAACTGTATCTGACATCCTTTAAGATACAGTATCATTGTTATTTATCATTTAAATATTTTTCACAGATTTATTCTTGTGACTGTTTTATTGGATCATCATTGTTTATTTATTACCTTGAGGGATATCGATTATACCATTAAAGATTCCATTTGGTCAATCACTGTTTGTTTTACATAAATCTCTTTTCGTAGCTTTACTCATGTGTTATTTTGGGTAACCAAATATTGTTACTCTTATTCTCCTGAATTTAAATTTTGTTTCAGAATGCCAGTCTGCATCAAGCTTTCTCAACATTATCTAAGTAGAAAGTAGACAGTATAGGTATAGATCAGACTGCACATCTATGCAGTCTGATCTTAGTCTATGCTCTCTGCCAATCTGTGTTTATAGTAGGAATATATAGTGACAGCAGGCGGAGGGTGAATAAAGCATAAGTTATGATTGTTCTGGTTTCTAACCGAGAAGAACAAATCAATTAGGAAAGGATAAATTGAACAATAGCTGGCAATTCGGATTGATTCTAGTTATAGGTCTGTCGAAAGACGAGATAAATTCTGGGATCACCTGTGGTATCATAGTGTCTGGGCCACATCCACTTCTTTGTCCGGAAGATAACTCTGTCCCCTCAAGTCTGATTGACTTGGAATTTGGCAGTTATGTTCCTCACATCTTAGTGAGTGCAGTGTACAAGAACTGTAACTTTATCTAGCTGAAATTTTTAGTTGTTTCCCATTGTTGTTTATCATACTTGGGCATCCAGCACTGCATCAGGAGTACCATGTGACAAACTGCCACCCTGTTCTTGTTGGAATGGCCCAAGAAATCCACCACCAAATTCAAAATTTTAGACTTCACATTTCAAAAATATTGCAGACAACAAGTTTTAGATAATAAAAAGTTAAGAATCAATTTGTGAAGAAAACACGTTTCTTTATAGCTCTTTTTCTCCATGGCTGATACAGTTAACAACTTTGTGAAATTGACAAGGTGAGTGATTTTGGAATGACTTTGGAATGAAACTGCATGAGTGCAATGAGTGAATTTTGAGTGAAAGTTATGGGAGGTAATCCAATGTCCCTTATTTTGATGAACAAAATCACCACCCTTTAAAAAGATATGCATAGACATTCTATAAAAAGCTTGACGTTTCTTCAAGAACCAATAAGACAATTTATAATTTCAATTAATTCAGTGAAATCCCATTTTTAGCTCACCTGAGCACGAAGTGCTCAAGGTGAGCTATTGTGGTTAGGTGGATGTCCGTCGTGCGTCGTGCGACGTCCGTCGTCAACATTTGCCTTGTATGCACTCTAGACGCCACATTTTTTGCCCGATCAACCTGAATTTTGGTCAGAATGATTGTCTTCATGAAATCTAGGACGAGTTCGAAATTGGGTCAACTGGGGTCAAAAACTAGGCCACAGGGTCAAATCTTAGGAAAACCTTGTATGCACTCTAGAGGCCACATTTTTTGCCCCTTCAACTTGAATTTTGGTCAGAATGATTGTCTTGATGAAATCTCGGACAAGTTCAAAATTGGGTCAACTTGGGTCAAAAACTAGGTCACGGGGTCAAATCTAAGAAAAACCTTGTATGCAGTCTAGAGGCCACATTTTTTGCCTGATCAACCTGAAATTTAGTCAGAATGATGGTCTTGATGAAATCTCAGACGAGATCGAAATTGGGTCAACTGGGGTCAAAAACTAGGTCACAGGGTCAAATCTAAGAAAAACCTTGTAGGCGCTCTAGTGGCCACGTTTATTGCCCTATCAACCTGAAAATTGGTCAGAATGATTATCTTGATGAAATCTTGGACGAGTTCGAAATTGGGTCAACTGGGGTCAAAAACTAGGTCACAGGGTCAAAACTAAGAAAAACCTAGTATGCACTCTAGAGGCCACATTTTTTGCCCCTTCAACCTGAATTTTGGTCAGAATGATTGTCTTGATAAAGTCTCGGACGAGTTCAAAATTGGGTCAACTTGGGTCAAAAACTATGTCACAGGGTCAAATCTTAGAAAAACCTTGTTGGCACTCTAGTGGCCATGTTTATTGCCCGATCAACCTGAATTTTGGTCAGAATGATTGTCTTGATGAAATCTCGAATGAGTTCTATTTTGGGTCAACTGGGGTCAAAAACTAGGTCACAGGGTCAAATCTTAGAAAAACTTTGTAGGCACTCTAGTGGCCACGTTTATTGCCAAATCAACTTAAAAATTGGTCAGAATGATTATCTTGATGAAATTTTGGACAAGTTTGAATTTGGGTCAACTGGGGTCAAAAACTAGGTCACAGGGTCAAATCTAAGAAAAACCGTGTATGCACTCTAGAGGCCACATTTTTTGCCCAATCAACCTAAATTTTGGTCAGAATGATTGTTTTGATGAAATCTCGGATGAGTTCAAAATTTGGTCAACTCGGGTCAAAAACTAGGTCACTGGGTCAAATGTAAGAAAAACCTAGTATGCACTCTAGAGGCCACATTTTTTGCTTGATCAACCTGAATTTTGGTCAGAATGATTGTCTTGATAAAATCTCGGACAAGTTCGAAATTGGGTCAACTCGGGTCAAAAACTAGGTCACAGGATCAAATCTTAGAAAAAACTTGTCGGCACTCTAGTGGCCACGTTTATTGCCCAATCAACCTGAAATTTGGTCAGAATGATTGTCTTGATGAAATCTCGAATGAGTTTGAAATTAATTCAACTGGGGTCAAAAACTAGGTCACAGGGTCAAATCTAAAAAAAAACGTGTATGCACTCTAAAGGCCACATTTTTTGCTCGATCAACCTGAAATTTTGCCAGAACAATTGTCTTGGTGAAATCTCGGACAAGTTTGAAATTAGGTCATATGGGGTCAAAAACTAGGTCACAGGGTCAAATCTTAGAAAAAACCGTGTATGCACTCTAGAGGCCACATTTTTTGCTCGATCCACCTGATATTTCGCCAGAATGATTGTCTTGATGAAATCTCGGACAAGTTTGAAATTAGGTCATATGGGGTCAAAAACTAGGTCACAGGGTCAAATCTAAGAAAAACCTTGTTTGCACTCTAGCGGCCACAATTTTGGCCAATCAACCTGAAATGTGGTCTAATTGATTGTCTAGATGAAATCTTGGACGAGTTCGAAATTTGGTCATCTGGGGTCAAAAACTAGGTCACAAAATTAATTATAAAAATCCTTGTAAATCAACCTTTAAACTGTAAAAAAAGGATTCTCAATTTGTAATGAAGCAACAGCTTTGTTTAGCTCAGTCATTCATCATTCTATTTCTCATACTTCATTTGAAAATTTTAGACAGTTCATTCAGGTGAGCGATTAAGGGCCACTATGGCCCTCTTGTTCTTTCAAGCTATAATTATTTTTAAATGAAGTTGTTGATCCTATCTTTTAAAGTGAATTTGGAGCGTTTTTGAATGGTTTGAGTGAGTGTTTGGAATGAATGAATGGATTGCTGAGTGTGTGATTTAAAATGGTTTTAATTGAGATGAATGTCAATTTCCTGATGTTGTTAACTGTTAAAAGTTTGGTTGTGTTAGAGTGGGTCAAGCTGGTGCGATAAGGACCCACTGGATGTTGTAATTGAAGGATAAAAGTTTTGTTAATGAATATTCCTGCTCTAGCAGGAAATGATTTAATTCTAGTTGTGTTCTCCAAGATTTGTGTGTTCTGATTAGTTTAAAATTGGTTTCATTACTCAATAAAATCAATTTTGATTACGCTTATTTTTTGTAAGCTTCCACAGGAAAAAGTACCATAAAATATCCTTGTATTTGAGCTCAAATCTTTACATTTTTGCTTCAAGAAATTAAATTATAGGATATGAAGAGAGTATTTGTTGATTTCATGGAGGTATGAAACTAAAACCTTATGACATGTATGAATCTGCTTTGCGTGTTCGTGTGATTAGGTTTTTAGTTTCATTTCTCCATGAAATTAACAAATAATGTCTTCATCTCTAAAGTATAGACAAAGATTCGCCATCTTCTTTCTACCAAGACAGAAATGAATTTGTTAAAGAAAAAACACAAGTCGTACAAATGGTATTTTCAATGAATTCAGCACTAAGTTTCTTGCATTTTTTATAAGAATTTTCTTTGCTTGAAAAGGAAGAAGAAACCATAAATAATTTGCTATCTCTGACTTTGAGCTGAATTTCTTTACACAAAGGATAACTTAAAAAAGTACCTCGGTTTTCGGGTTGTCTGTATGTATACTCTTCAAAAAAAGTTCTTTGATCTATATGCATATTTTACTTCCGACATAAATATCTATATGTATGAGCAAAGTCAATCAATGAAGGTGAAGTCAATGCATCTCCACACTGTATTAAAACAAAATTACTTTTTGGGTCAAAGATTTGTAACATAGACGTTGATTAAAGACGTTACGTCGCACGTGTCTTATAGTGGCAAACTTGACCTCTCGTATCTGGTTCCACATTTTCTCACCAGAGATCCTACTTACACTGGAGACGTAAGTATTCGTTGACGTAGTAGTTAGATTGAAAAATCCCAAATATCGTTACGTCATTCGACGTCCTGCATGAACATTGTCATCCAGCGTCAGACTGATCTGGCTCTTTACATTACGCTGTGAAGCATGTTATAGCGGTGCCAGAGGTACAAAATAGTCTGTCTGCAAACGTCATTTGCAAGGTCATTTGCAACGGCTTGTCTTATAGAGCCTGCTTTGTGGCGACCAAAAACTTTATGTCGTTGCTACTCCGTTCGCTTGACATCTTTTTATTAAAGGTGTGTGCCTAGACGTTCAATTTCAAAAGCAATCAAATAGTGGCATTTCATCCACAACATAATGGAGAGCTATCGCGACTGTTCAGTTAATCTGGAACTGCACGTGCTGAATGAGAATTCAGATTTTACTTAATTTAACGTTGACGTCTCTATCGAGAAACGTTGTCGAGTAATTTATCGCAATTACATGTGATATTCTTACACCCTAATTACTGTTCACAATTCAATCAAAATTTATCCAAGTTTTTACACGAGCTAAGAAAATCGTATGTTTTATCAATGTCAAAGAACTTTTTTTGAAGAGTATATTTAGCCAAAAGCAACCCTAATCATATTCCCTTACAAATTTTGTTCATCATTTGTCACATTTAGAATGAGAGGGTTGGTATTCAGCTATGTTTTAATTGAAAATTTGTTTGTTTTAATGAGTTAAATACTTCTTTTAATTAACATTTATCAAATCGCGGCGGTTGTAGTACTTTACAATGAATTTCTGGTATTTCTCACACCTTTACTACCATTGCACCTTTTCCAAGCCTCCAGCTGCTGTCCCACCTAGGTTTCAATGACCAGTTGGTGGAAGATGGATGTCAGAATAGATACATGTATGTGCCTACCCAGGAATTGAGCCCATGACACATATGATTTGAGCCTGTGTGTGGGATTTCTAACAATTTCAAATATGCCCAAAGCAAAGACTCTGACCAGCCTGTGCATCAGCACAGTCTGACCAGAGTCTTGACTATGCGTTTAGTAGATAGTAAGGTCTCAAAGTACCTGTAGACCATCATTTAATCTTATATTTAAAGTATGTGGATGTATACGCTACTCAATGTTTACACATCACGAATTTTTCAAATTGTTAGAAATGTCATGCACAGGCTCATTTAAAGTTTTCGAGCCTAGTAATTTACAATCTGCGCTATGATGACGATGTCATTGAAAAGAATACAACTCTTGAAAAGAAAGCGAGATAATACCTTTGTACTGTATATTAATAGAATTACTGCTACTTTCATGGAGGTTTCAAACTTAAAACCTAATCACACTCATGTGTGAATGAATCCGCTTTGCGTATTCATACAGTATGATTATGTTTTTAGTTCCATACCTCCATGAAATCAACAAATATTCTCCGCAACTCTTAATTGGTTAAAGGTATTTGTGTAGCCAGGTTGTTGGGGATAGGAAGAACCTATTCCACCTGTTTGACTGGGTTTCTAGCCATTAAGCATGGGATCCTCTGTTTTCTTTTAATTTTTTTTTACAGAGTCAATAAAAACTTGATTTAAAACTGTAATGAATGGTTTAAACAAAGGAACATACATATTAGTTGTATTACATGATGTTTAGCCTGGGGGATCAATGTTAAACTAATTGCATCGATTGCTTAAGGCTATACTTAATATACAGACATGCTTAGTTGGCCTTTTTTTTGTGGTTAGACCGTTTGTATATGTTGGTTAACCAGACGACAAAACGCCTTGTCTGAGTAAGTAGGAAAGAAGTGAAAGATATAATAATCCCATTGGTACCAAATTGCTTTTTGAGAATAGTACAAATAAACATAGGCGTATCTAGAACTTTTAAATTTATACGCAATCAGAGAGCGACAACCAAAAAATATATAGGATAAAGGTGATATGAGATCCGTGACAAAAGATGAATGCCCACCGTCCGCTCCCTTTTTATGATTTGAGCGTCGGTTAATAATCAAAACATCGTAACTACAGCTTGAATAAGTTGCAGTTTCGATGTTATGATCATTCATAAACGATATTTTCCAACAGAGGATTTATTTCTTTTACAAACTTGCGTAATAATTGTTACGCCATTGATGATGTTAAGTTTTAAAACGGTTTCGTGTGACGTTTCTAAATATTTTTAATTCGACAAAAATGCGATAAAGGATAAAGCGATTTTGAAAAAAAAAAGATAATAAAATTCCCATTTTCCGACGTTGTTTTCCTTTTCTATCTTCCTTCGGCTATTATATAGTTGTGGTATTGCCATCTTCACGAGTCAAGGGGTATCGAATCGATAGCTTCTTCTCTTAAGATAAGTAAAACGTTCGTAGCCCTTGGCTCGACAAGATGTGGTATTGCGTGTTGCCAAAAGAACTTTGAGAATTGAGTCCACATTGGGCAGATAAGATGAGGTTTGTTACATGTATGCAGGAAAAAACATCGTAGAAAATAAACAATTATACCGGCACCCATGATAATGGTACATGTAGTCTCCTCATTCGGACCATCACTCGGCTATTTCCGTAAACTGCAACATACCTCGGATCACTCGGGAACCCTCGGCGATTCTACGGAATAGACCTCGGGAATAATAAGGGCGTAGCCATGAAAGCGCGTCATATCGCACGTGGGTTTATATGACGTCACACACATAACTGAGGATGACGTTGCGAAAAATTAAATCAACGTAAGGTTAAAATTGGGCATATTATAATTTGAAAACAAAACGCAGTGCTTTACTGCGTTTTGCTTTCAAATTGTAACATGCCAAAATGATCCCCACAGACAATCGGAAAGCATTAAAGCAATATACTATTCTTCAAGCGTATTAACCAAAGTACCACCAGGAGCCGAATTCCCGAAAAATGACCCAAAATCACTACACTTACGTCCGAGGTACTTTCCAGTTTACGGAAAATTCCGAGCGATGTTCCGAATGACCTCGGATGTATGTAAGGCGGATGGGTTTGTAACAAAATCGTACATTTTGTAAGGCGGAAACAGTGTAAGAAAAACTAGCACCGTATATTTATATCTTTTACAGTAAATAACGACTGAAAAGTCTTAATTTTTGAGAATGACGAATCATTCTCAAAAATTTAGATTTTTTTCAGCCGTTATTTAAGAATCGAAAGATATTTATATGAGGAAACGATGGTTTCACGTCAGTGACTTAAACGAGTAGCGTTGGCGACTTCGAATGTTTTCACTCACAGTTTCGAGGGCTAACGCCATTTAAAGTGACGTCATCGAGTTTTTCCAAGGTTTTTCCGTATTTTTTAAAAATAATTCCGTCAATGTACATCCGAGGTTGATCGTGAGATTGGCCGTGTGGTGTTCCGAATGGTAGTCTCCTCTGACGAATGTGAAAGGTAGTAAATCTGTGCAGACAGTTAAATAGTCCGCTCAACTGGGGGCTCTCAATATACATTTAGGGTCCGTGACATAATCGACCACGCAAAACTTGTACATGTATTTAAAAGCAACTTGGATTAGAGACAGAAGGATATTTATTGAGACATTATTTGAAATTCAAAAAATTTCAGTTTTCGATTGAGAAAAAATATACGTACCATAATAATGCTACTGTGCGACGATAGGAAATTATTTCCATTAACATCAATGGCAGTTTTCTGATAGAAAATACAAAGAAGCGCACACTATATCGCAAATGTTATCCCATTTATAGACTTGGTTTCACGAAAATCCAAGTCAATATATTGAATGACAAAGCTGTATTTTTTTATCATTCTTTGTACTATTCTGAAAGCACTTCTGTCGGAATAGAAAATGCAAAGAAAGATGGGCTAGCACTGGTGAGCAGTCTGATCTTACTAATTGCTTCTGATTTTATCAATAGGTCGATTATTTCTTGCTAAGTAATACTGTTTGACGCAGAAACTTTAAATAATTAGAAAAAACATCAGGTCAAAACGAAAATTAGCTCGTCGCAAGCCTTTTCCCATTTTGTAACATGCTTTCTA
Organism: Fragum whitleyi; assembly: GCA_948146395.1. Taxonomy (NCBI): domain Eukaryota; kingdom Metazoa; phylum Mollusca; class Bivalvia; order Cardiida; family Cardiidae; genus Fragum; species Fragum whitleyi. The sequence continues at coordinate 1,805,724 of OX411545.1, read as the reverse complement.
CGCTGTTTGACTCTTACAATAATCGATTTTATACTCTTTGAAGTTTAAACGATCCGAAATTTTATATTATGAATTAAATAGCCTTAAGCCACATCACATAATAGGTAACTTTAATTGATTGGCAAAGTAAATGTACGGATACATTGAAGGCACGAACCCTTTCCCAACATTAATTACTAGTTTTCACGACCCATCGGGTTTATTTTTATTAAAAGTTTTTATCAAAATAAAATTATTTATTACGTGCATATGAGCGTTATATTTATCGTAATTAAAGCTTATTTAAAACTGACGTTACTAGTTACGGCTTCCTCGTAGAAAGAACTTGAAAGAGCTAAATTTACGAGGTTACTTTCTTTTATATCGCACGCAATTTTTTCTTCGACAATAGATGACTTTGTGACACCCTTAAATCTGACCAGTAATATTTTCGCCTGTTAACGGATTAAAACATAAATCTTGAACCACTACCACCCGTTCCTCTAAACTGAGGGTATTGAGGCTCCATAGTGCCCATTGATGCGCTTCGCCAGTCCATAAACCTCGAGGTCGCAGGTCTGTGGCTGTGCGAGTCTCGAGCCTGCTGGATACGTCGTTGCACGCTTCTCTGTAACACACCTCCGCCAGCAGGGCTAGTGAAAGGCCTCCTTCCAAAACCAGAAGATCCCCCTTGAATAAATCTTTGATTCAAAGAAGTTGCGAAAGAATCACGGCTAGGTTCCATGCTTCTCCGATGAATGGCTTGGCTTGATTGCCAGAATCTTGAACCTGAGACCGCTGGTTCGGCTCCTCTAAACTGCCCACTAAAACCCCTCGAAGGTGAAGATTGAAAACTACCGGATGGATCTGACCAATCAAAGGCTGGGCTTGTCGTGGATCCTGCCCTGAGATCAAATGACCTTGACCTAGGTCTTGACCTTGATGGCCCAGAAAGGTCAAATTGTCCTGACGCATCAAAAGATCCGGGGAATGAAGGATCCGAGATGCCAAGTGATCCCGAACTAGCTTGGCTTTCGCCAAATCCTTGGGTTCCAAACCCTTGATCGAAGCCGCTAGATATTTGGGTCTGCGCTGGACTAAATCCGCCGAATGAACTTTGTTGATCGTTGACGCCCAACTGGAATCCAGGATCGGTGAAGCTCGGCCTTCTCCGACTTGACCCGAATCTTCCCGGTTGCTTACTAAGCCGTTCGGTGAGTAAAGCTTGTGGGTGCTTTCCAAAATGGGGCGGGGGTGTGCGGACTGGGGGTCGTGGTCGATCGCCCCGGAAGACCCTCATGTCCGCGTTAGGGCGACAGCCTTCATAGACGTAGCCATAGTAACAGTACTCTCTGTGGGGTTCACATATACCTGTAATTATAGAGAAAGAAGGGATTTTGAATATGTATTCATGAAAGACCTTTTTTTTTAATTATCCATCTTAAAGAAAACGAGTCTGACGAATTTATATCTGTTTTACATTTTATTAAATTTGGTATTTGATTAGCACGCGTCGTTTTTACACTGATAATATATGATTTCAAAATTCAATAACTTATAATGGAAGGCATCTCTATTCTATAAATAGCGAGTCCGGCTAGCTTAAAACGTATTGGGCTGTCCGTTCGAATAACTTTCGTATTTGAGCCTGTAAGTGACATTTTCAACAGCTTCAAATGTGCGCCAAGCAAAGACTCTGGTCAGTCTGTGCATGCGCACATTCTGACCAGAGTCTTTACTTCGCGTTTTGCACATAGATAAGGCCTCAAAGTATCAAGAGACATATAAGCATCTTATAAATACACTATTTGGCTATCTAAGCTGCTGTATGTGTGTTCCTCACGCATTCATCTAATTGTTGGAAATGTCACGCACAGGCTCATTTGATAGTGTCATTGTGACATAAGTCATTTGACTTCCTTCAATAGTCGTATGGCAAGATGTCAATGAGACCTTTGTTGGATGAGAAGCTGGTGGCTCGGAGGAAGAGTTGTGGTAGTACTAGTGTGAAGAACGACATGAAACAATGGGGCTTTTTTATACTTGGGGATTACACGAGAAAGGGTCGAAAGACTCTTATTTCTGTTTTGGTCCTAACTCATACCACATATTTTCGTGCACCTAGAGAGAGGGGTAATGGGGTCTAACCACTGCTATCCACTTTTACAGCTGGGTGGACTGGGACACCATCTGTAAACTGTTCTGTCCAAATACACTACCCGCCTTCGGTGGGTCTCAAACTGGCAACCGATAGATTACGAGTCGAGTACGTAAATCATTGGCAAACGGGCCAGACGGGTAGGTCGTCAGCCTCCGCGATTTGGCCATAGTCCGACCGATATCTACATTGACCCGGAAGTAGGGTTCAAAGTTTTTTTCTTGGCTGATTCTTGTAGCTAAGGTCTTCCCTAACAAGAATCTGACTGATGACATCTTGTCATCATTGAGCATTTTTAGAAAATCGAGGTGGCAGCCAGGGCTATTGGATGTTACGCTAATAGCTCGGCAGATCACTATGACAAACGTTTAAAAGGGTTTTTGTGGTTTAATTGCTGTTAAAGTTCGAGATTAAAAGTATATGACATAATAAATGCATACTATGACATTGGAAATGAGTATGGAAGTCAAGATGGTAGCCAAATAGAATAATTAAATGACATTCAAAGTACTTCTTCGGTAAGAATTTAAGGGCTTATTCAGAAAACATTTGTAAGTGCTTTTATGCTCGCTAAATATCAAGCTAAGGACAACTCTCATCTATTGTTACATTCATTCTTGATTTGAAGATGGCAGCCAGGAAAGAGAAGATTCTAAGTAACTTGTGTTTTACTCTGGGTTTTAGAATACATTTTGCACTAATCAATTAATTGTTTCAATGCCGATTTCAAAGTATTTTTAAAATCTGACGCCTCAAATGATAGATTATGAATATAATTCGAGATGGCAGCCAAAAGATTATCCCAAAAGAATGTTTTAGGTTGCAAAATTGAATTAGAGAATGATTCATTTAAAATATTGAAAATGTAAGTCATCTCTTTGAAATTAAAAAAGTTGCATATAACCATATATGTAGAATTATTGTGTTCTAAGATGGCAGCCAATATTGCATAAATGGGGTTTTACCGTTGTTTTTACATGTTTTGACAATCCAAATTATAAAATTAGAGAAATTAATACGTAGACAACTATTTGACATGAATTATCTGTTCCAGAAAGAGGAAAATGAAGCCAACAATATATCCTATAAACATAAATAACTAAATAGAAGTCTTACTTCACTTGTAGCATCATTACATATACCCATTAAGGTGAACAATACACACCACCTACGTTTCATGGTAATTGAAAATAAATAATATCTCGTTATAAACATAAATGTAGTTGTAACTGTTTCATGCTGAATCATCGATATACTGATAGATTTTTTTTCGAATATTTAAAAAAAAATACTTATTTTAATCGAATATAATTCTCTTTTTTATCCTTATTATTTATTTTTAAGTATGGATATGTTACGTTGCGCTTATTATCATTCATATTATTTTTACGATAACCATATAATTTCTAGAGTTTCTTTATACAATGTTCTGATATATTTATTGTATCCTACCTATTAAACCACATACATATCAGTATGTATAGTCATATATGTTTATCAGTGGAAAAGAAGTTGTTCCGCTAAGGTTTATTTAGCACTACAAAAAACTTTTAGTTGTAAATTTCAATTGCATGTTCACAACCATTCAACAGTGTATGTAAACATGATGATTGACTATGCTGCGTCTCATTGGTGAATTTGGGTAATGCTTGAAAAAATGCACTGCACTGCCTGGATTTGTATTTGCGACATCTTAACACATCGTTCAAACTTCGTGTATGTGGCAAATTACTAGCGCGCAGATTGACTAAAATGCTTATTTATGAACGAACATCACATCCTCAGAATCGCATTTGATTTATTCAAATCATCACCAAAAGTTGGAGATTCAGTGCGGATATAGCTGCGAAAGGATGTTAAAAGTGTTTGTTCAAAAACATCCCCTTGTCTGTTCGTATCTGCATTTTGTTGTCATTTGACATATTAAGATTTGGCAACAGTATTGTGGCTTTACTGTATGGATATAATTGTTTTCATAGTTTTGTTCATGTTAAAATTAAGAACTGATATTATTAATCAAAAGGAGCTGGCTCACACAATCGTGAACAAATTAAGCAAATGGAAAAAGTAACAATCAAAATAATACAAGATATATCTTTAATTCCCTGTCCAATTCAAAAGGATTGAACCAGGCAGTAAACAAAAATACACCTATTACAAGACTATGTCGGTAGACAGAACTAGCATATCTTTAGAGAGTGACCATTTTTGTCCATATTGTTAAAAACGAACTCACACACAATGAAGAACCACATGATATTTTTTGTATATTTATTTAATGCACAGGAACTTCAGATTCGAATATCAATAAGTAAGGATCTATAATAGACCATTTACTACACAATAATACATGTACTAAAGTAAACTCAGACGCGGATTAAGGTTTCTTAACCTAAGAATTATAAAGAAAAAGTTTAAAATGATAAGTCTTATAGTTGCAATGTATGTTCGGAAACCTTTACCACCATTCAATAAAGAGTAACATTACCACTTACTCAGTACAATACATTGGCGGCAACCACTTTGCAGAATAATTGCCGTAGTCTGAACATTTGATTTGAGTATATGCTATCGCTCATCATCTTTGATGTCTTTAATACCTACGCCTTGCCGTAAACCCCTTTGATGGTTCAAATCACATAGAATACTAGTAAGTAATTGTTAATTAGATTACTGTGAATGTTATGAAAAAAATAGAACTGAATACGAATCTCAGTAAATCCCCCAACATACTAACTTATGTTGAGATCATTGTAATTCTTTATGCTTAAAATGAATGCGATCTACAATGCGATATTTTCATTCTCTTAGAAACTGTACTTTTATTGACGTATATTTCTTTTCAAAAGCGCATTTAAATGAGCAAATTTAAGGGGATTCTTAAACACAGTGGTTATTTAGAAACCACATATAAACTATAATAATACAAATATGATTGGTCAACAAGTTCAACAAGTTTCAAATGAATTTCATAATAACTGGAAGAAAAAAAGCGAGGCTGCCACCCTGTAATACTTTACATCTGAATGTAGTAATCAAAAATCGGATATATTTTTGCTATAGAAAAATGTCATTATATGTATTCGCTTAATTCTTCTAACAAACTGAGATCTCGACTGCCAAACGGTATTTCTCTATATGATCATTATTTCTGTAACTTTCTCGGCCAACTGTTCGAAACTATAATACTTTCACCTGGTAAAAGGTGTCTATAGTCATGTAAGATTTAAATGATTAACTTATCTAAAAAGATTTTAATTGTATCCTTTACAAATATCCATTTACACCTTTATTTACACCAGTTTGTCCATTTGGCAACCATCTTGCCCACTATACTTAATTAAATCTTCATGTAGGTTGTTCATTACACCGAGAAACTTAGCATCTTACCAGTTAAATAAAGTTAAAAATTTAGCTTAATTGTTAAACAATAGTAGCAAGTACATGCATGATTTAAGTGGACTTGGCTGCCATCTCCACTTTTTCAAACCATTCCACGATGAAAATGTATTAGCATCTAGATTTTTAATAGGATAGGCTTTAGCTACTTGAAAAAGAGCTAACTGTAACATGCCTTGCAAGCTTTGAACATGAAATAAAAAGAATGTTTCCTTGCTACCATCTTCAAAGAGAGCATTTGCAAAACACTAGACGAGAGGTGTAACTAGTCAGATTAAGGGGATAAACCAGCTTAAACAAGTTCATTTAGAAAATCCTAAAACACAGTTCTTAGATTCTTTGATCTCGCATGGATCGAGAATACTTTAAAATCCACTTTAGATTTCGATTTGGCTGCCATATTGATTACCATACTCATATTTAATGTCACCTTATGCTTTTAGTTTGTTATATAGCTTCAGGTCAGTATCTTAGAAATAAATGACCACTCAAATAGGTTTTGTATTTCAAAGAGAGTGATCTACAGAGCCGTTGGCTTGAATTTTGTTAGTCCTGGCTGCCATCTCGATTTTTTCAAAATACTCAATGATGACAAGATGTCATCAACCGGATTCTGGTTGGGGAAGGCCTTAGCTACAAGAATCAGTCAAGAAAAAAAATTTTGAACCCTACTTCCAGGTTGAAGCAAAATATGCCATATTTCTGCCGGACTACTACATTAATGTTGAAAGTGACGTTTAACTTCATACAACAAACTTCCTAACAAAAAATATCTAAAAATAGCCTGTAAACATGTGACTGATATCCGTCACTTACCGTAGGGCTACTTATAGATGTGTGTGTTTTCATATCAACCTGTGACGGTCTTCAGTAATAGTGCAAAAAAGAGTTGTGATGTTTCAACCGCAATGTAAGGTGACGATCAACTATCAGATCATCCACTATTGAATGGGATTCGTTGATGATCAATATACTCAAACTTGGGTCGAGAAAATCAACGAATCGCCCAAACTAGATTACTATAAAAAGTTTAAAACAGAATTCATTCTTGAACCATATACAACTAACATAGTTAATTTAAAATTTCGTAAGTCTCTTACACAATTACGAATAAGCGCATAATTTAGAAATTGAAGCAGGACTATATAGTAATATTGAATGTCAAAATAGATTTTGCCAAGTATGTAAGAAGAATCAAGAAGAATCCAAGTACCATTTTCTCCTAATATATGAAAACTAAAGCATTATTCGACAAAATACCTAGGTCATGGCCTTCAATTGATAAGTTTTTGAGTATGTCCAGTTATTCTAAAAAGCAACAATAAACGTTTCAAATTTCTTAGTCGAAGCATCTTAAATAAAATGTAAGATTTTAGGTAAGGACTAATGGACAATTCTTCTGTCAAATGTTTAGGTTTTTACTATATGTTTACATTTTCTGACTAGAAAACAACCTTAATCACCCCTCGTGTTTAAGAGCGGAAAATCATTATTTTGAAACCATTTTATATTCAAGAAATATTTTTTGGCATGGTATTAAGCTAGAATTAAGATTATACCACATACAAATCCTTCATGCAAACGCGATTTTATTTAATTGATGAAAAGGTTGGCCCATATAAATGTCAAACGCACTATAATGGCCAATGTTTTTTGTAGCCGATTGTCTGAATAAAGTTGAGTTGAGTTTAGTTGAGTTAATCGAACAGTCTCATTAGTGCAGTTTACAACTGAGTGTAATTTGGACTTATTGAATGATTTCGGAATGATATTGAATGAGTGTTTGGAACAAGTTTTGATTGAAATTTAAAGGAAATAATTCCATATATATCAACCCTTTAAAAATAGACTTACTTTCCAAATCGCGTATCTTCACGTACCCATCAGACGTTTTAAAATCCAAATCATCAAAAACAAAATCAAAACAAAAAAAGCACGAAATAATTTGATTAATTCGAATAAGATGTTGATCGTTTTAAACGATTTTCATTAGTATCTAAAATTTCGGAATGTTTTTGAGTGATTTTATCGGTTGATTGAAAAGTATGATTGGAGCGCTGAGGGATAGATTTAGAATGTTTATGATCGCGCTGTGTGTCAACTACACGTTGTTACTAACTGTAAACACGTGGTTGATTGATACAGTCACGTTTTTTTTATAATTCAAAGTGATGTCAGTTAATGTTTATTACATAACTATAATATTTATGAAGTCAACGCGTGTCATTTTTAAAAGTAATATCCGTGGCTTAAACAATTTATACATCATAATGATACTCATTACGGCTATTACTTTTTTTTTATTTTTTGGTTGTAGGGAGGGCCGACTCAATTTTCTCCAGGGCAGGGCATTTTTCATCATGAAATCTTTGTACAACATTATCTCCTGAACCCTATTGAAAATGGGAATGATGCATTCCATTTTACAGGAAAAGGGGCCTTAATGACAATTTTCTTGTTTACACTCTACAGTCCACAAATATGGTCCAATCTTTATGAATATTGGTCAGCATGTTTTGTCAGGTCACAAGGATGAACCCTATTGAAAATGGGAAAGATCCATGCTTTATCTTGGGAAAAAGGAGCCTTGATCACTATTTTCTTGTTTACACTCTAGATGCCACAAATATGACCCAATCTTCTTGAAACTTGGTCAGCATTTTTGTCAGGTCACAAGGATGAACCCTATTGAAAATGGGAAGGACCCATGCCATATCTTGGGAAAATAAGCCTTGGTCACTTTTTTCTTGTTTACACTCTAGATGCCACAAACTATAAATGTGCAATTATGACTTTGGCTGGAAAATTTAATAATTATTAATTAAGATTAAGAAAAGAAGGTGGGCGATAAAGGTGGTCGTCTTGTTTACGTACTGATCAATTTCTCTATTTAAAAGAATGTTCAAAAACGAAAAACAATCCGTTTCCCAAAAAAATAAATGTAAACAAGAATTTTGCCCTGGTTGCTCACCTATGATTAACATCCGTAAATTAGTAGGTTTTCTATACATCAAAAAGTGCGTATAGAACCTCCAAAATAGCCAAAATACCTTGTCTTTTATGATTAATTCGCTCTTAAATTGCAAACGTATTTTAAATAAATTGATTAACAACTATTTTTATATTCATGCTTCATTGTTTAGGCCTAATTTTTTTAGGAAAAGAATTTTGAAATTGAAAACAAAAAAGATGGCGGTCATTCACCAGTCATATGATTGGTGAATTTTTGATTGACAGCTGCATTCAATTACAGTTAACAACATCTTGGAATTGATAATGTGAATGATTTTGGAATGACTTAGATATGACATTAAATGAGTGTGTGGAGCGAGTTTTGAGTGAATTTAATGGGAGGTTATCATATGTCGCAAATTTTGTTCAGGATGAACAAAATTAGTGATATTGATTACCTCCCTTTAATAAAAAATGCATACAAGTTTTATACATCGCTTCATATTTCTTCAAGAGCCATGAGACGCTAACAATTTAAATTATCTCAGTGAAATCGCAATTTATCTCTATCAAATTTTATTTAGAATGACGTTGTTGATTCTATATTTTTCAATGGGTTTGATCGTTTTTGAATGGTTTGAGTGAGTGTTTGGAATGAATGAATGGCACGCTGAGTGAGCGATTTAGAATGGTTTTGATTGAGGTGAATGTCAATTTCACGATGTAACTAACTGTACCAACCCGGATGTCCAGTCGGTTCCTGGAGTGGCCATCCATTCGTTGGTGTCCATTTGCATTCTGGGTCGCCAAGTTCGGCGCCGTTCTTAACGCCGTCCATGTCTGCGTCCTCTTCACAAACTTGTTTTGTCCAGTTTAAGCCATTTCTTTTCATCATCTGAAATGAATAAATGGGGCAAGTCACTTGATGAAGGAGCTTCTTCAAACCCTCAATGCAAGCGTGTATAAGGGCCTGTTTAACTTGACATCTTAGGGTCATTTTTTTGTGTATGTCAAAAATTCAAATTGCTTCTTTAGTAATAAATAAATATGGAAATCTACGATGCATCATCACATTGGAATCGTATTCTAAAGACGATTCCAATGAGATGTCGCAAGGCAGAATCTAAAAATGAATTAAAACACAAGGTATGATTTGTAATTTTGACTAAAGTTCAATTATTTTGTAAGAACTTTAGTAAAACAGGCCTCTGAAGCATGATAGAAGAATGGCGGTATCTTGATTTTTTAAGAGATGAAGCTATACTATTTTTTAATTTGATAATTTAATTTAATTTTGAAAAAGTTATGTCCAGTTTTGCTTTGTTTAATAAACATTGAATTTGAAAGTTAATGATTTGAAATTATTGCTTAGTAATATCAGCCCTATCTTCAAAACACAGGGATTGTTTCACCGGCATTGCATAAAAAATGATTTAATCCGTTAAAGGCGTTTCGATTCTTTTCACGCTGCATACAACATAGGATTTTAAAATTTAGAATTAAAACCTTTCTGTATTGATAATCCAATACGAAAACACTAAAAAATGGTAGAAATCGGTTGCTTTTCAAAAACTTTATTTTCATTTTAGTATACTTTTTATTTTCTGCTGATATGTTGTTTGGTAACGACGTTTTCTGCCCTTTTTGGAAACACGCGTTGTTTATGAAGCATAACACTTTATTCTGAATTTTAGGGTTCACCAGGCCGCGTTTTTAACGATGTTATTCAGAACAAAGTTTTGCTGACCCCTTTCATATTTTTTAGAAAAATCTATGCGCGATGTCATTAAGATGGACACTGTGTACAAGTATGTATGGTTTCATTCCCTTCACTTTGATTAGTCTGAGTCGTAATTAGACAATCTAACGTGCTTAAAATTGCGTCGTTTTTAATCCGTAGATTGGAAGGTTTAACCGTCTACTTTACAAAAATACTAATTTCCTTCATGTTTTATTTCACACAGATTTTGCCTTATTTACGTGTTCGCGAAACCGGACAAGACATGTGTTCATTAGTATACTAACATTGCGTCCAGGATGACAATACGGCGCAAACTGTTTACACATTAAATACCCTGCTTTGCCCTTTATCTTGCGCGCAAAGTTTGGTATAACTTGCAAACGGTTAACACTATTTTGTCATCTTGACGCAGGTTAGAGAACACTCTATGGATAAGGGGCTATATGTGATTAGGATTTATTTTCATACCACGAATTAAATTGCTCCTTATTTTTTGTCATATATTGCATCAAAAAATTATATTGATGTCTTATATAACTATTTTATGTGCAACCCTTTAAAATAAGCGTACTCGGAATTGTTTTTATTTGGGAAATTTTTTTCAGCAAATTAGAACAACAACAACAACAACAACTGAATAGTGTTATGTTATATAAAAGTGTCTATGGTTTGTTCGGAAACCTATTTAGGAATAAAATACTTAAAAATCGAGATATTGTCATGTGACTTAAATTTATATACAACATCGTGAAATATCTCGGGGAACTTTAGTTATCTTGCTTATACTATTATAATACCCCCGTTAGGAAAAATGCACACCTTTTCTTGATTTTCTATAAGACCCCATTCAGTGTGAAAGGTCACTTGTGAATTTCATGCCCAGATTTTGTCCCTGCACTAATTATATGATACGATATGACCTTTTAATGATTTTTGAACGAAGACTGAATGTATAATTAACTTTGATTGACAGCTATCAACGATGATACAGACATTATATTTTACGTAATATACACAGTAACTCTCTAACTCATGATACATTATATAGATGAATTGTGAAGTCAGATTTAACTAGACCGACTTCTTCAAATACAGATTTCGTTTTCTGGAAAGAATACTCGAAACTAGTTATCGTAGATTTCTTGCTTAATGATTCTTATTTAGCTCGATGTTTACACGCTGCGACAAATTACACGTACACGTGTGCACGGCGGGGAATCACGTGACACAAATTTACCGATGTATAGATGTAGGAGTAATTGTCCTGACTAAATTGGACAGACTGACCGACAGGCGGACAAACGGATGGACGAACGGACGGAAGTAAAAACACAGAAAGCTTATTGTGACGACCATGTCTTACTCACCGCAAACAGGATCGACAAAAATAAATGCAAGGGCGTATATACTGTTACGAACATTACGCAAGTGCGTACTAGAAATAAATCCTCTTTCGAAAAATGCTGTTAATGAATGATCATAACATTGAAAATACAGCTTATTGAAGCTGTGGTAACGATTCTTTTTTTATTATTCACCAACGCTTACATCATAGAAAGGGGGAGCGGACGGAGGATATTCATCTTTTGTTTCCACTTATCGCCTTTATCCTAGATATTCTTTGTTGGTCGCCTTTTGGGTGCGTATACATTTCAAAATCCTAGTTACGCCTTTGAAATGGACATAAATGTTAAACTTACTCATAAATACGCAGTAATATTTAAACCACGGTTAACATGATGGAGGATAAGTGACGATCAAATAAGGTATAAATGGATGCATCATAATGGTTTAGCGATAATAAATAAACAATTAAGGTAAATAATGATTAACCCGTCTAATATACAAATGTACACGTATATGTCAGACAGTTATTATTCGCATTTAATTACCACTGCATTATCTTATGCATTATTAGCCTGAATGATGAATTCTACATATTTCGAACATTAAACGATTATGCACACTGTCCAGAAAGGTTCGACAAGCCAGCACTGTGTTCAGGATGACAAACCTGTACACTCTGTTCGCGAATTATACCCCGCTTTGCATGTGCACTTTCATGCAAAGCAGGGTAAAAAAAGGCAAACAGTTTGCATCATTTTGTATTCCTCTGTACAGGGATGTACTCCATTCGGAACATCACTCGGCCATTTACGTAAACTGCAACAGACCTCGGATGTATGTAAGGCGGATGGGAATGAAACAAAATCGTGCATTTTTGTTAGGCGGAAACAGTGTAGAAAAAATAGCGCTGTAGATTAATATCTTTTACAGTAAATAAAGGCTGAAAAATCTTAATTTTTGAGAATGACGCATCATTCTCAAAAATTAAGATTTTTTCAGCCGTTATTTAAGAAACTAAAGATATTTATAATAGGATACGATGGTTTCACGTCAGTGACTTAAACGAGTAGCGTTGGCGACGTCGAATGTTTTCACTCACAGTTTAGAGGGCTAACGCGGTTGATCGTGATATTGGCCGAGTGGTGTTCCGAATGGGATGTACTCCTGCACTCGTTAAGTACAGTTGTCGCTCTGTAGAATGACACTGACTCACAATTTCCTTAGAATTGATCGCTGGAAGAATAGTTAGCGCTCGATTCTTGAGCGGCTATTTTTGAGTATGAGTGTAGCTGGACAGTTACTGTGTCGTTGCGCAGTACAAGCTTACAGACTTAACATTATGTTGAACAGGTCTACGATTATCGACCTATTGTTGTGAGACAAACAGTCGGAAAGGATGAGTGTCGCCGTCGAAGATCGAACTCGGGACCTCAAAACTACTATTTTTGTGATATTTGAAACCGAGTGTACTGACTTTCTATTCCCCCTCGAAAAGTCCCTGATGCATGAATTCACAAAAGAAGTGAATAAACATTCTTCCGTCAGAAAAAGTTTATATTTTAATGATGAAAACGAAAATGTGCGAAAGCAGGAGCAATGTAAAATGGCCGCTTAAAACTTTTTATCAGTGTATAGGTTCTAATGGGGAAAAAATTCAAAATATATATATTCAAAAGGGCGTGGAACAATAAAATTTAATTAGTGAATAAATCAAACTTGCCATGAATAAAACATTGAAGCAGTATAAAAATCCGTTCATACTAATGAACAGAGATCTTGAAATAAAAGAATAACCGTTCATATTCGGTGTAATTGTTAAGTCATTTGGAAGTGAAGCAAAGTGTCAAATGAATTATCTAAATGCGACATTTTCAATTTTAAACCCATTAGAAATTTATCATCTTGATAAGTGAAATTCCATTGGTCATTGTAACATATACAGAAGTTTTAACCTCAAAACTGGACCAATAAGATGATCTTACACTTATGCATCCCGGCATAACCCAATACCAGTTCTTATCCTATTTCCGACACCCACTTCCTGATTTCGACACCCAATTTCAACAAATGCACAATCCTCAGATATGTTTCATTCATTATAAAAAGCAATACAAAACACTTTTAACCCTTTATGGCGAAATATGCACTTATTTTGGTTTGGTATGGTGTACCATTTTTTAAACTTTTAAACTTAGAAAGGAGAACTTAATAGGAAACAAGAGGGCCTGTATCGCTCCACTGGCTTTAATAACCCCAGACTGTTACCCTACCACGCCCATATTTTGTGGATCAATCTATATTTCTTGAACAATTTAAGTAAAGGGTCAACCAAGGAACAATCATTCCATGTTTCATTAAAATCAGTCCCAATGGTTTGGGAGAAGAAGATTTTTTAAGATTTTAACGTGAAAAAAGTGCCCCGCCCTACCACTCTCATATTTGGGGTCAATCGAAATTTCTTGATCAATTTAAGAAGAGGGTCACCCCAGGATAATTTCTATTAAGTTTCTTTAAAATCCGTCCATTGACTTGGGAGGAGAAGATGTTTAAAGAAAAGGTTTACGCACGCACGGACGCACGGACGCACTAACGGACGCACGAAGGACACTCCGCCATGACAATAGCTCGCTGGCATTCGGCCTGATGAGCTAAAAAAATAACTGATTACAATACAATGAGTTTTCTGTTCGCCGCGTTTAATTCACCATCGGTAGAATCTGTTATTTTTTAAAAAAAAAAAAAAAAAAAAAAAAAAAAAACTCAAAGAATTATATGTAACATAGTATTTTCCCAACCTAACGTCTAAGACGGAGGCAAAAACTTAGATGAAATGTTATACAGAAATAGTAATTTGTTATTGAAAAAGGAGTTAAGGATAACATGTGATATGAGAATCGCTTAACATGAGACCCGAACATGTGCAAGAATGGAACATCGTTATACTATCGATCCATTTCAATTAAGGTTCATTTTGTTGTGAATATGTTTCATAAAAATAAACTTTTGAAATATTGATAGGCAGCAACAACCAGAATGCTTCGAATTCTAAATGTAAAATACGGCGGTTGCATGCTCGAAAGCGATCTAATCGATGTCTAATCACTATAATCGACAATCGTTCTAACTGAAGTCGTGGACAATTAGTCGTGTATAACTAACGAAGGCTGTACAGTACACTGTCACTGTCGAAAACCTGGTACAGTGTACAATAAAAACATCGTGAAATTGACAAGGTGAGTGATTTTGGACTGATTTTGGAATGAAACTGAATAAGTGTGTGGAGCGAGTTTTGAGCGAATTTAATGGGAGGTAATCCTTTATCGTAAATTATGTTCAGGATGAACAAAATTAGCGATATTGATTACCTGCCTTTAATAGAATATGCATACAAGTTCTATAAATAGCTTCCTATTTCTCCAAAAACCTTTGAGAAGCAAACGATTTGAATTGTGTAAGTGAAATCAAGATTCTTCTCTGTCAGAATTTATTTTGAATAATACTCTTTATTGTATATTTTTCAATTGGTTTGAACGTTTTTGAATGGTTTGAGTGAGTGTTTTGAATGAATGATTTGAGCGCTGAGTGAGCGATTTAGAATGCTTTAATTGGAATGAAAGTAAATTTCACGATGTTATTAACTGTAGTAAAAAAGTGCCAAGTGCAGAAGCATGCAAGATGGCGGACGTAAACAACGATAAAGTGTAAGTACATTTTCAATCTCAAAAATACAGGTTAATTTCACTGGTGGTGTTAAATAGACATTATGACCAACATGAAATATCCATTTATTTGTCCTGTTGATTTCTCGTGATGCATACCACACAACTTGGATTCAATCGATTAATGAGGGTAACTTGCAAAAACCGAAATTGAAGCGGTGATCGCAAGATTCACTCCAAGATATTGGATTCATTACAAATAAAATCACCAATGTCCAACGATCTTTCGTATTTCCCCCCCCCCTCCTCAATTATCCCGATGTTTTACAGCTCTGAAAAAGCATTGTCGAAAGGTATTTTCAGTTTTTGTAACGGACAACGGTCCAGCGTAGCAATAGGCCGTTTTTTTCCACTGGTACAGTGGAGATACAAATATTTTGAGGAGATTTTGAACCAGTGGAGATACATTTTTGGAAACTGTGTAGACACATGGTTTGGAACCGTGTAGAACAAGCACGACGTTGGTAAAAACGACTTTGTCGTCATGTTTTGAAAGTAGCCGAATTATTTTTTCGAAAAGTGAAATAAGGGAAATATCTAATACATGTATCCATTCTTGATAAGAGAACTAACGATGTACCGACTCGCCAATTACGGTTCAAAAAGTATGGAAGCATAAAAGAAGGTTTAAACATGAAATGACACTGGAGTAGTTCCATAGAAAAATAATTCTTTATCACTTTGAGATGAGAAAAATAAATGCTAGTCAACGAATAGATTTACTTTTTAAAATCTTAGAATGAGTTCACATTTGATATTTGTCTTGCGCATAGCCTTGTGTCATAATATGCTATTGACCAAATTCCCATTGCAACAATTACCACTTTTCCTGATAAAACATATTTAGTTAACATAATGTGAAAATGACATGTTACTAATGCGGTCAAGCGACTTAAATATAGGTAACACCACTTTTTTAATTAAGCCAGTTTAAATTATAATCATACGAGTTACGTACGAACTGTCCTCAACCGAAGCATAGTTGAAAAATATCCGTCGTGAGCCATCCTCGAACCCACGCGGACAAAAATATTCAAATATTAAGATTTAAAAGTCCAATGCTCTATCACCGAGCCAACGAAGATCTTCCCTGACGCAGGTGTCAGACATTGTATTTAATCCTACGAAGCTATGCAGGACAGTGGTGAGAGAGGTCTCCCATAACAAACTCCCCCTTTAAGGTCATCATATATTGATAACGATAAGCCAATGTGCTTCTTAACTAACCAAGTCGGTATAAAGCCGACATAAATGGCTCAATGGCCAATCTCAGACGAGCCCCCATGTTACGTAGGAACTGTCCTCAAGCGAAGCATATCTGAAAAATATCCGTCGTGAGTCATCCTCGAACCCACGCGGACAGCAATATTCAAATACACTCATTAAAACTCCTAAGCGGCTTATTGCTTGTTTGGACATATTTCATTAATACCGCATGGTTTCAACACGTTTTCTCTTGGATAGTGTTGGCAAGCCATTTATTAAGTCACCAAGAAAAAAGAAGCAAAAAAATCCAGCAAGAAATGTTTTAAAATTGAACGAACGTAGGTGAACCATCGATTCCAAAGTTAACATTGGTGGGTGGAGTATTTTCGACAATTCTTGATAAGTTAAGGAATGTGTAGAGAGTTGTGACATTTCTTTTATTTCTTAGAAGTCCACAGTCATTCTACCACGAATATTAGTACATAGAATTGATAGGATTTGCGTTTTTCAAGTGTCGAAAAATCAAAAATTCTCTAAAAATTGTCAAATTTGTGAGTTTTGAATTTGAGGGTAAAGGCACTTGATTCTGCCTCCAGGCCTTCCCGATGCATGATTTTACAAAGGAATTGGACAGACTGATGACTGAATGGTCCCTCTTTATAAATTCAAAGTTCATATTTCAAAATAATCACAGAAAGTATGGGAAAAACAGAAAAATGAGAGGTGGCCGCTTATAACTTTTGAGTAGTGTATTTTGGATTACTATTCCAATGCTCTATAACTGAGCCATCGAAGATCTTCCCTGACGCAGGTGTCAGACATTGTATTTAAATCTACGAAACTATGCAGGACAGTGGTGAGTGTGGTCTCTCGTAACATATGTTAATGGGTTAAGATTACTTTTCAGACCCAATTTTTCTTGAAACCGAAATATTTTTCTCGTGGCAAAATACCCAACGGTAAATGAAACGCGTTAGAAGGGAATTTGCAACAAATCGTAGGTGGCCGACCAAATGTCGTACATGTATATACAGCTTTCTTCAAGCTGTATATACGACATTTTGGTTGCCCAGCAAGGATCTCTTTCAGACTTACCTCTCCAAAGGCGTTTTTCCTGGTAACATGATAGGGTTCGCCATGACCAACAGCGTTCCAAATTCTGGCCGAAGCTCTAGCGTTCGCAGGTGGACAGGGGTGGGGAACTTTAAATCCATTAGGTAGTCGCGTTCTTAGATGTCCGAATCCAAAAGCATTTTCAAAAAACAAAAATAGTATCCAGATTTGAAGAATATTTCCAACCATATTTCACCTAGACATGAACCGAAACTGTCTCCTTTTTACCTTTCGTTCAGTTCAGTTAACCACGGCACGTAGATATAATTATACGTTCACAACGTCGAATGATTGACGAGGGGAATTAAAAACGTCAATTCACCGTACTAAACAACGTAAAGTAAACGGAAATAATGTAAAGACGCCCGTGAGTTTCTTGCTACAAAGGTAGAGTAATTATATCCAGGAATGAAAACAAACAAAACAACAACAGCAAAACAAAAAATAGCTTTAAGTGGCCGAAAATTTGCCATTTAAAACAAGACCATAGCAATCTTGTAACTAAAGTTCTATTTATTTCATTTTGATTACGGGACAGAGAAAGGATAAGGGACCTGGATTGTAAAACTTTTCTCGATCTCTACAGAGAATTTTCTTAATACATAATTTTAGATTTAAGATGTAATTCTAATTAAAACAATCATAAATATAAAAAAATCAAATAAAAAGGGGAAAGCATTTAATTGTAATTATTTTCATGTGTGGTACAGCAAAAGTTCTGATGTAACTTATTCAAAGTCAAGTCAAGTTAACTCAATTGAGTACGAAATAAGTAACCTAATTTTGGGCCCTATTTTTAGAAAGAGACTGCGCAGACTGACAAGGTTCAAACTGTTCGCACTTTATTACTTTTCTGAATCTAGAATAATCAATCTTCCTTCTTGTGAAAGGATTTTTGAAATGCGACCTCTGGTTGGCCTTTACTTGAACCAATCTCTTTTTCCAATATTTATTTCACCGAATTCTCAGATGGTCCCTTTCCCGCCTGACGGGTCACATTTGTAAAGTGTTACTACTGTAGAAAAGACAACCTACCAATTAATAATCTATTGCATTGTCATTGGTGAAATACCGCATAACGTGCTTGTAACTGTCAATCGTGGGGACGTTTGATCACGTAATAATGATGTGTACTCAAATCAACGGTGATCCATTCAGTCCTCGTAACTCAGACGTCAACGTTCAAAACGTAATGATTTGTGAGTGAATAAAGGGTGAACAATTAGACATCCCGATTATTTATACGTTGCCGCTTAAAACGTAATGACGATATGAATAAACTGCAAAGACGATGTGCCAATGCTAATTTTAAGTATGCAAAATTAGTGATAGAATTTTAAAATTGTATACGGTAGCTTTTACCCTGTATGGCCTTGTATTTAATTCATTACTTTTGAGATAAAGTTAGGAAATGACACAATAAGTAAATTAATAAATCAATCAGAGGTAGAGGGAAGTGGGTAATGTGTCTTTTTTAAATATTGTAGTTATATCGTGGCGACTGTTGCACCAATCTATTGCTCCCGGCTGTTTCTCATAGAAGAGCGTTGCGAAAATCTACCTCGAGAATAAGTTGGGCAAATATAGTGTGATCTATTATTTTGAAAATATCATCTGAGAATTATGAGAAAATAAGAACATTGAAAAAGGCGAATAAATTCGGCAGGGGGAAAACACATTGTACCTTATTATCATATAAGGATGACAATAAGTACCTCATAAAAGGTGCCCAAGACGCCTGCAGGATGGCCAAATTAGTAAACATACCGCAAAACTTTTTAAAAAGCAATAATTGAAAAGCTCTTGGTGATGCGGATGGGTGGGGTGACTGTTTTATTCAGAAGGAACGGTAAAAAAAAGTAAAAAAAAAAAAAAAAAACAAAAAAAAAAAAAAACAAAAAAAACACAAGATTTAGTTAATATGAAAAGGGTCAAATTGGACCACTCAGGGGCTGCTTAATAAATAAGAGTTAGTTACATCGTGAAATTGACATTCACCTCAATCAAAACCATTCTAAATCGCCCTCTCAACGCTCCATTCATTCACTCCAAACACTCACTCATACCATTCAAAAACGCTCAAAACCATTAGTTTAAACATATTTTATTGCCTCTATATTACATAATATGCAACACAATATTTACACAACAAATTCAAAAACAGGCAAAAGGGTCTGGCCACAAGTTCTGTCAACTTAGATTCAGCCATTCCCTTTTGGTTAACATACACATTTTGAAGCCTTTAATTTAATGCATAATTGATTTGATTAAAAATGAAGGGTTATCAAAGGCGACTCTGTTCCAGTCATGAAAGGGATCTCATGCGGGGCAATTTGTACATGTAATTTTGAAAAACTAGAAATTATAATGGTAACAATAGTAATAATAATAATGGTGTCTATAATGTTATTTCATAAATCCTATGTCGGTTCGGCCCATCGGCACTGGTGATTGAATCACGTGGTGTTTAATGATTGCACTTTGACACTACAAAAACCTTTTGGATTCTTTTATGTATTGCTGTACAGCTTTGAAAATTATTGAATTTTCTTCGACGTTAAGATCTCTAGACCCAAAGAGTAAAACGTTTGTATTAAGAGGGTGAAACTTACGAGTACTATGGAAAAGTTTGACTCTAGGAGTTATGTAGAGTGGACATTGGAAAAGGTAATGTTCGGGATCTTCTGGTGAATGTCCACAGCTACATGTAGAATCTGTAGAGATGTGATTTCTAAAGAGATGCGATTTTAAATCACTGCAATTATTACGGATTCTTGTGTGCAGTACGGAATATCTTCTTTCGCCTTCTAAGTAGTATTTTGGTACTAGTGAAGCATTAAACGTTTGCAAGATGCGCTTTTTAAAAAGGGATAATGATGTCAAACATTTTAAATGAGAAGGAAGCTCATTCCACAGTGATACTGCAGACGGTATAAAAGACTTCGCATACAGTTCAGTGCGACAAGTGATCATATCAATTTGATTGGCGTTCCGTAGTGCGTAGTCTGTTCTTGCATTCACTGGTAACGGAAAAATGTTTTGTAAATATTCAGGGGCAAGTCCATGTACTATCTTATAAATAAGAATTAATTTTTGATATTTTCGTCTGTCATCGAGAGTTAACCATCCTATTTCTCTATATATGTTACTGAGAGTAGTAGATCGAGTTACACCTGTCACTATTCTGGCAGCCTCGATTTGGATTTTTTCTAGGGTGTCCTTTTCGTTTTTCGTGCAGTTATCCCAGACTGAGGCAGCGTATTCTAAAATTGGTCGTAAAAATGAAATGTATATTTGGTTCAAGGATTCCCGTTTTAGTCTGAACTTAAGATGTCTCATTATTCCAAGTATTTTTGATGCAGAATTAGAAATGTTAATAATATGCTCATGCCACTTCCCGTTACTGCTGAATGTAAGCCCAAGGTGTTTATGATTGAATACATATTGAATGTGAATATTATCGAATATTAAGTTCGGGGGTTGATCGAAATTGTTACTGAAAAACATAGCAACTGTTTTAGAAGGATTGAAGTTAACAAGCCACTGTTTTGCCCATTGGGATATCATAAACAGATCATGATTTAAAATTCCTTGAGTGTCCGATACTCGTGAAGATGTACAAGCAAGTGATGTATCGTCAGCAAATAGCCTTGAAATACTTAAAAGATTATCTGAAATGTCATTGACATAGACTAAAAAGAGTAAAGGCCCAAGCACAGAACCTTGAGGCACACCAGCTTTAACTGACCTTGACCTTGACATAGCGGAGTTAACAATTACTGATTGTTTTCGATTATTGAGGTAATCTTCAAACCAATTAATGAGGGGACCAGTGATTCCTAGTTGCCGCAGTTTAAAAAGTAGACCTTTGTGCCAAACTCTATCAAATGCTTTAGATATATCACAAAATACCATACATACATGCTGTTTAGAATCTAAAGACGAGACTATTTGGTGATATATCTCGAGCAATTGATGTACAGTTGAATGACCATTAAGAAATCCTGACTGATTGCGAAATAGCAAATCATTAAAAAGAAGATAATTAAAGACTTGTTTATATACACACCTTTCCATCAATTTTCCTAAACAACTAAGTAGGGAAATTGGCCGATAGTTACAGACAAGGGATTTATCTCCCTTTTTAAAAAGTGGATTGATTATAGATTCTTTCCATTTATTCGGAAATATTTGGTCATTCAAAGATTTATTAAACAGTAGAAATAATGGGTATGAAATACTACTTTTTATATTTTTCAGCAGTTTGTGACTTATTAGATCTGGACCGGATGCTTTATTGACACTCAAAGAACCAATGATGCTTTCAATATCTTCAATTGATATTTGGAGGCTTTCTAGTCGGTTTTCAGTTTTTGTTACGAAGTCTGGAAGGTCCGTCTGTGAGTCATCCACATAGGAAATGGATGAAAAATATTCATTTAGACATTCGGCTTTGTCAAAGTCAGAACAATGTAAAATATCATTATTGTCTTCCGTTGTTCGGATAATAGGTATTGAGTTATTCGTTTTTCCAGAGTTGATCAATTTGCGTAGATATTTCCAATATTTTTGGGGACTTTCTGAACGGATGTTTGATAGGTTTTCGTCCATGTGGCTAAAATAACGTTGCTTGGCATATTTGATATAGTTATTAACTTTATTTCTAATATGTTTGTATTTGTCCCAGTCCGTAATGCGTCCTCGATCCATTGCTATTTTCTTTAGTCGGTCACGTTGTCTACTTAGGCGTCTTACTTCAGAGTCGTACCAAGGTTTATCATTAGGCCGAATAGTGATTTCTTTGGCGGGAATACATTTTGACATAAGATCTAAAAGTATGGTAGTAAATGTTTCACATGCGTCATTGATATTTAAGTTTTGTATGAAATTCCAGTTTTCTGTCCTTATCAAATTTTCAAGTTTGTTAAAGTCCGCTCTGTTGTAGTACCAAACCTTCCTTTTAGAACATATAATTGGCTCAAAATTGAAGTCTATCAAAAGTAGTGTGCCTTTATGGTCACTTATGTCAGAGTCAATGTCGATAGTGTCAGCGTGTTTTACTTTTATAGAATCAGTAACCAGTATAGGATCAATAAGACTGGAGGAGGTACTAGTAATACGTGTCGGTTTGGAAATAACGTTTGTCAAGGTATTTAAAGACATAACACTTGATAGATGAGTTTCGTGTTTGTCTAGTAAGTTTTGGTTCAGATCTCCAACAATGATAATATTTGGATTTGACTCGAGTGCTCTTTCTATGGATGTATTAAAACTGTCCCAGAATGAAACTGGTGTCCCTGGAGATCGATAAATGTTGCAAATGAGAAAGGAATTTGTTCGATATTTGACCTCAACCCAAATGGCATGTACTGTCGGGGACTCTAAGTCGGGTCTTCGTTTTGAAAAAAGCGAATTTGATACGTATGTTAGAAGCCCACCAGAATGAGAGTTACGGTCTAGTCTGTACATAGTACTGTTCTGTGAGTCGTAGGTCAGGTCACAGTTGTCAATCTTATGGTCAAGGTGGGTTTCTGTAAAACACATAATTTCAAAGTCTGAAAGATAGTCAGATACATATTCAAATTTATGACGTATACTTCGAATATTAAGATGAAATATTGATATGTTATTCGAATCTAAAAGAGTTGTCGTTTCGGGTCCAGGATTGGTCTCAATGTCACCAGATAAGATTAACAACAGCGATACTAAATATTGAAATATAGATAAAATGGCGATACCAATAGAATTCGCAAAATGTAGCAGGTATATAACACTAACTGGAAGTTTTGTAAGGAATTTATAGTGCCTTGAGCAACCTTTTGTTTTTGCATTAAACATTCCTATACTAACGCGCCAAGCAACAATATCTACACCTATGGCGGATCAAATAATTTACGCAAAGTTTACGTCAAAACCATTGAAAAATAAAGAATCATCAACATCATTCTAAATAAATTTTGATAAATATAAATCGCGATTTCACTTAGATAATTTAAATTGTAAGCGTCTCATAGGCTCTTGAACAAATATGAAGCGATGTATAAAACTTGTATACATTTTATTATTAAAGGGAGGTAATCAATATTGCTAATTTTGTTCATCCTGAACAAAATTTGCGATATATGATTACCTCCCATTAAATTCACTCAAAACTCGCTCCACACACTCATTCAATGTCATTCCTAAATCATTCAAATATCATTCAACTTGTTCATTTTACGATATTGTTAACTGTAACACAGTGTTGTCAAAATTCAGATATTATACACGGATTTCGAACATGACACTGTGGGTTTGTTAATTTGTCTTTGTTCTGAAATAGCTGTAAACTGCGACGAATCTGTGTGCTCTGGGAAATTCAATGTACATCATCTTGGAAAAATGACTATCCTATCTATTTCATACATTGTTCAATCTCTTGTCCCATTTCTAAAGAAGTTATATAAAAAATTCCGATCGGAAATTCGGGTGGTGTTAATGTTGCAGGTAGTAACATCGGGAAATTGACTGTCATTTCGATCAAAACCGTTCTCAATCGCTCACTCACGCTCCATTCATTCATTCCAAACACTCGCTCAAATCATTCAAAAACCATCCAAAATCACTAAAATGATATGATTAACAACTACATGTACGTTCAAAATAAAAAAGGAAAATAATATCTATAACCACGGAAACAAAGAAAACTTATCATAGAACCTGTATGCATGTTTTATAAAAGGGAGGTAATGAATATCACAAATTTTGTTCATCTTGAACAAAACTAGCTATATTAGATAACCTCCCTTAAATGTCACCCATAATCGCCGCACGCTCTTTTTCAATTTCATTCCAAAATCAACTTGTCAATTTCACGATGTTTAATACCGAGATATGTGATAAATCAAAGAATTAAGTTTACACACCACAGGCTCGCAAAGGTTTTAAAACACTGTAACAACATCATATGTATAAAACGTTTTCCCGGGGGGGGGGGAGCTTAGTTATTGGCATTGATAAGTCAGTTTACCAGAATGTCAATTGCTTAGCTCTACCTTGAGAAATTGAATGCAGACCTATATGTCGATTGCATTTAGTTTCAATGTAGACATGAATGGCGATTGAGAAAAAATTTGGAAGAAGACATGAACGTCGATTGCATACCTCTACAATGAAATAGTTTGAGTGAAGACCCGAATGTCGAAGGCAAAGCTCTAATTTGGAAAACACCGAATGACGATTACATAGCTATACCTTGAGAAAAATGAATGTAGTCCTGAGTGCAAGACCCTACAGAGAGGAAATTAAATGTAGACATTAATGTCGATTGCAAGGTTCTACATTAAGAAATTGTTTTCGTGTAGACTCGGATGTTGATTGTATATATGTACATTGAGAAAAGTTTGAATGTTAACCCGAATGTCGATTTCATACCTCTCGATTGAACAGGTTTGGATTTACACCTGAATAATGTTGATTGCTAAACTCCACACTGAAAATGTTTGAACGAAGACCTGGAAGTCGATGAGAGAAACGAATGCTGAACTGAATGTCGATTGCATAGCGCTACATTGATATTCAAATATTTTACCTGAATGTCGATTGGAGTGTTCATAGAGGCCTTCATTGGTCTACATAGAGTTCTACAAATGAAGAGATGCTATGGTCTCTACATTCAATGTAGACCTGAATGTTGATAGAAGTGCCAGCTTCACACACATAATTCGGTAAACGACGTATAGGACCTCTATCGGAAACACTATACAGTTAGCACCATCATGAAATTGACTTTCATCTCGATCAAAACCATTCCAAATCACTCGCTCAGCGTTCCATTCGTTCATTCCAAATACTGACTCAAACCATTCAAAAAAGCTCCAAACACACTGAAAAAAAGAGAGAAATCAACAACGTTACTCAAAATAAATAAAGTTGGAAAAAAAATCAAGATTTCATATACATATTTCAAATTGTAAGCGTCTGATTCCTGAAGAAATAGGAAGCTATTTATAGAACTAGTACGCATATTTTATTAAAGGGAGGTAATTATTTTCACTTATTTTGTTTATCCTGAACAAAATTAGTGAAATTGGATTATCTTCCATTAAATTCACTCAAAACTTGCTCAAAATTCTCATTCAAAAATCATTCAAAATTCATTCATCTTGTCAATTTCACGATGTTGTTAACTGTACTAATACAAATTGCTATGATTCATACTTGACAGAAATTTCAAATTGTACCATATACCAAGTCCGTACAGGAAGTTGATATTCGACGTGATATTCGTAGGACAAGAATTCGATAGGCGAAGTTTAGGGCCTCTATCTGATACCAAGTTTCAATTTGTTGTGATTCATAGTTGCTTGGAAAGAATGCAACGAACATTTTTGTTACGGACGGTCAGGTTAACCCTTTCCTGTTTGACAAAATTTTAGACTTGTCCAAATTCAAAGGTTTTGTAGACGAGAATTTGAAGTGGATTTAATTTGAAAAATAACCATTCAGTAGGGTAGAAAATAGTGTGGAAAAGAAGAAATTGCTTGTCAGAAGCAATTTCTTCTTTTTCACAATGTTTTCTCAATCATAAAATCACAGGCTCGTAAAAAGCAGGGATTAAACAGCAAAGGTTAAACCAGCACACCTCCCTCTCCTAAGTTAGGGTATAAAAATAGCAAATCAAAATCTTCCCTGCGACAGGAAAAAGAGCAAACTATCACACATTTTTATTTTTTTTTTTCAGTAATTTTTATTTCATTTATACATGAATTAATCAATGTAATTGTCTTTCAATAAAAAGTATGGAAATAAATACAAATGATTGTTTATTTACAATGCAAGTGAGTTAAATACTGTAAAAGTGGATATATTCGCGGGTCTAAATTTTGGCATTTTATATTTTTCTAGACATTACGTGCGTTTTTATTTAACCGAGATATCGAAGAGAAATATATGCATATAAATATATTACGTATTGCCCAATTCAGTTTGCCGAGATTTTAGAGAACTCTCTCTGCTGTGTCGGAGGAGAATATTCATAATTCACCCCATTCATCAACTTTGAAAGGTGTGAAAACGGATGTATCACTGTAAAAAGGTTTAAAATTATATTGGTTTGGTATTAATCTATATCACAGTCGATTTAGATGAAACATTAAGGTAGTGGAACCGTAAAAGTTAAGCAATGTATCGGAAGCAATGAACTTGAACAGTGTTAACCGAGGTTTCCGGTTAACATGGTGAAAGAACATGTGGTCCCAAATGTTGCGAAACTATTACGGTCCCACCACCTAAAAGAAAATCCTGTATATTCCTATGTCTATTAACGCAAAAGATTATTTTCACGTAAATGAGTCAAACGCGTAAAACGCGAATATTTCCGCCAAGCGAACATTTCCGGTTTTACAGGAAATAGTCAATTCAGAAATACTTAAACGTTTCTCCAAATAGTGCTCTTTTGAAATTCAAAACTTTCACCACTTTGAACATATATTATTTGGTTGCAGTAGGTTAACTTTCCATATACACTGACCTGAAAAGAAAAGAGTTAAGTTATCAGTAAAATCAATCCCTTATGAGAATTTTTGAATTATGTTCGGATTTGGGATATCCCAGATGGCGTCCTACAGTTAACAACATCGTGAAATTGACAAGGTGAATGCTTTTTTAATGATATTGGAATGAAATTGAATGAGTGTGTGGAGCGAGTTTTGAGTGAATTTACTGGGAGGTAATCCAATATCGCAAATCTTGTTCAGGTCGGACAAAATTAGCGATATTGATTACCTTCCTTTAGTAAAATATGCAAACAAGTTCTATAGCCAGCTTCCTATTTCTTCAAGAACCTATTAGACGCTTAGAATATGAATTATGTCAGTGAAATCGCGATGTTTCTCTATCCAAATTTATTTTGAATGGCGTTGTTGTTTCTATATTTTTCAATGGATTTGATCGTTTTAGAATGGTTTGATTGAGTGTTTGGAATGAACGAATGGATCTCTGAGTGAGCGATTCAGAATGGTTTTGATTGATGTGAATATCAATTTCCCGATGTTGTTAACTGTAACTTAGTTAATGGGCCTGTGCGTGAAACCACCGATTATAACTTTTTGTGCGTTGTGTAATAAGACTTGTCTTCATAAGATTCAGAAGCAAATAACTCGGACATAGTCAGTTAAATTTCATAACTTGCTCAGCTCGTTGGCAGAGTGGTTAGCGTGGAAGTCTCGTAATTTAATGGTTGACGGGTTCAAGCACTATCGGAGGCGAGTAGTGTATTTCGGCGGGACATTTTACAGACGCTGCCCCAGTCCACCCAGCTGTAAAAGTGGGTAGCAGTTGTTTGAATCCATTGCACCTCTCTATGTGCATGATAAGATTTGAGTGAGTTACAGTTAACAACATCGTGAAATTGACAAGACGAATGATTTTGGAATGATTTTGGAATGAAATTGAATGAGTGTGTGTAGTGAGTTTTGAGTGTAATTCAAGGGAGGTAATCCAGTATCGCTAATTTTGTTCAGGATGAACAAAATAAGCAATATGTATTACTTCCCTTTAATCAAATATACGTACTTTTCTGTTTGTGGTCGTCGCTTACCAATCAGGCACTTTAAAATCCACATCAGCCAAAAAAATTGTAGAATAATTTAATCGATATGAATTAAATATTGATCGATTTTAAACGAGTTCGAAATATTTTTATACCTTTCGGAGCGTTTTTGATCGATTTGAGTGAGTGGTTGGAATGAATGAATGGAGCGCTGAGAGAATTGTTTAGAATGATATTGATCGGAATGAGTGTCAATTTCACGATGTTTTTAACTGTATGACCACGATGGAAATAAGAGTATTTCGACCCTATATCGAGTTATTCTCGAGTAAAAAAGGGAATACGATGACTTTCGAATTTGAATCAAAGGGAATGCTTATCTTCTTACAATAAAAAATGGTATTTATGGTTTTTAAACATATCGGAAAATTAAAAAAGGATGGGCAAATCTGTAAAAAATGTTTTGGTAGTTTTTTTGTCCTTTGAAAATACATAAATAAGTGTTGTTTTTCAACTTAAAAAACATATTATGCAAACGTAACTGATCAAAGATAAATTTAGATGACATCATTGTGTAAATGTCTGAAGTCTGTCAAAAAGTGATATGTTTCAGAGCTTAAAAGATAAATCTAATAGTTAACAAGAGCACCGCAAGCGGGTGCCAACGCTCGGCTGTGTATTATATCTTAGGCAAATGCAAATATATGAACTTGGTACCTACAGAAAGGTCTTGCCCCAAGCAATGATCATGTGAAATATGAAGGCTCTATGACTTACCATTCAAAAGTTATGACCAGGTTTAATTTTTTTTAAGGAAATTTGACCTTGAAAAACGACCTTGACCTTAAGTGATGACATTTAACTTGGTACCTACAGGAAGGTCTTGTCCCAAGCAATGATCATGTGAAATATGAAGGCTCTATGACTTACCATTTAAAGTTATGACCAAGATTAATTTTTTAAGGAAATTTGACCTTGAAAAATGACCTTGACCTTGAGAGATGACATTGATCTTGGTACCTACAGAAAGGTCTTGTCCCAAGCAATGATCATGTGAAATATGAAGGCTCTATGACTTACCATTTAAAGTTATGACCAAGATTAATTTTTTAAGGAAATTTGACCTTGAAAAATGACCTTGACCTTGAGAGATGACATTGATCTTGGTACCTACAGAAAGGTCTTGTCCCAAGCAATGATCATGTGAAATATGAAGGCTCTATGACTTACCATTTAAAGTTATGACCAAGATTAATTTTTTAAGGAAATTTGACCTTGAAAAATGACCTTGACCTTAAGTGATGACATTGATCTTGGTACCTACAGAAAGGTCTTGTCCCAAGCAATGATCATGTGAAATATGAAGGCTCTATGTCTTACCATTCAAACCATATGAGCATGGTTAAAGTTAGTCACGCCAACGCCAACAACAACGCGAACGCCGCCAAGGTGATCATAATACCTCAGGTTTTCTTCGAAAACAGCCGAGCTAAAAAATAGGCCAAATTTCAAATCTTGTCTCCAAATCTTGGCTAATGCGTTATGATCCGACAAAGAAGTGGACGCCGCCTGTCGCCACTAATGATTCCATAACACGCCCCGTCTTTCGGCGGGCGTACATAAAAAATAATAAAAACAAAATAAAACATAAACGCGAAAACTTCAAAACTTTTGCGTGATAATTATTTCAGAAAATCTTGCAAGAAGTTAGTTAAGTGGGCAGAAAAGAGGTTGGTCCCTAAATGACGTCAGGACGTCATCTGAAGGTGCGTCAAACTCCTTTTTAATGCGTTTGGGTTAATCTCGGCTTTCCATAGACACATCTCAACAATTAGAGTGAGATACAAGGAAACACGATAATTTAACATAACATAACATAACATAACATAACATAGTTTTATTACGTATTTAGGCCTCCGGCCCATTATACAAATACATATTAATTACAACAATGTTTTACATGAGTGATAATTATTGAAACAAATTGTCTTAAGTGGCATGTTCATTTATCTATAACATGTAGGTAGATAAAGGATATTAAACGCACATGATCATAACAGCAATCATACTAATTCTGTTATACATGTACCTGTAATAACTCAGTGTTCGAACCAGATTCTGTTTTTCGTTTGAAAGCTTCTGCTAGAAATTTTGCAAGTTTTTTTATATTAAAATCTCTGTTATCTGACATAATTCTATAAAACAAATTACTTGACGGATAATCATTTTTCCATTCGTTCACAAAATAGATGTCTCTTAAATCGTCATACAAAGGGCAATTGAGTAAAAATTGGAATTCATCTTCAATTACATATGCATTACGCTTTAAGCACCAACCACAAAATCTAAACTCATAGTCTATATTATTATGTCTTCCTACTTCTACGTTTAAAGAATAGCTGGAGCATCGAAAATTGGATAGTGCTCGTCGATTTAAGTATAGCATTTCGACTACAAGATATCTCTCGACGTCAAGCATTGAGTAAAAATGTTTATAATGTTTTGCTTTTGAGGAATTGTTGATTTTGTCTGACATTAATTGAAATGAACAAACGAATGTTTTGTGACCTTAAATTAGCCAATTTATGTGATTATTGGCCACCGGCCTTTACTTTTACATTGAACATTACCAATATAACTTATGAAGAGTACAACCAAGATGGAAAACAGTATCACGGCAAACTGGTGTACTCAAAGTATCGACTCGGATTACTGTATGTTGCATGAAGTAATCTTCCTATTGATTTTCTTATTTTATTGGTTATGCTTGGTTATATTAACTGAAAGTATGTCATTATTCTCTAAACAATATAAATTTCTTTTTTCAAATGCATAATATGTATACAAGTTGCAACATTTAATATCTCCTTTCCACCAGTTTTAGTTAAAAGCAAATTGAATTTATTGAAATTAGGATAAGTAATATACTTTATGCAAATACCAGCCCGATTGGCTCAGTTGGTAGAGCACCGAACTTCAAAACCATTGAAGTTCGACCGC
This sequence comes from Fragum whitleyi, assembly GCA_948146395.1. Lineage (NCBI taxonomy): Eukaryota > Metazoa > Mollusca > Bivalvia > Cardiida > Cardiidae > Fragum > Fragum whitleyi. The sequence continues at coordinate 1,774,579 of OX411545.1, read as the reverse complement.
GTGGGTTCGATTCCCGGGCTGGTACACTAACAAAACTAATCGTCTTTCGGATGAGACGTTAAACCGAGGCCCCGTGAGACGGTGCTTTACGCCGAGCACGTGAAAGAACCATGGCGGATCTCAGCAGTAGTTTCGTCATGTATCCTTGCACTATCCCCCGTAAAAACTAACCGTCTTCTGGGGGCGTCGCTCATATGGGCATGTGCTACGGTAGCGACGATAAATAAACGGAAATACACACACCTTTATGCAAATATTTCTTTCTTAATTCGTCATATTTGCAAAGATATCAATATATCAAGATATAACTCATTTTCTGTATAATTCAAAATTGGTTTTATATCCAATGTTTAATTTAAGAATGTTACGAGATCAATATTTGACATGTTAGTCATCCCGTCTGTTCGCTTGCTGTTTATAGATCTAGAGAACCCAAACAAATGACACCGTTCAACTTCATAAAAAATTACCCGCTTAAATTCCTCACATAGTTTTACATCGATTGGGAAACAAGTTCTTACAACTTAGATTAATCCCTCTCGATTCTGCTTCCTAGAAAATTCACCAGTACTCGCGCCGAAAGTGTGGACCAATGAAAGAACCAAAATCGAAAGCCGCTCCCGGCAATCGAACTCAGGACCTTTGGGACAAGAGGTCGACGCTCTACCTCTATACCACGGACACCACGTTTTAATAAATCATATGCCGTGGGTAATCGACTTGTCAAGGCGATTCAGATGATTACCGACAACATAAGGTTGCAAGGAGACTGGCTTTACCTACTCTTATCTGTACCTCTGAAATGTCTAAAGCTACTCACTTAATGCCAATCCCTCTTTTCACAAATAAAATTATTATAGCTCCGACACCAAACGGTGGCCCATTTATATCCGTTCTTCTTCGTAGCAATGGCACAGCGATCTCGAATGCCTGAGGACGGCATGTTGGCGGCCCAGTTTGTAAAGTGTGGACCAACGTCAATCCAGAAGTTGTCTGCAAGGGAAAAGCAGTAATATGTAGATATTTCCATTTATCACCAGATATCAAATAACTATAGAAATCAAGGCACTGAAAGTACAGATGGATAACATTTCTGATGGCATTTTAGGGTGATGTATTGAATTCGTTGAGAAAAGGGAAATTATACATGTAAAAAAAGGGACAAAAATATCAGTAATTCTCACTGAAAATGTGTTTAGCATGTCGAATTTGTTCTCAAATATAACAATGTAAATGAAAAAAGGAAGACTACTTTAAAGGAAACATACTGTGTTTTTGTTTGGGTTTTGCTGTTTTTTAGCTCACCTGAGCACGAAGTGCTCAAGGGAGCTATTGTGATCGATCGTTGTCCGGCGTCCGTCTGTCCATCTGTCCGTCTGTCCGTCTGTCCGTCACGGCGTCAACTTTTTCTTTAAACGACATCTCCTCCTAAACTTATGGGTCAAAATCAACCAAACTTGGCAGAAATATTCCTTGGGTGGTCCCTTATGAAAATTGCTCAAATGGAAAGGATCCGTGCCATATCACAGGAAAAGGGGCCTTAATGACAAATTTCTTGTTTTCACTCTAGAAGCCACAAATATGGTCCAATCTTCATGAAACTTTGTCAGAATGTTTGTTAGGTCATGAATATGAAGTCTATTGAAAATGGAAAGGATCCGTGCCATTTCACAGAAAAAGCTGCCTTAATGACAATTTTGTCAACAATATCTTTAAACGACATCTCCTCCTAAACTTATTGGTTAAAATCAACCAAACTTTGCAGAAATATTCCTTGGGTGATCCCTTATGAAAATTGCTCAAATGGAAAGGATCCGTGCCATATCAGGGGAAAAGGGGCCTTAATGACAAATTTCTTGTTTTCACTCTAGAAGCCACAAATATGGTCCAATCTTCATGAAACTTGGTCAAAATGTTTGTTAGGTCATGAGGATGAAGTCTATTGAAAATGGAAAGGATCCGTGTCATTTCACAGAAAAAGCCGCCTTAATGGCAATTTTGTCCACAATATATTTAAACGACATCTCCTCCTAAACTTACTGGTTAAAATCAACCAAACTTTGCAGAAATATTCCTTGGTTGGTCCCTTATGAAAATTGCTCAAATGGAAAGGATCCGTGCCATATCACGGGAAAAGGGGCCTTAATGACAAATTTCTTGTTTTCACTCTAGAAGCCACAAATGCGGTCCAATCTTCATGAAACTTGGTCAGAATGTTTGTTAGGTCATGAGGATGAAGTCTATTGAAAATGGAAAGGATCCGTGCCATTTCACAGAAAAAGCCGCCTAAATGACAATTTTGTCAACAATATCTTTAAACGACATCTCCTCCTAAACATATGGGTTAAAATCAACCAAACTTGGCAGAAATATTCCTTGGGTGGTCCCTTATGAAAATTGGTCAAATGGAAAGGATCCGTGCCATATCACGGGAAAAGGGGCCTTAATGACAAATTTCTTGTTTTCACTCTAGAAGCCACAAATATGGTCCAATCTTCATGAAACTTGGTCAGAATGTTTGTTAGGTCATGAAGATGAAGTCTATTGAAAATGGGAAGGATCCATGCCATAACACGGAAAAAGGCGCCTTAATGACAATTTTGTCAACAATATCTTTAAACGACATCTCCTCCTAAACTTATTGGTCAAAATCAACCAAACTTGGCAGAAATATTCCTTGGGTGGTCCCTTATGAAAATTGCTCAAATAGAAAGGATCCGTGCTATATCACGGGAAAAGGGGCCTTAATGACAAATTTCTTGTTAACACTCTTGAAGCCACAAATATGGTCCAATCTTCATGAAACTTGGTCAGAATGTTTGTTAGGTCATGAGGATGAAGTCTATAGAAAATGGGAAGGATCCATGCCATATCACGGAAAAAGGGGCCTTAATGACAATTTTGTCAACAATATCTTTAAACGACATCTCCTCCTAAACTTATGGGTCAAAATCAACCAAACTTTGCAGAAATATTCCTTGGGTTGTCCCTTATGAAAATTGCTCAAATGAAAGGATATGTGCCATATCACGGGAAAAGGGGCCTTAATGACAAAATTCTTGTTTAGACTCTAGAAGCCACAAATATGGTCCAATTTTCATGAAACTTGGTCAGAATGTTTGTTAGGTCATGAGGATGAAGTCTATTGAAAATGGGAAGGATTGGGGCCTTATCACAGGAAAAGGCATCTTGATGACAATTTTTTTGTTTACTCTCTAGAAGCCACAAATATGGTCCAATCATCATGAAACTTTGTCAGAATGTTTGTTATGTCATGAGGATGAACTCATTTGAAAATGGGAAGTATACGTGCCATATCACGGGAAAAGAGGCCTTAATGACAATTTCCTCGTAAGAGCTCCAAACGCCACAAATATAGTCCAATCTTCATGAAACTTGATCAAAATGTTTGCCAGGTCACAAGAATGAACTCTGTTGAAAATGGGAAGGTTCATGCCATATCATAGGAAATGGAGTCTTAATGATAATTTACTTGAAATATCAGGTGAGCGATTTAGGGCCCTCAGGGTCCTCTTGTTTTATCTACATTTCGGTTCATAATACAACGGAATTTTTACATCATTTGCTGAATATTTTGGTTCTTTTTTTTCAATAATTATATGCTCCGCGTGGCAGCGTTGTGCATCTTAAATGTCGTAAATTCAGCTGGTATTTAAAACTGTTCAAGTCTAATGTCACGATCTTTATTACAATATTCTTTCATTAAAATGTATATCATTGTTTAGTTTGTTTGGGTCCTTTAATCACACCGTACAACCGGTAGCGGCGATGACAGGAGAGTCAACTATGACAGCATCGGAACATTATGCCGAAGAGACGGTAGGTCAAATAAATGTATTCGTGTAAATAGACGATTGAAGCTCTGGTATTCTAAAGCAGATAAATGATATTGTAAGTGTTCAGCGCTTCTATAGAATAAATCTTTACTCACATCCATCCAAAATAAGGCCACAATCATTGATTAATTCGGAGGTTTCCCATGAAAAGTTACGAAAGTTGACTCTTTGCTCTCATATTTCGCCTATCTCTCAATAAATGCTATTTTAACTTGTACACAGCTGAAGTCTAATCATCCGCTGATATTTCTTCCGAATTTGAAGCCATTATTAAAAAAAAAAAAAACCAAAAAAAAAAAAAAAAAAACACACACACAGCGGGTCCCAAAAGACGACAAGTATTAAAACAAGAGGGCCGTTGGCCCTGGGTCCGCTCACCTGAGAAAAAAGCTTCATTACCTAGGAATGTCCATGCAACCACAGAGAGATTTTCACTTATTCAATCAGATAACATTTGAAATAATCCTCCCCCCCCCCTCTGCTCCTCCCCTGGTCATTATTTATTTAAGCTTTTTTCATAAAAGGTCTGTGATCAGCTAATCTATGCCAGATATACAGGCTGAGTCTGAGACTTTTAAAGTTTTCTTTAATGAGTTGATTAATCCATGTCAAATATAAAGGCTGTAGGGATTCAAAATTCTCAACAAAGCACTCCCTCCTCCCCCAAGATGCTCTGCACCTGGTGAATCTACAGTCATGATTTTAGCTAATTCAATTAATGTCGATATGCTGATCATCCATACCAATCTGTAGGACTCCTGGTTCATTAGAAGAAGTTTAAAGATTTCAAAAATGGTCCAAAGTACTACCCCCTCCCCAAGACACTCAGCACCTGGTGACCGTACAGTCATGATTTTAGCTATTTTTATAAAGGTCCATATGCTGATCATCCATGCCAATATTCAAATCTGTCGGGCTCCTGGTTCAGAAGAAGAAGAAGGTTAAAGATTACAAAAATTTCACAAAAGTACTTGCCCCTCCCCCCTGGTGCTCCACACCTGGTGGCCCAACAGATATGATTTTAGCTATTTTTATTAAGGTCTATGAGCTGATCATCCATGCCAAATTTCAAGACTGTAGGGCTGCTTGTTCAGAAGAAGATGAATTTTAAAGATTTTCTTAAATTTTTAACTTTGGTTGCCATAGCAACCAGAGTTTTTCACCGTTTTCAATTCCTTTAGAAATTCTTAAAGGGGATCACCTAAGACACATTTCTGTCAAGTTTAGTTAAAATTTGCCAAGTAGTTGTTGACGGACGACGGACGAGTGACGACGGACGACGGACGACGCATGGACGCCGGACAAAAGGTGATCACAATAGCCCACTTGAGCAGGTTGTGCTCAGGTGAGCTAAAAACGTTGCCTCTGTAGACAGTTAGAATTTCACGGGGTTGACGTAGACGACAGAACTGAATTATTTGTGATTGCCGATGTCGACAGACCCATATTCTGATTCTCGCATAAATATGATCATTTTTGGTGTCGTATTTTTTTTCATTTTACACATCACAACAATTAAGATCGACATACGCTGTAATTACATGGATTTGATCTCAATCCGAAGTTTGCACAGTATTATGAAAGAACGATTATCTGATACCATTGTGTAAAAGGAATACATGAAGAAAAAAGATATATGTAGGTAGGTATCTTGTATGGCTAATAGATTGTCCAAATAAAATCGTAGTTAAACTGCTATTGCTCCTACCAATTGGTGGATAATCCTTTATCTTAGAGGGTATGAGATGGAAGCTAGGTACGGATGTAGACTAATAATATCAGAAATTAATGTTTAGGTGCTCCAGTCCATAGGCGATTGATTCACAATCCAAATTTCGTCTCCAAGGTTATCATTTTTAACATGTGTGACAAAACTCGGATTGCGAATTAATTGCCAGTGTTCCAGCCGCTGCGATTTTACAGACATATTGTTTGTAGCGGCGTTCATGCCTTTTTTTTCAAAAAAGCCTTTTTTTTCAAAAAAAAAAAAAAAAAAAAAGGCACTAGAAAGGTTGTACATTAAAAACCTGTGTCGAATAATTCTTGAAACCCGTCTCGAGACTGAATGTCGCATTTTGAAAATTTATTTAAAATCAGATTGTTTAAGTTTGTGTATCAATTACACGAATCCTACACAACACTTTACGCGTAGATAGGTAGGGACCTGTTATGCTTTACAGGTCTGGTGAGTAACCAAAGCAGCTCGCAGTCACAGATACAGTTAGTTACATGGTGAAAATGACATTTACCTCAATCAAAACCATTCTAAATCGCTCACTCAGCGCTCCATTAATTCATTTCAAACACTCACTTAAACCATTCAAAAAACGCTCAAACCCATTTAAAAATATAGAATATCAAACGTCATTCAGAATAGATTTTTGATTGAGAAAAATCGTAACTTTACTAACATAATTCAAAATTATTAACGCCGCATAGGTTCTTGAAGAAATAGCAAGCCATGTTTAAAATTTGCATGTATTTTTTATTAAAGGGAGGTAATCAATATCGGAAATTTTGTTCATCTTGAACAAAATTTACGATATAGGATTACCTCCCATTAAATTCACTCAAAACTCGCTCCACACACTCATTCAATTTCATTTCTAAATCATTCCCAAATCATTCATCTTGTCAATTTCACGATGTTGTTAACGGTATTCAGATATATCCTTTGATCACAAACCGTCAAAATACAACATTACCAGATTTTTACTTCTTTTAAAAGGGTTCTACGCTGCTTACAACAATCGTTCAGTTACAGCGCGCGTCTGAGGCACCTAACAATGGATTCCTAGTATTTCTCACACCAGTACTACCGATAAGCATAAAACCCATCCGCCTTACATACATCCGAGGTCTGTTGAGGTTTACGGAAATGACCGAGTGATGTTCCGAATGGTGACGTAGGTTGACACCCCTGGTAAACAGAACGTCCACGTGCACTCGAACTTAACGGTTGGATTCTGGGGGAATTTACCTAAAATACATTGTAATACCATTGAGGGATATACCACACATCTATGGTAAGGTGACCCAGTCTCCTTGATTTGACTTAACGATTGTAAAACGATATTCAAAGAATTACAAGATCTGTTTGTGAAACACGAATGCCCCCGTTACAGCATTTTTTTAATGTTGACCCTGACAGACAACCTGAAACCTTGTAACATGATCTGGACCCCGAAATCTACGGGTGCACATCGCCGAGATCTTCATCGTGCAAATTATGAGAAGGGAATCTAAAATAGGCTTAAATGAACTGAACATGTTAAGTTTTAACTAAAATTTTAAAGTAGTTTGACCTTGATAGACGACCTTGATTTTGTCAAATGATTTTTACCTTGATATCTACAGATGTACATTATTGAGATCTATCATCATGCCAAATATGAGGCTTCTATATTAAAAAGCATAGGAAATATTAGCAATGTTAAGTTTTTTGTTTAAGTTTTCGAGTTATTTGAGATGACCTTCACCTTGTCACGTGATCTTGACTTTGGTATCAGCAGATGCGTTTCATCGAGATCTATAATCATGCCAAATATGATGCATATATCTTGAAAAGGCTTAAAAATATCGGCTATGTTTAGTTTTCTGGGTAAGTCTGCAGACAGACAGATCGAGAGACGGACGGACGGACAACGGTAAAAAAAATTCCCCCGATCTTTCGATGCGGGGGGCACTGTAAGTTACCTCGACAACCTGAAATGTGTTGATTCAAAAAATCACTCTCCTTTTTCGAATTTATAATCACAAGTCTAGCGCCGAAACTGTTACACCTTGCCTGAAATACAGTAAAACTTGTGTTAAGCGACCACCTAAGGGATAACCAAAAAGCGATCGTTTATGGGAATGATCGCTTAATACAAAATATTATAATGAATGTGACAGTTCATTTTGATCGCATTGATAGATTGTCGGCCAAGTCGTTCTGAATCCTATGATGTTTAAACCCATTAGAATCGTCTTATTGAGACAATTCTAATGGGTTCAAACAACATAAGATTCAACAATAACCAATTTTTCGTTAAGAATGTCCCCCTTTTTAGAGACTTTGCTTACAGTGAAGGGTCTTTTTATGGTCGTCGCTTAATAAAATTGGTCGCTTAATACACGTGGTCTCTCGAGCAATATTGACTGTATATGAATCATAAGAACCTATTTAGAAACGCCGGCTCTGCGTTCAAGATGAAAGCGTTGTACAAGTTTCTAGAAATTACTGGTATAATCGCTAGCGTCTTTTCATTATGCATGGCAAGTTTATCAGGTTGTACTGACTGACAAATTATTAAAATATGTCCGAATAAATTAGACCATCTGGTATCTCGTGTAAGTCTTTGCTGTATTTTTTTCTTTGTCTCATATATTCAAATCAATTTTTTGAATATTCTACCGTCTTTCTATTTTACTTAGATTATTTAATCCTGGATTTTCCATTTTATTTTTAGTATCTGAAACACTCCATTCAATATCTTAAAGAGGGAGTGGCGTAACGTCACAAATGTTTTGATTATTTATTCAAGGTGTATGCGATTAATATACTGAGCGACTTTAAAAACGCAATTCTTAAAAACGTCACTCAAATTCAAATATTAGTGAATAGACTCGCACTGAAATATACTTAATTTGTTACTTTAACAAGGTACCTTTAGTCAAACATCAATGTTATTTTGAAACATTCTCTTGTATTCCCAATACGGGGATACTTTAAGCATACCCATGAAAGTTGAAATTTCTCCATTGCCCTTCTGCTTGAACGATATTTTCTTTTCAAATGAAACAAAAGCCAAACAAATTTCAGAGTTTGGTTGAATGAATCAAGAGGTCAAACAAATGATGAATACTGCGTTTAAGCACGTTTGGTGCAAAGACGACACCAAAATGTCGTCCTTTTTACCAGAAATGACGTCACTTACATGCTTTTCCATTCAATTCGTAGAACCACAAAAGTTGTTCAGGTGAATACGGTCTTGGCAAACAAAGTCTGTTCACGCTTTTAACCCCTTACCAGACAACTCGTTTAGAATTGAGATGCCATTTAAAGCGTGTTTACGGCATGTCACTAGCGTCATTTTAACACTTTAAGTCTTCTGAAACTCCTTTTTGGCAAGGTCCTACCATGCAAATGTTTAAATATTGAATGAATCGATCAATAATTTTTGTCTAATCGAGGTTAACGATGTTCCGAGTCTAAGGAACACTTTCCCTTTTGACTTACTCAATTAAGAGAACATTCTTTGCAAAGTGAGTGAGTTGATTTCACTTCTTTTAACGGTTTTTGAAATGTCTATCGTTGATTACCCTAAACTTCTGATTTGTTAAATCAATCAACCATGAAAAGTGCAATGATAAAGAAAGAGTGAACAGTAGATTGCTATGTCGAAACTTACCAAAGCGCCAAATCAAATCAAGATTAAGTCGATTCAACAGAGGATCTTGTTTGTATGATTTCAGCTAAATTTAGTTGAACCAAATCTATTTTTGAACTCAAATTTCAAATTTACTTTGTTGCGTTTTTAAAGTCGCTCAGTATATAATCATTCATGGAAACGACGTTGCCCTAGCGCATTGTCCCAGGGGGAATGCAAGGAGAGAAGCGTAATGGTTTATTTCTGTGCTCAGAGGATGTCTTATATCTAGTTACCCAGAACAGGTAACGAGGAAGTTAGCCAAATAGAGGACAAATGTTTTAAACAGATTTTGAGGTGAAAATGAGCCCTGCACTGGCACGCATTCATTCGGGGGGTAGGAGGGAATGGGGAGATCGAAACATCTTGATTATTTACGCCAGTTTCATTTGAATCGGCCCGATGGTTTGAGCTGCACTATAACGCCAATGTTTGGGGGGGGGGGGGGTTGTCAATCGTAATTTCTTTAACAACTGTGGAAGATGGTCACCGAAGGAACATCCCTGCCTAGTTTGCTTTAAATTGGCTCATTGACTTTGAATGATGATATGTTTAAAGTTACAATTGGACGCACGCATGACTGACACAACGCCATGACAATCGGTCAGTGGTGTTAAAAATGGTGAGAATGTTAGCCATCATGAATGGATATGCGATTTAAAATTTATTTAAAGAAGCTTTAAAGACAGGGGCAGACCTCAATATCAAATGTTAAATCTGAAATTATCTGTAAGAAACACAAATTAACTGATTTCAAAATAATTTGGACAATTTAATCTCTTCAATAAGTTTCAGTGCCATGTGAAACAAAATTTAAAAGGTCAAAGATTAAGAGTCTTATGCGTGGTCTAGGTCTAGCTGGTCAAAATTATGCAGGCTCGACAGCAGTTGTCCTTTTGAAAAGCATTAATTAAGATAAGATAAGATAAGAAATTGTTTATTATATGATCTACGTCGCGGGGGTGAAATAACCCCGTTGAATATTTTGACATTACACGGGTGTTATTACACTAGTATAATAACTATGCCAATTAGTTAAGAACGGATATCAACGTTATATTTTCGTTGTGAAAATGACGTCATAATGTTTTGCTGACGTCATTTCGCAAACGATGTTATAAGTTTCGCGGAATAACTTGAGTAGAAACATATCTGTAATTTATCTTGTTTCATCGCAAAAATTAAAGTCATATTATGAATAGAATATTAAATTTGGCTCTTAAAATACCAAATTTATTGAACTTGTAATCTAAAACAGATAAAAACTCGGCACAGCCTCGTTTTTATCTGTTGATAGATGACTCGTTTAATAAATTCGGTATTCAATTATCACTCATTCAATATCATCTTATCATTATAGTGATATGTGTGAATTAAATATATAAAAACAAAGTATACAAATTCTAAAATAGCACACCGACCCTTTTGGCCTATAAGTCACCTATTTATAACAATAGTCTGTTTGTACGATAGTAGTTCGTCACGATCAACATTCTTATTCTTAATCTGAGCGATAGTCTTATCGTTTTATATCAATTTATATGAAAAGATCAGCAAAGAACAGTGTGCGCGTTTGTACGTGCCAATCATCTCTAATAGTCCATGAAAGTAAGTGTTATTTAAGTAAAGTGTTCATACATCATTAAATCTCGATCGAATTTACTTATAATGTTTATTTTGATAAAATTGAAAATGGCTTTAGCAGAAGTACATATTGAATGATTTTCATGATAAAATGTATAAAAGGAAGGTAATTTATTAAAACACATTAATAGTATAGTATTTATCATTTTCATGTCCAAGGGGCCGATTTGAATAATGGGTGTCAAAAACCATATTCTTTTTTTACTTTTTGTATCATTATCGAAATATGTTCTTTTCTAAATGGCACTCTGCGGCCCGTCGACAGCTAAGGTAAGAAAAATTATGAAACCCCTTTGCTACACCTCCAAATTATTATCAAGTAATAGTTATGACTCCTAGAAGGATTTAGTGAAATATTATGGTGTCGCTATTTTGGAATCGTATTTTTTAGCTATATACATTTCAAATTTTCTTCAAAAATGGACAATTTAAAAGTTTAAGGGCTACTTTAGTGCCATTTAATTTTCAAGCTATGACAAAGATATAGAAAATATATTCTATTGAATTTGAGGGAGGGGTGCAAGGGTAACCATGAAAATTTCGTAAAAACGAGGTTATTAGAAATCAAGAAAAGTCGTTTTTTCTGAAGCAAAATTAACAGTTCTTGAACCATGTAATTAACGTGTCGGATTAAACACTGCATACAGCCCGGTATTGAGGATTACAAAACGGTGTAAACTGTTAAAAAATTACATCCCGCTTTGCACGCGCGTTTGCGTGTAAAACAGGGTATAATTTACTTGCAGTTGTCACCGTCTTGTCATTCTGAACGCAGAGCTGGTTATTAAGATTGTTTTACCTGACTTCTTAGATAGGTCGTGTGTACATCACCTATTATGTAGGAAAAATTGTTACGTCGAAACCAGCCTTTTTCACACAGCTTTTCTATAATAAAATACATTATTTAACATTTTAATGTACAAATCAAAATTTTAAGTAATTCACGAGAGTAAAGCCATCTTTTCGCTTTGGAGAATCTGAAATAAATAAACAATATCAGTATAATTCCATCCAAATGTTGACAGTTGAATGTACTAAAGCGGCCACTAAAATATCGCATGTCTAGACATTCCAAAATCTAACACTGTCGCTTATACATGCAACAATGTCGGATTCTTGAATACATGTCTCTTAACTTTAGTATATAGTGAAAGCATATTGACCTAAACCTGGCCTTTGTGATTTAAATAAATTAAAAACCGATCGTTTCTCCTCGGCAAAACACGACTTACCTGCGGAATACAAACGTAAAGTTTGAGTGCACGTGTTAGCTCTGTTAACCCGTTATCGCACATGCTGTTCACTGTAACGGCGATATTTGGTCACCCTAATGAACAAGTGAATCAATACATAATTGAGTTTCCTATTTGATAATCTTTAGATGCGAGCGAGCAAAAAATACAAATGTTCAAATTTCTTTAAATGCAATTTATATGTAGTGAATGGAAATGAAATGAAATCCCCTCTCTAAGTCGCAAGAATTGTTTTTGAAATCGAATCGTCTGCTACATGCCTAGGCGCCCCGTATATAGGTAAACTACTAAACACGCATACCTGTAATTTGTGCAGTATAACGGAATGTCCATGCTTGATCGTCACGTGCCGAAGTATCTTCGGAATTTATTCATGTGCCTAATTGTTTATTCTGCATAAAGGTCAGGTTCAAGTTAATATGCGCCCGCTATACAATATTTTATTCCCTTGCTAATATCATTTAACTTTGTATTTCGTTTTACAGCTATGTTAAGGAAAAATACATTCAAAATGTTATATATTGCTCGATTCTGACATGATTAATCAACAGGAACATGTAATCTGTATTATTAATGAACTGGCAGGGCGGAGCGTAGCCGTGACGTAATTTGGCGAGTTAACTTTTAAATATTTTGGGTTCATTGTAAAGTTAGTCGGCAATACTCGTGAACGCGTGCAAATATTTTTTTTTTTTTTTTTTTTTTACTCGAGGATAACACGATAAAGGGTCGAATGACTCTTATTTCCATCGTGGTCCTAACTCTTTCCAGATCTTATCCTACACATTGAGAGAGAGGCAATGGGTTCTAACCACTGCTACCCACTTTTACAGCTGGGTGGACTGGGGCCCTGTCTGAAAAGTGTCCTGCCCAAATACACTACCCGCCTCCGGTGGGGCTCGAACCCGCAACCACCAGGTTACGAGTCTAGAATGCTAACCACTCGGCCAACGAGCCAGACTAACTGTGTCTTTAAACCATAAAAAATTTACGTGCTTTGAGAAAGTGAACACATTTCATCGTTGGGTTACCAAGGCCTCGTAACTTCACGAGGGTTTGGTTACCAACCTACGCTGTAAGGTCTCAAGTTAATTTTATCGACTATCTTTAGAAGTAAATAAAAAGAATAAAGACTGATTAACATTAGCCTTAAGCGCAAAGATCAGTTACTAAGGCTCGGCCCTGCCAGAGGAAAAATCGTGGATTATAACACTAAACTACACACAAAATACCTACCGTATTACATCATATTTCTATCGATATCTACTTTCTATGATACTATCAACATAGGATATCACTTTCTAATACTAGTGCATTTCAGAAGTAACTACACTATGCTTTTACTAATAATGGTTATGCTATCTTTTACGACCCTATTCATCGAAAATAATTTGAAAATGGTTACTTATGGAATATTCTGTCAATGTGTCAATGAAATTGGTCTCGTTGTTTAACAGATTTCAGAGAAAAGGGTGATACAGTTAACAACATCGTGAAATTGACAAGATTAATGATTTGGGAATGATTTAGGAATGAAATTGAATGAGTGTGTGGAGCGAGTTTTGAGTGAATTTAATGGGAGGTAATCCTTTATCGTAAATTTTGTTCAAGATGAACAAAATTTCCGATATTGATTACCTCCCTTTAATAGAAAATACATGCAAATTTTAAACATGGCTTGATATTTCTTCAAGAACCTATGCGATTCTAATAATTTTGAATTATGTTAGTGAAGTTACGATTTTTCTCAATCAAAAATCTATTTAGAATGACGTTGGATATTCTATATTTTTCAATTGGTTTGGGCGTTTTTGAATGGTTTGAGTGAGTGTTTGAAATGAATTAATGGAGCGCTGAGTGAGCGATTTAGAATGGTTTTGATTGAGGTGAATGTCAATTTCACCATGTAACTAACTGTAGCCCTTCAACACCCATATAGGTCAATCAAATTCTAGCGAACAATTTTTGAATAGGGTAACCCAAGGAATGTTCTTGAAAAAATCATTGAGATTGTCACAAAGGTTAACGAGTAGTCGTCCAGATTATCCATATTGGGAAATATTGCAACGCCCATATTTATGAGCCAATCTAAATAACGCGAACAATTTTAGAAAAGGATTACATAGAGAATTTTCTGACAAACTTTCATTTAATTTGGACCAGTTGCCGATCGAGGTCGATGGCGATCGATGTTTCAAAGTGAAACAAAAGGCCAAAGGGGACCTGTCTCGCCCAACTGGCTTTTGCATGTACAGATTTCAAATATAGATATTTAAAATAAAATGAATGAACGTTCTGAAAGTCTCCAGCATTCAAACAGAATTCCGACAGTTGCAATTTAATTGAAATTGTCCCAACGTTTCGAAAGTAAAATATTCGCGATAAAAGGTCAGCCCTGTCAATCAATTTTTCATGAACATGTAAAGAGTCTCTCGGGGAACATTGATTCCATATTCCAAGATGATTTTGAAATTAAAAAAAGCAGCACGGCCTATTGGAGCAACGCTTGGATGCATGTGCTACATAATGCATTGATTGATTGATTGGAGTATTACGCTGCTTTCAACATTTTTTCAGTTATATTGTGGCGGCTAGAGCACCTAACGATGGTTTCCTGGTATTTCTCTCACCAGTACAACCACCACACCCTTTCCTTGCCTCCAGCTGCTATCGCTACATAATGCAAAAAAGTCGAAAAAGGGACATAACTCTTACAAAATGCTCCCATAGTTACCCCCCTTGATATACTATATAGCCCTTGTGATGGTGAATACCCATGCCAATATCTTCAATAACAACAGAGATATGACCAAGATTACGGTTCGTTACGCCACCGTCAATGCGGTAAAAAATAGCCCCACCCTGTCATACCAATACTTTGTGGGTAAATCAGGATTGCCTAAACAATTTTAGAAGAGGGTTTCTCAAGGAACATATCTGCCAAATTTGCCTTAAAGTACTCCATTGGTTTTTAGGAGAAGGTTTTTTGAAGATTTTTAAGTGTTTAAAAAAAGTCCCGCCTTGTCTGCAACGTCAATATTTTGGAACCAATCAAAGATTCTTGAACAATTTTTCTGCTTAGTTTGGTTAAAGTTACCTTATTTACTTGGGAGAAGATTTTTAAAGAAAAACTTACGCATTGAGGGACGCACGATGGCCACAACGAAAGAATACGTGGAATTGCATACTAGCCCCGGCACAGGCGTGTCACGCTCATAATTATGAACCAATCATACTTTTGCAAAAAAATGTTTAGTTCCATTTGCCGAAGACCAGCGAGCTGTTGCTATGGCGTTGTGTCTGCCGTGTGTGCATTACCTTTTCTTGAAACATCTCCGCCCAAACCAATGGGCCGATTTCAGTGAAACTTACATCAATGTTTCCTTGGGTGTCCCTCTACTTCGATTGTTGATCAAACTTTAATTAATCCCTAAAATGGGTCGGCAGGGCGGGGCCTATTTTCAAAATATTCGCCTCCTTAACCATAGGGGATCATTTTAACTTAAAATCTACCATTCATAATAAAACCTGGCACGAATGTTCCTTGGATGACCATGTTCCTAATTCTAAAATATCTCGTTTATTTTCAAATCTAGAGATGTTAAAGCTAGTAGAGCGATGAAGGCCCTGTTTGGACTCTTCTTGAAAAGTGTTATCAAAGGAACACCTTGGCAACATTTCGTTTGAATAGGCCAACGTTTTCCCCTTTAGCATGCTGTGCTTAGTTCAGCTCAAAAGCAAAATACATGTATCTTTCCATGTCTGACTATTGCAATACGTTCAAATTAATTTCAGAGAACAGTCCCAGTTCAACATAAACATAAACAGAACTAGAAATTTCTAGAACATATGTTTCAAATGTGCAAAATGACTTCTTTAAAACACATGTTTTTTCCATCATTCACAACCGTCACACCATTTTTAATTCACATTCACTTTATAATTCCAAACGGTAGTGATCTAGATATGATTTCTTTGACCCTTTATATGTAGTCTAGGAGGTCAAGATCCGGTAGTGTTCCATGTATGGTGACATAAAAAGGCCTTCAATAAAGCCAGTCCAGATGGAACCGTTAATAATGGTTTCACAATTTGTACGTCGTCATAACGCAGTTGGTAGCGCGTCGGTCTCAAAAATAGTTCCTTGGTTCAATCCCAAACTTCGGGACACATCCTTTCCGACCTTGTTCATCACCGAATCGAGAGATAAGGTTGTAAATATATAACCATTCGGAACACCACTCGGCCAATCTCACGATCAACCCGGGTGTACATAGACGGACTATTTTAAAAAAATTACGGGAAAACCTTGGAAAAACTCGATGACGTCAGTTAAAATTGCGTTAGCCCTCGTAACTGTGAGTGAAAACATTCGACGTCGACAACGCTACTCGTTTAAGTCACTGACGTGAAACCATCGTATCCTAATATAAATATCGTTAGATTCTTAAATAACGGCTTAAAAAATCTTAACTTTTGAGAATGATTCGTCATTCTCAAAAATTAAGAGTTTTTAGCCGTTATTTACTGTAAAAGATATAAATCTACAGTGGTAGTTTTTCTTACACTGTTTCCGCCTAACAAAATGCACGATTTTGTTACATACCCATCCGCCTTACATACATCCGAGGTCTGTTGCAGTTTACGGAAATGGCCGAGTGATGTTCCGAATGAATATCTAACGGAAACAACCCTTTTTCAGCTAGTGCTAATCAACCTTGATTAAACTGGATGTGACTCTTGAAATCTGGTAAAAGTTTAACACCAGTCATTCAAAAGAAGCCCTGACGCTGTTTCATAGACTGTGTTCTTTGTGAAATAAGTCTAACGTACATATTGATACATTCTGTATTATACGTCAATGTAGTGTAGTGGTTGAGTTACCTACGAAATGAATTTAAACTACTCCCGTGTGCTCGGGAATGGTCGATGTTACGAGCTGGTTACTCCTAAAACGGAGACTTTTCAAACGAAATTTCGTGATGACCCTCAACACGTGTTATGCGCCCACATTGATCAATCAGATACACAACCTTTCTAGCTTACCTGAGTATAAGGTGCTCATGTCAAGGTTTTGTGATTACCATTTGTCCGTCGGAAGTTGTCAACAATTCTTTAAACAGCTCCACAATATCCAATGGGCTGATTCCAACTAAATTTTGCAGAAATGTTCCCTGGGTGTCCCTTATCAAACTTCGTTCGTGAAAAAGTGATTCCCACTTAAAAATAAGTGTAACAGGGCGGGGCAGTTTTTGTTTGTAATAAATATTATTTAATCCTCATACGCTCTCTAACCAGTGGGCCAATTCAACTGAAAATGAATGGTCCATGGCGACTCTTCTTAAACAACTTTGACTTAATTCTCATTCGGCCACAATTATAGGTTTTACAAGGTGTGGGATTTTCTGACTTCGAAATAAGTGAAAGAAATCTACTAAAACATGCACAGGTTTTCAATAAAAAAATGCTAGAATCTTTATACCACTTTCAATAATGTCTTGCCGACATTTGGATTAGGTCACAAATATTTGCGTTTGGCCTATTTTTACTTTAAATCATCATCCACAAGGCAATTTCGAATGAAATTTGCCGGAATATTACTTGGGTGACATTCACTAAATAAATAAATTTCCAGTTAAGGGCCATTCTGGCCTTTTGTTTCATAAATGTTATGTACAATCTCATGTGTGAAGTGATAATTCCGCTAAAACGACAAAAAATCGCATTCTTATTACCTGATTTTTGATCTTTAATGTACTGAACAATATGATTAAATGTGATTATTTTTAAACAATGCAAAATAAAGTGAAATAACAACAAAAGCTTGTGATCAGCAATGTTCAAAAATATTATTATCAGCATTTTGGGGATACTTATCTTGGTGGTGGAAATTGTAAAACACCAAGCAAATCGGTATGACCAACGTTGCAATACTGGGATTTTATTGACCTCGATTTGATCCTTGTCATTTAGTTTAAAAAAATCCTATAATTCCTACTCGGCTTTGCATGTGCTTTCATTGAAAAGAATAACAAACGATTTGCAATTTAAAATTCATTTTCTAAATTGACAGTAGTAATTTTTGTTAGTAATATAATTATTATTGTTCGTAATTCATAATTTAGCAATTTTTCATAGAGGTCAAGTCCGGGTCAAATAAATCAAGGTATAACCTCGGGGTTAACCACTATATTCATATGGTAACCCCGATGATAGCACTTAACATTTGTCATGTAATGAAACCTAACATTTCAACATCACATGTCAACGTTTATCTACACACGGGCAACACATGTTTGTTTTTGTTACAGCATCATAGGAAAAAATACTTCATTTACCCGTTGTACACGTATTTGAAAATGACTATGAACATATTTCAGGTGCAGTGCACTAGAATTGTATAAAACTAATTTTTGACATTGTATCCCTAAATTCAATCAAAGTCCAAAATGTGCTATGAAAAGATCCGTTCTTCACCATCCAATGCTAGTAGTTAATGGTGTCATCGATCCATCGGGACAATTCAGCTTTAATAAGTGAATCTGCCTCATGTCGGTGTATTGGTATCTTGTCGTTATACTCTCCGTCATTACCTAAACTTTTTTAGCGCAAACCATTTCATTGATTTGACATGACGATGTAGAATTATCAACAGACTTTTTGGGTTGTCCCACGAAGTATCAACGAACTTGAAACGTGATCAAAATATAGTCACATGTTATGCACAGTTTTATCATAATTGTTATCTCCAAACCTAGAATATTTGAAATCTCATCACGTTGGCTGTACCGTTGTTCTTATTTTTTATTTTTCAAAAATGGATAACGGTATGGGGCCAAACGCCGGCTTATTTGTACTTCTATTTTCGCGTTCCATCGGCGGTCTGTAACGTGTTTTTTTTTTGTTGTTTTTTTTCAATGGGTTTTACGCCGCTTTCAACAATTTCGCATTTATTTTGCGGAGACCGGAGTACCTAACAATGGATTCCTGGTATTTCTTTCACATGTACTACCATTACAACCTTTCCTAGCCTCCAGCTGCTATCTCACATAGGTTTACGATTATCTACCCATTGATGAGAGACAAACGTCGGAAAGGATATTTGCCGCCACCGGGGATCGAACCCTCGACTTCCAGATTGGAAGTCTTGTGCCTAACCAACTGCGCTATGGTGGCGGCTACCTGTAACGTGTACAAAGGTACTGAAAAATGTCTAGAAATCAAACTCACTATATCTATATTGGCATCTTAAAGTAAAATCTTATTCATTTTGACATGAAAATTGCCACAGAATGACCGTTCTTTTTCCATTGTATATTTTTGAAATAAAAACAAACCAAGGTAGAACATTTCGCAGCTCAGAAAATGAGATAGGCGTCGTGACTTTCTTTTCTATCACATAACAAATTTCAGCCTCATTAGTCGGATCTAATAGTTTCTCTTAAACGTTCTTTGGTTTCGGAACTCTCGCTTTATTCCCTTCGCTTAAAGAATCAAATACGTCTCAATTAACGATAAATAAATAACGTACCAAGCAAACCAAACGGGACCATTTTGGATTTCCAAATCAGCCTATGAAGAGATTGTTGTCATCATTAAGCCCAGAAGGCGATCCTGCGTTCAGGTTGACAAAACGGTATAGGTGTATTTTCAAAACTGAGCTCTGACGTAAGCGTTGAGTCCATTACCATAGGTATATCGGGTATACTTAAAAAAGCATATGATAGAAATTAACCGTGATATACCTCCTTTTCAACTTTGAAAGTACACGAAAAACCCTTACGATCTTAGACAATCAATACGTTTGATTTGAAAGGTAATTCGTATCATTTTTAGGTCCATAGCGCAGTTGGTTAGGTATAAGTCTTCCAATCTGGAAGTCGTGGGTTCGATCCCCGGTGGCGGCAAATATCCTTTCCGACGTTTGTCTCTCACCAATGGGTTGATATAATCGTAAACCTATGTGAGATAGCAGTCGGAGGCTAGGAAAGGGTGTAATGGTTGTACAGGTTATAGAAATACCAGGAATCCATTGTTAGGTGCTCCGGCCGCCGCGATATAACTGCGAAATTGTTGAAAGCGGCGTAAAACCCATTCAAACAAACAAAAACATTTTTAGGTATTGTTTAAACTTGTTTTATCTATTTTGAAAGAATAGCACGGGAATTTAACCGTTAAAAGTAGATTTCATGGCTCACCGCGCAAAATCTACCTATACAAACTGTATGTAAATAATACCCCGCTTTGCACTTGAGTACATAGCGGGGCTTAGTTGGCAAATCGTTTACATCGATTTGTCATCCTGAACACACTGCAGAAACTGACGAAACGCAAGACATAATGGCTCCAGTCGAACGCACAATCTTCCTTGTCAAACAGCGTCATTTTACCAGGGGTCGTATTCACCAACCCATTCTAAATTTTAGAATTTAGTCTAGGCTAAATTGCCAAATCTGGACTTTCCCAAGAATAGACTCAAGTGCGTATTCACCAACGCAATTTAGAATATACTTAATTTAGAACGGTTTGTACAGCACTTAAGCGGTCACAGACTTACGATGGTTTCCCAAATTTGACGAGGCGCAAAGAAAAAGAGTAACCATTGCGTTTCTGTCCTTCATTCTTAATTTCCCTCCTTGCTAACAAATGACATTTAAGGTATTCCTAGTGTGAAGATCGGATTTGAATCGGTTAATTTCGGCTATTTCCGTCAATCAAAACGCGTCGTTTTGCACGTAAGTTAGATGACGTCATAATCATCGACGTTCCCGCTAAAAAAGACGTACAGTTACATAAACTTAATGGAAAGTTGATAAAATCTAACAAAATATATATTTTATTATACTTTTATTGTTTTGATTGAGTTTTCGGCCTTGTTACCAAATTCAATCTGTACAAAAAATTATTTATTTCCTTAATCGTTCCGACCAAAAGACTGCCGGAAGCCCCCCCCCCCCCCCCCCGGAAACTGATTTCCCGGAAAAATTAGAGAACAAAAATTCTTACGCTTATACCCGAAACAAATTGTCTCTGCTTTTACTAAAGGCATTTACACGAAATTTTCAATTCATACATTCAAACTATAAAAAGAGCAATCCAAATTATCATGGAAGATGCCTTTATGTATAATTGTACATATTATGTCCCTTTTCAATCATTTTTTTAATCAGTCGAACGTTTATACCAACAGAAACAATATAATTAGGCACAAATAAAGTATGGTTACATGTAACAAACAAATTATTAGTCTTGATGTAGACATCTGGCATGCTAAAAAGGGAGATTAAGAATTTAATTAAATGGGAGTAATATTTTAGGAACAGTGAACATTTTTCAGCATCTTTAAAATATAATTAATGGCATTAACAAATTCATTTTACATAGTTATTTTGTTAAAGACTCGAGCGCGATTAAAGAGCTTATAAACATAATTATGGTCAAAAATTAGGTTTATTCATTTCAAGGGCGCATAACTCTTGGTCCATTTTCTCTATTTTTCCACGGTGAATTTTTTTAATACTTTTAGCCTGAATGCCCGAAGTATTTTAGTAATTTTTGAAAAAGGTATTTGAGATGCCCCATCAATACTTTTTGAAAAAGAGGAATTTCTTTGATAGTCTCTGTAGCAAAAATACATTACAAAATGGCGCCTTATTTTGTTTCCGACTTGAAATGTTGGCTAACTATGCATTATTTGATTAAAATTATTTGTTCAAAACTAACTTTTTGTAATTTACAACATTTATACTTAATATATCACACGAAATATGTCGCATGATTATACGCAGTTAATTGCACAATCATCATTTTAAGATAGACCCCTTCCTATCTTATGGCCGATTTCCCCACCCACTCAAGAAAACGGACTTTTTTCAATATTTTCTAAACGGGACGGTGAAAGTCATTTAAATTTCAGACATAAAAGGGGAATAACATGTAGTATTCGTTTTTAGTATCATTTTTACATTCTTTTTACCCTTGCCTCACACTAGGAATACCTTAAAGTCGAAATGAACCGTCATATCTATCATTTCATTATTCAATATTTTGTTGAGACATTTGATCGGTTGAATGCAAAGATCAATTTAATTAGCAATAATATCTTCGATCACAGTTGACATAAACAATTGTGATAATTTGGCAGTCGAAAAACCGTAAAATTACTCGCTGTAGTTACGGGATTTAGATTTTCGATTGACAAACGGTGTATCATTATGACTCTAGAGTAAATACCATGTTTATTTATTGGTAGTAAGGCAAAAATTAGACTAAATAGAACCGAAAAGGTCAATAAGAAATAGAATGTTGAACAAGAAAAAACAGCAACTAAATTCAACTCAAACTTGTCAACGAGGTCAACATGATGCCTACCTAAATCTTTCACCGAGAGAGCTTTCCAACTTTTCAATAAAAACACTTCTCTTTCGAAGATGTGAGATTTTCCTTTAACTTGTACCATGTTCATGATGTTGCTTTGCAGAAAGTATCGGCACCCAAACAAATAGAATCTTGAGTAAAAATGCACCAAGCTTTCTATTGCTCGAGTTGAAATGACAATCTGCCTTCGTCTTCTTTCCTCCATCTGTCTTGTTCCTATCCATACACCACCAACCCTGAAAACTTTACTTCGCTTGAAAGATATTACACCTTAACCATCCTCCTCCCTTGTAAATGTAAATCCAATGTGAAATCCCCGAAAACTCGCCAAGAATGTTGTAAAATTTGACATTCTGTCGATATGTAAACATACACTTCAAGATTAAATTGCGTCACAGATGTGTTTGACGTCATTCGATAAATAATTCGACCGAAAACATAAAGTATGTGTCAGAAAGGAAAATTAATGGGAAATTCTTTCTATTTTGACATTTTATTTGTCATTACGTTGATATAAAACCACGTTTTCCATCCGAAGCGAGGTGGACAGTCGCCATTTTTTCAAATTTAGCACGGTAAGTATTAGACTTGGAAAAACGACTTTATTCTTAAGAATTTAGTCCATTCCGTAATTTGGAATGGGTTGGTGAATACGTACTAAATTCTAAATTCTTTATTCTTGGGATTAAGTGTGCTAAATTGATGCAAAATGCGTTGGTGAATACGGCCCCTGGTGGCCTTTTAGTCACCGTCATTGCGCAGTTGGTAGCGCGTCGGACTGTCTATCTAAAGGCCCCGGTTTCGATTTCCGACGGCGGCACTCATCCTTTCCGACTTTTTGTCTACCACCATCGGGTTGATAATCGTAGACCCATGTGGGATAGCAGCTGGAGGCTAGGAAAGGATATGATGGTAGTACTGGTATGAGAAATACCAGAAATCCATTGTTAGGTGCTCAAGCCGCCGCGATATAGCTGAAATAATGTGAAAAGCGGCGTAAAATATAATTCAAACTCGCAAATCAATGAGTTATGTTTAGTGAACCATTGTCAGTGGTAAAAATCAAAACACTTTGACGGATTTGGTGAAATTGTGGTAAAAAAAAAAGAGTCCAAAAAAAAATGTAAGTATACTTGTATAATTTTTATGATTGCAGTTTGTTTAAATGCATTGTTTGCAAATATTGCATTTTTATAGTAAGGAATTGGAAAATTATCTATCTTCGATGAGCGACCAAAGTCTTTATTGTAGCGTTAATCACGAGATTTTAGTTGCACATTGACGAGTGAAAGAACTTGATTTTAAATAGTTAAACCTTGTAGAGACAGGTCAACCAAGATAAAAATGAAATACTATGAATGATATTTTTCTGAATTTATATTAAGAACTTTAAGATTTAACTTCTATAATATGATATTAATATGTAATTCATTTTCTCAAAAATGAAGATTATATACATGTACAATGCAATGATAAAAGTTAAACAATGATACGACCGAGACATTGTATGCATAATAGATGTATATGTAGTTGCTAAGGGACACTTCCGCAATAGCACAAAATTTAAGGTTCATGCAAAGTGTTGAGACCAGATTTTAAAGGCTATTCATTTGCAAAGAAACAGCAGCATGACCAGGTATATCATATATACTAAAAAGAAGCTATTTATAAGCACAACCAGTTGAGTAACATAAGGCTGTCATAGCTATAGCGGTATAGCCAAAACATATAAGATATGAGCCGATTTTATCCAACCGTCATGCAGTTGCATGTTCTCTACAAAATTACCCTTTTCCACAATGTTTTGGCTTTACCGCTATAGCTATGGCCGTCTTATGTTGCTCAACTGCTTGTGCTCATAAATATTTTCATTTTGATATATAACATACCTGGACATACAGTTTTTCTGGGCTAATGAAGCGCCCTTAAAATTGGGTCTCAGACACTTTACATGAACCTTTATGTCGCTATTGTTACGCGGTTAAGACTACCTTACGCTAACCATTGTTTAATTTCTATATCCAATGACGCATTTGTTTCTGTGATGCAGCGCTGAGTGTTATGACAAGACTGTAAATCAAGGTGCATAAATCATTATGTTAGGCAATTTTTAGCTTATTTTGATTCTTCGCTCATTTTTCCATGAAATTAACTTGGCTCTTTGGCAATGTCGCGAAACAGTCCATGGGGTAAAAGGGCACTTTCGGTTATCGATAATGATCAAAAACACCACACGCCGCCTTATTAGCCTTCGGTCCTCTGGAGAGTATACTATACCTGTAAATTATTATTTAATGTTTATATGAATGATTAAAAATCTGGATATTCTATTTAATACCGGAATAAAGTTGACGGAAAAAATATAGAGGAAAATAAAAGAATGTGTTGCTTTCAGCAAACTTTTGAGTTTAGATTGTCTGTTTGGATATATATCAACGAACTTCGAAAGACGATGTGTGACTATTTTTTATGTCCTTTCACTGCACGGCAAGGTTTGTTCCATCGATGACCTCAAAAAAGCTGTTGTATAGCTGATATTATACAGTCTAATCACATTGGTGGCTTTGGGTTACATCATGCAATTAGATTCCTTTGAATTTCATACACTACCAATTGTCACTTAGACCGAGGGTAAAAGTTTAAAGCGGTACCAGACCACGAGGCTGTTGCCTACCTTAGAACGCGGGAAAACACAAAGGCGAATCGCCGCCTTAGCGTTATTATGCTTGCATGGATGTTTTAATACGCGTGAGCTTAAATTGGCGACATATTAAAAGGGATTCTTTATGTATCACACCATTTTTGAAATGCACAGTTGTTTGGTGGAAACCCGTACTGAAAAAAAAAAAAATGAACTGAACCAGAGTTGGCACTACATTTTCGAAAAGCTGTTAACATCAGACTGGATTGTTCACACGTAGTAGCATTGGTGAACATAGAAGCTCTCAACAACAAAAGTAACATGTCCGCCACTTTTGGCTGAATATTATATGATAACATGATACATTAAATCAAGCACACTCCAACGAGTCCAGTATTTTTCTTATTGTGTCTATATATGATGTTTGGTTTACAACAGAAAAAGATATTTCACATATAAAATAATAGACACCATAAGTTCACAGGTGTAGATTTTTATGAAATTTGACCAAACGGCATGTGCACATTGACATTTTTATAAATTAGCTTAATGAAGGGTGTAAGTCATATCTTCTTTGAAGAAAAATTAAAGTCAAGTCTTATCATTGTTTGGCAAAATGAAAAATGAAATGTGACCTGAAACACCTACGAGGGTTGATCCAAAAGTTCGTAAAATGGGGTTATAAATCTACAGAAAAGTAAACTATCAAAATTAAAATTATACAGTCTTTAAATTCATCATCTATGCAAAAAACGTGGACATTTTTAAATGCTTACGTTTAAAAGCGGCTGTAAAGTGCATAAATCAAGACAGAGACCTCCGTGAAGGCGGTGGAGCAAGAACGTCATTATCAACTCTCTTCTACATAGTCTCCACCAACTCTCATGCCTTTTCGGACCTGATACATCAACTTGCAGATATGTTTTACATACCATTTAGAATGAAATTTGTTTACAATTTCTATGAATGCATGGTATTTCTTGTAAAGTGGAGACCCATATGCATGACCTTTATTTTGGAAAATAATTAGAATCAATTGGGACAAGCTCGTTCGTTGGAAATCTATTAGACCTTTCTAATTCCTCATATACAGCCGGAGACTCTTTAAATATCCGGGTTAACTTTAGGAAAAGTTCTCTTCTGCAGATTCTATCATTTTTCCAAAAAATCTGAAATGTTTGGGTTGGCCAATAACATAGATCATGACAAAATTTGAAAAAATGAAAGCTATTCATATTTTGGTGTTGACCAACGTCGTCTTGTCATTTCTTTCTCTCGAATACTCTGTATTATTAAAATGTGTCTGTGTCCGTAAAAAGTCTCAAACAAGCTTTAAAATATGAATTATAATTTTCTCATTTCGTCTAGTTTATTTTCGCGGTGGAATTTCAACTAAATATTTCGAAAACTTTCAGAAAAGTCGAATTGTTAAACAAATGTTCAATATTTTATCACGCCTAAGCATACATATGCTACTGTGGTAACCGTATTCTAAGGCCGCAATAGATAATTCTGCAAAAATAATAATATTTCTGCTCTCCATATTTACTAAACTACAAATTCACTTAATTATATACAGAACATGCCAGAAATGAGAAAATGATTAGCCCATTTTACGAACATCTGGATCATCCCTCGTATACGGTTCATTGCTTCTGCTGCACCGAGCAAAACACAGTAGTCATGAATTCCTCTAGTATTGGAAACGCAAAGAAACTAAAATTAAACCAACTTCTAATCGATCACTCAAAAAACGAAAAGTATTGCTTAAAATGCTAGAGTGTGTTGAGTTCTGATAGCCCGTTCACTTGGTTGACAGCAAAACACAAAATGATGACGGCAATTTAAGTTGCATTAGAATAAGGGTACTCCAAATAACAAAATTAGGGTATATTTAACAAATTGACCCAATTTACGCTAATGTCCTTGTACAATTATGTTTTTTATACTTATATCTAGACAACTACAATTATAGCATCGTAAGGATTATGATTTTGCAACAACACAACGGTCTGTAAATTTGAAAATTCCCTGCATTTTGCGAGTTTTTTGACATTTTCAAAGGAAGATTGGTGTCTTCTTTTAGCCGCTACAATCGTACTATCAGTCCTTTTACATATTTTTTCTTACCTTAATTCTCAGGGTTGATTTGTCTTTGCGTGAAAGTAATGTTCTATTTATATCTTTCTTCAGAATATATCGAAATGAGGAAAACGTGCAGTACCCCATGAGATGTTGGTTTCGGTTTATTTTGAATCTCGTCTTGTGATTGTCTTGTTGTGACAAATTGAACTCTTTATCGGCGGAATGGCGTACATACTTATTCTCTAAATATACATCAGATTTTGTAATCAACAAGTTGAGCGCCTGAGTAACCTTAAAATTGAAATAGCTACTGTGAACTCTAGCTTAAAAGAGGTCGGAATTATTTCCACGAAACGCATTAAACGTACGATTGGGACTTATATAAATATGTTCCAAAATTTTAAGGAATTAGATGAATTCGACTAAGATATTCTAAAATATTTTGTCAAGTATAATAATGCGCTAAAATGATATCTTCGTCACCAGGCTAACTCCAAATGGTCGACTTTTTTCTTGAGAGATAATAGATTCCGACACCTTTATTCGAAAGTTCAACGATCATATGTGTTATATTTCTGTGGACAGTTCAATGAACGACATATGTTGACCTTTCATGTAGATAAAAAATCTCATAAACAAAAGGTCCGTGAGTATGAAAATCCAGCATAAGTGTAAAATAAATTTGAATCCAAGGGTTATTGAAACCGAGTTCTTTCCGTCTTTGTACAAAAACCATTTGACTAGATAATGATAATTATATCTATCTGATCTTATATAAACGACTCGTTGCCTAATTTCTACCAATAACAAGAGGACCATGGTGGTCCTATACCGTTAACCTTAGTCTCCTTGAATCCTCCCTTAGTCATGAAGAGTCAGCAGTATTTGTTGTCTCTTGAATGTAAACAAGAAAATTGTCCCTAAGGCACATTTTTATCACATCAAATGGATCCTTCCCTATTTTAAAAGAGTTCATTCTTGTGACTTGACAATCATTATGACTAAGTTTCATGCAGATTGGACAAAAATTAAGGCCTTCAAAATTTAAAGAAGAAAATTGTCATTAAGGCTCCTTTTCCTCTGATATGGCATGGGTCCTTCCCAATTTCAAAAGGGTTTATCCTTGCGACCATACAAATATTCTGATCTTGTTTCATGATCATTGGGCCATATTTTTGGCCTCTGGAGTGTAAACAAGAAAATTGTCATTAAGGCACCCTTTCCATTGATGTGGCATGGATCCTGCCAATTGTAAATAGGGTTCATCCTTGTGACCCGCCAATTGATTGATTGAATGGGGTTGAACGCGCCGCTTTCAACAATCTTTCAGCTATATCGCAGCGGCTGGAGCACCTAACAATGAATTCGTGGTATTTTCTACCCAGCAATACTTAAATATCCTTTCCTATCCTCCAAATGCCATCTCACAAAGGTCTACGATTATCAATTCAATTCAATTCAATTTTCAATTCAATATTTCAATAGCATAATATAATAAAATAGTGTTGCTATAATATGAATTTCACAAAACATATAATTGATGTGCACTTCAACCTAATAATGTTTGAACGTAGTACAAAATTATAATAGATAATAATAGAAAATTAACAAGAAAAGCATGAATTATTAAAAAGCAGTTTTCACGCTATTTGAATTTCATCTTGGTCACGAATCTTATTTGCCTCATATAGAAATTTTCAATATTTGACCAAACCATTCTTCACTCATTATTTATAAGCATTACAAATTTATTAATAGTGGGCCAAGTATAATAGAACTTCGGTAAAAAAAAAATTCTCAGGTCATAATATAGAGGACAAACTAAAGCAAAATGGTATTCATCCTCGATAGCATTAGTATTACAATGTTTACAAATTCTCTGTTCTCTTGGAACATTTCAAAAACTTTCTTCTTCTACCAAAAGACTATGTGACGAACATCTGAATTTGGATAATGTAAATCTATGATTAATATTACTATCACAATCTAGATAATTTTGAATTTTAAAACATGTTTTATATTGATTGTATAAGATTAATTTACGGCTATTCTCTTTTCCTGATATCCAGCTTTGTATGTACGTATCTTTAATTCTAGATATAATCAAACTAAGATCATTGCTATCTATACGAGCTTTATAATAAAGATAATATTAGTCATATGTTATCCAGTAACGTCGATATATCTCTAAAGAACGAGTTTACAGCATTGCCGATTGTATCAGTCAAGTTATAAACTTTATAATGAAGCGTCTCTGGATTACTACAAATTCGATACCAGTACTTTGCAATGATAATTTTCCTTTGCACCGATAAGGGATACAGACCGAATTCGACGTACACAGCCAGTAATGGCGTTTGATTTTTAACTTTTAAAATTCTACGCAAAAATTTAAGATATACTTGTTCCACATCCTCAGCTTTGTTTAACCCCCATATACTTGCCCCATATGTCAAAATAGGTAAAACAAGGCTATCAAAAAGTTTTAATTGCTCTGAAACATTCAAAGAAACTTGGTCTAGTTTTTTATTTAATGCAAAAAGAGCTTTCATACCTTGCTCTGATAATTCCTTTTTAGCGTTATAAAATTTACCATTATGAGTTATTGTTACACCGAAATATGAAAAACTTTTAACGTACTTTAATAGTTCACCATAATAATATAACTTAGGATCTGGACTAGATCGACCTTTTTGGCATACCATTACAACTGTTTTATTAGTGTTTACTGTCAAACCCCATTTTGCACAATATGTATGTAGTGAATTTAACATAGACTGTAAACCCTGCTTAGTGTACGAAAAAATACAGCATCATCGGCAAAAAGTAACAAGAATAGTTTAAGGTTATTAACTGTAAAAACATCATCGCAATTAACAGTGATATTCTCCTATAAATCGTTAATGAATAAGTACAAGAGAGGAGAAATGGACTCGCCCTGCTTAAGTCAACTCCAGCTGGAGAAACTACTACTTATTTCTACATCAGATCTTACACAGGTACGAACATTTACATACATAGCTTAAATAATTTTTACGAACTTAGTAGATACACCAAGCTTAAGAAGTTTCAGCCAAAGACCATTTCTGTAAACAGCATCGAAAGCTTTTCGAAAATCCACAAATGCACAATATAACTTTTTCTTTTCAAAAGTTAAGACAGTCTGTATAATAGAGTTTAAGACGAAAATACAATCTACTGTGCTTTTACCGCATCTGAATCCGTATTGATAATCGGACAAAATACTATTAGTTTCTGCCCAGGTACGAAGTCTTTTCTCAACGATAATAGAAAATATTTTAGAAAAAATACTTGTTAAGGTTATTCCTCTGTAGTTATTTACATCGGATTTATCTCCCTTCTTTGGTATTGGGACAATAACCCCTAACGACCAATTTTGCGGATAGATACTTTTTTGAAACATATAGTTAAAAAGTTTGCACAAAAATGGTGAAATTACTGATTTGCAGCTCTTAAACATTTCTGCTATAAGATGATCAGACAATGCAGTGCAGTGAATTTATAGCCTGTTCAACCTCCAGAATTTCGATATGGCAATCTAAAATATCTATTTCCTGTATATTTTTATCTTGATTAAGAAGCTGAGATTCAACGGCTTCATTTCTAAACGTATTTTCACCGGTGAAAATAGATTTGAAAAATTCGAAAAAATCATTATTTGATATACCTTCATTATCTTGACTTTTTTTTCCTATTTTGGTTTATTATTTTCCAAAAAGATTTTTGGTTCTTTTTAGCAAAATAATTCATATCGTTTCTGAGTTTATTTTTATAAAGCAAGCGATCGAGCGCGCCTTTTAGCACAATTATAGGTTTTACGTTTAGAAGCCAATATATTCGCATTTATACGAGTAGGTTTCTTTCGAAATTGCTTCTGAAATGTTCTATAATTTTTACGGGCATTAATGCAATCCACGTTAAACCATGGCGAGCGGAATTTGCCACGTTTGTTTTTGTACAATCTATTACCAAATAATGCAAAACCAATAGAATACAGCTGGTTAGAAAATTGTTCGATACCCGAATCTAAGTTAATAGCATCATTTAAAATTTGATCCGTTTAATTACTGAAATATGAAATATTTGAAATTATCTCATTTAGAAAATCTTGTGATTTATGCCCATCCCACAAAATTTTATCTCTATAACTTGGTTTATTCTGTTTTTTTTTTTTGTCGCATGATTTACTTTAAAACTAATCTCAATAGGAGCATGTGATGACACGGACTGAAAATTGTGAACATGGAAGTTATGTATACATGAAAAAAATTCTAACGAACATATACAATAATCAATCAAACCAGAGCCGTTATTGCTAACAAAAGTATAATCGCCTACACCTGCGTCATCGCCGGTGCGACGGTTAACTATCCTCAAATCACAAATGGCACACAAATTCAGTAAACTTTTTCCTGACTGGTTTACGGTTTTATCCTTTGTATGTCTAGTCGGTAAATTTATCAGATTTTTAGATAATAAATCAGATTTAACGTGTTTTTGAATTCCATCACATTCTTCATAAAAATCTATCCTGTCGCCGCACCTCGAATTAAGATCTCCTACTATTGAGATACTACCTAGGCCAGCATTCTTTTCAATACTATTTTCAATGACCTCAAAAAAACCAACGTAATGAATTTTGAGAATAGGGTGAAGAGTGTGAAGGAATGTAAACAAAACACATGAAAATATCATTGTCAATGTTAAAAAATTGTTTACAAAATTTAATCCATAAAATTCCATTTGTGTCTATTTCTTGTTTAACAATACCTTTTGACAAACTTCGTTTATAAAACAATGAAATACCGCCGTGTCCTGGCTTGGCGTTTTTATTCAATCGCTTATTGCGTGGCACGTCTATTCATTCGTAGCCTGGAACTTCATGGTTGTTTTCATCATTTTGCCAAATTCACTAAAAAGAAAAAAAGCAAATCATACTTAGAAACAAAATTTAGAAAATCTGCATCGTTGATACATTTGGAAAAACCTTCTATATTCCAGGATAGAATTAAAAGTTCATACTTTTCCTTAAAATCCTAACTATAAGAAGACGACTTTTTGTCTGATTTGAACAAAACGTTGTTAATATACAGTTTATTTCGAACTAAGGCGACTTTTCCCCCAGCCTTTTCCGCTTTTTGTAATTCCGGTATTAATTGTTTGCGTCTTTCCACTACTTCGGGCGGATATTGATCAGACACATTATAATCAGTATCTTTTAAGCTGGTACTTCTCAGACTATCCTTTACAGCCAACTTTGAATTAGTATCCATTAATTTTGCTACTATCGGGCGAATTTTCTTCTTGTTAAATTTACCAATTCTGTAGGCCCTGTCAATAGATATACACTGTTCAGGATCATCGATTTTTTTAAAATTTCTCTGCAAAACTCTAGCACTTTTTGACAACAGTTTTCTGGGTTTCTGGGTAAAGGGTTATCTGATGAACCGTTTTCTCCATGATGCGACGAATCTAAATCCATCGGATTGTCCTCTCGTTCCTCTTTAATGCCGAAAAAAGCAAATTATCTCTCATAGATCTACATTTTAAATCAATAGGTTCCTCCTGAATAATATCATTGCTCTGTTGGATAAATTTTATGTCACATTTAACACCTGCAACATTTTCTGTGTTTTCCCGAGATCTTTTCGCAACCGAGTCATATTCAGCTGATAAGAAACTTTGGCTTTTCTCATCCTCTGCAATCCTTGAATCGAATTCATCCAGCCTCCTGGAGATATTTTTGACCTCTCTCTGGATTGATGATTGTGTATTTGTCAACGAAACGAGTTTTTGGTCCAAATCATCCAACATACTCATGATTTTTGTAAGTAAGTCATTGTTCATACTTAACACTTGCTGGGTTGACTGGGGAAATACTGTTCCTGGGGGCTGAGGCTTGGAAAGTAAAGTTGATCCCTGAGGCATAAAATGTGGGGGTTACTGCTAATATGGTGTCACTTGCGTATAAATTTGTCCCTGACTACATGCTACTTCAGGAGAATTCATGTTGGTAGCTGTAGGTAGTGTGCATGCAACCTTTGGAGTGTTGGGTGCTTTTGCTTGAGAATTATTAATTTTTGATGATTTTCCTGTATTCGATTTTTCTGACATTATCTGTTTTTCGTTATTTTTCGTGACTTGTTTTACTCAGACGTCGCGTACGATAATGCGGCACTTTTTAAAAAAACGTCGTCCTCTGTGTTTTAAAACTTTTAATCACAAGACCCCTTACTCGCAACATCGTTATATCTTATATCGAAATAGAGCTTTAAACCATGACCAATTAATTCGTTACACTTTTATTGCAAACTATTTTGGTACAAGTTCGTAAAAAGGAGTTTCAATTTGTAATTTAAGCGAAAAAACGCGTGTAACATGTAACACGAAAATATAACACTGAAATATACTCATCTTATATTTTAAAAAGTTTAATAAGGTTTCAACTGCTTGAAAATATATTTAATTTGAGCTAGTATCACATCCAACAATTAGACCAACGGAGATCGAATTTCATCCACAAATAAGAAAAATACCGTATTATGTAAGAGAAAAAGTGAAGCGTAACATTAAGCTTTAAGACGCCGAAAATATAACTATTTTCATTTATATTTTCATTAAAAATTGATAAATTGCAACCAAACTTAAAACCAAAAAAATATTTTAATGTATTTCTAAAATATGTAAATAAATGTCAATTTGAATTTTAAACGGAAAATCAATAAGCTGAAATCTTTTCAGGTTGTTAAAAAACTGTTTTTTTCCATTTTGAATTTGCTAAAAATTGCAGTTCCTTCATTCTTACGATAATTAAAATTTAGCCAAGAAATATTATTTTTCTCTTGTTAATCATATTAAAATTTCAAGAAAAAATATGTACAAATAAAAGAGATGTTGATATTAGTGTGTGTGGAACGATTTCTAAAAAACGCGCATTTTCTTAAAGCGACGTTAAGTTTGATTCGTTGATTATAAAACCGACGCGCCTTCAGACGTTGATAAAAATCCACAGTGTCAAGGAAAATAAGAAAATAAAAAGAAAGCGAAACACCATTCGATAAGAATATTTGTTTGGAAGTGGCGCTGAGAATAGGAGGAAGAGAAGAACAAGATATAAACAAGAGGGTCAATATAGCCCGAAATCGCTCATGTTAATTTTATTGCAAAAAAGAATGTTTAATACATTTTTCGCGAAGATTTGTATTCTCGGACTGTAACTCGCTATTTTACAGACCCAAGAATAGTGAGGTCGAAGCAAGCTCAAATAAATTTAACAATTTTTTTTCAAACAATCCAAGAAAATTGGGGAACGCGTAATTTTCTTTTTATCCAAACGTGTTTTAATGACATCACTTTATATGAACAAACTGCTGTTGGATCGAATTGATCATTGTAATAAAGAGAGGTTGAAATTTGGATTTTAAGATTTACTTCTACATTATAAAATATAATGTTCAAAGGAAACGTACAACCCAATACATTTTCAGATTTATAGCCCATTTAAGTGACTATCCAGAATTCGCATGTCTATACATTTATGCGAAATTAACAATTATGAGACATTTATCATTCTTCGCGAGGAAAAAGAGGCAAGGTTTTTTTTTCAAAGATGACTATATATTCTTACATTGTTTTTTTCTGTAGAGAGTGAGAGAAATATAATAATTACGTTAACTTTTTTCCGACAAAAAAAAACAACAAATAACTAGACGCTTTACCATCGACGTTCGCTATTTTGACGTTACATTTTAGTGCCGGATTACCGTGCGCGACGTCTCACTTATTTGCTTTCTTTACCGCAATGGTTATCTTGAGTAACGGGTTTTAGCTTCGCTGGATTTGTTTGGTTGGGGTTATCGTATCGCCTTTACGTTTTCTTCCCATCGATCAATTATTATCCCCCGCCGATGAAATCATCGGGGGGGGGGGGGTATTGTTTTTGCCATGTCCGTCCGTCCGTCCTTCCGTCCGTCCGTCAGTCCGTCCGACCGACATTCGTTTCCGCGCTATTTCTTGAAAACTATAGACCGGAATTCAATGAAACTTGGCACACAGCTTCACTACAATGAGGACATGCGCATATCGTCGGGGTTACCCTGTTCGACTGTCGAATTTAGAGTTACTGCCCCTGACTGTTTTAGCCATATACATACAGAGTGATATTTGTTTCCGCGCTATTTCTTGAAAACTATAGGTTGATGTAGATAAAAGATAACCTGTACCTTAGTTTGATATCAACTCCATTGACAATGAAAATAATTTCGGCGGGGGATATCAATTCAACGAATTTGCTTGTTGATTATTGTCTTTTTATCACATTACCTCCTATCTGCAATATTCCCTTGATAATCCCTTGATAAATAGTCCCAACTTTGGCACTCTAACTGACAAACTAACTCACGTATTCATCTTTTTCATTTATTCATCGATTTATTTTTAAATTTAGCGGCCATTTCTAAGGACACGTCACTCTATCAATGAAATGGTGAGAGACAAATGGTAGGAAAGGATGAGTGCCGCCGTCGGAGATCGAACCTGGAACCTCTAGATTAACAGTCCGACGCGCATCCAATTGCGCTACGACAGCGACTACTTGCGACCCGCCAAGCATCTTGGCAAAGTTTCGTGATGATTGGGTCATATTTGTTGCCTCTAGAATGTAAACAAGAAAATTGACATGAAGGCCCCTTTCCCTGTGATAGGCCATGGATTCTTCCTAATTTTGGTTTGGTTCGCCCTTTTGACATAACACGCGATCTGGCCAAGTTTCATGAATATTGGGCGTTATTTGTGGCCTTTTGAGCGTAGACAAGAAAATTGTCATGAAGGCTCCCTTAGCCGTGAAATGACATTGATCCTTCCCATTTAAATATGGTTTATTCTTGTGACATGACAAAAATTCAGACCATGTTTCATAACGATTGCCTTTTAGAGTGTAAAATTCTAATTCTTTAAGCGGGACAACACACGACGCACTTTCAATGATCATAAATGTTCACTTTGAGCTCATGAACAAAGGCCAGATAATAATGTATTATGTACTTAATTCGCTGCGATTTTTACGGCGGACAAGTTCATATGGGACTCTGCATTGTAAGAAAATGACTCAGTTTTCATGTAGACGACGTCGATTTTGTCAAAAGTGACGTCATTCTAACCTTTCAGCCTCGATGTTTTTGCTTCCGGGTCAGACCGGTGATATAACATCCCAAAATGGTGTCGAGAAGTAGGGTAAAATAGTTCGATTACAAAAAAAATCTGGCCTCCTTTATTTTACATAAACCTTATATGTTAATAGAATCAAAGCATTCCATGCGCAAAACCGAGTCCCGCTTGAACTTACTCGATATGATATTTGAGTTTTCAAATGACGAAACAATCAATATGCTAATACGCTATCCAACTAAGGAATGACGAACATTTGTAATTTTAAGCATAAAACCACGCGTATTTCTCTATGTGTTCTTATACTTATTATTTAACAGCAATTAAAACACCTCGTGTGTAAGAGTGGCAAATGATTTCATTTGATGTTCAAAATCATTTTTTGGAATCATTTCATTTTAAAAAAAATGATTAAGGAATATAGAAGTCAAAACGGGCTAACGTCTATGTATCACATGTATCCGTAAGCTGGTGAAATAACCTTATTTTTAGTAGTTTTATTTTGAATAGTAAGTGATCGGGCGTTCATATTTCACATAATGATTACCTTGGACAAGGCCTTTCTGATGGTACCAAGTTCAAGGTTATCAGTCAAGGTTATTGTCGTTTTTCAATGTCAAATTAAAAAAAAAATAACATAGGCCATTACTTCTGAATGGTAAATGATAAGGCGTTCATATTTCACATGATGATTGCCTAGAACAAGGCCTCTCCGATGGTACCAAGTTCAAGGTCATTAGTCAAGGTAATTTCTTAAGGTCAAATTTTTTAAGTTAAAACTAACATTAGCCGTAACTTTGGATTGTAAGTCAAAGAGTCTTGGAATTTTTTATGTGCATTGCTTGTGACAACATCGCCACATGCATAACATTGTCAAGGTCATTGGTCAAGATCATTTGGTGACAGTCACTCATTTACAACAAAAACTTCATAATTTGCTTTAACTTTTGACTGGTAAAGACACTAACTGCTAACTGTTGAAAAGTGGTCTCTAGAAGCATTTTGAACTAATAATGCAACCTTTTCGACTCGGAATTTTACTATCCTACACTTTAAAGCCGAGCGCAGGCACCCGTAGCCGGTACTCTTGTTTCTTTTCAAAAATCGAAATGAAACATTTTAATCTATTGATTAATTGATTGAATGGAGTTTAACGCCCCTTTAACATTTTTTCAGTGCTATGACGGCGGCTGGAGCACGTATCAATGGTTTCGTGGTATTTCTCTCCCCAGTACAACCATGATATCCTTTCCTAGCCTCCAGCTGATATCTCACATATATCTACAATTATTAACCCATTGGTGAGAGACAAATAGTCGAAAAGAATGAATGCAGCCCTCGGGGATCGAACCCGGGACCTCTAGATTGACAGTCCGACGCGCTACCAACTGTGCTATGATGGCGGCTTCACATTTAGGTTTAAGAAATTGTTTAGTTTATTAAATCTTTACAAACACAATTAAATCCAAAACAATCAGATGCCAAATTTATTTTCAGTGGTTTACTATATAGATTTCTTTTAAAAATTTGCAGATTTCGTAAATTTACCGCACCACTAATCTTGATTTTGAAATGAAGGGTGTCCAAGAATCCATTCGAGTTACAATTCTTTACTCTATATAGTTCTGTGCTTGATTTCCTTACTACATGTTTGTAACTAACTAGCAATACAGCAGGTAAATTGTGTAAAACAATTCGCATGGGCTTCAGATACAGTTAACAACATCGTGAAATTGACAAGGTGAATGATTTTGGAATGATTTAATAATGAAATTGAATGAGTGTGTTGAGCGATTTAGAATGGTTTTGATTGAGGTGAATATCAATTTCACGATGCTACTAACTGTAATACACTGCGTTGGAAAAGAAAGTTTTCTCGGTTTTGTTTTTTGATAAATGTTCGCGTTTTGTTGGACGACAAACGCCTACAAATTACATATCATATAAAAACCATATTTTTCATATATCATCGTCGGCTTACTCTGAAAATGTAAACATCAACATATTGCTGTAAGATTCGAACCCAGTACGTCGGCATCGTAGCCTATCGCTACTTATGTTGCTTTCGTATAGCTCCACTAACAATGCAATAATTATTTCTTATGAAAACCTTTCTCTCAGAAGTGTGGCTTTTGTATATCAAGCGATTGTGAACACTTTTAAATATCGCCGCATTTGCGTTCATGAGCTTCCTGCGTAAATATTTATACTGAGCGCAACAAGTTTATTCGTTTTCTCTTCGATGGGATTTATTTCAGGATGTGATTCATCTTTCATAAAATGAATGACATTAATTATAATTCTGTCCAATTTCCTACCATATTCCAATAATTGTTGTTATGTTAGACGAAAATATCCAACTGCAATGAATTGATTTTGGACAGACCGGTAGAAAGGAAAGTCACACAGTTTAATTATGGGACGTTTCTTGCAATTTGTATCACAAAAAATGTTTCTTGCGATCAACATCATCTTCGGGTATCTTGTTTCAATGAAAAAAAGGGGTTGGTTAGAGTATGTGATCTTTCTGATGACTCTTCATCATCATCTTTACACCTAACTCACAAAAATGCAACAATTGTTTTATCAGAGATAATTTTGCAGAATACTGTTTATCAGGTAGGGAAAAAGTTTCTTCTGTTTCTTTCTAACCTAAGAAATTGAATAATTGTGCTTTTCTGGTTAAGCGATCACTTACGTTCGATTGACGGCACGGTGGTGTTAATTTAACTTGTTTACAGCTAGGTTCTTTTCAATAGGTTTCCATTGATAAAAAATAAGACTTGAATGATCCTAAGTGATGTTTTTACCAATTGCAATCAGTTGGGATAATGAAAGCATTCCATTTTTAACGTAACGGCATGACGTTCGGCTGCCCTCCTATTGTCGTTTAACAAGATCTGTAAAACGAAATTGGGTCATATAATGTCAATATTTATTCGAAATGAGCCGTATGATGATAACAACGATAGACGCAGAAGCCAAATGCAATTTCATCACCTCCAAGATATGCACACCGTATTCGATATGTCCATGCGCTATCCATTTGATTTACGTCATGTCACAACTTCGCTCTTTTTCGAAGGATGCAATGCATTTTAGTGTTTAATGTTTACGCGGAATAAGAGTAATCCAATAAAACAAAAGGAAAACATTAATTCATTTTGCTACACGCAGCTTTCAACTTAGTACGTAAAATTCACATTTACGTCATGTCAGACGTATGTCTGAGAGTGAAATTAAAAAAAGTTATGACAAAAAGTAAGCCAATAGGATGGCAAATATATTTCAAACAGAAACTTTTGCTTCGTTACATTGGTTGACTTCTTTGTGGCGTTATAAAAAGTGCGACTAAACTTTTTGTGTTCAGTATATTGTTACGTGCCAATGTAACACGAACAAAGAAGCCAGCAACAAACTTTACAATTAACAATATTTATTGACAATAATACCAGAATTATTGACAATATGAAATTAATACAAAAACAATTTACAATACCTTGAATGTTTAATCCTAAAGTTTTAATTTTAGATCCAATTTAATTAAGTTCCTGGTCCACAAATAATAAGTCCAATAATATCCGAATTTAAAATTAAACACGCTTTTAAACACACTTTTAAGATAACAAGAAATCCCCTTTTAGTTTAACACAGTACTACTAAATGAAACCATAAGTCTAAATCAAGTGAACCAAGAATGCTGTAGGAACCCCTTTATATAATACTATAGAACAATCTGGAATAGTATAGAACATAAGAATACTCTAGAGTCTGAATCACCTTCCAAAAGGCCTTTCTAGAAAGATCTATATAATTCTACATACATTTACGTAACAGAATCAAGAGATAAGAAAATTCCCAGTCTAAAAATAGACACGGTAAATACCATTAGGTTTATTTATAGCTTATACATAACACTTTCCCCCTTGAAAGAAAAAAGAAAGGTTTATGAAATAAATCTTTCTTTTTGTATTATCTTTAGCATATACAATGATAATATACTTTACATAATTAATAATATCATGATTTGTTGAAACATTTCAGCACATCTAGCATGAAAATACAAACAATTTTCATCAAAAGAATTGAAAAAGAGATATATATATACAAACATATATACATATAAACAAAAAATATAGTGAAATGGTACTGTTAAATTCAATTTTATATTAAAGATAAGACAATTCAAAATTTTAGACTCTTGACAGAGCATCTGGTATAATATTGTCTTTTCCTTTAATGTGTCTTACATCAAGATCAAATTCTTGAAGTGACAAACTCCACCTCAATAATCTTTGGTTCTTACTCTTAAGTTTGTGAAGAAAACTTAAGGGATTGTGATCACTGAAAACAACTATAGGAGAAGTTGCAGATGTTAAATAAACTTCAAAATGTTGGATTGCCAAAATCAGAGCAAGACATTCTTTTTCAATGGTTGAGTAGTTTTTCTGATGTTTGTTTAATTTTTTAGAAAAATAACAAACGGGATGATCAATACCATCATCGTCTTCTTGCAAGAGAACAGCACCAATACCCACATCACTTGCATCAACAGCTAATTTAAAACATTTGTCAAAATCAGGTGCTAAAAGAACTGGTGTGCTCTTTAGTATGGCTTTCAAGCGATCAAAGGCAACTTGACAGTTATCATTCCATTTGAACTTAACATTTTTCTTTAATAAATTTGTTAAAGGTTCAGCTATTATAGAAAAATTCTTACAAAACTTTCTATAGTAGCCAGCCATACCAAGGAATCGCATCAGTTGCTTTTTAGTAGCAGGCACTGGAAACTCAGAGATAGCATTGACCTTAGATTCTAAAGGTTTAACTTGACCCTGTCCCACAAGATGTCCTAAAAAAGTAACAGTAGCATGACAAAATTCTGTTTTTCCCAGATTAACAGTCAATTTTGCTTCACTGAGACGGTCGAAGAATTGTTTGATTCTTTGAAGGTGGTCACTCCATGTATCTGTATAGATGATGACATCATCGATGTATGCGTCACAGCCATCCAAGCCAGCTATAACCATATTTACAAGCCGCTGAAACGTCGCAGGAGAATTTTTCATCCCAAACGGCATAACTTTGTACTGGTACAGACCAGTTGGAGTAGCAAATGCTGATACTTCTTTAGCCCTATCAGTGAGCGGAACTTGCCAGAATCCTTTGAGAAGGTCAAATTTGGTGACATATTTAGAATTACCGACTTTGTCAATACAGTCATCAATTCTTGGAATTGGAAAAGAGTCAGTTTTTGTCACAGAGTTCACTTTTCGATAGTCAGTACACATTCTGTATGTTCCATTTGGCTTTGGAACTAATATACATGGTGAACTGTAATTACTTTGGCTGGGTTCAATAAAGTCATTCTCCAATAAGTAATTCACTTCATCTTGAAGGGCTTTTTGTTTCACTGGATTCATTCTATAAGGATGTTGTTTTATTGGTTGAGAATCTTCCACAATGACATCATGATATATTTTATCAGTTCTTGTGGGGATGTCAGGAAATAAGTGTTTATATTCATTAATCAACTGTTTCAGCTCTTCTCGTTGAGATGGCTCCAAATGTGAAAGTTTGTCGTCAAGATTCTTAAGTATTTCAGAGTTCTCAAGTTTAGGTGGACCAGGAACAGATTTTTCACTAAAGTCTGAACTAACTTCTGATTCAATCATATTTGATTGTTGTGGGACAGTGTTTACAACTGTAACTGGTTTTGAAATAGAGCTATCTCTGTCAAAATACTTTTTTAACATGTTTACATGACACATTTGTTTATTTTTACGCCTTCCGGGAGTATTGATGATATAATTCAAATCACTTGTTTTCTTATCAATAGTATACGGGCCATAATATCTTGCCTGTAAGGGTCGGCCAGGTATTGGCAAAAGAGCAAGGACTTTATCACCTGGTTCGAATTTCCTATCAACACTATGCTTGTCATATCTTGCCTTCATTTTGCTCTGAGATGATTTAAGATTTGACCTAGCAACCTCACATGCCCTAGACAGTTTATTTCTGAAGTCAGAAACATACTGTAACAAGTTCAAGGGTGTTTCATCATCAGCAAGAAATTTCTCTTTTAAGAGTGTTAATGGCCCACGAACAGAATGACCAAAAACTAACTCAAAGGGGCTAAAGCCAAGAGATTCTTGAACAGATTCTCTGACTGCAAATAATAGCAAATGAATACCTTCATCCCAATTTTTATCAGTATCAAAACAATATGACCTTATCATATTCTTTAGGGTCTGATGAAATCTTTCTAAAGCACCTTGACTTTCAGGGTGATAAGCAGATGACCGATATTGCTTGATACCTAATTCATGCATAACCTGTTGGAATATGCCTGACATGAAGTTTGATCCTTGATCAGACTGAACTGATTTTGGAAGGCCAACAAAAGTAAAGAACTTGACAAGAGCCTTAATAATTGACTTTGCCTTAACTTTCCTTAAAGGAATTGCTTCTGGGAAGCGGGTAGAAGCACACATAATTGTCAACAAATATTCAGAACCTGACTTGGTTTTTGGTAAAGGACCAACGCAGTCTATTATTATTCGACTGAAAGGTTCATCAAAAGCTGGAATGGGTTGTAACCTTGCTTTTGGAATAACTTGGTTAGGTTTCCCTACCATTTGACAAGTGTGGCAACTTTTACAATATTTGGAAACATCCGATTTAAGTCCAGGCCAAAAGAAATGAGTCATAATCTTGTGATAAGTCTTGTTTACACCTAAATGACCAGACATTGGACTTTCATGGGCTATACTAAGTATTTCATGGCGATATGACTTTGGAACAACAATTTGGTGATGAACAGCCCAATCGTCATCAGCTGGGACATCAAATGGTCGCCATTTTCTCATCAGAATACCATTCTTTTTATAGTAACAAACAGGATTCTGAGACATTTCTTTTTCGGGTAATGCCCTATTAATTAACTTTGAAATCTCAGGATCATTTTGCTGTTCCTGGATTAACTTTGACTTTGAATGCGTTTCATGACCTTGGT
Source organism: Fragum whitleyi (assembly GCA_948146395.1). Taxonomy (NCBI): domain Eukaryota; kingdom Metazoa; phylum Mollusca; class Bivalvia; order Cardiida; family Cardiidae; genus Fragum; species Fragum whitleyi. The sequence goes on along the minus strand of OX411545.1, from coordinate 1,731,110 downwards.
CATTTGACCTTGGAGATGACTGACAAAATTTTGACGAGTCTGTCTGAGTATCAGGCAGACTAAGATTAAAAGACTTTTTAATCTCGTCATTGAAATATTGACCAACAAAAGTATCAGTTAAGTCAATATCATTTGAATTTTTCAAGGAAGCTTTTTTAGCCATACCCCGAGTTACTGCACATGAAGGGTACAAATCAGGTATTTCCTGCAAAATAGGATCATCTGTTTGACCTACATTAGGTGTGTCAGTTACAAGAGGATTAACAACAACCTTATCTCCAGCTAAGTCATTGCCTAGCAATAAATGTACACCTTTAAATGGTAAAGAATGTTTAACACCAACAACCACAGAACCAGTAACCAAATCCGAGGACAAATTAACCTTATGAAGAGGAACATTAATAACACCACACTCTACACCCTGAATAAGGACACTAGTACCAGACGAAGTCTTCTCAGAAAAAGGCAGAACATCTGCTAAAATAAGAGATTGAGAAGCTCCTGTGTCTCTTAAAATTTTAATAGGGGTAGGTGGGCACATATCACCTGAAAGTGATACAAAACCATCCAAAATGAACGGTTCAAAAATCTCCATACAGGAATCAGAATTTGGTTCTGCCTTAACAATTGAATTTAACTCAAAAGAAGGCTGTGATTTAGGCTGAAGGCTGGTGAGCCCTGTAGGTTTGGCTGCACTCAGTTCCTTCTTCCTTTTTAATCTAAAACATTCCGAAATAAGGTGACCTGGTTTTTTACAAAAAGTACAATGTACTCGAGATAAGGGATTTTGAACATTGGTTTCACCAGTAGACTTTGGTTTAGGTGAATTCGATTGACTAGACATGCTAGATGAATCACCAGACATAGATTTATTTTGGGGATGTGAGGAAGCAGGTTTTGCTTTATTAACGAAAGAATTTTTGTGTGTAAGGTAGTAATCATCAGCTAAACGAGCTGCTTCATGTATAGTTTCAACAGTTTTTTCATCTAAATGTGACTTAATGTCAGATTGAATGCAATTTTTGAATTGTTCAATTAATATAAGTTGTCTAAGATTATCATAATTTTGGTCTATTTTCTTAGAATAGCACCACCTGTCAAATAATTTTTCTTCGTTTCTTGCAAATTCAACGTGAGTCTGGCCAGATTCTTTTCTACAACTTCTAAATTGTTGTCTGTATGCTTCTGGAACCAGCTCATAACCTTTGAGAATGAGTTCTTTTACAGTATCATAATCATTGCTTTGTTCTGTTCTAAGTTGCGAATAAATATTGCGAGCTTTTCCTACTAAGACACTTTGGAGAAGTAAGGTCCATTGCTCCTTTGGCCATTTCAAGTTATTTGCAACTTTTTCAAAATGTTCGAAATATGTATCAACTTCATTTTCTTGAAATTGAGGAACAAGCCTAAAATGTTTTGTTACATCAAAATGGTCATTATACATATCTCTGGGCTGATTTGCTCTATCTTGTATTTCTAATTCTTTTAATCGTAATTGAAATGCTCTTTCTTCTCTTTCCCTCTCTCTTTCTATTTCTCTCTCTTCTCTTTCTCGCTCTTCCTTTTCCCTTTCTCTCTCTCTTTCCCTTTCTTCCTTTTCCCTTTGAAATTGCCTTTCTCTTTCTTTTTCTTCAATTTCTCTTTGTGCTCTTTCTCTTTCAATTTCAATTTCTAATTGCTTTTCTTGAAATTTCCGCTCTTCTCTCTCTCTTTCTATTTCCAATTCCTTCTCCCTTTGTTGAAGTTTTAACAGTTCAAGATCTCTTGAGCTTGAAACTGATGGAACATCAACAATGAGAGACAGAGCCTTTTCATCAAAAATGTCCTCATCAACAAAATATTGAACCAAAATATTCTTAATTTCATGCTTTCGCAATGAGGACTTGACTTCTTTTAATTCATAATGCTTGGCAAGATTGAGCAAATCAGGCTTTTTACCCAAATTCAATAACTCCACGGAAGGTTCGTGCGTAAATTTTTCTAAGTCAAAAGACATGGTAGCTTGTTGCTGTATTTGAATAAGAATGTAAGATTTCGATAAATAATAGTGAAAGTGCACTCTAGATTTATCAAAATTGAAATATGAAATTAATTTCTTAAATAATTTTGAACAGTAGATATAAATAAAGAATTTGTTTGATTTGTTTTGTTTTGTTTGTTTGTCTGATATTCGTATCTCGAGACGAGCCCCCAAATTGTTACGTGCCAATGTAACACGAACAAAGAAGCCAGCAACAAACTTTACAATTAACAATATTTATTGACAATAATACCAGAATTATTGACAATATGAAATTAATACAAAAACAATTTACAATACCTTGAATGTTTAATCCTAAAGTTTTAATTTTAGATCCAATTTAATTAAGTTCCTGGTCCACAAATAATAAGTCCAATAATATCCGAATTTAAAATTAAACACGCTTTTAAACACACTTTTAAGATAACAAGAAATCCCCTTTTAGTTTAACACAGTACTACTAAATGAAACCATAAGTCTAAATCAAGTGAACCAAGAATGCTGTAGGAACCCCTTTATATAATACTATAGAACAATCTGGAATAGTATAGAACATAAGAATACTCTAGAGTCTGAATCACCTTCCAAAAGGCCTTTCTAGAAAGATCTATATAATTCTACATACATTTACGTAACAGAATCAAGAGATAAGAAAATTCCCAGTCTAAAAATAGACACGGTAAATACCATTAGGTTTATTTATAGCTTATACATAACAATATAATCATGCATGAATGCCAATTTAAAGTCGAGTTAACAACACTATCTTTTCGTTTATCTGTGAGAGGTAACTCTTATCAGCTAACTCAGTTATCTATCTCAAGTTATTTCCCTTACATCCTCAGAATTCACACTTTGACGTTTCTTGAAAGGGATTCGTCTTTTATGAATTGAATATGTTTCGGAATCTTGCGCAAAATTAAATTATTGTCTATTTGGCAAACTGTCTCGGTAAGATTCAAATCAGATTCAAATGAGATGGCATTTTATTTTGAGGTAGTGATGCCGAAATAGTTTCGAAACGTTTCGGAAGTTATCAACTTTCATAATGAAAATCATCAGGAAACCTCGGTTAATACTGTTAAGGGTTCATTACTTCCAAAACGTTGAGGAACTATTACCCTAATTTGATAATTTTTAATCGGCCCGATGTCGGATAGCTTCGGCAGTCATCGTTATATTTCGGTTTAACCAAACACTTTTTACAATATGTTTGGAAACTGACGACATTTACAATTAACACCATCGTAAAATTGACAAGGTGAATGATTTTGGAATGTTTTAGGAATGAAATTGAGCGAGTTTTGAGTGAATTTATTGGGAGGTAATCCAATATCGCAAATTTTGTTCAGGATGAACAAAATTAGCGGTATTGATTACCTACCTTTAATAAAGTATGCATACAAGTTCTATAGATGGCTTCCTACTTTTTCAAGAACCTATTAGATGCTTACAATTTGAATAATGTCAGTGAAATCGCGATCTTTCTCTATAATAATTTATTTTGAATGACGTTGTTGATTCTAAATTTTTCAATGGGCTTGAGCGTTTTTGAATGGTTTGAGTGAGTGTTTGAAACGAATGAACGGAGCTCTGATTGAGTGAATTTGAATGGTTTTGATCGCTGTCATTGTCAATTTCACGATGTTTTTAACTGTATGCGCTGCATTTACGAAATTATTTCCTCATAGCCTTCATCTAGACATGTAAAAGAAAAAGACATCATCCGACTAAAGCAAGAGTCTAGCTGATTTTTTCATTAGTGATTGACTTAAATCATTGCTTGTTTCGGATTTGGTGATTAAGGAATCGTTACTGTAATGAACTTTTAAGAGATAGATAGCCTACGAAAATATATCGTTTGAAATACACGACGACTTAGATGACCCATATGGCTGATGGAAAATAGGCCTGTGCGTGACATTTCCAACAGTTTGACATGTGCATGATTTACAAACATTGTAAATCCAAGATAGTCACATAGTGCAATTAATAGATTATATTTCCCTCTATAGATACTTTGAGATCTTGCTTGCTTAAAAAGCGCAAAGTTAAGATTCTGGACAGACTGTGCGGATGTACAGACTGGCCAGAGTCTTTGCTTTGCGCTCATTTGAAATTGTTGGAATTTTCAGGCACAGTCTCAAATATTTACTAAGGTCTTAGTGGGTTGTGCGTAGAAGTGGTACTCGTTTTAATATTGGAAGGATTTGGCGAAGAACGTGTGAAAAAACTATGTGCTTCTTATTTTTGTGTGTGAATGAAAACAGTGAAAAGGTATTGGTTTTCGATGTCAAGTTATATGAAAAAGGTTCAAGAGTTCTTTTCAAAATCGGTGAAAAAATGCATTGAAAAAATACCCGAAATGGGTTTAACAACGGTTTTAGCGACGGATATCAGTTCACCATTGCTAGCTATTAAATCTGTAAACGAAACAAACAGTTCAAAGGACAACTAGGATGGTACAAACAAAGTTAGAAGAAAGTTGTTTTTCGACCATAGCTTTTGAATGAGTCTCCGATAATGCAGCAAAATCTTCTCAAAATCCTTTCTGTTCATATCACAGATGCGCTCATGCATTATCAAAATTTGTGATGATTAGTTCGATGTTTATCGGGTCGCCGTCATAGCGCAGTTGGTAGCGCGTTAGACTATAATTCAAAAGGTCCCGGGTACGATTCCAAACGGCGACACTCATCAGTTTCTGACTATTTGTCTCCGTCCGATGGATTGATAATCTAAGACCTATTTGGGATAACAGCCGGAGGCTCAGAAAGGATGTAATGGTAGTACTGGTGTGAAAAATACAAGGAATCCATTGTTAGGTGCTTCAGCCGCCGCGTTATTACTGAAAGATCTTTTGAAAGCGGCGCAAAACGACGTTCACACAAACCGACGTTTATCGGATGCTTAAAAAAATCATTTTTTATCTTTTATTTGTAATTGAGTATACATTAAGGGACTGTCAAACGAGAACGGCGACTGCACCGCGCTTCTACTGCGATCAGGGATTTTTCAGATCGCCGAGGGGGTGTCGAAAACGATTCTCGGCATTCATACTTTCCGTGACAAAATGGGATTCACGGCGTTCATGGCAAAGCCACGGCGCCCCTTCGACGCTCCTGAGGTGATCTTCGGCGATGAATTGCTTTCTTACTGCGATTCCTTAAGCTCCTACGACACTTTGACTACACTGATAGAAATGATATGAAGAAATTAATGTGCACTCTTGGCGAGCCAATTGCGTTAATTTATTTCTACTTATCAGTTGGCTATGGAAGTTTTAAGAGGTCTATTAGACGAAGCAAAATATATTAGCCATGTCGGATATGGCCATCCCCCACCGTAAAATTTTGATTGTAAACTGACACCTGTTAGATATAGGGTTCTTGTGAACTGCCTTTCTCATGAATGAGTTCAACCTACCCAAGAAAGTTGAAGATGATAGAATAATTGCAATCCAATAAAATAAAGAAATCTGATTGGTTTAAATCGCATCACGTAGGGAAATCCATTGCATTTTATTTCTGTATAAAGTGCAATAGGTCTTTCGGGAAACCCCCAAAATTCGATCTGCGAGCCCTGTGTTGTAGGAACTCAAATTAACCTAGTTCCCGATCATCAACGCAACATTGCTATTCAATCTATTTTAAATTAAATATGTTTTCGAAAGAATTTACGATTACAAGCATGCAGCTCTGAATCTGAGCCGACCTAAACTTAAAAAACAGCGAGTCGACGAAGACCTTCAAGCAACCCTCTCTGGCCTCTCAACTAAGACCGTCCACGCTGTTTTCGTTTAAAAATACAGACTTACTTGGCAGAAACAAGCTTTTTTGTCATAAGTACCTCTACGAATATTACTATGTGACATTTCACTTCGATAGCGAGATAAACAATACACGATCTAAAAATAGATTGTGTAATTTATACGCACAGAAAGTAGACTTGAAGCTTTTATGTTTGGCCGAGTGTTTTAATAGTTCCTTCCATCTTGAGGATTGCAATAATAAGGGACGAGTGTCTTGTAAAGTGCAATTGCCTTAGCACATGGCTTAAACATAACGCCCTATTGGTGAAAAAGAATTATACCAATATTCGACCACTTTGGGTTGAATATTTTTTAAAAAAAGGACATTATTCTTTGCACCCAGTGTTCTATCTTTGGTGATATGAAATGCTTTTATAAATATTATTGACTATACATAACTGTTAACTCACTACCACCAAACAATTATTGATTACTGAAAATTTATTAACCTTTTTCCTGCTTAATTCAAATTACATTCCAAGCTATTTGCCTATTTCGATTCACGTGAAGCAGTCTGGCTCAAGTTTTACCAACAACAATTAGTACAAGGCAAACGATGTATTCCTAGATCAGGCTGATATCTGTGGAGGCTGATCCAAGACTACACCGTCTACTAGTTTCAATTTTAGTCGTTACATATTTAATTGTGTTTAAAAATGGTATCACATTCCGAGGACAGAACTCTGTACCACACTGTCTGCGAGGGCTTCAATGAACATCAGGAAGCTATGAAAGATAATTATGTTCCGAACCCTATGTATGTAGCCTGCAAAACCTAAACACGATGAAGTATCAGGGGATGTAACTTGCCTAAGCCGAAAGGTCGTAAACGGAAATCGAATGTAGTCGAGGGTAATTCGATACTAGGGGAAGTTATGCTATAGTCCTGCAATATGGATGAAAACGCTCGCAAAACATTTTAAAAATATTACTTAGCTTAGCAAGTTCTGATACATACGTATTTGGGGATCATTTAAAGTGTTCGCAAACATATTCTCATTCGTAGACGCTTGACAGGATCGCGAAGTATTCAGGATGTACAGATCATATGACAATCATATATATCATCTGCTTTCCAAATAAAGAACAAGGCGTAGCACATAAACGAATTCGTTCGCGATTCATTACCCTATTTTTGAGTATTTTAAGCAACTAAAAGGATGTCTGGAGGTTTTAAATGAATATATACATCGTTTAAATTACATGCATGATAATATATCCTTCAATTAATACCGATTGATTGTTCACAACAAGTTGGGGTAAGAAAAATTCCGGCGTAGAGATCAGAGATAATGTAATATTTGTTATAAAAACAACGGAATGAAATTGTCTTGGGTTCATTTTGCGGTTTTGTTACGCGTTCCAACATGAAAACACAAATTGAAGCAGAGTTTATATGTTCTACAAGATATAAGTATCCTACGCTCATACCACAATTTACAATAGTCAAAAAAGCAGCAATTCGACAAATTTTCGAGAAAGTCTTAGTTAAGTTTTTTTTCTTTTAATGATAAGCGCGCCAATACAAAAAAAGGAAAAGAAAAGAAAAATTCTAATGATATTTATTACGCATTATTAAATGGAATATAACATCTGCATCAAATATACTTTACGGACTGTTTAAGACACTCAAACTCTCGGCCGTATGTCAGCATACGATACATGTACCAACAACGTCGCTTTTTTTTTTTTGATACTTTGCTGCCTCACGGAAAATGGTCGCCACGAAAGTACGATAATTTAAGGAATTATAAAGTGTCAAGAAACTCGTCAATGTCAGATATATATATATATATTAAGCGATTCGATCGCTGGAAATAATGACAAGCAGATTATATTTCTATTATATTTTACTTAAGCTTGGAATGCAGATTTTACTTGTTTGCACAAATAGATGCGAGTCAGAAATGAGAATTTTCAAGACTTTGTGGTTTGCCAAACCAAAATGAGTTTCAAGGAGATGGAGATGTTTTTTCGACATTGATAGCTGTCTGAGACGAGTGTTTGTGTCAAACAAATTTACTGGATGATCTTTATGAGCGATAAATCAGAATTCTGCCAGTTGTAAGCACTTTACCGAACTCGCATTTAGCTCAACAACTTTAACTCAACTACTTTATTGTTTTTTGTTTTTTTTTCTTTATTTGTTATTGTTTTATAATAATGACAATCATTTGATATCGAAAGATGAGTTTGTCTTTAACGAAAATTGGTTCAAAATTGAGAGAGAAGACGAGATTGTGCCTGATTTGTTCTAATAAAGTTTGTCTAATTATTATTTTTTTTTTAATTCAAATAAGCTATCCAGAGGACAAACATATGTTCTTTTACATTGTAACGGAGGATGGACAGTTTTCAGAAATACTGCATATTGACTAAGTGTTATTGGTATTCATATATCATAAAATAATTTTCAAGAAAATAGGGAAGTACTTTTCAGTCGGATGAATAGACGCGTACCCCAAAAACATCCCTGCGTTCAGGATGACAAACCGGCGCAAACAGTTTGTTAATTATACCTTGCTTTGCGCGCAAGTGCACGTGCAAACTTGGATAATATTAGCTTAACAGTTCGCACCGTTTCGTCAACCTGGTCGGTCACCAGTCTACCTAAGCTCCACAATAGGTCGCTTTTGGCTGACTGTCCTTTCCGACACGATGAATATTTTCCCGTTCGGCATCACGTTGTAAATAGAAAAGCTGACGAATGGCATGTCCGCCATTAACGAAATAACAAGAAATAAATGTGCATTTTCCAATACGTATCCGTAAAAAATATTTTCAGCACCGAGATGGTTTCTATTTGAAGGACTCCCTAAATATATAACTTATTCAGGTTTTGGTTCGCATACTATATAGCCCTTGCTAAAATCTGCCATTGCATTTTGTAAAAAAAGAGAGGGAAAAATCTATCATCGATCTACAAAAACAATATTGTAAGTCGATGAGTTTAAATGCATTTCAGCCCCCGACTATAACGTCGAAAGCTTATTAGCCAGTATCGCTCTATGTTTTTTTTTTAAATTATTATTATTATTTATTTATTTATATCACAATGGCGTAACACGCATTAATTAAACAGGAAAAGATACATAGAACTTCATCCGCAATAAAAATCATATGGCATGTTGTTCACCGTGTACACAGATAGCTTCACTCATTCATAATACTTAACGTCATCCTTAACGACAACGTTGATGCTTTGACGTCATATAACCCACGTACTAAATGATGCGCTTTAGATTCGCGAAATTCTCCAAGCGCCAATTACATTTTTGTTCATTAATTCTTAATTCAGAAAAATGTTTAGATATTTTTACAGGGATAAGTGTTATAAACTAATGTAAGAGGTGTGATCGTGTTATAATGGATATAATTTCATTTTCAGGTTGGTGTCTCCATGAACAAAATCTTATGGGGGAGGAGTTACATGTAAAGCAAAATCCCCAGCCCTTGAATTTTATCTTTAACACATGTCTCCTCCTCCATCAGACTTTATTAATGGACTCATCAACGCGAAAATGAAATTATTTCATAAACAATGACAAGAAAGAAAGAAAATATACGTATTCAAGTGAGTTTGTGTTATAAGAATGTGAGTATTTCATTTGTAATTGTAATGAGATATTAGGGATTATTTTGTCTTTGAACAAGAACAAAGCTGTTATTTCGGTCTGGAGAGAGCTTCTATCAACTGTCTTTACCAGCATACCTGTTACAATTATGAATCACAAAAATCTGCAAAAACACACACTAAATTTTGAACGATTTTTGTGTGTGCGGGTTAGCCCACAGCATCTTTATTTTAGAATTTGCGACCTAACCTATCATACTGTGTCATCAGTCATTCAACCTTTTATTTGAATTGCGAGAGCTGCGTTTGCCGTTACCGTAATCTAAGTATACATAATCAAAAAAGTTTTGCATCCCCTGTTTGCCTCATTGGACTTTTTGTTTTGAACTAATCCTAAATACGAAGATGAAAATACGAAGATGATAAAACCCACGTTTTTGAGCCTTCCTACATAAAGTCCTAAAGCTCACCAAAACACCAATTCTTTGTCCGCAGCATCACAATGGAATCTGTTTTCATCGTATTGGTAGACTCTTCATCATGACCTTAGATTCCTATCGGCATGCCCAAGCGTAATTATTTGTAGTCATTCGTAGGTTTTGTGTTGTTTTCTGACTTTTGCAGACCTACAACCAGCTGACTTGCCCACATGGCGTTGTATGACGGCTTCTCTGTTGACCAAGCAATCGCTGTTTTTCAAACTTTGTGTGGGGCAGTAATTCCACTTCTTATCGATCGAGTTAAAACTGTATTTTGCATCTTAATTGCAAGGTCCTCTCTGCGGTCCTTGTGCCTGACACTACTTTTTGAACAAACTTATTTATAATATGAACTACGTCCAAGGATGAAATAACCCCGTTGAATATTTGTGATATTATATGGATGTTATTATACTAGTGGAATAACAACTATGCAAATGAGCCCAGAGCCAATAGCAACGCTATTTTGTGACCACGAAAATGACGTCATAATGTATATTGTGACATCAGTTTTAAACACCGTTTTAACTTCCGGGGAAAATTGAAATGTTGAATTTCAAGAATTAAGACGATTTTTCGCAAAAATTCGGGTCAAATTATAAAATGAAAATAAAATTTGTGCTCATAAATTACCGATTTTATTAAACTCGTCATATAAAACAGATAAAAACTCGGCGCAGCCTTGTTTTTATCTGTTTATAGATGACTCGTTTAATAAATTCGGTATTTCATGACCACTCATTCAATATTCTCTATTTACGGGTCGACTTTTTGTGGTGTAATTGCACTCGGTTCTCCTGCCGGCTTCTTTGAAGATTTGTCTCACTCTAACAGGGCAAGTAATCGTTAATTCTTATTGATTGCTATATTGGTACAAGGTTCGATTGATTTAAAGCAAAATAAGCCAATAGCAATGCACTGTAGTTTTCTTATACACTTAGTTTTAAAAGAAAGTGAGCACCTTTGAATTTAAAATATCTCTGAAACTACACAATCTATCGCCATGAAAAGTCGTATGACTATCCCCAATGGTATGAGGAAACGGTATTTCAAAACAAAAATCGCCCGATGAGCAAACGCTTTCTGCTAAATTGAATCTTTTAATTTTGCATGTTTTGCATGTGCATCACGCGTTAGACGTATAAATGGTCTGAAATTGCATTCAGTTAAATCTTCGCCGATTTCCTAAGCATAAAATCACATCTTCATTACAAATGCGCATGATGCTACAGCGTGGTTTGACTACCAATTATTGTCGGTGAACAAAATCGAACCTTGTCATGTTTTAGAACGTCATCAAAATTGATTGCGCATTCATGTTCCGATAGAAATTGAAGTCATCATTTTTTACGGCCCTTAATAAGTTAATCGAGATATCATTGATGGCTAGCACCATTCAGCGAAAAGCTTCTAGCCTATTTACGTAGCAATGTCTAACGTTGAAGTACATGTAACGTCTGCATATAATTAACATTTTTGTTTGAGCGTTTGAGTGTCTTCTAAAACTCTACAATGTTACATCAACACATAGCTCATATCAGAGAAAAAATTGTAAGGAGGTCAAATCTCAACAATGTTAGTTCTGCCTGTTCGTATGCAGCACGCGATGATTAATTCAAATCTGATTTGACTTTTAATTTCAAATGTTTTAACTAAAGTATGATGTTAATTTACTCCATATTTTTCCTCCAGCTTTTTGTAAAAATCAAGAGAAATGCAAAAAGTGAAAGTGCACACTTTCTTATGGAACTCAGTATATTTATGAAAGATGCCTTTTGCGTACTCCATGGTACATGAATATGGGATGTAAGTTGAAGGTCATTACACTGTTCTATATAACTAAAGACATCATTTACTCTTCACCAAAAGATCAAAGATAAAAAAGTCACGGAAATTTTGTGAAAAAGTTCCTTTGTCTTTAACTAAAAAAGATTTTTTTTTTTGTAAGGGGTGCAGCCTTTTGATTATGTATATAAAATGAAAATAAATATAAACATATCATTTTGCTTGAAATATTATTCAGTCGATAACCGACCCAGGCAAAATTGCACAACTGTTCTTTATTAAATCAAGAGCGCCAGCTACAGGTGCCTTTACTCGGTAGTTAGGAGCAATAATGGTATTCAAAAGATATGGTCGTAAAGGAGGCATATTTCGCTAAAATGCAACAAGACCCCCCCACCCCCACCCCTTTGATGGTATGGGTTGCTCTTTTGATAGTTATTTACAATTTACGATTTGTGGATTTGAACATAAAAGATTTGTCTGTTTGTCAGTTTGTCTGAATGTCTAGCAGTGTATGCCTCTTGTATGTTAAAATTTCAAATTTCTTGCATTACGACGCAAAGGCTATAGCAATACCTCTTGTTTTTTCCGAAAAAAAAACGATATAAAAATGCGCTTATTCTAATCATCCTTTATTACCGGGTACTGCGACGATCCCAAGCGTTTACCAAATTTCAGTAGAACTTTCACAACGTTCTGCTAAAGTTATTGCACCGACCATAGGATACTACATCTTGACAAGAGTCATGCCAAAAGTAAATGAAACATCTAGTAACTCAGATACTGTCACATATCAAGTCTTATTTGACAACATATTAAGTATTACGACTCATTCCGAAAACATATGTGAAGACAAAATGATTCGAGAAATCAATCACCAATCCAAATCTACAGAGCAACAGATAGAGGGTTTATTTTGGATGAAAGATAACAAAAAATTAATAATTCTTGCACAAACCCCTTTGTTATCGGTACAAATTGGACTTATCTTCTCTAGACAATTCAAGACAACCCTACAAATGTATGTATGCCATTATAACAAATTCAAGACTGGCGTTCACCCTTTTATCTGTTTTCCCTGAATATTGTATAATTTCTGATCAAGATATAGCATTACATGTAGCAAAGGAATTTGAAAAGTGTTCACTTATTCAGTCTCTTGTAGCGGGACACAAGAACACAACCATCTTGTTTGAATTCATTTTTATTGTGTAATATCACATTATCACATATACAAGTATTTTTGGCTATAATCGAAGGAAAGAAGTCGTCACTGTTTCAGTTCTTGCTAATGAATTATGTGGATTATGTGAGTTATTCACGTCTAAATATGAACTGTGGACATAGTCAGTGGGGCCCGGCGACGAAGAATGATATGTGGCAAATCTGGACGACTTGAACTTCACTGCGCCATGTCGGACTGTTCTTTTACTCTTGACGTAGGAGAAAGTTCTGTGTATTAACGCCTTTAGATCAGCCTGAAAGTACAGATCCGAGGGTGATTATTGAATATCAGGAATATCTTCATTTATAAAGGCTCAACTTAATGCATTTTCTATTTATGTATGAGAACCAATAAGACAGCTTTACAATATATCAAATTGAAGCTCTATATGAACACAAGCAGTTACATATCAATAAGAAACCATAGTTTAAACAAATGTTACCAAAGCATAATGGAAAATGGTCATTTTCTTAAAAAATAAAAACTTTGTCACGACTGGGTAGAGTTTGTCCATGGTTGAGCACAAGACTGCAGCACTTGCCAGGCACTACTAAAACATTTCTAAAAACCCGACTCTAAATGATGTACCTTAAACCCTCAGTGTTTACCTACATGTCAACAAAACGTCATCCTAGTTTGAAATTTTTCGGGTATGGTGTAATAACACTAATATTAACATATCAAAAAATTGGGCATTGATCGTTTATACATTTAGGGTTTGTTGCTCATATATCTGATTCTAATTATAAGTTAATTTCTGTGTTATAGAGCATGGACTTATAAAATAATTTCAAATACGAATAAAAATACGCTTTAGTATTGGTGTGGTGTTATACATTATACACAAATATAAGACCAAATTTCCAAACCAATTTGAGAAGTTGTCTGTTTGGAAATGGATGAAAATTGGTTGTAAATGCAAAATTGCATTTTGAGTCGGAGTTTTATACGTAAGGTTGTAGTAGTACCTAGTAATTCCTTCAGTCTAAAGCGTTCAATACGGACCAGTTTTGCCCACCCGTCATAATGTTGCTTTTGGGAAACTTTATCCCCTTTCACAATATGATGGCAAGTTTTCTGGCGAAATACGAGTTAAACTGCTTGCGCTCATGTAGTGTATAATTTAGCCAACCATACCGCGGTTTATTTGTAGATTCAATTTGACTGAAACTGGATAAAAAGTTTTAACATTTATCCTAAGGTGTTTTTCTTTGTTACGAATATGACCCCTCTAGTAAGTTTCAATGAAGGGAGTTCCCTAACGATTAAATTCTTCTCAGAAAACGGTTACTCAATAACTATATGCAGATATAATCAAAATAAATCCCACATCATCTCTTTTTGAATTTCATGAAAAAAATACGGAAGTTATTGTGAAAAAGAAAAAAAAACTTGGTAACAAAGATACTTTTACAATTTTAGAAAGAGTGTCGTTTGTAACTCCTTTGAATATAATGGAGTCTCAGATTTTATCGTCTTGCGATTTGATTGCCATGCTTTGGTGCAATCACAATTCATTGCTGTGGCTTAACAGAGATTGTCTTTGACAACAATATAATGAACGTAACTTTTTTATCTGCAGTAAGCTTTAATCCTGGGTAAGCGTTAAAATGACTTGGTCATTCTATTCAAAACCGGATTCTTTTCATTCTCCCTACTTTGGGGCACGGTTTCTCAGACCTGTATATTTGATTCTTTTTTTATTAGAAAACAGTGCTGAGACAAAAAACGTTTAGACAAGTAGTAAAATACTTTCTACGAAGAACTATATACTTAAATATACGATGCTTACCCTAAAACTATCGTTGAGAAAACCATAGACAATCGGGTTGACAAAACTGTTGGACATGGCAATCCAATGGCACATAAAATAGAAGTATATAATGACTGAGTATTGACCGGGGCACCAAAATTTAGCACCAAAAAGAATGTATGGATCGGCAACCAGCAAAGGGCAAAAAGCACGACTATTGTGACCAGCATCTTCATGATCTGAAAAGAGAAAACGAAAAAAGTTAAAGAGATCCGTTAGGCGAAAAGGGATCATCTGGTAGCCCCACACAATAAATGCTTGAAAAAGAAATTAGTTCCAAAAAAGGTCAACTGGAGGTCAAGGGCGTAACTACCATAACGCACATTATGCAAGTGCGTAATAGAAATAAACCCCCTTTCGAAAAATGCCGTTGATGAATTATCATAACATCGAAACAACAGCTTATTTAAACTGTAGTTTCGATGTTTTGATTATTCACAGACGCTCAAATCATAGAAAAGGGAGCAGGCAGAGTTGTCTTTTGTCACCGTCCACATATCGACTTTATCCTATACTATGTTGGTCGCCTCCTGAGTGCCTATAAATTTGAAAATCCAAGCTACGCCTATTGAAGTCTTATTACAACAGTAATTATTTATGAGTTAGAATAATAATCATAGATCCAGATAAATGCGGAAAGTGATAATTGTCGATTGATACTTTTCGCACTTCCAAGATGATTCCAGCCACCGAAAGAGCGCAGTGGTAGCGCGTCAGAATACCATTCAAAGGGTCCCGGGTCCGATCCCCGACGGCGGCACTCATCCTTTCTGAGACTTTGTCTCCCAAAAGGTTGAAATCACAAACCCTTGTGAAATAGCAGTATGATGCTAGGAAATAATGTGATGGTAAGTACGGGTGTGAGAAATACCAGGAATCCTCCGTTAGGTGATTCAGCCGCCGCGATATAACTGAAAGATAGTTCAAAAATGCGATAAACGCCATTTACACAGTTAGTAACTTTCGTGAATTTGAAAATCATCTCAGTCAAAACGATTCTAAATCGCTCACGTGTGTCTCTATTCATTCAAACCATTTAAAAACGCTCCAAAATGACTAAAACAGAGAAACGATCTACAACTACATTCAAAATAATTATGGCACGAAAAATATATATGGAAAAAAATATTTAATCTAAATGTCCCTTTAACTCATTTCAGTGAACAAATGTTATAATATCAAATATAACATTATGTTAACTAAGCAACAAGACCCTTTAAAAGTAAAGAAGCTAGCCATATTTTTGCACTAGGTCAGCGCATAGTTTTCAATATTATTGAATTTATCAATCAAGTGCCTCTCAAAACGTGCACTCTAATCAAAGGCTTGATTGTAGCTATGTTTATATTTGTTTACACATTCTCGTCAAAATAGCTCCTTTGTCTGGCAATTTTCCTGTAATTAATCGATTTGCTCTCTTCACCCAATGTCTTAGTGAAGCAGATGCGACTTCCACCTTAAACACACAGGTGGTTTGTTTTAAATGATACATTAGTTCTACCACTAATTCATTTTACAACAGATTGCCACGGATCAAAACTAACTTTTTTTATTATTATTATTATTATTTATTCAAAAAGAACCCGCAGGGACGCTTCCTTTCATTTTGGACCCTCTAGATATTTAGAGATCGTTTCTTTCATGTACATAGTTAAAATTTAAGAAAAAGCACAAAGGATGCAATTGGCATTTTACGAAATTTTTTGTAAACAAAGTGTATATCAATAATGTTCCTTCAAACCGTGCATGTAAGAAACAAATTGAAATTAGCAGTTCTGCCATGAAATTATTTAAAGAAAAAAATACATTTTGAAATATCAAGGGATCCTTTTACTTTGAACTAACGGGATTCCTACTTATTGATATCATGAGATCCCGTAATACTTTAAATGTCAACCCCTGGTCGCAGTATATATGCACATGTACAGTTAAGAACATCGTGAAATTTAAACTCATTCCCCTCAAAACCATTCTAAATCGATCACTCATCGATCAATTCATTCATTGCAAACCCTCACTCAGACCATTCGAAAATTCTCCAAATATTCAAATAGATAAAATAAACAACTATGATTAAAATGAAAGTCGCTATAAAAGTGGAAAGACATAGAAAGCTACTTATAGAATTTGTATGCCTATTTTATTAAAGGGAGGTGATAAATATCGCTAATTTTGTCCACCTTGAACAAAATAAGCAACATTGGATTACCTCCCTTTAATTTCATTCGAATCTTACTCCTCACGCCCATTCAATTTCATTCAAAAATAATTCCAATACCATTCAACATGTCAATTTCAAGATGTTGTTAACTACATTATATCATGACAAGAAGGAGATTTCAAAGTAGTCAGGGCTTCAGAAATGTTTCGGTTGAGAATTTGAATACAATTATTTATCTTATAACTATACAAATATCCATATGATAACATCCCGTATGATAATTTTTATAATATCACATAGTTATTTTTAGAACAATGATATCATGCGGTTATTTTTAGAAATTTGCTTTTCTGTAAGAAACATCTACGAAAATAAGGCAAATAGAGGTTATAAGATAAATATAATACGTACTTCGTGTATTATATGAAAAAATATCTAACTCGGTTGTGGGAATTGGTAATTGTCTCGGCAGAGCCTCGACAATGATCAATTCTCCCAACCTCGTTAGATATTTTTTCTCATACAAAACACTAAGTACGTATTACATATTTCTTTAATTCTTAGGTAAACTCGATTTCGTGTGATCTTATTGGAAGTAATTCAAATGAGTACCTACACCATTGGATTTCTTAGAGATATAAAAATTATGAACTTTTGTTAATCTATATAGTCTGGATATATGGAGGTTATTCATCACTAGTGTTAAATATTTTAAGTGCTAGTCTTTAGGGCCCGAGATTATAAAACCTTTTTCGTGCTCAACTGAGAATTTTCTCATATTTATAATTTGAATAAATGTACAATCATAAAAGATGATATTAATATTTATTTTAGTTTTAAACACGTATTAATATTCTCTTCTTTGTCTATATATTTTGATATAGTATTGCAACAAAATTTAAGCTTCATTCTCAAGTTGAAATTTGAGAAAATACCTAGTTGAGTATGAGATTTTTTATACTATCGGGACAAAATGACATACTGACCATTTAAACAGCTTGTGCAATATGGTCATGAAAAATATATTTTTAAAATTATAACAGATAAATTTCACAGATATGCTTTCAATGGCGTAAGTGCCTATACACTCCTCAAAACTCCTAGGCGGCCTCTTGCTTTTTTGGCCATTTGTTATAGATGCCGCATGGTATCATCCCGTGTTCGCGTGAATAACTTAGCCAAATCATATTTTGAAGTCAACAAGGAAAAGTCAGTGAAATAATTTAACAAGAACTGTTTTAAAATCAAACAAAAGTAGGAGTACCCTCGATTTCAAAGTTTACACTGGTGGGTGGGGTACTTTTGACATTTCTTGTTAGTATGAAAATTGTGTAGAAATTTTTTGCATTTCTTATTAATTTTAGAAATCAACAGGCGTTGTACCACCGATTTGTGCAAAATATTGATAGGCTTTGCGTTTTTCAAGTATCGAAAAGTTCAAATCTCTCTTAAAAGTGTAAATTTTGTGACTTTTGAATTTGAGGGTACATGCATTTAATTCCGTCTTTAGGACTTACACGTACTGTTGCATGATTTTACTAAACAATTGGATAGGATGATGACTAAATTACTACTCGTTCAAAAGACAAAGTTCAGATTTCAGAATAAAAGCGGAAAATGTGTGAAAAATGGAAATAGGTTATGTGGCCACTTAGAAGTTTTGAGTAGTGTACTTGTATATTGTCGGGAAGAACTTAGACCGAGGACGTAACGCAGCATTGTTATAAGTGCCTATATTGTAAATGCACTTACAACAGCGTTGTGTTTGCCTTAGACATGTACACAGTGTCGACGATGATAGCAAAAGACACGGGAAAATGCGAAACCAAACTAATGACACCATCCGAACGAACCCGACGTGAGGCCAATTTCGGTATTTCTCATTAGGAATGTGTTACCTTAAACAGAGAGGGATAAAATCGTTTTATCATGTTTTAACATGGATTTTTTTCTCACTTGTATTTGCATTTCTTTAAATTAGAATTGATTTGAAGATAACCGTATTGTTAGATCAATCTCAGAGGTTTTTAGACAATCTCGTTTATTCAATTGATTTAACGTGGAATACTAATCCATTATTTATCTTAATGTCATGTGTTAGAATTCCTTCTTCGTCCCAAAACTATTCGCAGAAAGATTTATTTTTATTTCATATCATTCGACTTTCCATGAAATAAAAAAATAAAACACTGAACAATAAAGGAAACATCGCATTAAGTAAACTTGTACAAATAGCTAAAATTAAGAGGCAACTGATGTTATATGTGACATTAGTTTGACTCGATGTTTCGTGTGACTGTTAAAATTGACTGCGCATAGCGTTGGTACATGTGCTTTCTTCATTAGATGTGATAATTTGGTAGTGGAATTTACAAAAATCAAATGATGCTTATCCTCGACATAAATTACGGGTTTTGAAGACAGTAAAATAGTAATAAGCATTAGGAATTGAAAAAACAAAATATGATATGATTCAGTGAGAGGGAGTATTGGTCGGATGTTTATCAGTTTTGTTCCAGGATTTGTATTAGAATTGCGAAAATTCGGTTTGGCCATAAAGTTAAATCGTGTAGTTGATGAGATGATTAACGATTTTGGAATGATTTTGGAATAATTTTGATTTTGTGTGTGATCGAGCGAGCCTAGGATCAAATTTAAGGGAGATATTAAAATATCGCCAATTTCTATCAATTTTATGACCTCCCTTGAAAATCTACTTTCTTTCCAGTTTTTGTGTCTTCTAACATCAATTAGATCCTGTAAAATATTCTCAGGTCAAAAGGTTAGTGGAAAACTTTTAAAAATCTCAATGATATACTGAGTTTTGTATACCATTTCGAAATGTTTTTAACTATTTCGAAGCGTTTAAATTGTGTGACTGAGTGTTTTGAAGAGTGATGAGTTAGCGATTGGGAATGGTTTTGATCGAGTTGAATGTCAATTCACGATGTAAATAATTATACCTCTTGGGCCCTGAACTTAGAGCTTGACTTAGACAAAACACATCGTCGTTTTTCAAAAATTACTATCATTACTGTTTGACACCAGTTAGTAAAGGACTGTTCAGTAAAATTTTAACAAGAATGAATGCAACACTTTCATCAACAGATTTCTCCAAATTGAAAAAAAATCAAAGGGTGTAACAACCATTACGCATATTACGCAAGTGCGTAATAGAAATAAATCCTCTTTCGAAAAGTGCCGTTGTTGAATGATCATAACATCGAAACTACAGCTTTTTCAACCTGTAGTTACGATGTTTTGATTATTCACAAACGCTCAAATCCTAGAAAGGGGGGGGGGGTGAACGGAGGATATTCATCTTTTTTCACAGACCATATATCGCCTTTATTCTATATATTCTATGTCGGTCGCATTCTGAGTGCCTATAAATTTCAAAATCATAGTTACACCTATGAAATGTTATACTAATACACAAACGCTCAAATCCTAGAAAGGGGGGTGAACGGAGGATATTCATCTTTTTTCACAGACCACATATCGCCTTTATTCTATATATTCTATGTCGGTCGCCTTCTGAGTGCCTATAAATTTCAAAATCCTAGTTACACCTATGAAATGTTATACTAATACATTTTCTTTGCGGTTCAGTATAAACCTGTTCAAATAAAGTAACACAACAGAAATAATTTTCAAACTCAATAACTATTAATTTATAATTTTATAGATTATTCATTTTACTCTTTTTGTTGTTACCTTTTTATCTTTCAATTGACATCACAAAAATGTTATATCTGAAGTTGAATATTCATCTTGTTTCCTTGGATAGTAAAAACATATTAAACTAACACACCAATCATTCAGGTTTCTAATCAAATTATCCATGGTGTTAATAGACTCAGTTGGTTTCCATATAATACATTGTTACAGGTAAATAAAAACAGCATTCACAATAAAATCCCGATAGAAGTAATTATCATGAGAAGCAATATGTCAGACAACGAGATCATAGGGAGAAGTAGATTTCATCACCCAAGCTGTAGGAAATAAGAGTAATTTGTTAACAGACAAAACCTCTTTCTTCACGTCATCTATCAAGAAGACACCTTACAATGGATGTATTTTCTACAAATTTGTGACCCGTCACGCGAACAGGGACCATCTGGGAACTCCGTAAAATAAACAATTGAAAAAGAGATTTGGTCCAGCATTGATCAACCAGAGGTCGCATTTCAAAAATTCTTTCACTGGAAGGTAGATTATTCATTCTAGATTCAGAAAATAAGCAAAGTGCGAAACGTTTCGACCATAGTCAGTCTGCGCAATCTGCGCAGTCTGACTAGAGTCGACTCTTTACACATTACCCAGATGGCCTTTTTTCGCATGACGGGTCACAATATTATAAATTCTTCTTGAGAAAGAAGATGGGTAAACTATAACTATAACTTTTTTATTGGTGATTTAGGCCACCGGCCCATAACACAATTCCAATTTAACAATACATATAGCATACTGAGTACCAGAAAGAAAAGAAAAAAAGAGAAGTACATTAATTATGGAAAACAGTTGATGTTGAAGCTTCGGTTTTAACTATATTTTTAGGGATGTCAATTTATTCATATCTCTTAAGTATTATAGTCTAAGAACGATGTTATCTTAAACCAGTTCCAGAGGTCGAAAGTTTAGACTTGTCCAAATTCAAAGGTGCCGCAGACGATAATTTCAAGTGAATTTAATTTCACATTTTTTTTGTGTGTGTAGAAATTCTGGGTCTGGGTCAATGTTAATAGTTTCAGAGAAAAGCATTTTAAAATATTTATACCATTCTGCTGCGCTGATGTCTGTTTGATTAATTTTTGCTGGAGCAGAGTTCCCCTGTTTTATGGTTTTCCAAAATAAACTAGGGTTATTCCTGGAATTTACAAGGGTTTTACGCTGTCGGTCTTCGTAATCTAAACGACTCCTTTTACATATTGCTTTAAAACGATTTCTATATGTAATGTATTCATTAAGATTGTTAGTAGTATTAATAGATCTGAATTTGCGAAGAGCTGCATATTTTATGGATCTGGCTTGTTCACAATTTGCATTCCACCATGGTGAGACAGTTCCGTACTTGTCGGTCGAAAATGACATTTTTGCTTGCATACTTACGGCTGCTTTTTTGTAAATTTCAATAAGATAATCGACAGCTCTTGAAACATTAGTTTGCAAAAATACATTAATATTATTGCGAGATAAGTTGAGTTCATGTCTAAAGATATCATAGAAAGCTATGGACTTTTGTTCGGACCAATTATACTTTAGCCTCGGCGATTCACGTGATGCAAGAGTATCAGCTCTAGGGTACGGTGGCGCGGCTGTCACTTTGAATTCAAAAGTGCATGATAATGGGAAGTGAACAGAATTATCCTTGTCTTCTACATGAAAGTTTTTTTACATGCGGAAATAAATCAGAAGAAGCAATATTATAATCTACAATACTACAACCATTATTAGCTGTACATGTTATCTCTCCATTCATATCTCCCGGGGTTCTTCCGTTCAAAAGATGAACATCAAATAGACATCAAAGTTCCATCAATGATACGCCGAAACTATTATATCGAAAATTATCTTTAGTTTTTCGTGGTAAATTGAATGCATCCCCATCATAGTCTGAATTTCCGAAAACTGCATCTAATGAGTCGACCGGTATATAGTCCAGAAAATCTTTACATCGAGCGTTTAGATCACCTGCGATAAACAAGGCACATTCAGTTCAGGTAAACAGTTCATATAGTCTGCCACATTCTGTATTGTATGTGTAAACTTGCCGTTGTCATTTTTCTTTTAGAAACTTGAATGCAATGAAAGGTATACCGGATATGAGGGTTCGCTTTCATACAAAACTGATAACGCCTCGTGGATAGGACTGTCACAACGTATAATCATTAATCAAATGTTTCAGCGAAAAACTATTGCCTATATATCTATAGACACTAGGATTTTGGGCCGATTAGCCTTGCTTACTGGTCAAGAGTTTCGTACTTTCAGTATACAAGACGAATAATTTGAAAAAAAAAAATAGCAATAATAGGCTATATTCGGGTCACTTGCTCTTACGTCTGAAACTCTAAATCCAGCCTATAGAATTAGAAGTTAGTCTCACATACTATGTTAATATAATTCACAAGCAACCTCTATTCAAGAGAACGTTACAAGCCTTACCCCTCGAAATATCGCCTTGTCGTGTATTTAAACAAAGTTTAATTAGCTTTTTTTCAAAAAATGCAAATCTTGAAATGTATTTTGTTAAAAGTCTCACTAAATATTCTAGTTATAAGCCAAAAGTAACAAGAATAAAGAAGCATGTGACAAATTTTGAAATTAACAAAAAATGACAAGATAATAAAAGTTCAAAATTATCTAAATGAAATCTAAATGATCAAAATTAATATAGCGATTTGAATTTATCAGTCTTAAAAGTCAACGCACTTTCCTATTCGTACATCTATAACGGATAACAAATATAGAGGATATTGAATGAGTGGTCGTGGAATACCGAATTTATTAAACGAGTCATCTATAAACAGATAAAAACGAGGCTGTGCCGAGTTTTTATCTGTTTTAAGATGACGACTTTAATAAATTCGGTATTTGATGAGCACAAATTTTATATTCTTTTTATAATATGGCTCGAATTCAGGTGATAAAACGAGAAAATTATGATAGTTATCTATTTATTTTATTCCGCGAAACATATAACGCCGTTTGCAAAATTATGTCAGCAGATCCATTATGACGTCATTTCCCTAACAAAAATATAACGTTTTTCTTTGTTTTCAGCTCATTTGCATAGTTATTCCGCTGGTGTAATAACATCCGTGTAATATCAAAAATATTTAACGGAGATATTTCCTTCCGGCGACGTAGGTCATATTATAAGATTTGTTATATACATCCGCCAATAAAATCGTTCAATGATTTGATCGATTTGAACGAAATGTTGGTTATACAAAGTGTTTTAGAACAATTTCAGAGTCTTTTAAGTGATTGGTGTGAGTATATTGATTGCATCGAATGGAGCTCTGAGCTAGAGATTTAGAATGGTTTTGGTCGAGGTGAATGTCCATTTCACGATGTTATTAACTTAAAGTCAGACAATGTCAAATAAACTAGTGAATTACGACTGTCCCCTTTATACAATACCATATCACAATGAAGAAATAGATAGAAAGAATATGCCTAGTCTTGCTGGGTTTGAACTATCGTCTAAAAGTTATGATTCTAGGAGTATTTTGAAATCAAACATTAAGTTCATAAGTCATCGGGCTAAAAATTGTTTCATTCATCGTCGGAATTCACTCTAAGTGTAATTATGCCTATTTCACAAATTTCCCGAGCACACATGTCCATTTTTTTCCCTCTAACATTCCAAATGTGAAAATGGGTAATACGGATGGGAATCTGAATAGCGATGGTGTATACATTCGAGACGTTTTAAACGCCGTCACCTGAACGTTGGTGTACATGTATATTTTTTCCAAAATGTAGAAGAAATATCGACTGACACAAATCAAAAAGGAAAAAAAAAATAGCGATATTCATTACCTCCATTTAAAAAAATATGTATACAAGTTTTATAAAGAGCTAATCTCTTCAAGTACCAATCAAATGTTAATATGTTAAAATTTTAATAATGTCAGTGAAAATTGCGATTTTTTTCCTGACTGTATTTATTTTAAATGTAGTTGTTGGTCGTATCATGTAAGTGATTTTGGGGAACTTTTCAACGGTTTGGGTGAGTGATTGGAATGAATTGATGGAGCGTTGAGTGAGCGATTTAGAATGGTTTTGAATGAGATAAATGTGAATTTCACGTTGTTACTAGCTGTAAGACAATTTTAGACAAACGTATTTCGATGGATTAGTGCGCGACAGTAGTTACTTCTTAAAACAGGTAGGCACTTACAACCGCTGACCCATCTATTTGACCTGTCCCTACCATTATCAGAATTTAAAGAGATATTGGGGAAATGAAGAACATATTACGGGCACTTATTTTTATAAGAAATTTCGAATTGACCTAACATTTGTCGCGCTTTTCCCATATTAAGCTGATATCTATTTAGCTTACATTAAGCCAAAATTTGTAAAATGTACCTAAAAGTGCAACAACCTGAGAATCTAATTTTCCGTTGCAAGTTTAACAACTGAGTACGATGAAAATTGCTAAATTATGTAATCACCCATGGAAATAAACATGCTGAGAAAGGCGTGATTCGTTGGGTGATTAATTTCAACAGATATTTCCCAAGTTTCTATTCTTTGTTAAATTCATTTAAATGAAAATAGATACCGCTTTTACCCATCTACTTACTTTGTATTGAGCATCCTTTTTTTCTAAAGATGACAATGATAATGTGTGTGCGTAGCGGTGTTATCTGCATTTCTTAAACCCATTTTCCAAATGCGAAGAATACGCGGCCATTTGATACTCTAAATGAGAAATGTTGACATGTGTATCAGTTTAGCGAAATATCTTTGTTGGGGGCTTTCTATCATAGGTTAAGTTGATCTAAAATATTACGATATTCGTTTGTCACACTGCGTGATCTTAATAACATATTGGCCCCTCCAGACACGCCCTAT
This sequence comes from Fragum whitleyi, assembly GCA_948146395.1. Taxonomy (NCBI): domain Eukaryota; kingdom Metazoa; phylum Mollusca; class Bivalvia; order Cardiida; family Cardiidae; genus Fragum; species Fragum whitleyi. The sequence continues at coordinate 1,705,647 of OX411545.1, read as the reverse complement.
TCTAAATAGAAATAGAGGAGGTTTGGAAACGCAAGTGAACGATATGGGACCGTCATACCTCTTTTGTGTCTTTGAATTCGTTCGAGTAACAAGAGGCTTAAGGGGGCCTGTATCACTCCAATGGCTTTAACATCTTTAGACTTGAATAAAGCTAATTTTAAGTGAATAAAACACTCCAAAATCTCTCAAGAACTATTTAATAATGATTAACTGGGTATGGCTCACATTGCACCAAAATACTCAATCTCCATGAACCTGCATCCCTTTACCCATTTTATTGATACATGAGGTTCAGAAGATGTCTTTCAAAGATTTAGGTCTCTAAATAAGCCCGCCACGCCCATATTCATGAGCCAATCAAAATTTTGCGAGCAATTTTGGAAAGTCACCCAAGGAACATTCTGGTACAGTTTCATTGGAAATGACCCAATTGTTCAGGAGGAGATGTCTTTAAAATATTTCGGACTCAAAATAAGCCCCGCCCTGGCACGCAAATATTAATGACCCAATCAAAATTTTCGCGAGCAATATTTTGAAAGGGTCACCCAAGGTACATTCTAGTAAAGTTTCATTAAAAACGACCCAGAGTTTCTACCATCTTTCGTTACATTCCGCCAATTAGTTTGGAATGAGAAGATGTTTAAAGAAAATGTTTACGAACGGGGGGACGCACGGACGGACGCACGATGGACACACTGTCATGGCAATAGCTCACTGGCCGGCCTTAAAATGGATTTCAAGATAGTATTATGCAGCTATAGGCGAATTTCAGACAATCTTTTCAATATTCCTCAAAATGGAAATAACACTTTCTTTGTAAAAAATGATGACACAGAGCCTCTTAAACAAATACATTTAATTACATCGTGAAATTGACAAGGTGAATGATTTTGGAATGAAATTGAATGAGTGCGGTGAGTGAGTTTTGAATGGAATTAAAGGGTGGCAATTTGATATCGTAAATTTTGTTCAAGATGATAGAGGGTTTATTTTGGATATAAGATTAAGAATTTGTGGATTCTATATTTTTAAATGGGTTTGATCGTTTTTGAATGGTTTGAGTGCATTTTTGGAATGAATGAATGAATTAATGAATGGAGCGCTGAGTGAGCGATTTAGAATGGTTTTGATTTAGGTGAATGTCAATTTCACGATGTAACTAGTTAAGGAATTTGAAAAGTGTTCACTTATTCAGACTCTTGTACTGGGACACAAGAACACAAACCATCTATTTTTAATTCATTTTATTTTGTAATATATTATCACATATACAAGTAGATTTGGACTATAATCGAAGGAAAGAAGTCGTCACTGTTTCAGTTCTTGCTAATGAATTATGTGGATTATGTGAATAATTAACGTCTAAATATGAACTGTGGACATAGTCAGTGGGGCCCGGCGACGAAGAATGATATGTGGCAAATCTGGAGGATTTAAACTTCACAGCGCCATGTCGGACTGTTCTTTTACTCTTGTCGTAGGAGAAAGTTCTGTGTATTAACGCCTTTAAATCAGCCTGAAAGTACAGATCCGATGGAGATTATTAAATATCGGGAATATCTTTATTCATGAAGATTCGTGTTAAATTTGAAAGAAAAAATATATAAAAAAGAAAAAACACATTTGAAATAGATAAAAAAAGATCTGACACTTATATTATATCATTCGCTCCAATGAAATAAAGAAAACATGGTTTATTTGAGAAAAAAAATCTGAATAGATCTATTAACCTATAGGTAGGAAAAAAATAACCGATGCAAAATGAAATGAATGTAAATTGAAAAACAACAAATAGGTCAATATGCTCTCTAGAATAAACATGAATGGTTTCTTAGTTCAGTGACTCTGTTAAATTATATACTTATCATATGTTGGAATAAAAAAAAATATTAAAGTGAATGCAACTGAAATAGTGAAAACTTCGAGATTTGAATCACGATAACTCGTAAATCGGCTTAATTCGATTGTATTAATTGAAAATTTTAATGTGCGTGTATGTAACGAAATAAAGACAAAAGAAAAAAGATTCGTGTTTAGTATTTATAGTCCAATATAATGCATTTTCTATTGATATATGAGAAACAATAAGCCAGCTTAACAATAGATGAAATTGAAGCCCTTTATGAACAAAAGCAGTGGTACATCATAAGAAACCATAGTTTATACACATATAGCCAAAACATTTTGAAAAATGGTCATTTACTTAATAAACAACAACTTTATGACGACTTGATAGAGCTTGTCCATGGTTGAACACAAGACTAAAGGACTTACCAGGCACTACTTTAACCTGGCTAAAACCCTACTCTAAATGATGTACTTTAAACCCTCAATATTTACCTATTTGTCATCAAAACAACATCCAAGTTTGAAATATTTATGGTGTAATACAAATGCAACATATCAAAATTGGGCATGGATAGTTTATGCATTTAACGTTTGTCGATGATATATTTAATTCTAATGATAAGATAATTTCTTTGTTTTAGAGCATGGAATTATTAAATAATGATTTCAAATACAAATAAAAAACGCTTTGGTTATGGTGTGGTGTTATAAATCATACACAAATATTATATCTAAATTTCCAAGCCGGTTTGAGAAGTTGTCTGTTTGGAAATGAGTGAAGATTGATTGTAAATGCAAAATTGCACTTTTGGTTATAGCTTTATACGTAAGGTTGTAGTAGTACCTAGTAATTCCCGTAGTCTGAAGCGTTCAAATACGGATCAGTTTTGACCAGCCGTCATGGTGTTGCTTTGAAGAACTTTTACCCTTTTTCACAATATGATCGCAAGGTTTTCTCACGTTATACGAGTCAAACTGCTTGCACCCATGTTGTGTATAATTTAGCCGACTATACTACGATTTATTTGCAGATTCAATTTGACTGAAACTGGATAAATAAGTCTTAACATTGACCCTAAGAGGTTTTTCTTTGTTACGAATATGACTCCTCTAGTAAATTTCAATGCAGGGAGTTCCATAAGGATGAAATTCTTCTTAGAAAGCGGTTAAAAATAACTTTATGCAGATATAATTAAAACAAATCCCACGTCATTCTTTATGGAGACCACGAAATAAATACGGAAAATATTGTGAAAAAAGAAGCTAGAAAGCCATGAATGGCTTGAGTCGCTCCACAGGCTTGAAATTCTTGTAAAAGCAATAAAAGTTTTGACTAGAATTTTACAAATTATGGGTTCTACAGATGTTGAAAAAGATTTTCAAAGTTTCAACTATATAACATAAAGAGAAATGACCTCCGCCCATAAAATAAATATTTTTTCATCCAATCACAATAATATTTGGTAGACTGATATAGGGTCACTCAAGGATCATTCAAAATGCATATTTTCCATCTGATCACAATGATTTATTGTAGGCTGATAAAGGGTCACTCAAGTATCATTCCAGTGAAATTTGGTTGATATCCATCTGTTACATTCTGAGTAAATGATTTTCAAAGTTTCCACTATATAACATATAGAGAAATGACCTCTGCCCATAAAATGCATATTTTCCATCAGATCACAATGATTTTTTGTAGACTGATAAAGGTTCACCCAAGGATCATTCATGTAAAATTTAATTGGTATCCATTGATTAGAATCTGAGAAAAGTCACTTTTTACCATATTTGGAAATTAGCCACGCCCATTAAATCCATGTTTTTCATTTGATCAAAATTTCTTGAACAACTTTGAAAGAGGGTCACCCAAGGATCATTCATGGGAAGTTTGGTTGAAATTCATCCAGTAGTTTCTGAAGAGAAGATTTTTAAAGAAAAAGTTTACGACCGGACGCACGGACGAACGGACACAACGCCATGACAATAGCCCCAGTGGCTTTCAGCTAAAAAAGCTTGGTAACAAAGATACTTTTACAATTTTAGAAAGAGTGTCGTCGTTTGTAACTCACTTGAAAATTATTGAGTCTTGCAATGGATTGACATGTTTTGGTACAATCACAATTCATTGCTGTGGCTTGACAGAGACTGTCTTTGAAGACAATGTAATGAACGTTACTTTTAATCTGAAGTACGCTTTTATCCGAAATAAGCGAGAAATGACTTAGTCATTCTATTCAAAACCGGATTCTTTTCATTCTCCCTACTTTTGGGTACGGTTTCAAAGACCTGTAAATTTGATTTTTTCAAATTACAAAACAGTGCTGAGACAAAAAACTTTAGACAAGTAGTAAAATACTTTTTTTGAAGACTTGAGACAAAAAACTTTAGACGAGTAGTAAAAAACTTTTTTGAAGACCTGAGACAAAAAACTTTAGACAAGAAGTAAAACACTTTTTTACGAAGACCTAAATATTTAGATATACGATGCTTACCCTAAAACTATCGTTGAGAAAACCATAGACAATCGGATTAACAAAACTGTTGGACATGGCAATCCAATGGCACATGAAATAGATGGTATATAATGACTGAGTATTGACCGGGGCACCAAAGTTCAGCACCAAAAAGAATGTATGGATCGGCAACCAGCAAAGGGCAAATAGAACGACTATTGTAACCAGCATCTTCATGATCTGAAAAGAGAAAACGAAAAAAATCAAAGATCCATTAGGCGAAAAGGGATAATCTGGTAGCCCCACACAATAAATGCTTGAAAAAGAAATTAGTTCCAAAAAAGGTCAACTGTAGGTCAAGGGCGTAACTACCATTACACACATTATGCAAGTGCGTAATAGAAATAAACACTCTTTCGAATAATGTCGTTGATGAATGATCATAACATCGAAACAACAGCTTATTTAAGCTGTAGTTTCGATGTTTTGATTATTCACAGACGCTCAAATCATAGAAAAGGGGAGCAGAGTTATCTTTTGTCACCGTCCACATATCGCTTTTATCCTATATGTTCTATGTTGGTCGCCTTCTGAGTGTCTTTAAGTTTCAAAGTCCTAGTTACGCCTTTGGAGGTTGTATTACAACAGTAATTATTTATAAGGATCAACATAATTAAAGATTCAGATAAATGCGGAAAGCGATAATTGACGATTGATACTTTTCGTACTTCCAAGATGGTCCCAGCTACCGTTACAGCGTGGTAGCGCGTCGGAATATCATTCGAAGGGTTCCGGGTCCGATCCCCGACGGCGGCACTCATCCTTTTTGACAAATTGTCTCCCAATAGGTTGAAAATCATAAACCCTTGTGAGATACCAGTATGAGGCTAGGGAATGATGTGATAGTAAGTACGGGTGTGAGAAATACCAGGAATCCTTCGTTAGGTGATTCAGCCGCCGCTTTATAACTGAAAGATTGATCAAAAGGTGATAAATACCATTTACACAGTTAGTAACTTTCGTGAAATGGACAATCATCTCAGTCCAAGCCATTCTAAATCGCTCACTTGTGTCTCCATTTTTTCAAACCATTTAAAAACGCCCCAAAATGACTAAAACAGAGATGCGATCTAAAACTGCATTCAAAATAATTATAGCACGAAAAAATCGCTATTTGAGTGACATAATTGAAATTGTACGCGTCTGATTGGTTGTTGAAGAAATAGAAAGCTGATTATAGAACATGTATGCAAATTTTATCAAAGGGAGGTATAAAATATAAATATAAAGTTAGCGATATTGGACTACCTTACTTTTATTTCACTCAATATTCACTTTTTCAATTTCATTCCAAAATCATTCCAAATTCATTCACCTTGACAATTTTCCGATGTTCGGTAACTGTACAAACAAACAAACAAGCAAACAGACGGTCTCTTTCCGCCTGACTAATAGCAATAATTACGAAATAACGAAAAAAGTAACATCAACGCTCGGGCACTTATAATCTATGACACCTAATTCTGAGAAAATCTGAAAGACGGATTAACTGATATTGCACAACCAGAATTTAATATGTTCCTGTGTTCCCTATTTCTAAAGGTCGCTACGCTTTTATTTTTGTAAAACTTAAAAGTAATAATAAGACAAATATGTTAAAATTGATTTTGAAAATAAATATGCTCTCGAACTTCACTAATCATGTTACCTTCCCTATCAAAATATATAAATGTGAATTTTCTTTTATAATTATCAAAAATACAATAAACATTGTTTTTTAAATGGCCCTTTATCTCATTTCAGTGAACAAATGTTATAATTTCAAATATAATACATGTATAATGTAAACTAAGCAGCAAGACACTTTGAAAGTAAAGAAGGAAGCCACATTTTTGCACTAGGTCAGCGCATAGTTTTCAATAGGTTTCAATATTATTGCATCTATCAATCAAGAGCCTCTCAAAACGTGCACTCTAATCAAAGGCATGATTGTAACTATGTTTATATTTGTTTATACATTATCGTCAAAATAGCTCCTTTGTCTGGCAATTTTCCTGTAATTAATTGTTTTCCTCTCTGCACCCAATGTCTTAGTGAAGCAGATGCGACTTCCACCTAAAACACACAGGTGGTTTGTTTTAAATGCTACATAAGTTCTACCAATCTAATTCATTTTACAACAGATTGTCACGGATCGACGCTAACTGTTTTATTATTATTATTATTATTATTATTATTATTTTTATTTATTCAAAAAGAACCCGCAGGGACGCTTCCTTTCTCTTTGGACCCCTCTAGATATTTAGAGATCCTTTCGCACAAAGGATGCAATTGGCATTTTACGAAATATTTGTAAACAAAGGTTTATATCAATAATGTTCCTTCAAATCGTGCATGTAAGAAACAAATTGAAATTAGCAGTTCTGCCATGAAATTATTTAAAGAAACAAAAAATACAATTTGAAATATCAAGGGATCCTTTTACTTTGAACTAACGGGATTCCTACTTATTGATATCATGAGATCCCGTGATACTGAAAATGTCAAAACCTGGTCGCAGTTTTATGCACATGTACAGTTAAGAACATCGTGAAATTAAAACTCATTCCCCTCAAAACCATTCTAAATCGATCTCTCAGCGCTCAATCCAATCATTCCAAATACTCACTCAAACCATTCGAAAATTCTCCAAATAACCAAATAGATAAAATAAACAACTATGATTAAAATGAAAGTCGCTATAAAAATGGAAAGACATAAAAAGCTACTTATAGAATTGGTATGCCTATTTTTTAAAGGGAGGTGATAAATATCGGTAACTTTGTCCACCTTGAACAATATAAGCAACATTGGATTACCTCCCTTTAATTTCATTTGAATCTCACTCAACACGCCCATTCAATTTCATTCCAAAATAATTCCAATACCATTCAACATGTCAATTTCACGATGTTGTTTACTACATTATATCATGACAAGAAGCAGATTTCAAAGTAGTCAGGGCTTCAGAAATGTTTCGGTTGAGAATTTGAATAAAATTATTTCTTTCATTCTTAGACAAACTCGATTTCGAGTGAACTTATTGGAAGTAATTCATATGAGTACCTACACCATTGGATTTCTAATAGGGCTGTCACACCTTAACGTTTTAGCCAGCGTGTGCGGAACGTGTTGGATCTTTTATAACACGCTGAGAACACGTCGGGTACGCTATGGACACGTTCCGCACACGCTATCGGCACGTAACACGTTGGCACACGTTGCGATACGCTGAGTATCTCATAAAATTTTGAGCATGCTCAAAATTTCTCAGCGTTTGCCGAACGTGTTGGAACACGCTCCGCACACGTTCCGAACACGCTCAGCACACAAGAGACACGCTAGGAGCTCGTTCACTTACGCTACGGACACGCTAGAAAAACGTTCGCCCAAAGTTTAACGTGCTTCTAGCGTGTCTCCAGCGTACTGGGAACGTGTGCATAGCGTGTCGTCAGCGTACTGAACGTGTGTCTAGCGCGTTGCCAGCGAGTTCACAGCGTGTTTCTGGCGTATGACAGCGTTTCAGTGTTCAATGAAAATATAAAAGTTCCGCTGCATATTTTTCTTGAATCTCTACCATCAGCTTGTCGTAAACAAATGAATTTGTCCATGTACGTGTGTGTGACCCTTTTGACATGTTGATATCTGCATGTTTCCTCATGACCAGTCTGAGAATAACTTGAAAACTCGATAAAAAGGAGCATTCTCTATATTTGACGATGAACGGTTTCGTTCCAGTCATAAAAATAAAACTTATGTTATGTTATGTTATGTTATAAGCTGCTTGTCTTTTCTTCCATATAAATCCTTTACAGATTTTCTTAATTCCTTAGATTGTCGAGGCGGAGAATGTAGCCTAAATGTGTATCAAACATTGCGTTTATAGCTTTACAAGTGCGTCTGCTCTTTGGTCAGAATAACAATACGTTCGCGAAAATACAAACATTCATTCGTCTCATTTGATCATTATCAATATACCATTAAGACAAGTACATCGTTGTACCTAGTGGACATAATACAAGACGTGTTTTACTCTATTCTGTTCTGTTCAGAATATTTGATTCTATTATATGTACTTCAAGTTTGATATTTGGTACGCCTTTCACCCCCCTTAATATAAGACTACCTTTTCAAGATTAAGAGAGGTTGCAGAAAGTCATCCTATATAGTAGAGCATATGGAGGAAGAAAGGAATGCATTATGACAAGTAGGTCCTTACCCTTTCGCAATATTTTTCGAGTGAAAAGTAACAGAAGCTTTAATCAGCCTGTAATCTTATGTTATATGCATGTTTTCATACGTAACAGGTGCTAGTGTATTTTTCTTTTCGTCTTTTCCTATTTTTCTTTTACATGAGCCAACATGCTTTGAATTTGAATATGTGGAGTGGCCGGTGGCCTGTTTATATATTAAAGAACGAATTTAAAGTAGTAATTCCTTGCAGAATTTATATTTACATCCGAAACACGCTGCGAACACGTTATGACACGCTAGAAGCGCGTTACAAACACGCTAAGCACGTTCTGAGAACGTTACGAGAACGTTGGACACACGCTCAAGAACATTGGTATACGCTGACATACGCTATCAACACGTTCTAGACACGTTACTCACGCGTTACTCACACGTTCAAACTCGCTATAAACACGCTACAAGCGCGTCGTGAATTGACAAGAAGAAAATGAAGGTCAGCGTATGCCGACGTTTTGCGGACTTAGTCGTTTTCTCAAACGCGTTAGGCACACGCTGGCTGAAACGTTGAGGTGTGACAGGGCCATTAGACATATAAAAATTATCAAATTTTGTTAATCTATATAGTCTGGATATATGGAGGTTATTCATCCCTAGTGTTAGATATTTTAAGTGCTAGTCTTCAGGGCCCGAAATTATACAACCTTTTTCGTGCTCAACTGAGAATTTTCTTATATTTAGAATTCAAATAAATATATAAACATAAGATAATATTACTATTTTTCAGTTTTAAACACGTATTAATATTCTCATCTGTGTCCATATATGTTGATATAGTATTACAACAAAATTTAAGCTTCACTCTGAAGTTGAAATTAGAGAAAATTCCCAGTTTAGTATGAGATTTTTTTTTATAATATCGGGACAAATGACACACTGACCATTTGCACAGCTAGTGAAATATGATCACGCATAATATATTTTAAAATTAATAACAGATAAGTTTCACAGATAGGCTTTCAATGTCGTAAGTGCTTATACACTCCTCAAAACTCCTAAGCGGCCACTTGCCTTTTTGGTCATTTGTTGTAAATGCCGCATGATGTCATCCCGTTTTTGCGTGAATAATTGAGCCAAATCATATTATGAAGTCAGCAAAGAAAAACCAGTGAAATAATTTAACAAGAACTTTTTTTAAAATTCAACGAAAATAGGAGTACCCTCGTTTTCAAAGTTAACATTGGTGGGTGGGGTATTTTTGACATTTCTTGTTAGTTTAATGATTGTGTAGAAAGTTTTGGCATTTCTTATTAAATTTAGAAGTCCACAGGCGTTGTACCACCAATACTTGTGCAAAAGATTGATAGGCATAGCTTTTTTCAAGTATCGAAAAATTCAAATTTCTCTTAAAAGTGTCAATTTTGTGACTTATATATTTGAGGGTACATGCATTTAATTCCGTCTTTAGGACTAACTGATGCATGATTCTACTAAACAATTGGATAGGGTGATGAATAAATGACTACTCATTCAAAAGACAAAGTTCACATTTCAGAATAAAAGCGGAAAATGTGTGAAAAATGGAAATAAGTAAGGTGGCCGCTTTGGAGTTTTGAATAGTGTATATTGTCGGGAAGTACTTAGACCGAGGACGTAACGCAGCATTGTTATAAGTGCTTATATTGTATAGGCACTTACAACAGCGTTGTGTTAACCTTAGTCATGAACACAGTGTCGACGATGATAGCAAAAGACACGGGAAAATGCGAAACCAAACTAATGACACCATCCGAACGAACCCGACGTGAGGCCAATTTCGGTATTTCTCATTAGGATTGTGTTACCTTAACCCTTTGCTGTTTAATCCCTGCTTTTTACGTGTCTGTGATTTTATGAATGAGAAAACATTGTGACAAAAGAAGAAATTGCTTCTGACATGCAATTTCTTCTTTTTCGACACTATTTTCTACCCCACTGAATGGTTATTTTTCAAATTAAACCCATTTTAAATTTTCGTCTGCAAAACCCTTGAATTTGGACAGGTTCAAAATTTTGTAAAACAGGAAATGGTTAAACAGAGAGGGATAAAATCGTTTTATCATTGTTTAACATGTTTTTTTCTCACTTGTATTTGTATTTCTTTAAATCAAAATTGATTTGAAGATAACCGTATTGTTAGATCAATCTCAGAGGTTTTTAGACAATCTCGTTTATTCAATTGATTTAACTTTGAATACTTATCCATCATTTATCTTAATGACACGTGTTAGAATTTCTTCTTCATCTCAAAACTATTCGCTGAAAGATTTTATTTTCATTTCATTATCATACGACTTTCCATGAAATAATATTCGGAACATTAAAAGAAACATCGCATTATGTAAACCTGTAAAAATAGCTAAAATTAAGAGGCAGCTTATGTTATCGGTGACTTTAGTTTGACTCGATGTTTCGTTTGACAGTTAAAATTGACTGCGCATAGCGTTGGCACATCCAGGGTTCGGTGCAAGACCGTAGTAAGTGTACATACATTGTATATACACTTACTACAGTCTTGCACGGAACCATTAGATGAGATAATTTGGTAGTGGAACTTGCAAAAATCAAATGCTGCTTATCCTCGACAGAAATTACGGGTTTTGAAAGCAGTAAAAAAGAAATAAACATTAAAAATTGAAATAAATATGATATAATTCCGTGAGTGGGAGGATTGATCGGATGTTTTTAAGTTTTGTTCCAAGGCTTGTATTAGAATTGCAAAAATTCGGTTTGGCCATAAAGTTAATTAAACCTTGTAGTTGATGAGCTGATGAGCGATTTTAGAATGATTGTGGAATAATTTTGATTTTGTGTGTGATCGAACGAGCTTTGGTTCAAATTCAAGGGAGATATTGAGATATCGCTAATTTCTATCAATTTTATAACCTCCCTTGATAATCTACTTTCTGTCCAGTTTTTGTGTCTTCTAACATCATTTAGATCCTGTAAAATATACACAGGCCAAAAGGTAAGTGGAAAAAATTGAAAAATCTCAATGATATACTGAGTTTTTTTGTACCATTTTGAAATGTTTTTAATTATTTAGGAGCGTTTAAATGGTGTGACTGAGCGTTTTGATCAATAAATAGAGTGATGAGTTAGCGATTGAGAATGGTTTTGATCGAGTTGAATGCCAATTCACGATGAAAATAATCATACCTCTAGGGCCCTGAACTTGGAACTTGACATATTCAAAACACATCGTCGTTTTTCAAAAATTGCTTTCATTACTGCTTGACACCGATTAGTAAAGGACTGTTCAATGAAATTTAAACAAGAATGAATGCAACACTTTCATCAAAAGATTTCACCAAATTGAAAAAAAATGCAAGGGCGTAACTACCATTACGCATGTGCGTAATTGAAATAAATCCTCTTTCGAAAAATGCCGTTGTTGAATGATCATAACATCGAAACTACAGCTTATTCAAGCTATAGTTATGATGTTTTGATTATTCACAAGCGCTCAAATCCTAGAAAGGGGGGGGGGGGGGCGGGGGTGAACGGAGGACATTCATCTTTTGTCACAGTCCACATAACGCCTATATCCTATATATATTCTATGTCGGTCGCCTTCTGAGTGCCTATAAATTTCAAAATCCTAGTTACGCCTATGAAATGTTATACTAATACATTTCCTTTGCGGTTCGGGAAAAACCTTGTCAAATAAAGTAATACAACAGAAATAGTTTTCAAAATCAATAACCATTGATTTAAAATTTCATAGATTATTCATTTTACTCTTTTGTTGTTACTTATTTATCTTTCAATTGACATTACAAAAATGTTATATCTGAAGTTGAATATTCATCTTGTTTCCTTGGATAGTAAAAACATATAAAACTAACACACCAATCATTCAGGTTTCTAATCAAATTATCCTTGGTGTTAATAGACTCAGTTGGTTTCTATATAATACATTGTTACAGGTAAATAAAAACAGCATTCACAAAAAATCAAGATAGAAGTAATTATCATGAGAAGCAATATGTCAGACAACGAGATCATAGGGAGAAGTAGATTTCATCACCCAAGCTGCAGGAAATCAGAGTAATTTGTTAACAGACAAAACCTCTCTCTTCACGTCATCCATCAAGAAGACACCTTACAAAAGGTGTATTCTCTACAAATTTGTGACCCGTCACAAGAAAAGGGACCCTCTGGGAAATCCGTTAAATGAGCAATTGAAAAAAAAGATTTGTTCTAGTACAGGTAAACCAGGGATCGCATTTAAAAATACTACACAGAAAGGTAGATTGATCTTTCTAGATTCAGAAAATAAGTAAAATACGAAAAGTTGCGACCATAGTCAGTCTGCGCAATCTGCACAGTCTGACTAGGGCCGACCCAGATGGTCCCTTTTCACGTGACGGGTCAAAATATAATAATTTCTTCTTGAGAAAGAAAATGGGTAAACAGTTCATATAGTCTACCACATTCTGTATTGTATGTGTAAACTTGCCGTTGTCATTTTTCTTTTAGAAATTTGAATGCAATTTAAGGTATACCGGGTATGTGGGTTCGCTTTCATACAAAACTGATAACGCCTCGAGGATAGAACTGTCACAACGTGTACTCATTAATCAAAGGTTTCAGCGCAAAACTATTACAAGTGCCTATATATCTATAGACACTTAGATTTTGCGCCGATAAGCCTTGCTTACTGGCCAAGAGTTAAGTACTTTCAGTATACAAGGCGAACAACAAAATTTAAGCAGTAATATATTCGGGTCACTTACTCTTGCGTCTGAAACTCTAAATCAGGCAAATAGAATCAAAATATAGACTAATATGCTTTGTTCATATAATTCACGAGCAACCTCTTTTTAAGATAGTTTTGAAACAAAGTTTTAATTTTACTTTGATTTTTTCCAAAATGCAAATTTTAAGAATCTTTTTCAAATGTCTCACTCAATTTTCTAGTTATAAGCCAAAAGTAGCAAGAATAAAGAAGCCAGCAACATACTTTAAAATTAACAAAAATATTGATAAGAAAATAAAAGTTCAAAAATACTTTTAACGTGAAATCTAAATGATTAAAATAAAATGATCGATTTTGTATTTTCCAATATTAAAAAGCCAACGTACCTTCATGTTCCTACATCTATAGGCCAGCAATTTCAAGTGAGTGACCTAAGATCAATTTTACATTGAAAATGATAGGAGCAACGGTTTCTCGAACCTCACTCTTTCTTGCGGAACTATATAAAAGATTATCAGAAGCTTTGCCAATAAACTAGTGCAATGCTTGGATCCATTTGAATGAAAGGTTGGTTGTTATGAACGATTACAAAGTGTTTTAGAACAATTTCCGAGTCATTTGAGTGATTGGTGTGAGTATATTGATTGCATCGAATGAAGCACTGAGCGAGCGATTTAGAATGGTTTTGGTCGAGGTGAGAGTCAATTTCACGATATTTTTTACTTTTAAGTCAGACAAGGTCAAATGAAGGGGTCAGTGCAACCCTATTGTAAGTGCCTATATATTCTGACTCCTCGAAATAAACTAGTGAATTACGACTGTTCCCTTTACATAATACCATATCACAATCTAGAAATAGATAGAAAGAATAGCCTTGCTGGGTTTGAACTATCGTCTGAAAGTTATGATTCTTGGAGCAATTTGAAATCAAACATTAAGTTCATGAGTAATCGGGCTAAAAAATTGTTTCATTCATCGTCGACATCCATTTTAAGTATAATTATGCTCATTTCACAAATTTCCCGAGCACACATGTCCATTTTTCTCTCTAACATTTCAAAAACTAAAAGTCAAAATAAGTTATATGGATTTGAATCTAAATAACGATGGTGTATACATTCGAGACGTTTTAAACGACGTCACCTGAACGTAGGTGTACTTGAATATTTTTTTTTTCCAAAATCTAGAAGAAATATCGACTAACACAAATCAAAAAGGAAAAACTTAGCGATAGTCATTACCTCCATTTAAGAAAATATATATAAGTTCTATAAAGTGCTAATCTCTTCAAGTACAAATCAGATGTTTATAAAATTTCAATAATTAGTTTTTTTCCAGCTATATTAATTTTGAATGTAATTATTAATCGTATCATGTTAGTGTTTTGGGGGCTTTTTTGAACGGTTAAAGAGAGTGTTTGGAATGAATAAATGGAACGTTGAGTGAGCGATTTAGAATGGCTTTGAATGAGATTAATGTCAATTTCACGATGTTACTAGATGTAAGACAATTTTGAGCAAACACATTTCGATGGATTAGTGCGCGACAGTTGTTACACCTTCTAAACATGTAGCCAGTTACAACCGCTGACCCATTTATTTGACCTGTCTCCTCCATTATCAGAATTTACAAAAGAGATATTGGAGAAATGAAGAACAATTTAAACCCAAGATCTTATTACGGGCACTTATTTTTACAAGAATTTTCGAGATACTTAACATTTGTCGCGCTTTTCCCATATTTAGCTGATATCTATTTAGTTTACATTAAGCCAAAATTTGTAAAGTGTACCTAAAAGTGCAACAACCTGAGAATCTAATTTTCCCTTGCAAGTTTAACAACTGAGTACGATGAAAATTGCTAAATTATGTAATCACCCATAGAAATAAACATGCTGAGAAAGGCGTGATTTATTGGGTAATTAATTTCAACAGATATTTCCCAAGTTTCTATTCTTTGGTAAATTCATTTAAATGAAATAGGTACCGCTTTTACCCATCTACTTATTTTGTATTGAGCATGCTTTTTTTCTAAAGATGACAATGATAATGTGTGTGCATAGCGGTTATATCTGCATTTCTTAAACCCATTTTCCAAATGCGAAGAATACTAGGCCATTTGATACCCTAAATGAGAAATATTGTCTACATGGTTACGTGTATCAGTTTCATTGCATTTGGCCCAGTGGTTCTAGAGGAGATGTCTTTCAAAGATTTCGGGCTCAAAATAAGCCACGCCAAGCCAAACCCATATCCACGGGCCAATCAAAATCTTGCGAGCAATTTGGGAAAAGTCACCAAAGGAACATTCTGGTAAAGTTTCATTGAAATTGCCCAAATGGTTCAGGAGGAGATGTCAAAGATTTCGGGCTCAAAATATGCCCCACCCAATAAAAAAAATTCTTGAACAATTTAAGTAAAAGGTTTCAGGAAAAGTTTCATTAAAATTAGCCCAGTGGTTCAGGAGGGGTAGATTTTTAAAAATTTCAAGGTGAAAAAATGCCTAAAATATCATGATGTGAACAATTTTAGAAGAGGGTCACACACGGATCATTTCTACCAAGATTCGTTAAAACCTGCCCATTAGTTTGGAATGAGAAGATGTTTAAAGAAAAAATTACGCAAGGACTGGCGCACGGGTGGACGCATGACGGTCTCTTTACCATGACAATAGCTCACTTGTTTTGATTTCAAAAAGAGAATCATGCAATTGTTGGCGAGAATTTCAGACAATCTTTTCAATATTCCTCAAATTGGAAATAAAACTTTCTCTGTAAAAAGTCGATGGCGCGGAGCCTCTTTAACAATTACAGTTAATAATTTCGTGAAATTGACAAAGTGAATGATTTTGGAATAAAATGAATCAGTGCGATTAGTGAGTTTTGAATGAAATTAAAGGGAGGTAATCTGATATCGCTAATGTTGTACTAGATGAACTCTTTGTTCGAGATTAACAAAATTAGCGATATTGATTACCTCCCTTTAATAGAATATGCATACAGCTTCAATTGTCGTCACGAAACCATTATATGATTAGGAAATTCAATTATGTCAGTAAAGTCGCGGATTTTTTTTTATTTTGAATGTAGTTGTTGGTTTTATCATTTTAAGTTATAATGGGGCGTTTTCGAAAGGTTTGCGTGAGTGTTAGGAATGAAAGAATAGATCGCCTATTGAGTGATTTAAAAGTTTTGATCGAGATGAATGTCACTCTCACTGTAAGCATGGATTTCAAAATCGTCTCATGCAATTGTTTGCGGGAATTTCAGACATTTTCTCACAACTCCTTCAAAATGGAGATAACACTTACTCGGTACAAAGTCGGTGGCACAGAGCCTCTTAAACAATAACAAATAATATGATTACGGATCTGTCCACGAAACTACCTGTATTCTAAATACCTGAGAAAATGGTTTCATTTTCATTGGATACATTCCTCTATGGAAACAATTTTGAGTATGCATCGAATTTGTAAGCTTTCACACAAAACACGTTCTACAAGAAATCAGTCCAATTATTGAGAAACCTTTACATTTTTGTACCATTTTCGCAAACAACAAGATCTAAAGATAATGCGGTAATTCATCGGGTTATGATACTAAAAAACCTAGTCATTCTTATGTATCAATCCGCTTTAAAGAATTATACAGTGTGATTAGATTTTAGTTTCCTACCTACGCAAAATAGTAATAAAATATCTTCATACCTTAATACAATAGAGATTCAGCATAAGACGTAAAGAAAAGGTATCCGCCATGAATTAAGGTAATGTGTTTTTATTGACAGAAGAAGTTAGTATAATTGATATGATTATCCGTAGAGATCAAGATAGCCCATTTATTACAAGATCTCTCCGCTTGACCACAAATCAAACAAGAATACACCCCGACCTGACAATAAAATCTCTATAAACAACATGGTTATGTAGCTTCTACAATATAAGTTATTTTTGAGTATGCTTAATGCTTCAAACACTTTTGAATGAACAGAATTTCGTTATTTTAATCCTTCTCATGATGTTAACGATATAATCCTGATGTACACAAAGTCTTGGCAGAAAATATAGACTAAGATCAGCCTGCACAAACATGCAGTCTGATCTTAGCATATACTGTCTGCTTTCTACTTCATTTCTGTGATGAGTCAAACTGGGTGAGATGTCCCAAATTTCTGTAATTTGTTTAAAACAGACGTTAAATTCTGCAGGATAAACGTTAAAAACCTCCGCTATAATTCAACTAAACAGTAAAGTGGTTAAGTTCAGTCCTTGTTTTTCAATTAAATATCATAATTAAAAAGTGTAAGTTAAATGGGCTAATAACGTTAAATGAAGTATTTTCATCAGTGTTTGAAAATAAACACTATAAAACAAAATTACAGCGTGTTACTTTAAATTATTTGCTTGCTCATTTCTTGGGTGGCATGGTACGGTAGATTTTATTTCAAAAATCGACATGCACTTGTAAAAATGTTTGTATCTTATTAAAAGCCGATTCGGAAAATTGTCCTATTCTATGTATAACGCAAGTAAATTATTTATTCATGTGTTTTGAAAATCATTTAGACTGACAATCTGTATGTTTTATGTGTCGCGGAGCTTGAATGCGATCCGGATGATATTTTTACGATCTGTACCCGACAACCCGATATCTTCTCTCAGCCACTACTAGGTAACTTAGATATATAAAGACACTAACATATTATTCCATAAAATGTAAAGTTTCGGGGTGTTATAAGCATATTATAATGGACAAAAACTTGGCGTTATCGGGGAGTAAACGTCGATTTTAATCAGTAAAGTCGAGTGCCGTCAATGTCCGGCTGATTTTACTGAAATATCTATTGTCCCGGCCGAAATACTTTAAACAATTTTAAAAGATACTGATGTTTCCAACAATATTTGTTTGTCCACAAAATAAGAATTAACATAGTTTGTTGAAAATACAAAAGGAGTTGGGATCTGAAGAGATCTCGCATAGAGAAGATAAATGCGTTAAAAATCATTATACGCAATGTTCATATAGAGCATAGTGTAAATCATTTTTCTTATTCTCGCTTTAAATTTTGTGACGTTACCGGTTTATCAAGCAACGTCGGCGTAAACAAAAGTGGGTGTTACATGCATAAAACAATTTCTCCAACATGTTTTAGGTATGTTAGTAGTTTACAAGCGTTTCTATTAATTTTTTCGTATTCTCTATTTAAATAAATATTGTAGCAATCCTTTTAATGCGATGGTCGCATCCATTCACGTTTTTCGTGCGTTAGCATATGTATAGACCCGCAAAATGGTTTAACCCGGGCGTTAAACCATTTTTGTGTCTCTGCAAACGTTAACGCCCTCAAAAAAGTCAATTAAACCTTATTATTCTCTATTTATAGGATTTACAGGATGTAGACAAATATAGGTAGTAAGTTGAGCATAATTACGGTAAGCACACTGACATAAATCTATATTTACCGGTTCAAAGTACATGTACTTGATATTCTAGCCCATGATCGCTTTGTAAATGCTCAAAAACGATTACCAAAATGTACAACAGAACATCTCTAATTATAACATGGCTTGTGAAAAGAGAAAATCTGGTATTTGTTAAGAGTATCGTTCTTTAAACACAAGACATTTGTTATGCAGTGGCAAAACGTTTAGTGTTGGGCAGAATTTTTGAAAACAGAATGGTTATTCTACAAAGTCCTCATATATGAAAGCCAACTTCAGTGCCTTGTTTCGATCCTATGTATTTTTCGTATACGCGTGACTCACCAAGAAAAAATGAGACTATCTTGGAAACGTCAAAATCATACTCTAGTCAGATCCGTTCCATTTTGCCGTGTAAACGTTATTTATTTGTCAAATTAAAAGAATTGGAATTGATACAAAGAGCAATTCATTGGAGGGTGGCCTTTAAATCGTAACTACAGCCTTTTCAATCTGTTATTATGACGGTTTATGTCACCAGTTAAAGTAAATGATTGAAACAAAATGGCCGAAAATGCGGCTGAGTTGAAGGGTCATCTCCGTTATCTTCCGATAGGTGACATTTTTCAAATACTGACATTTCGGAGAATATGACATGCGCAGACAACGGTTTCATCTCAATATGAATACGTGTTCATTAGATTTTTGACTGACAGCTGAGCAGCTTTCTGCTTTTAATTATTTTCGCCGCTTCAACGAACACTGCACTTTACGTAAAATTGTCGAAATATATCTTTGCATTATTTTTCCTTAAGGAATTAAATAGTTCAGCAGTCATATTCGAAAACGTGTATACTTTTTTTTTTTAAAAAAAATAGTTGAAAGAAAATATAGTATTTTTAACGAGAAAGAAGGGAACATTTTTGTCTGCCAAGCATGATTATCAAAGATCTTAGGTTAACTCAAATCTAATGTTAGCATACTAAATCAAAGGAATCGCATTTCTTGTGTTTTGCCCTGAGCCCAGTTGATTAATGACTACTTTACGGGGTTATTCAAAATACTAAAATGAAAAACTCCTTTTGATTCAAGTGACCTCTTCAATGTTTCTCTCATTGGATAATGAATAAAGAAAAAATATAGAAATAATAGATTTTGAGTAGATTTCATGTGAATGTCTCCTATCTGCACATCTAAAGGTTCGGTTCCAAGTTTTCAACAAAATTAAAACAACTTTGAATAAAAGTGGACTTCACCGTACATAAGAATTAGCTTGCTGCGTCGACGAAAGTTCTCGTTACGGAAGGACGAACGGATGGAAAGGGTACACCAGTATAACACCCTCTTCTTGGACGTGATGGTATATTAGAGAAAGTAAAATTCTTCTGGATAAATTGATCGGTAGTCTCTAATATAATCCAATAAAAGCTTGAGTTACCGAACATTTCTGATCTTTTATTGATATTTCTTATTTTTTATTTGCTTTATATTCCCGCGATGTATAAAGAAAGAAAGAAAGAAAGAAAGAAAGAAAGTGAGAAAGAAAGAAAGAAAGAAAGAAAGAAAGAAAGAATGAAAGAAAGAAAGAAAAAAAGAAAGAAAGAAAGAAAGACCATATATGTCATACAGAGATATCACACGAAGAAGACTTATTTCACTTTGATTAAATGGCATTGTATAGTCTTTAAGGCAATATTTCCTATTGTTTTTTTCTTTGCATTTCTTTTTAAAAGGGAATTATCTTAACTTTCATCACACTTTTTACTCACGCACAATTGGGATGTTTTGGCTTTAGAAAGAATTTAGAAAACAAACCATTCGAATCAAAAGCTTGTCAGCTTTGTTTTATGTTGTTGAACCATTTGCTTATTTGTGTTTAATCTTGTTGCATGTATAGAAAAAGATCTTACAATCACGATTCATTTATCCACTATCTTTCTCCATAAATATGGTACGAAGTTGATGCAAAACGGTTTCATACACAAACCATAATGACACTTTATCAGGTTATATGTTCCTGTGAAACACATGTTGAACAATAAACGTATACGATAGACCAAACATGTAGACAACCAGTTGAAGACATGCGTCCTTCTGTCTATGCAGAATTGTCTATTGGCGAAGATCTGTAAAAGGGAAAAACTTGCAGGCCTGTCCCACGTTTATGACGACAACACGATGAAAACTGTTTGCTTATTATACCTATTTTGCTTTTGTACTTGCGCGCAAAGCAGAGTGTAATTTGCAAACAGTTGACAAGGCGATTTTTTGGAATGATTTTGGAATGAATTTGAATGAGTGTGAGGAGCGAGTTTTGAGTGCATTTAATGGGAGGTAATCCAAATCGCAAAATTTTGTTCAGGATGAACAAAATTAGCGATATTCATTACCAAACTTTAATTAAATATGAAAACAAGTGCTATAGCTTCCTTTTTCTTCAAGAAACTATCAGACGTTTGAAATTTGAATAAAATCAGCGAAACTGCTTTTTCTAGCTTAATTCATTTTGAACGATGTTGTTGAATCTATCTTTTTCAGTAAGTTTGGAGCGTTTTGGTGAGTATTTTGAAGTAAGAATGAAGCGCTGAGCGAGTGAATCAGAACGCTTTTGATCGAAATGAATGTCAACTTCACGATGTTGTTAACTGAATTACAATTTAAATTCTCCTTCACATCAGCATCTCTTCTGTTGCTACTATCCGGATATTTTCCGATTCTTATCATAACTATCTTGAACATCTGTATTCGTTACTGGCAAATGTAGACTCAAAGTACTGAAAGCTAGCAAAGCATAGACATTATAGTAATCTTCCTTTGAATAATTTATTATGATACAAAATCAGGGTAAAAATAAAGTGAGGGGTTAAAAAGCAGACTTTCGAATGAGAACTTATTTGAATATAGTTCATCCAAGTGACCGTACAATGTAGTTTGCATAGTGAAAATTCTGGTCACGCTAAGTCGTTGCTTTGCACACATTTGACATTCTTGAAAATCAACATTCCAATACGATGCACAACCATGAGTGTGGAATATTTCACACAAATCCCAATTGCCCTTTCCTCTTTTCTGTCCAAATGTTCTCATTTTCTAATCGAGTCCCCTTTCTGACATAATAAGTATTTTGGTCATTGCTCATCGCGGGTAAGCCAAATTTACATTTCCTTAAGTTTTTATTTTTAGATGAACTTTGCTCTTTCAGAAGGTTTTTATCATTTTGACAAACAAACTGAACAAGTTTCATCATAAGTGCGCTAAATGTATTGCCCTTAGAATGTAAACAAAGAAAGTGTCAACAGGTATCCTTTCCTCGTGTTTTCATATGGAATATTTCAAATTTTAATTCATACGGTTCAATGACCTGACAAACATTTCCATCCAATATTCATAAATTGTCGCCCCTATGATATAAACACTAAAGAGAGGTGATGACGAACGACGTACGAGGGATATCTTATTATCACTCAGTTCACCATACTGAAGCCCGATTTACCCTTACGAGTTTAATAAAGTATGAGGGGACGTCCGTAAAACGTCCGGGGTCAAATAGTAGGACGTTTTCCTTGAAGCGGTTTTACATTACGGGAGAACTACCTTTTATGGCGAAAGCATTCATGTATTTAGTGGTTAAGCCGCCGAGGGCAGTTTGCACTTCCACAAAATTTTGTATGTTACCTAAAGACAGCAAAACTGAAAAGGACAATTTCACAAAAAAACAAAATAACCTGACGCGAAGAGATACGCAATTATCCTAATATCTAAAAATCTCCTTATCAATTCCATATTTTCACAAAAACGGTGTGTTTGAAACGATAATGGACCTGAAATATTCTGTTTAATTTACAAATAATCCCCAGTAAACGATGAAGAAATCTTATAACTATGAAGATATCCGCGTGATAACATCCCATATGACATTTTTTAATGATATCACATGGATATTTTTAGAAAAATGACATAATGCGGTTACTTTTAGAAACTTACATTTCTGTTAGAAACAACGACGAAAACAAGGCAAATAGAGGTTATAAACCCGAAACCTCGTTATATATTTTTTCATACAAAATAATAAAACTTATTTTATATACTCAGAACAAGAAGTTAAGCGCCACCAGTTTTAAGACAGAAGATTTTTAAAGGCAGGGAGCCTGCATTAATTAAAGATAACAGAGATGTGAATATTGAGTTCCAATGTTGAAAATGGTTTGTTGACTTAACATTTTCACAACAAAACATGGGTGGTGATAAATTTTATTGGCTTTGTACCTTGAAATGTAAATGACGTATTTTCACCTTTTTTTTAACACATGAAAAACTATTGTCGAAGCTGACTTACGGTGTTGTCTATGACACGAAACTTGGATTTAGAAGTCAGATGACACAAATGCGATTAATTCCAGTCACATCTTAGTCAGTAGCGTGTGTAAGATCCGTGAGCATTGATCACTGCGCGCACCCTCCTCGGCATGCCACGAATCAGCCTCTGGATGATGTGTTGAGGGATTTGCTGCCACTCCTGGTGCAGTGCTGCTTCTTACCCAACCACATTTTGTACAGGAGGCTCTCTCCGACGTATACGGCGCTCTAAAATGTCCCACAGGTACTCGATGGGGTTAAGATCGGGATTACAATCCGGCCATGGAATGGTGGTGATGGCTTCACGTTGCATAACGTCCGCCACGACTCTTGCTCTGTGGGGTCTGGCGTTATCATCCATGTACACTGGTCTTGTTCGAAGAGGGTGATTGTCAATATGTGGAATTACCACAGGAAAAGGGATGTTATCGCGATATTTATCGCCAGTCAATGTTCCCGGAACTGTCACTAGGTCCAGTTTAAAGCCGTAGGAGACACAACCCCATATCATAACGGAGCCATCGCCACCCTGATAGGTTGGTTGAACGTACTTTGGTGCAAATCGGGTGTTAAGTTGTCTCCAAACACGAATTCGGCCATCGGTGACATGCAACAACATCCTGCACTCATCCGACCAATGGATCCGACGCCATGATGCCAAGTTCCAACGTGCCCTCGCTCTACACCATATTAGACCTTCATTGATGTGTCTCTGTTGTAACTTTGAACGTTTGAGGGGTCTTCGTGCCTTATAACCAGCCATCCGAAGTCGATTTCGCACTGTTGAAATAGAAACCCGTCTGTGTGTATTCCAGTTGTCCCATACTACAAGCGCACTGGTGAAGGGCAGACGTCTGACCTGACGCAAAAGTGCCATATCCTCTCGAATAGACGTTACTCTAGGGCGTCCAGATCTGACACGGTCCTTAACGTCGTTTGTCTGTGCGTATCTTTGTACCAAACATGTTATGACACTGTGGGGATACCCAAGCTGTCTGGCAATGGCTCTACAAGACATTCCGGAATCTCGCATTCCAATAATTTGCCATCTTTCATTTGTAGACAATCTACGACTTGCCATGACTGAGTTTCAAATCGAAATGTAAACAATTGCACGAGCTACACGACGTAAGTATCTCTGACAGAAAAGCTGATTTTCCACTTTGCACGAGCCCTGGCTTTACAGTCATTGCACGAGACTTGCTGAATATGCACGTGCATCCGAAACGTTTTTAAATCGGACTGTGAAGCAGTCGATTTATATATACCGTTTTCCAGAAATCCAGTCTGTTTGACCCACTACATTTTTACCATTATCTTCTGAGCAATGTGTTCAAACCAAATTATGTGTTTTCAAACACCGAAGAAACGGCCTTTTCCGTCACAATCTACAAACTTTATTTTTATCTTATTTACTTTTCGACAAATAGAGAAGAGGCTAATACAAAATTTGATGTAATTTTCGCTTTTAGTAATTACCAGTTAGTATTTTCAGTGGCTATGACAAGATTTTCGGTTGAGTAAAGGAGTTGAAACGTGCAATAGGTTAACTGTATAATAAATTTGTAGCACTTACAATATTACTGCTCTGATGTTTTTCTCGAACAGTCATTTACCAGTTGTAGGGCTGACAACCAATCAAATTATGTTATGATTATCACTCGGTCAAAACCCACGCGTAAATTCAGACCACGTGGTAGATGCAAATGGACATCGTCTGCTCGAAATGTGTCAATTAAGTTGTTTGTCATTGGTCAATAGTCGTCTGCACTCAAACAGGGAGCGTGGGAAGTTTACTTTTTGTTCGCATAGTGGAATGAGTACTGTTGGCTATGTGTAATCAAATAGAAATATTTTTGTAATTTTGAAATACTTGAGTTCAATGAGCACTCTGATCACGCTCCAATTCTATTTTCAATAAATTCAAATTTGAGTATGAAGAAAAATTATTCAACAACAAATAAACCGACAAAACCATACGATAAACTGATATAGGATAGGAGTAAGAGCGATCTATTTTTTGAACAACTGATGAATAATCATAGAGTGCTGCTAGATTTAATCGATTGGTCAGAAACCAAAGATATAAATAGCATAGTTGGCGATTTCACGCATTTCTTGAGGGAAAATGCATTTATAGTATTTGGGAAAACCCAATGCTTGAAATACAAACATGTTGGTAATCAAATTTGTAAATAGTTTAATGAAAAATGTTTGTTGCTAAACAGGCTTTTAAACTCTATAGAGAGAGGAATAATATTAACAGACAAGCTTTTAGCTTGGCGCGTGCTCATTATAACAACGTAAAAAATTCTGCTAAAAAATAATTTAGACTAGCAGAGGGCTATCGAATCAGCAAACTTTCAAAATCGGACCCACGAGGTTGGATAACTGGCGATGTCCTCGAAAAGATGGAGTGTTAAGACAAAAAACTCACAAATTGGGCGAGGATTTTACCAACTTTTATTGTCCAAATTTGAGCCCTTTTGATTGGCGAACTATTGCACTATCCCAGCCTCTCAATGATGTCCGATTTACAGTGCTGACAGCACTTTGATTAATCAATAGCTACACGGTTGTTCTAACTGTTTGACAACATAGATACGTTATTAAAGTTTTCGATAGAAATTTTGTTAACTTAAAACTTAGTGGCGCTTATCTTTATAATCTGAGTATATATCTATACCTTCCAACTTGTATTGCATTTGTCGCATTCCAAATTCACAGTACCTTCAGTACTTTGATGCCTTACCTTTATTGTTTCTGTATGTAAGTTTTGTTGGGTCACACCATAGACATGTGTTTCGGTCGACCTTACCAAAGTATCGCAGTTGTTATTGTTTAGCTAGAAACTCTTTTGTAAAAGATATGAGTAAATAAGGAAACATTTAGGCCACCTTTTAGGAAAAACAACTCCCTAAGTAAATGAAATCAGAATTAATATGGTATAATTTTTTCATCGAGAAAGGACAGCACGGAATTAAAAAATATGATCATCTACTATGAACAATCACAGAAATTAAAGATGTATTGTCCCACTAGAATGTATTACTGTAGGGCTAAAGATCATCATTCAATTGTCTGGCCTTCATTATGAGACATGCTTAGATGCTGCTCATTACAAGACTGTCTTCAAATTTCAGGATTTTCATTCATTTCGGTTTCTTAGCGTAATGTGAATCTTTATCTGAATAATCTGGGGTTTTTTTCATATTTTTGCTAAAAAATATCAAGAAACAGTATTGATCATGTATGGTCGATATTATTGTGTTAATTCGTGTTTTGGGGGCGTTAACATCAGAAAGAACCGAAAAATGGTTTAACGCCCAAGTGCAGAGTATTTTTGTGGTCTCTTGTGGTTAACACCCGAAAAAACGTTAATCGGCGCTATTATTGCTTATTGGGAAAGACTATTGTATCAATTGAAACGGGGAATTGAAAATGATTCATAGGAACGCTTTAAAACTAGCTCGAAACCCACGAACGTGTCTGAAAAATTGCGGTATGCTCTGTACCGTAACGTTGGTTTATACGTCAATTTATGACGTGAAAAATTTAACGCGGGAATACGAATAACGTTTTTATTTATGCTCTTTATCGAAGTTAGAATGTGAGACATAGAATCTGATAAAGTGTATGGACATAGACCGAGAGTATGTAATAAAAAGCCAAGCGTTAACGGCACGAGAATTTACTTATCTATCCACGTTTTCTCCTGTTAAGGCCCTGGAATTGTCAGTTAACGTATATCTATAATGACCCGAAATCGTACATTTTATGCAATAATGCAATTTAAAACAAATATCGAAAAACAAAAACCATTCCCATGCTATTCTTGGTATATTCTGAGGTACAGATAAGAGGGGGTAACTCCAATCTAATTTCTTTATTTCTCAATGAATTCCTAAGATGTGGGTACTCATTTGAATTGTCTCATCGAAACAATTCCAATGGGTACCCTTAAAATAGGATATGAGCCAGTGAAATGTTTAATTTGAAATCCAAAATACCCCCTGGATCTGTAACACTGATATCGGTTGTGCAGTCAGAAAATAGCTTATAACGCCTGCTTTCGACTAACTTAAGTTTGATAACCTGGCCATGGCTGGTCAAAAAAACTGAAAAGTGACTGAATAAATTTAAATGCAGCTAGATAAGGGTTAAAATGCCCGATTTAAACTTTGCTTTTACATTCTTTAAGTAAATATTTATTGAAACTTATTTTTAACGAGGGAAAAATGTATGCCAATTAGATTATAAGAGATTGGAGGCTAATTAAAAAAGGATGTTAACATAGTAACACAAAAGATTTACTTTCACTCGTTAATTCGGATCACTGGATTATTAAACATTTTATGATATAATTTCGTGGAAGATTTATTAGAAATCGACATATACAGTTTGATGGCAGGAGTTAAAAGTTTTAGAAGACATCAAAGTGATAGCTACTGATTGATGATAATAGGAAAAATTATGGGGTTTATGTCGGTTGTGCGAGATGCAAATCATGCTGGGGATTAAGTTGGAGTGGTGTTCCGGAAACATGGCACCCTTGCAGTTTTACTTCTAAGTAACAGTATAATTATCTTGGTTAACGATCTATGTAAATTAAAATAAAGAAATAAATAAGCCTACTTTAAAGCAATGGCATACACTTAAGATGACATTGATTAAGGATTGAACGTTTCGTAAAAAATGTGAAGGTGAGTCGAATAGTTGCAACACTGGTTCATGAAATTACATCAACAAAATAGAAAAAAATAAAAAAAGAGAACTTTAAATGCGAATACGTTGTTTGCAAATAAATTGTTGCGATCTTTTAGCCACCGATCATTTGGGAAAAATAATGGTGATCGACATGAGGATGGGATAAGTTGACGAATATCATAAGATGTGATTTTATACATTTAGATATTTGGTAATTGATGAATGGCTGGCCCGCCCCTCGACCTCCGTCATGATACACTTCTTAAATGCATGTACCTAAGATTAAAATATACGTCGACCTTAATGCCACAACTTCAGTTTGCTTGCGCCGTTTTGTATGTCGACGATAAGTAGCCAATCCACGTAAATAGTTGAATTGCTTTGTTCGACAGGCATCTCCTTATAAATAATATGCAATGGTTTATGATCGAAATAGTTAACTTGTCCACGTATTTATTGATCAACCCCCGTAAATATAAATATTTAGTAATTGATGAATCGCTTGTCCCGCCACGTGACCCCTGTCATGATACACCATTTCAATACAGTTAAAAACATTGTGTTATTGACACATATTCCGACCCAAAAAATCCTAAATCACTCACTGAGTGCTCCATTCACTCATTCCAAACACACTCAGTCTGATCAAAAACGCCCCGAAATCGTAAGAAAACATTTCGAAATCATTCTGGACGATCAGAATTTATTTCAAACCGATCAAATTATTCTACGATTGTATTGGCTTGTTTGGATTTTAAAGGGTCTGATTGGTCCATGATAGACAAACAAATAGAAAATAACGTATATTTTATTTAAGGGGGGTAATAAATATCCCTAAAGTCGTTCATATTTAACAAAATTAGCGACAAAGGATTAACTCCCTTAAATTCCATTCAAAAACCACTCAATGCACTCATTCATTTTCATTCTAAAATCATTTCAGTATCTTTCATTTTGTCAATTTTAAGATGTTCTTAACTGTACATTTATCTAAACTATTACTATCTTCAAAATATACAGCAATATACTTGAAGCAAAGCGTTTTCCGTTCCGGGTCGATCTTAATGTTCGTAGGTAACTAGTTTAAAAGCCTTTCTATTCAGTATTTCGTCT
The DNA here is from genome assembly GCA_948146395.1 of Fragum whitleyi. Taxonomy (NCBI): domain Eukaryota; kingdom Metazoa; phylum Mollusca; class Bivalvia; order Cardiida; family Cardiidae; genus Fragum; species Fragum whitleyi. The sequence continues at coordinate 1,676,778 of OX411545.1, read as the reverse complement.
TTCCAATTAAATAAATACTGTAGTCCCCTTATGCAATACTGGTGCAAATTTACGTTTTTCGGGCCCTAGCAAATGCAGAGACCCCAAAAATGCTTTAACGTCCTCGTGCTTCGCACTCGGGCGTTACACAATTTTTCGGGTCTCTGCAAATGTTAACGCCCTCAAAAATCTAATCATCAACTAATATTATTCTCTATTCACATGATTTACAGGACATAGACGATTTTCGGTAGTTAATTGAGCGTAACTATTTACAGTTAGTAACATCGTGAAATTGACATTCACCCCATCAAAACCATTCTAAATCGCTCATTCAGCGTTCTATTCATTCATTCCAAACACTCACTCAAACCGTTCAAAATCGATCAAACCCATTGAAATATATAGAATCTACAACGTCATTCAAAATAAATTTGGAAAGGGAAAAATCAAGCTTTCACTCACCTAATTCAAATTGAAAGCGTCTGATAGGTTCTTGGAGAATGAGGGAGCTATCTTTGGAACTTGTATGTATATTTTATCAAAGGGAGGTAATCAATATCACTAATTTTGTTCATCCTGACCAAAATTTGCAATGTTGGATTACCTCCCATTAAATTCACTCAAAACTCGCTCCACACATTCATCCCAATTCATTCCTTAATCATTCCATTATCATTCACCTTGTCAATTTCATTATGCTGTTAACTGTAGTAAGCACACTGACCTGAATCTTTTTACCGATTCAAAGTACTCGATCTTCTAGCTCATGATCGCTTTGTTAGTGCTCAAAAGCTATTACCATCATGCACAATTGAACAGCTCTAATTATAACATGGCTTGTAAAAAGAGGCAATCTGGTATTTGTTAAGAGTATCGTTCATTATACACAAGACATTGATTTAGACTGGCTCAAGTCCCATTGATCAGAAGTATTGTGAAATGGGCAAAATTAAACTAAAGAAAAATAATTTCTCATCAGCTTATATTTCTCTGATCAGTGTTAGAAGTTTTAGAATATCGAGGGTAATTGGAAATTGAAAAAAATAAAACATGACTAGCGTACCTTATTTATTTCTGATACAACACTAACTGAGAGCCTGGGAGCCAGACTAGACATTGCCTATGCAGTGGCAAAACGTTTAGTTTTGGGAAGAATTTCTGAAAACAGAATGGTTTATCAAATTCCTCATATTTAAATGCGAACTTCAGTAACATGTGTTGGGTGCAATGTTTTTTCCCATATTTACGACCTTTTCATAAAATAACGGGACTACCTTGGAACCGTCAAAATCATACTCTAGTCAGATTCGTTCCCATTCTTACGAAAAAAGAAATAATCGTAAGTCAATAATACATATCGTTCCTGGTTTTTCCATTCATTGTTAGATTCTGCCTTGCAATATCTCATTGGAATCGTTTGTAATGAGATGATACATGACAGAATTCCATGTGTAATTAACACTGTAGAAGCAACTACGATATTTGACTTACGCAAAAAAATGATCGTAAAATGTTTAGTAAATCAAGCCCCTGGTCCCCGCCCCGTGATGACACACCTCTTAAATGTCTAAACGTTATCTATTTGTCAAATACAAAGAAATGAACATTAAACAAAGAGGATTTCATTGGAGGTTGGCCCCAACATAGTAACTACAGCTATTTGCAACGTATTATGTTGATTCAGTCGCCAATCCACGTAAATGATTGAAACAAAATGGCGGAAAATGCAGGAGTTTAAGACTCAACTCATAATATATACATATTTTGATTGGTCAACTGATTTTTGACTGACAGATCAGCAATTATCTGCTATTAATCAATTTCGCCGCTTCAACGAAGACTGCAGTTTACGTAGAATTATCGAAATATATCTTTACATTATTTTCCCAAAGGAATTTTAGAAAATACTCATAAGTAAGTAATAAGTTTATATAGTATTGTTCGCAAACGTGTATACTTCTTAAATAGTTTAAAGAAAATATAGCATTTTAAACGAGAAAGCCATTTAAAAGAAGGGAACATTTTTGTCTGCCAAGCATGATTATCAAAGATCTAAGGTTAACTCAAATCTGATGTTAGCATACTAAATCAAAGGAATCGCATTTCTTGTGTTTTGCCCTGAGCCCAGTTGATTAATGACTACTTTACGGGGTTATTCAAAATACTAAAATGAAAAACTCCTTTTGATTCAAGTGACCTCTTCAATGTTTCTCTCATTGGATAATGAATAAAGAAAAAATATAGAAATAATCGGTTTTGAGTAGATTTCATGGGAATGCCTCCTATCTGCACATCTTAAGGTTCGGTTCCAAGTTTTCTACAAAATAAAAACAACTTTGAATGAAAGTGGACTTCACCGTACATAAGAATTAGCTTGCTGCGTCGACGAAAGTTCTCGTTACGGAAGGACGAACGGATGGAAAGGGTAAACCAGTATAACACCCTCTTCTTGGACGTGGTGGTATATTAGAGCAAGTAAAATTCTTCTGGATAAAGTGATCGGTAGTTTCTAATATAATCCAATAAAAGCTTGAGTTACCGAACGTTTCTGATCTTTTATTGATATTTCTTATTTTTCATTTGCTTTATATTCCCGCGATGTATAAATTAAGAAAGAAAGAAAGAAAGAAAGAAAGACCATATATGTCAGACAGAGATATCACACGAAGAAGTAGTTTTCGTCGATTGATATTATATTGTTGTTACATTTCAACTTGTTAAGACTTGCAATTGTGAATACTTATTTCACTTTGATTAAATGGTATTGTATAGTCTTTAAGGCAGTATTTCCTATTGTTTTATTCTGTGCATTTCTTTTTAAAGGGAATTATCTTAACTTTCATCACACTGTGAACTCACGCACAACTGGGATATTTTGGCTTTAGAAAGAATTTAGGAAACAAACCTTTCGAATCAAAAGCTTGTCAGCATTGTCTTATGTTGTTGAACCATTTGCTTATTTGTGTTGAATCTTCTTGCATCTATAGTTTTTTATCTTCTAAAAAATCTTACAATCACGATTCATTTATCCACTATCTTTCTCCATAAACATGATACGAAAATGATGCAAAACGGTTTCATACACAAACCATAATGACACTTTATCAGGTTATATGTTCCTGTGAAACACATGTTGAACAATAAACGTATACGATAGACCAAACATGTAGACAACCAATTAAAGATATGCCTCGATCTGTTTATGTAGTTTATGTTGATGAATATCTGAAACAAAGAAAAACTGGTTGGCATGCCCCACGTTCATGAAGAGAACACGGTGAAAACTATTTGCTAATTATACCCATTTTGCATTTGTACTTGCACGCAAAGAAGATTGTAATTTGCAAACAGTTTCCACCGTTATATTATCCTCCTGTATGCTTGGTTAAGGTTTGATTTCTCAGCAGCAGAATTAAACAGACAGACGGCAGTTCATAGTTCAAAGGGAATTAAATGTATCAGTCATTGCATAAATTCCAATTAAATCCCCTGTCTCTGAATAGAAGGTTTCAGGATGAAAAAAAAAATAGCGATATTTATTACCAACCTTTAATTAAATATGAGAACAAGTTCTATAAATAGCTTCCTTTTTCTTCAAGAAACTATCAGACGTTTACAATTTGAATAAAATCAGCAAAACTGCCTCTTTCTAGCATAATTTATTTTCAACAAAGTTGTTGAATCTATCTTTATCAGTAGGTTGGGGGCGTTTTTAATGGTTATGGTGAGTGTTTTGAATGAAGAATGGATTGTTGAGCGAGTGAATCGGAATGCTTTTGATCGAAATAAATGTCAATTTCACGATGTTGTTAACTGTAGAACAATTTAAAATTCTCCTTCACATCAGCATCTCTTCTGTTTCTACTATCCGGATTTTTTCCGATTCTAATCATAACTATCTTGAACCTCTGTATTCGTTACTGGCAAATGTAGAATTAAAGTACTGAAAGCTAGCAAAGCATAGACATTTTAGTAACCTTCCTTTTAATAATTTATCATGATACAAAATCAGGGTTAAAATAAAGTGAGGGGTTAAAAAGCAGACTTTCGAATGAGAACTTATTTGAATATAGTTCATCCAATTGACCGTACAATATAGTGTGCATAGTGAAAATTCTGGTTACGCTAAGTCATTACTTTGCACACATGAGAGATTCTTAGAAATCAACATTCCAATACGCTGTACAACCATGAGTGTGGAATATTTCACATAAATCCCAATTGCCCCTTCCTTTTTTCTGTTCAAATGTTCTCATTTTCTAATCGAGGCCCCTTTCTGACATAATAAGTATTCTGGTCATTGTTCATTACGGGTAAGCCAATTTTTTATTTCCTTGCGTTTGTATTTTCAGATGAACATTGCTCTTTCAGAAGGTTTTATCATTTTGACAAACAAACTGAACAGGTTTCAGTCATAAATGCGCTTAATGTATTGCCCTTAGAATGTAAACGAAGAAAGTGTCAACAGGTATCCTTTCCTCGTGTTTTCATATGGAATAGTTCAAATTTAAATTCATACGGTTCATCTTAATGACCTGACAAACATTACCATCCAATATTCATAAATTGTCGCCCCTATGATATAAAAACTAAAGAGAGGTGATGACGAACGACGTACGAGGGATATCTAATTATCACTCAGCTAACCATACTGAAGCCCGATTTATCCTTACGAGCTTAATAAAGTATGAGGGGACGTCCGTAAAACGTCCGGGGTCAAATAGTAGGACGTTTTCCTTGAATCGGTTTTACATAACGGGAGAACTACTTTTTATGGCGAAAGCATTCATGTATTTAGTGGTTAAGCCGCCGAGGGTAGTTTGCACTTCCACAAAATTTTGTATGTTAAATGAAGCCAGCAAAGCTTAGAAGGACAAATTCACCAAAAACAAAATAACCTGACACGAAGAGATCCACATTTATCCTAAAATCGAAAAAATCTCCTTATCAATCCCATAGTTTCACAAAAACGGTGTATTTGAAACGATAATGCCCCCGAAATATTCTGTTTTATTTATAAATAATCCCCAGCAAACGAAGAAGAAATCTTATTAATATGAAGATATCCGCGTGATAACATCCCATATGACATTTTTTATTATATTACATGGATATTTTAAGAACAATGACATAATGCGGTTACTTTTAGAAACTAGCATTTCTGTTAGAAACATCGATGAAAACAAGGCAAATAGAGGTTATATCCCCCCAACCTTGTTAGATATTTTTTCATACAAAACACTTAAAACTCATTTTTTATAAATATATCTTCCAACTTGTATTGCATTTGCCGCATACCAAATTCACAGTACCTTCAGTACTTTGATGTCTTACCTTTATTGTTTCTGTACGTAAGTTTTGTTTGGTCATACCATAGACATGTGTTTCGGTCGACTTTACCAAAGTATCACAGTTGTTATTGTATAGCTAGAAACTCTTTTGTAAAATATAGTAAATAAGGAAACATTTAGGCCACCTTTTAGGAAAAATAAAAACTTCCTAAGTACTTGAAATCAGAATTAATATGGTATAATTTTTCCATCGAGAAAGGACAGCAAGAAATTAAAATATATGATCATCTACTATGAACAATCACAGAAATTATAGATGTATTGTCCTTCTAGAATGTATTATTGTAGGGCTAAAGATCATCATATTCAAATGTCTGGCCTTCGTTATGCGACATGTTTAGATGCTGCTCATTACAAGACTGTCTTCAAATTTCAGGATTTTCATTCATTTCGGTTTCTTAGCGTAATGTGAATCTTTATCTGAATAATCTGTTGGGTCTTTTTTCATATTTTTGAACAAAAAAATATCAAGAAACAGTATTGATCATTAATGGTCGATATTATTCGGTAAATTCACGTTTTTGGGGCGTTAACATCTGAAAGAACCGAAAAATGGTTTAACGCCCGAGTGCAAAGTATTTTTGTGGTCTCTTGTGGTTAACATCCGAAAAAAACGTTCATCGGTGCTATTATTGCTTATAGGGAAAGACAATTAATACAATTGAAACGGGGAATTGAAAATGATTCATAGGAACGCTTTAAAACTAGCTCGAAACCCACGACCGTGTCTTAAAAATTGCGGTATGCTCTGTACTATAACGTTTGTTTATACGTCAATTTATGACGTGAAAAATTTAACGCGGGAATAAGAATAACGTTTTTATTTATGCTCTTTATCGATGCTAGAATGTGAGACATAGAATCTGATAAAGTGTATGGACATAGACCGAGAGTATGTAATAAAAAGCCAAGCGTTAACGGCACGAGAATTTACTTATCTATCCACGTTTTCTCATGTTAAGGCCCTGGATTTGTCCGTTAACGTATACCTATAATGACCCGAAAGCATACATTTTATGCAATAATGCAATTTAAAACAAATATCGAAGATTACAGTCAGCAAAACATTAACCATTCCCATGCTATTCTTGGCATATTCTGAGGTACAGATAAGAGGAGGTAACTCCAGTCTAATTTCTTTTCTTTTTTCTCAATGAATACCTAAGATGTGGGTACTCATTGGAATTTTCTCATCGAAACAATTCCAATGGTACCCTCAAAAAGGATATGAGCCAGTGAAATGTTTTAATTTGAAATCCAAAATACCCCCTGGATCTGTAACACTGATATGCAGTTGTGCAGTCAGAAAAAAAAACTTGTAATGCCTGCTTCCGACATAACCTCCGACTATGTTTGAAAACTTGGCCATGGCTGGTCAAAAAAATAGAAAAGTTACTGAAACAAATTCAAATGCAGCTAAATAAGTGTTAAAATGCCAGATTTAAACTTCGCCTTTTTCATTCTTTAAGTTAATATTCATTAAGACTTATTTTTAACGAGAGAAAAGTGTATGCCAATAAGATTATAAGAGATTGAAGGCTAATTAAAAAATGATGTTAACATATTAACACAAAAGATTTACTTTCACTCTTTAATTCGGATCATTGGATTATTTAACATTTTATGATATAATTTCGGGGATGATTTATTAGGAATCGACTAAATATACAGTTAGATGGCAGGAGTTAAAAGTTTTAGAAGACATCAAAGTGATTGATACCGATTGATGATAAAAGGTAAATTATCGGGGTTTATGTCGGTTATGCGAGACTGCAAATCTTTGTGGGGATTATATTGGAGTGCTGTTCCGGAAACATGGCACCCTTGCAGTTTTACTTCTAAGTAACAATCTAATTATCTTGATTAACGATCTATTTAAATTGAAATAAAATAAAGGAAGACATAAGCCTAATTTAAAGCAATGGCATATCCTTAAGATGACATTGATTAAGGATTGAGAGTTTCGTAAAGAATGTGAAAGTGAGTCGAATAGTAGCAATGAATCGCAACACTGGTTCACGAAATTACACCAAAAACGTAAAATAAAAAAAACAAAAAAAACATAGAACTTTAAATACAAATACGTTGTTTGCAAATAAAAGGTTGCGATCTTTTAGCCACCGTTCATTTGGGAAAAAATAATGATGAACGACATGAGGATGGGACAAGTTGACGAATAATATCAGATGTGCTTTTATGCATTTAAATATTTGGTAATTGATGAATCGCTTGTCCGCCCCTCGACCTCCGTCACGATACACCCCGAAAATGTATGTACCTAAGCTTTAAATATAGATCGATTTTTATGTCGCAACTGCATTTCGCTTCCGCCGTTTTATGTGTCGACGATAAAGTAGCCAATCAACGTAAATAATTGTAACTACATGTATATTGCTTTGTTCGACAGGCATCTCTTTTTATCTTATAACTATACAAATATCCGTGTAATAACATCCCGTATAATGTTTTTTTATGATATCACAGAGTTATTTTAGATCAATGATATAATGCGGTTATTTTTAGAAACTTGCATTTCAGTTAGAAACATCGACGAGAACAAGACAAATAGAGGTTATAAGATAAATATAATACGTACTTAGTGTATTGTATGAAAAAATATCTAACTCGGTCGTGAGAATTAATAATTGTCTCGGCAGAGCCTCGACTGTTTTCAATTCTCCCAGCCTTGTTATATATTTTCATTCATAAAAAAAACAGTAATTACGTATAATAATTCAACTTTTCTACTTATTTATTGATCAACCCCCGTATGATAAATATTTGGTAATTGATGAATCGCTTGTCCCGCTACGTGACCCCCGTCTTGATACATCCTTTTAATACAGTTAAAAACATTGTGGAATCGACACATATTCCGACAAAAAAATCATTCAAATCGCTCACTCATCACCCCATTCAATAATTCCAAAAACTCACTCAACTCGACCAAAAACGCTCCAAAAATCGCTAGAAAACATTTCGAAATCATTCTGCATTTAATTAAAATCGATCAAATTACTCTAAGATTTTATTGGCTTGTGTGGATTTTGAAGTGTCTGATTGGTCCATGAAGACACAGGCAAACAGGAAAGTACGTATAGCTTATTAAAGGGAGGTTATTAATATCGTCTTTGTTATTCATATTAAACAACATTAGCGATACTGGATTACCTAACTTCAATTGCATTCAAAACCCACTCATCGCATTCATTCAATTTCATTTCAAAGTCATTTAAAGATCATTCATTTTGTCAATTTTACGATGTTACTAACTGAACATTTATCTACACCGTTTCTATCTTTATACAATACAGCAATATACTTGAAACTAAGAGAATTCCGTTTCGGTTCGACCTTAATGTCGTAACTTCAATTTTTTGAAATTTTCAATTTGTAGTTTCGGCGATAAATATAATACGTTCTTAGTGTTTCGTATATATATATATATTATCTTTATTAGAGTCTCATTCATGTACATATATTTATAACAAACAATAAAACAGTAGTATATACATGACCATTCAAATATGAATTATAAGAGACTATAAGTAAAATATCACACTATCAATTCAGTATCATAAACATGAGTTAGTAGTGTTAGTAAAAAAGAATCAATTACTAATGATTAAACCACAAGCAAATTAGTAAGACATTATAAATCATAAACATTTTTAAATGGAATTATCATAGGAGGTGTTGTACGTATGAAAAAAATATCTAACGAGGCTATCAATTCCCACAACCGAGTTCGATATTTTTTCCATACAATATACTAAGTACGTATTACATTCATCTTATAGAATGGAACATTCGATTTATTTTCTTTTTGACATTAGAGATCTGATGATTTTGTGCTTAACAGATGAAGAGAATAACTGTTTATTTCATTGAGGTATGAAACTTAAAACCTAATCACACTGTATGAATACAACGTCGTATCTGCATGAAAGTGGCGGATAGGACACTTTGGGCCCCCAACTTATAAGATGATGAATGAGCGAACTTTGTAAGTTTTTATACTATCTAGCTATTCCTTTTACTTTCAACTCTTGTAGATAAATGATTCCAGACGAGAACACTTAGGTATATAATTAGGAAAAGTTTATATCTGACATGGGTATTAAATCATCTATTATAAATGTATTTGTAATTTGAATGAGATGAAATGAAGATGCAGAAAAAGACTGCCCCTACGTTCAGGATAACAAAACGTGCTAAACTGTTTGCAAAATATACCCCGCTTTGCACGTAAGTACACGTGCAAAGCGGGGTATTATTTGATAACACTTCGCCACCTCCTGCTATCCTGATCATAGGATAACTTTGCGTGAAAAATGAAAACGTATTCTCAAGTACAAAATAACGTATATAAAAGTCAAACAGACGGCAGCCTTTGGGGAGGGGAAGGTATACTGAAAGTTTATACTGTATAACAGATTTTTTTTTTCTTTGATCAATGTTCACTTCTCAAAATTTGAAAATGACCATCTGAAAAACTTTGGCTAATTTTATCCCGAAATGAAATATAAGAATTTCTATTTTGATTCTGAAAGAACGTTCATTTGACTAAACAATTGTGCTAAAATAACAATGGATTGACAAGCAATTGAAGCAGAACAGTTCTTGAAACTTGGTACTGGCAATAATACGGTACATGTATAAATCGGAGTGGTAGATAAATTTACCCTTTAGAAAAAATCAAGGAATCTGACTTAATACAACTCTTAAATTGCATGCTTTAACGACCTAAACAAGCACCGTTACATTAAATCAAATTTCTCCGTTTTTCTCAAAACGTCCTCTTCACTGTTCGCTCCGTTTTACCAACAATTAATGCCCCTCCTAAGTTTTAACCATCGTTCCGGTTCGAAAGTTTGCTAACACTTTCGATTTTTCGCATAAATATTTTGACAAGTGAACATACTTAAATCAGAGAAAATTTAAGCACATTTCACCCTATGATAAATAGAAGCGCCTCCTACGGGTGCAACGCTCGGTTAATGCAACAAAATGGATTAAAAAGGGGGACACAACTCTTACAAAAATACTCCCATAGTTATTTCCCTTGATAGTCTATATAGCTCTATTGTTGGTGAAACATATGCCAAGTTTCATGAAGATATCTTAAGTAACAACAGTGGTATGACCAAGGTTAAAGTTTGTCATGCCACGCGAATACTAACGCTAACACTAACGCGAACGAACCCAATGTGATCATAATACCTTGGGTTTAGATTTTCAAAATATGAAGGCCTTATCACTTACCATTCAAAGGTTATGCTCTACATTGAAGTCTCCTTTTAATCATAAATTTGACATTGAAAGATAACTTTACCTTGACGGATGATCTTGATCTTGGTACCAACAGAAAGGTCTAATCCCAACCAACCATTATATGAAATATGGATACCGTATCATATACTATTTAAAAGTTATGGCAAATGTTAAAGTATAATTTTTTCAACAAATTCATAAAGTGTGATTCAGTTTTTAGTTTCATACCTTAATAACATTAACAAATTCTCTCTTCATCTCTTAAATAGATAAAAAAAATGAGCTTGCAGCCATTTTAGGATCACACTCTTGGTTGAGTCTCCATTGCAGATTCATACATTGTGATTAGATGTTTATTTTCAAACATCGATGAAATGAAAAAGATATACGCACTCCATCTTTTGGTGAATAGGAATTGTAAGTAATACAACTGTAAAGAAATGTTTTACAGCTGTAAAGTTCATTGATATAATCATGTGTCTCAAATGTTATTAAATAAGATTCGGATCTGTGTGTCACGTTTTCAACAATTTTACAAGGGTCCAAAGAAAATACTCCGAAAAGCCTATGAAGCTGCAGAGTCTAATCAGGATCTTCACCGTACGCTATAAACGACACTGTTGATCATCGGAGAGCAATTTGATTTTACGTGATTCCATCAATTTTTGTGAGTCCTGATCGGTTGAATAAACTAGTTTATTTTTCAATGAAAATATTTTTAGTAGCAGCTATTTTCTAACCTTCCACAAAATACAGTCCTGTATTTTTTTTACCTGTGTTTTAGAGCCATCGAAAGCTAGGGTCATTTTAGGCAAAAACACAGAAAATAGAAGATGTATAAAAAAGGTTCTCTAAGAAAATCTTTAAAATTCCCTTCACGCAAACTGATATCGCATAGAAACCTATAACCTGACTCGAGCTTAGATGTTAGAATTAATGTGAACTATTATGCACAGAAGTCACTGTGCAGCTAATACTATGAAGTATATAATCTATGGTATAAATGACTGAAGGTAAAATTATTTTCCAAAGTGGGCTGGAAGGTACATCGGCTCTCCTAAGATCGATAGTCCCCCCCCCCCCCCCCATCGACAAGCCCCCCCCCCTCCCCCCTTTGGAAACGTAAAAGAGATCGGTTAAACAGCATGAGAACTTTAAAATCGACACCCCGGTCAGAATGGGCGCCTGCTTAAGCTTTTTACCACTTCTTTGTAAGTGCATTGATATGGAAAGAAAGAAGGATAGGTTTTTGTCAAGGATAACGCTAAGAAATTTATACTAAGAAACAACTTGTATCTTCGTTTTGTCGAGAAAGAGTTCAGGATCTGGATGTGTACTACGAAGGTTGCATAAAATGCATGGCAATAAAAATTTGATTGGTTGCAATACCTTTGTATTATCGATTGAATATATTTCAACATAATGCATATTTTGAGTATTTTTGACTATCTCTGTCACCTTACTTTACGAACAGGGACGTTCAACATTAGCACCTCTAAGTGATTATCCTTCTTTTCACAGAGCATCGATGCTGTCATGAGATTGATATAACCAATTGAATTGTCTGTCCCACGAAAAGAGTTTATCGCCTGGAAATAAGATAACGGATATAGACATTGTGGAAATATCAAGTTATTCCTTAACAGTAACACACCAATTTACATGAAAGTTTCTTGTGCGATTTCGCTAGCTTCATGCATTAAGTTGAGCAAGTTTTCTGATGAGTTTAAATATAAATCACAAAAAAGCCACATCAAAGGTACAGTTTACAAATCGAAGTTATGTCTCATCAGAAGGAATATCTTATACGTTCTTCGTCAATTAGAATTTGAAAATCCTACCTTACTATGGATAAACACATTCAAGTACTTTTATATCCACTTGTAAAATGATATCAAGAGCACACAGCTCTATAGCGGATATTATATTATTTTTCTCAAAAAAATTACTGACGATTATCTTCACAAACGAACAGCCATCAGAGGTTTTCTTGTCTTCCACATGTGTAGTATCAGGTTCTAAATGACTTCATGACGACGTCATCTAACGCACGATGCTGTGGTATCTTTATCCCCCCCCCCCCTAAAAAAATAGATAAATATATAAAATAAATATTTAACAAACAGAATAGGCATTAATGTTTGGCTACTCGATTATTTTGGACAAGCTGATCTTGGCATTTTCATTGTCATAAACATAATCTCATGACATTTCCTTTATTTATCACTCTGAACATAGTCTGGGATAAATAAACCCCTGCCTTAGGTTGAATAATGTCTTTGCTTCATTTCATAGTCAATTTAACAAATAAAAAAAAATCTTTGTACCCTCAAAGGCGTCTGTCATCGTATTTAAATCAGATAAACGGATGCCCCATATATTTTCCAAAATCAAAACGGTATTCTGTACAATAGGTGAACTTAAACTTATTAAATGTATTACCTACTTCTCCACTTAAGTATCTATACTGGCCAAAAGTCCTAACCGGCCACTTTAAAAATGACGATAACTTTTTTAAAAGTTATAACATTTTAATGAAATTTGATGTGTGAATTTTTAAGCATAATGTATGTGGATTTCCATTATGATTTACCAATAGTTATCAAATTTGGATGTGTAATAAAGGAAAAGCTCAAAAAGCTCTAAATCTTAATAGAGCTCGGGATATTACACTTTCAACAAATCAAAGTCCGCAAATCGTTAGCTGCAACCCAGACCAAGAAAAAAATCGGAAAACATTGTCAATTTTGTGTGACCTTTGACTACAGGAGAAACAGAAAGAAAAGGAGGCATGGTAAAATGGTGTTTAAATTCAACCGGAAAACCATTTTATCTAGCGAATATGCTCAAATATGGTCTGGTGTGAAAAAAACGATGTATCAAACTGATTTTTTTTCACATTTCCTATCTTTTGTAGCTCTACGGGAATTATCTGTCTATATTGTATGCATTTTTGAAGAAAAACGTGTTTTATGTGTTGTTTCTAGGAACCGTTTTCTGCATACATAAGCTCTATCACTTTCTTCTAGGGCCATATGCCGCGTACAATTGTCAAACATTTTCAGTTTTTTTCCTAGTCTATGTTGCAGCTAACGACCCATGAGACAAAAATCGCTACATTGACAATATTTTGAGCTCTGTGTAAATTTAGAGCTTTTTGAGCTTTTCCAATGTTGCGCTTTAAATTCAATGAAAGAACGGTAACTTTTCTCCAAAATCATCTGGAAAGTTGCTTAAAAATTTACATAGAAAATTTCACGAAAATCCAAACACCACAGAAAAAAAATATTTTTGTTTTTAAAGTGGCCGGTTAGAAGTTTTGACTAGTATATATAGTCGTCTTAATAGCGCAGCTGGTTGTCTTAATCACTTGGTCACAAGGTGTGATGGCGGCACACAACCTTTCGGTCATAAGCCTCTGATTGATAATCGAAGCGATATAACTATAGTAATATTGAGATCGGCATATAAGACTCCATACAAAGAAAATCTTGATAAAGAGGTTGCCATTTCGATCTTGGATCTTTTCTTGGCACATACATCCTGCGCAAGTACAGTTTCATTTTAAGGAAGTCGAATGGGCAGGATGTTGTTAGAACTTGTTAGCTTATATTCTGGACTATGAGGATGTCTGGTTAGTGCCTCGTACACATGTGGAACGGTTCGAATGACTGGCTCATTTTCGCCAGTAGTTCTCTCCACTCTGACTTTACATGTACCCACCTAATCATAAGTTTGGTCGGATTCTTCCTCCGGCTAGAAAGGAGGGTACTGTGTTTCGGAACTTCTTCATTTTCTGAGCAGCTCTCCTTTACTTTGGCTCGTTTGTTTGTATATATACATTCCATGATTCTACACGGGTAGTTCGGGAGGCCAAGAATTCTTGATTACCAGTTGGTATTCCTTCATTTTGTAAATAAAGAGTCCAGGTCCACATAAGAATATTTAGAGAAACAAAGTATCTTTCTGTATGAACAGTTTTAAAGATTACATTTGCTTGTGTCTACTATTATTTTGAAGAATATTCCAATTGCTCTTGGTGGAGAAATGTGTGGTAAAAGAGAATTTACAAGCAAATTCTTCTTTCCACAATGTTCTCCCGATATGAAAATTCAGACTCCTTACTCTAAGCTTGGACTTCTTCATTACATAAGTTGGGATTTAGACGAACCCCTGACTCACATACCCTATTGACAATCCTTGCGTTCATACGTATAGTAGTATTTGTTTTACGACTGTCATCGGTGGATAAATTGTCCGGCTATATGGACAGATATCGAGTCGTACAGTCTCCTAAATGTTTCATAAGAAAGTATATTGATTCATTGTCAAATGCTATTTGTTTTGACTGAGAAATTACAGTTTGTAAAGTTCGAGACTATCAATCACGGATTGGTGTTAGACAAGATGATTTAGGGCTAGAGATAATCTGGGGTTATGGAACTTACGATTTTGGGTCACACTGATATGTCATGTGAGTTTGCTTTCGTAAACCAGTGATAATCTACTTTTTATAAAATTCTTTGCTGTTTGGTACTATTTATGATTAAACAGGTGTATTGTAATACCATGTAGGAATTATCTAAAAGCGTGAAAACTATACACAAGTTATAAAATTTCGAAGTAGGTTTATTTTTATGTATAATTTCCCTGTCAGGAAAAGGTTTGTGTGTGTGTTTTCAATTTAATAAACAGTGAACTAGAAAAGAACTATCGAAAATATTCAAATTTTATACAACAATTATACATTGGAATACGGTTAGTGGATTCCAGTTTCGGCTGAGAAAAAAAAAACAACACTGTCGTTTTTTGTACGCTATTTGTTAATATATATCCAAAAAAAAACACTACTCCTCTTTTCTTTATAGATACATTTAATGGGAAAACGGGCTTTAGGTCATATGATAATTATTTATCATGCAAGCTTAATCACTGATTTGAAGAAAAATAATATTTCGTTTCACTGCAATATACACTTTTTGTATTGGTATTGCAATTAGAAAAGTATAATACATACTTAGTGTTTTGTATCAGAAAAAATATCTAACGAGGTTGGGAGAACTGATAATTGTCGAGGCTATGCCGAGACAATTATCAATTATCACAGCCGAATTAGATATTTTTTTCATACAAAACATTAAGTATGTATTATATTTATCTTATAACCTCTATTTGTCTTGTTTTCGTCGATGTTTGTAACTGAAATGCAAGTTTCTAAAAATAACTGCATGATATCATTGTTCTAAAAATAACTATGTGATATCATAAAAAATATCATACGGGATGTTATCACAAGGATATTTGTATAGTTATAAGATAAAACTAGTTCTCAGAATGCTTTGAGAATGGCACAAAAAGATATAATCTAGGTATATAAACATTTTAACATACAAAATATAAAATTCCGAAATTACTGACAGGTAACATTATCTACATTTTATTACAGTTAATAACATAGTGAAATTAATAAAATCTCTATCAAAACCATTCTAAATCGCTCATTCATCCATTCATTCAATCAAAACACTCACCCTAACCATTCTAAAACGCTATCTTGAACAAAGTAAGCGATTTTGGATTACTTCCATTTTAACTCACCAAAATCTCACTCCGCGTACTCATTCAATTTCATTCCAGAATCATTCAAAAATAAATCACCTTGTCTATTTCACGATGTTATGTACTGTCGGACGATCGACAAAATTTAAAGAAAGATCTAGGCATTTATTAACAACAAGTTCCACTGAGAATTACCTGTGAAACTGATAATAAGGTATCAATGTTATAAGAAATTAGTCTTTTAAGAAGCCTTTAAGATATGTTGGACTTCTTTTCTACCAGACGATTATTGAAAGAAAATGAAATGTAACAGGATACATAAAACGGTTAAAGAAAGCTCATCGCTGTTACTTATTACATAAATACCACCTGCGACAAATAATATGCTTCCTCCAAAGAATCTAAGTTTACGACAACACTAAAAGGACATGGTACATGTCATATTTTATTTCATGTACACAACCATAGGTTCTATATGGTATCTAAATCGGACATTATTCTGTCATAGTTTCTTTTTTTAGTATATGAGTTGTATACATGTATATACAAACGCCACATGTACGCATGATTTGGTATTGTTTGTATGTTCATATGTCTATATATGTGTTTGAATGCTAGGATGCATGTATACTTTACATGTATCTTTGTTCATATGTACGTAAATTATCAATTATCATTATAATTAGTATCATCATAATCTTATTGATAATAAATAATGATATTATAGGCCCACATCAAATTAAATCACACAAATAATGTATGTTAATTGTCTACAACTCATTTCTCTTATACTGTGATATAGTATTTCAGTTCAGCGGTGTGTGGTACAACTAAATGTTGGTGTACTTGATTTTATATCAGTCATATTTTTTAATTATATCCAAGCCAATTCGAAAAAAACAACAATATACATGTAAATAGCTTACGGAGGTGATTCACTGACTATCCATAAGTCTGTCTTGTTTTTCAAATAATGTATTTAGAACTATTGTCAGTGTTTATTCTGTGTATCTAAACTTTAACCAACTTCTAATCGCTCACTTGAAAAAGGCATGAAAGTCAATTCTACATGTGCCCCCTTCTGACTTCCTTTCCCCCTTTCCTACTTATCCTTCTCTTTTTCATGTTCTGCCATATGGTCTTGTAAGAATTGTAAGAATTGAATTAAAAAGTTGGAGTTGTTCACGTTTTCGTTGGTCTCTATAATAGCCTGGGCCTGTTTTACTAGGTTTCTTACGAAAAGAGTCAAAATCACAAATCGTACTTGGCGTTTTCATTTGTAGTGAGAGTCTGCCTTGCAATATGTCATTGGAATCGTCTTTAGAAGACGATTCTAATGAGATAATGCATTGCAGAATTCCTTATTTAGTTACCACTGTAGAAGCAACTTTAATTTTTGACTTACGCGAAAAATGATCGTAAGATGTTTAGTAAAAACAGGCCCCTGGTCACTAGGTGAACAACAGATTGATAACTTAACCAATAAGTATTTGGAAAATGCATTGTAACTCGAATGAGATCTCCGGCACCCCTTTTTCAAAATTAATATTGGTAGGTGGGGTTAACTTATGCATTTCTGCATAATTTAAGATGAATAACGACAAAAACCCTCGGGGTTTTCCGCTCATTTCTATGAAAAAAAGGGAAAGACTGGCTTTTGTTCAACAATATAACAACTGTTGTTCCTTTAAAAATTTGAGTAATCTCTGCAAATAGCGAATGTAATGATTTTTTTCAAATATGGGTGCATAACTTCTTTTGCCCCCTTCTCGCAAATAGTCTGTCAATTTCAGATAAATTCTCTACTTAAGTGAATGAGATGAATTTATCATTCTTAAACGTTAACCCATGGTTCAATTCACAATTTGTAAAAATGTTTAAAACGCGGGAATTAAGAAGTGACCGATAAGAAGTTTCTTTCAGTTTTTGTGCTCATTTTTGTCATTTGTCACATTGTGTTTGTGTTCTTTATGATCTTCAAAGATTTAGAAACATTTTCAATGCGCTAAAAGTACCAACCTAGGCCAAGCTGTAGAATCCGCGCGGTCTTGCCACGGTTAATACATTTCGAATATGCTAAAGGAGGTATTTTGTGGTGGTTTTCTTTCAAAATATGTATGGACATTGTAAAGTGCACTCAAGTGAAAATTTCTTCAATTTTCTTAGGATAAAACAGACACCGAACGTTAGGCAAATGCCTTAATGCTAATGCTCGTAATAACAATTACAAAGATCAAAACAAATTAGTTCCCGCTAATATTTACAATAAAATATGTGCCAACGGCTAATTTTAATGTACGTCAATATCTCGGAAGTCTAATTTCATGCCGTTGTTAATGACTTCGAAATATTAAAATGGATTGCAGCATGCTGTCAGATGGTCTTTAATGGTTTGTTACCCGTCTCAATAAAAGGGGTCATCTGCGTGTTTAAAAAAAACATGTATTTGATAAAACATTTCGGATATAGATGATATAGAATGAGTGGTCATGGAATGCCGCATTTATCTGTTTAAGATGACGAGTTTAATAAATTCTGTTTTTTATGACCATATAAAAAAGATAAATTTTCTATTAATGATATGACTCGAATTTAAGCAAAAATCATCAAAGTTCTTAGAATTCAACATTCAAATTTTATTCCTTTCGTAACTCATTTGCATAGTTATTCCACTAGAATTCAACATTTCAATTTTTATTCCTTTCTTAACTTATTTGCATAGTTATTCCACTAGTGTAATAACAGTCGTGAAATATCACAAATATTAAACGGGGTTAATTCACCCTCGCGGCGTAGGTCATAATATAATCAAACTTGATGAAGGTTCATTAGATGATGCTACATACCAAATACGAAAACTTTCTGTTTTCTAGTCTAAGTAAAAAAAGATGATTTCGCATTTTTTCTTTGTAATCTGGGCAGTGCTCAAATACGACCCAAGGGTCCAAAGATGAGCAGACTTTGCTGAGGTCAACTAGATGATACTACATACCGAATGATAAAAAATGCCTTCTTTCCGGTTTCAGAAAATCATTATTTTGAATAGTTTCGCTTTTTGTTTCTAAGTAAATCAAGATGCAACCGGGCAGTTCCCAAAATATTACCCTAATGTCATTATACGAACAGACCTGGAAGATGTCCACTAGATAATGCTACATACTTAACACTGTCTGCCTTCTGGTTTTAAAGAAGATGTGTTCTAAAGAGTTTCGTTCATTGTTTCTATGTGAAATGAGATGTGCCTGGTTTGACCCCAAATATAAACCCAGGGGTATGATATGAGCAAACTTTATAGATGTCCACTACATAATGCTACAAACCAAACATGAAAGCCGTCTGCCTTCTGGTTTAAGATACGAAAATTCTTAAATATTTTCCTATATTCCCCTTTAAATTGCCGTGGTATCTATATTAAGGGTTGGGTCTCAAATTATTTGAACAGCTGCAGTAGACCTTAACCCAAGAAACATTCCAAGTTTCATCAATATTAACCAAACGATTTAGGAAGAGATGTTTAAAGAAAATGTAGAAGAGGGACGAGGTACGTTGCACGGTGGACATTGGATGATTGCAATTGCTCACCTTGAGCACAGACTAGGCGAGCTTTATAGGGTTTGCCGAGCTTTAGCCGACGAGTTGTTTAAATTGTACATTTAATGAACACAAGTTTGATATTCTTTTTATAATATGACGCGAACTTGTACGAAAATCAGCATACTTTTTTAAATTGATCGATTTTGATTTTCCTGCGGAACGTACAACGCCGTTTTTTAAATGACGTCACCAGATCCATGTTGACGTCATTTTCATAGGAAAAACTATAACTATGCGCTCTTACTCATTTGCTAGTTTTGATAGCTCTGAGGGGATGTTTTTTGTAATACTGTTGTGCGAAATGGCAAGTATTTAAAGCTCCTGTCGTCGTTATATTAATAAATGAATTGTGAGACTAATCAAGTATCGACCAAAGTTTATTCATCGTATCATTTTATCCAGGGAAACTATTCTGGCTTCGTAAAGCTGCATACAAAGTTTTTTTATGTTGGTAGTTACTAATTTACATGATGGATTTCACCATGTTACACTTTTATAATTGTTGTCAGACGTTCTATAAATTATTTACATCAGTTAAAGTGCAGTCTCAACATGCATGGTAAAAGATAAAAAAAAAGTCGTATGAATTGTATCAGAGCGGTTATTAACATATAGTTCAAAATGAAATATAAACTACATGCATTACGTTGCAATAGTCAATCTTTTAGTAACTCTCTACGTTTATAACCAGAATTATCTCTCTGTGTTGGCGGTACGTATACAATTTTTTTTACCAAATATACCACAATATTATTGTGACATTAAATGATTTGGTGGTAGCTGAACCACCAATTTGTACATAAGGGCTTGAACACATATGAGCCTCTGTGTGTCATTTTCAACAATTTGAAATGTTTGTTGGGGGCGAACATTGAGTAGCGTATACAGCCACATACTTTAGTTATGAAGTTACATGATGGTCTACATATACTTTGAGACCTTATCTATCTACTAAACGCATAGTTAAGACTCTGATCAGACTGTGCGGATGCACAGGCTGATCAGAGTCTTTGCTTTGCGCATTTTCTTTTGAAATTGTTGGAAATCTCACGCACCGGCTCATATTATATTTCTCTCGCAGATTTTTTTTTTACCACGTATAAACCTTCGAGTTGCGTTTTTTATTTTCTTGTATACAATATCACTCTTTAAAGTAATATTTCATTAATTCGAAACATTGGATTCAAACAATCCTATGTCAAGGTTGGCGAAAGCTAATATCCATTATTGAGAAATGGAAAGAAACAAATAGAGATAATTTGATTCTGGGTGCCAGACATCATAGTGTCGCTGTATTATTTACCATTTGCAGTCCAGACAAATGTTTTAAGCTAACAAAATTTATACAGCGTCCACTTAAAGGGCCATTAAGAGATACTTTTGCTCGGCGGAAATCAAAAGTTGAAATATATAATACGTACTAAGTGTTTTGTATGAGAAAAAATATCTAACGAGGTTGGAAGAATTGATCATTGTCGAGGCTTTGCTGAAATGAAAGTATAGAAAATAAACTCAATGCATGTATTTCATAGGCATTTTATCCTGTTTATGACTTTAATCCCTTTCGTGCATCTACTTTTTAACAGTTTTAATTTTTATCTCATTCCTCGGTAACCTAGAAAAAGCGTTCTCTAAACTTACCATCTGATTCACACTTACTTCCATAGACTTTTAATAGTCGATTGAAATATTTCGTAATCAAGAAACAACGACTATAGTGCAATGATCATATTTTAGTCTTTTATCGATATTCCGGCTATCTTTCCTGATTGTCAGAAAGGCAACTAGCAAAATTTACACGCATGCAAGATAGCTGACATGTTTTCTTCTAAAGTTTCTTCATACCATGTACTTCGCATCATTCGTATTAAATACGAAACTACTACTCCTATTCAAATATTAGGCTTGCAACATGTCACCGTAAAATGGTACGAAAAAAACTATGGTGCACTGTGTACAACGTGTAAATTGCCAGATCGATAACAAATTTGACGAAACGATGTCTTGAAGAATTCCATTAAAAAACAAAATCAAAGACACCAGGGGAGTAAATGTGACAAACTCATGCCATATGTATTCGGCTTTTTTGTTGAAACAACTTTGATACTTCTGACACCGTATTTTAAGTATAAAACAGTTAATTAACCATCCTGTGAAATTGACATAAGTCTCTATTTAATCCATTCAAAATGACTCACTCAGTGCTCCAATCATTCATTCCAAACACTTACACAAGACAGGGACTCTCAGTATACATGTATATTTAGGGTTCGTGTACAAATCAACCAAAAAACGCACTGAAATTGTTCAAAAACGCTTCGAAGTCGTTCAATTTCACAATATTTCTAACTGTGCCAAAGCTACAGATTAGAATCCTTCACACCCAGAAAAATGTAAATTTACCTCATTACACGTGGGTTATGTTACGTATGTGTCACATACGGGGCTCCGTAGAATCTTCCTTTCGAGCTTACAATCATTTTAAACAAGTTTCAAGAAAATCAAGATTTCCTTTTTAATATATCATGCAAACTTGAATATGTGACCCGTCACGCGAAAAGGGACGATCTGAGAAGTGCGAAAAGTGTCGATCCTGGTCAGACTTATCGTTACGCGCAGACCGACCAGGGTCGAAACTTTTCGCAAATAACATTTTTTTTAAATCTAGAATGATCATTCTTTCTTCCTATTTATAGCTCTCCGAAATACACCTTCTGGTTGACCTATGCTGGATCCAAACTCCTTTCAAAACATTTATTTGACGGATTTCTGAGATGGTCATTTTTCGTGTGACGGGTCACATATCGTATATCATCATTCATAATGCCTCCGATCAAATGTTTCTGGCGGGATTAGCCAGATTTTGGTAAATTACCTTGTTCATTGTCCAGCAATCTTTTTGTAAATTTTTCAAAATATTCCTATAATATTAGTAGACAGTATCGCGTTTACACGTTTATTTTGCGTGAATACAGTTAAAAACATCGTGAAATTGACACTGAAAGTGATCAAAACCATTCAAATTCACTCAATCAGCGCTCCATTCATTCGTTCCAAACACTCACTCAAACCATTCAAAAACGCTCAAACCCATTGAAAAATTTAGAATCAACAACGTCATTCAAAATGAATTTGGGTAGAGAAAAATCGCGATTTTACTGACATTATTCAAATTGTAAGCGTCTAATAGGTTCTTTAAGAAATAGGAAGCCATCTATAGAACTTGTATGCATATTTTATCAAAGGGAGGTAATCAATACCGTTAATTTTGTTCATCCTGAACAAAATTTGCGATATTGGATTACCTCCCATTAAATTCACTCAAACCTCGCTCCACACACTCACTCAATTTCATTCCTAAAACATTCCAAAATCATTCACCTTGTCAATTTCACGATGTTGTTAACTATATCAATAAGGCTTCTTTACCAGTAATTTTCCGACAGATCAGCCCCCTATTCGAAAGGAACATTCCTTTTAGCCTTACAAATATC
The DNA here is from genome assembly GCA_948146395.1 of Fragum whitleyi. NCBI lineage: Eukaryota > Metazoa > Mollusca > Bivalvia > Cardiida > Cardiidae > Fragum > Fragum whitleyi. The sequence goes on along the minus strand of OX411545.1, from coordinate 1,653,524 downwards.
CGGTATAATTTCAAGTAAATAAATTATAATATTTTTTGGGCTTGTCGCATAAATGAGAATTGATTACGGACAGACAGAGGAACAAAAATAACAGCCGGACGGAGGGAAACTGCACAATTGCTTAAAATCTAGTAGATGAAGGCCAAGGGCAAGGGAGTCGGGGAATTCAAAGAAAAAAAAGTAAATAGGAATTATCTTCTCAATCAAATGAGCTAAAAAAAAACATAAAACGCCCTATTCAGTATCTGTGAAATGACATTATAATTTGTAATGGGGTCTAATTGTCCAAAGGAATACAATAAAGCATTATGTAATATTGTTCTGGTCGCAATCCGGTATTATACTGCAGGGAACAAAATGGCTACATGCAGTCTCCTGACATCTAGAAAAAAAACTCATGCTATTTAAAGTATCATTTTTATTTTGTCGTGGTATCATATGCATTTTACATTGAGCACTTTGATAATTTTGGAAGATATTACTTCTGTACCACAGTATACATCGATTATTACCATATACAGTTAGATACGCCGTGAAGTTGACATTCATCTCAATAAAAAACATTCTAAATCGCTCACTTAGCGTTCTATTTATTCATTCATTCAAATCATCCACTCATATCTATGGAAAACGCTTCAAAATCACTATACAGATAAGATCAACAACTTCATTTAAAATAAATATAGCTAGAAAAAATGGCGATTCAACTAAAATTATTGAAATACATTGTAATGAGTGTCTGGTTGGTTCTTGAAGAAATATGAAGCTATTTATAGAAATCGCATGCATATTTTATTAAAGGGGGGTTAGAGATGTCGCCTTTTTAACCCTGAAAAAAAATAGCGATATTGGAGTACATCCCTTTAATTTAACTGAACTGTCACTCATCTCACTCATTCAATTTTATTCCAAAATCATTAACTTTGTCAATTTTACGATGTTGTTAGTGTGGTTTCAATGCATTCAGAACTGTTAATTGTATGTCTGTCAATGTACTCAAAATATAAACAAACAAATAAGCAATTGATATTTCCTTTTTTTCTAATTCTTTAGAAACAACCCATTAGCAACCAAAATATGACGGTTTAATCTTAATGTCATTTTTTATGAAAAATTCGATCATCATGCAAGTGTATGTATGTACATATGGCATTTTACAATTAATTAATAGGCAAGATGCAACAAGATTTAAATTAGTTTTGATTTTAATAATTTGTAAAACTAATGTTTAGCGTATGTCAGGTTTAGATCCGTTCTTTATAGGGATGTTGATTTTATAATCGCAAGCACCATGTTATTATCCACGGCTTAATAAATTGAAACAACAATGGCAGTTATAAGAGGTGGTGTTGAAATTTTGCCGAATTGATGTTGGTATCGATGGATTCGTTTGAAATCGTTCTGTTTCGGTTTGTCAGACTTAAGGTAGTGGAACCGTAATAGTTTCGCAACGTTACGAGAGCAATGCACTTTCACAGTGTAAACCGAGGTTTCCAAATGAATTTCATTTGGAAACCTCGGTTACCATTGTGAAAGAACATGTGGTCCGAGATGTTGCGGATCTATTACTGTTCTTCTACCTTAAGGTATGTAATCTGGTTCAAACACCATCCGATCAAAAAATGTGTAATGTCAGTCCTTTTAAAGAAGTACTATTGAATCCTATTGTTCGTTCATTTTTGTCAACTGTTAAAGTTGAAAGTCTAGTTATTGAAAACTGATGAGTATTTTAATGTTGTATGGGTGGATAAATTTATAACATCGTTTGTTTTTTAAATGTAAATGGACTTATCAAGATTATTAAAAAATCGATATATAAATAAATAAAAATGAGTATAGAATTAAAAAAAATAAAATAATAATAATAATAATAATGTACTGTCAAGTCTGCATCACATGTTCCTTTTTCATGAATCACGGGCGTATTATTATATAAAAATGTTTAACTTTCAAAGTCGTTTCCAACTCATCTTTCATGACACTGAGAAGAAATGTCGCTTAATAGTTTAATAATAGTGCGACGTAATCTTGACATAAGGCCGGTTTCCAAACCCCACATTACGGTTACGGTGACCTTTATTGGTGAATACCAAGTCAAAAGTAACGGATAGTAAAACTTCCCTAACTTTTTGCGTAAACTAAAGTAATTGTTTCACCTGATTGCAGCATAACAAAAGTCAGGAATGCATATTAGCCAACAGTTAGCAGACGGTTTCTCATTTCAAAATGCAACCAAGTCTGCATAGTTCATCATAAAATAAATTACTTACAACGAGCAGTGTATTGATTTATCATTCACGGCGAATCGGAAACCTTCGCCGATTCTACGGGGGCCTCGGGAATAATGAGGGCACAGACAAGAAAGCGGGTCATATCGCTCGTGAGTTTCTGCGACGTCACAAACGTTACTGAAGATGACGTTGCGAGAAAAAAATAAACGGATCGTTAAAAGTGGACATTTTATAATTTCATCACAAAACGTGTTTGTCATCAACTTATAAAATGCACGAAAGAAATACATAGATGATCAGAAAGCATTTCAGGTTTGGTTGTGTTTGTTTTTCTTAGCGAGTACTGACTAAAGTACCACTAGAAGTCATATCACTATCAAAATAACTACAATTACTTCTGAGGTACTTTCCAGTTTACGGAAAACCCCGAACGATGTTCAGAATGCATTAATATGTTAATGGTATGTGTAACTTCTATTGATAGATCAAACTGTCTAAAATTATTCGAAGCTTCAGTACAGATATGAAATATGGGAATGGTCATGAGATTTTGTTTGAGACAAGCTGATCTTAACTAGGTCTAGAAAAGAAATGAGCCGGTGTGTAATTTATCTTATAACTATACAAATATCCGTATGATAACATCCCGTATGATACTTTTTATGATATCACATAGTTATTTTCAGAACAATGATATATAGTTATTTATTTTTAGAAACTTGCATTTCAGTTAGAAACTCCGACGAAAACAAGACAAATATAGGTTATAAGATAAATATAATACGTACTAAGTGTATTGTATGAAAAATATCAAACTCGGTTGTGAGAATTGATAATTGTCTCGGCAGAGCCTCGACAATGATCAATTCTCCCAACCTCGTTAGATATTTTTTTCATATAATACACTAAGTACGTATTATATATATATAGACTACAATTCATGTGTGCTTGATCGACAGATATTGACTAGTCCGGACAACCATACAGTGCGTTAAAATAATTTGCAATAGTGAACAGAGACAAAAAGTCTATAGCCACCCATTCCAGCATTAGGAGTGTAGCTTAAGCTTGGGCCAAGCTGTGCAGCTGCTGGGTCGTAATAGTGTGTACACATGAACGCCTTAAAAATGTCATAGAATGATCAAATTGTTAAAAATCGTGCTTTGGAGAGTTAAATCAAATTTGTCGTATATTGACATATACCCCGAATAAGTACACATCATAGAGAAGGGCATTTCCGAGGTAATGGGGTATGTTGATGGGACCTTCCTATCGTAGAAAAAAAACCTCTAAAATAGAGGAATTCAATTAACAATTCGACGAAATAGCGACATTTCAAGTGTGAGAAAATATAAATCATACCAAGTTTCAAAATGCCGTATTCATGGTTGTTAAAAAGATGCGATGAAACTTTTCCGTAGTACCACGTTTAGTCTGAAAATAAAAATAGTCTATAACAAAAATAATATGAAAGTTAAGTCCGAAAGAAAGTATCTTTCTAACCTTAACTCAATAAGCAACGTAAAGCACCTCTATCTTATACACTATACAAAGTTTCGAGTTGCTGTGATTCATAGTTAATGAAAAAAGAAGACAAACGTTTCCGATTGTACAACCTAACGTCCGAATATAAACTTAACTGTAATCCAGGCAGTAGATACCCAATGGACCTGATTTCAAAAAGGAACGTTAAGGACCTCTATTTGATCCACAATAACAAGTTTCAAACTGATGTGATTCAAAGTTGCTGAGACGAACAAGAACAAGAACAAAATAGACGAACACTTTCAGACCAAATATTAAAAATCCGACAGACCTGAATTCGGTAGCAATGTAAACGACGTGTATCTGATACACCATAATTACTTTTTAAGTTAATGTGATTCATTATTATACTATAAAGAAAATTCTAGCATTTTCATTTGTTAATGCTAACCTGACAAATATGAATATCATCAGCCGCTTCGGTAATACTTCCAAAAAATCGAGCTGGTAATTTCAGCCATGATTCTCTCACTTCGCTGATAACACGACCCGAGTATTTGCATTATGCTACAGTTAAAATCATGACAGTTAAAAACACACAAATAAAAAATTATATAAATTCCTTTCAATGACTTTCAATTTTACAAATCTGTTCATTTAAAATGCCAACTTTCTCGTAAATTCAGCCAGGAACCGCTCTCATATCATAGCATCGCAAAATGTAGTAGTGTGACGTCACAACTGAATGAGACGTCATTTTGTACATGCTTATTTTCATTTTGGGCGCATTAGGGTAGTTAAAGAAGTCGGTTTTTAATATAGCAAGGCCATAAATAGACAAAAGACGGATATTTAATCCAAAGCGTCGAAGTAAAATAAATATGTTAAACTGTCTCTTGCCCGAGGCATATGACGATTAACTCCATGCAGTCAAAAAATGATGTCGACCCTCGTCTACGGCTCGGGTGACAACAATGTTGCAAGCAGGCAATAAATCGTCATATACCCCGGCAATAAACCGTTTAACAAATGCAGTTGCTTAGAAAAGCGCCAACGAAAGTATATGTTACGGACGGAATTCGAAGTAGGGGTATAATAACGTTTCTTTTTTAGACGAAGATAAGATCATCGTGTCTAAATAAAACTGTTACGTTCGATAGATGACGTTCTTGTGACGTCATTTAGAATATGATCTAACACATCTGTAAAAAAGGATATATCTGATCGCTATTCCTTATTGAAATAGACAGGGGAAGCTATGTGAGATAATATAATGCTACAACCAAGGCGAGTGTATTAGAAATCTCAACATGTCTCTGATAAAATTCACGATTGTTTTACTTTATGTGGCCGTTAATTGGATTTTAATACTGGGACGTCGATCCAATATTTCGGAATTGAGGCGATATTAAAACCTTAAATATGTATTTTTGTCATATTATCGAAAATTTTAACCATACAATGCGTAGAAACGGGAAATCTTACAATAAGGTTCGTCAGAATTCTGTACATAAACGAACTGAGAAGAACATCTAAGAAAACTAATAATTGCTTATTACTTGCTCCGTTCTGAGTTAAGCATCCCTGGAGCAAGAATGTGATGTATTAGTTCAATTATAAAACAATAAGTATTGTACTTTTACTTTTGCTTAATGGTCGACCAAAGAATTACTAATCGATTCGTATTGTAACTCAGAAACGTGTTTAATACATAACAAACTAACGTTCGCTAGCGCTTTTTTTCCTGTACGCAGGACATGATTCCGCATTACGAATGAGATAATTTGGTACCTAATAGACGTTGTCTTATAGGTGTCTATTTGTTATAGCCTGTTGATAATGTCTCTTCCGTCGAATGAAAAGTATTTGTAAATCGTACATTTGCACATTTCGCTATTAACATAATGTTGGTCATTAAATAAAATTCATATAATAATGTATCTAAATGATAAAATGTGCCCAGGGCTCGTTTTTGACGCTTAAACTCAGGTTTTGACCCCCAAAATCTGAAATATCTTAATTTGACCCCTAGAAATTCCTCCAAAGGGTTCTTGTACCCCCTTGAGAGGAATAACTAGGGGTCAAAACATGGTTTCATACCTATGATTTTCAAAAAGTACTGTCTAATTTGCTACAAATTACTGGTTCAAATCATTACAAAAAAAAGTTAAATGGACTCTTAAATATGCAAAATTTTACTTATGATTTGCTTTTTCTGTCGTTTTGACCCCTTTGAATTCAAATTTGACCCCCAGGATTTCTTAAGTGAGGAGTCAATGACTCCCATATATCAAACATTAACACGGACCCTGGTGCGTGTGGTAAGTAATAGTTATAGTTCATTTCTGATAATTTACGCGATATAACCTAAGCGGAGCGTTAGCGGAGCGCAAGGTTATGCGCGTAAATTGTCAGAATATGAACTATAACTGTTTTACCGATCGACTTATTTTTTCATCAAATAACGCTAGGTCAAATGAGCTGCGCGTCAATCAATGATGTCAGTCATTTTGTTGCGTCATAAATTCTTCAATCAAATCGAGGTAAACAAAAAGTGGGAGGAGCGAATTTAATTCCCATCGGGTTTATATAATTATTTTGTCATTTGGCGAGACAAAATCAGTTGAAAACGTTCGGGAAACAAAACCTCATGGTTGCTGCTAGTGGATTTTGAATTCTTTCAAGTTAATTTTTTGCGGACATTGTGTCTCCATTTGGGGGCTTTGTATCGTATATTCAGCCACGCAGAGGTAGCAAGTTCGACTATCATTCAAAAGGTCCCGGGTTACATCCCCGACGGCGGCACTCATCCTTTTCGACTATTTGTCTCCCACCCATGGATCGATAATCGTAAACCTATGTGGAAAAGCAGCTGGAGGCTAGGAAATTATTCAAAGTGTATTGAAAAGCTGTAATTACCAAGTTTTGGTTTCCCCACCGATACGTCACGGTTAAACGGGTCACGTTGGCTTTCGATATTGGTCAGCTATCATAGGCCTAACATGCTTCGAATCACTCTTTATGCAAATATTTGTATCTCTAAAATCCTTGAAGTAGATGTAGGCATTTTATATTTTTACTACAATTATTTTGTATACATGTACCTTTCATAGGAACATTTGATTGCATTTTGTTATTATTGGGACCTTTAGAACTACTAAATTAAAATGTCGTTCAAAAGATCCAGAGTACTTTTTAAAAAGGAAGTGAGATTTTATATCGTTTCAACCCTGTTGTCTTTTCTTTCTATGTCAATGTGAAAAAATGGAGAGCAGAAAGGCTTGGTTCGAGCAAACTCTTCGATCTCATTCATACTGCTGTATTCCATGTAGATTAATATCTATTATCAGAATCATTGATTTATCAGCTAGATTTTCTTTTGATTAACATACAGAAAAAATATTCAAGGATTTTCTCATTTTTAAGTGAGTAATTAATTGTGTATAAGCATAATTCAAAAGAAAATTCATAAAACTCTTTTTAATAAATACTCTATTACAAGTTTAGGGTCTTTCGGGACATTTTATCAGACAAGATTATGACGTCACTGTCTAGTTTTGAATGTAGTACCCGCCCTTTATGACCTAAAGTCACGAAGCTCACTTATTCGAGCAGATCGCCAGGTTATGAGATATATTTTTTGAATTTCAAACGAAATAGCGGCCTTTCATTGGAGGAAAAAATAGGACGATCGGTAAATGAAATTGTAGTTGATCTTAGTTACTGATCGGTGGTGGTTCTTGAACGAACCTTCCGTTGAAAACTTCGCAACTTCAGCACGGGTCTGAGACTATTTCCTGTTGTATTAAAGTTATTTCGCTTCATCTGGTGCACCCTATCATGACCCTTTTATGTCGCTGCAGATGGTCTCTTTTTGCGCGACGGACCACCTTTTTAAAGTGAAGGCCTCCTTTTTTAATCGTGGTACGACATTGTATACATCATCTGTGAAAATATATTTAATCATTGAAAAGATGAAGAATATCATTTTAAAACAAATTTTTAATTTAGCATTAATTTAAGAAATATTTCCTTTAAATGAAATTTAACCTGAATGCAGCATTAGATAGACAAACAGTGACAATATGGACTATGATGGTCACGTGTTTGGAAAACAACCTATGAAAGATAATGATAACCCACCAGTTGATTTAGAAGATATGCTGACAAGAAACTTTCCAAAAGCATTTCATTTACTATAGCACAACATATTATTTCCAATATGTTTCATAACAATCCGCCCATAAATAATCAAGGAGATATTTGTGCTTTAACGAATACACATATAGAAAGACAGGCGGTGAACTTATGACCAATATACGTCTTCCTTCAGCAACGTAAAGTAACAGAAGAGAAACGTAACAAACTGTTGGTAAATTATAACTAGCTTTGCACGTGTACTTGCGTGCATAAGCTGGGTATAATTTTCAAACGGTTTGTCGCTTTTGGTATCCTGAATGGCGGTAACGCAGTACAAGTAAGAAATACAATGCATGAGATGTCGATGACATCTTTCTAATTAACAGAAGACTGACATACAAGATATTATAGAAAAACATAACCTAGAACATATACCAAATTATACAATAAATGATACACATACGATACATTACATTAGGAAATGAGATTTTTATTTCATTTTGTGCCTCATTAATTTAGTCGCTGTAGACAGCATGGTGTCTGAACGACCCAAAAACATGCAAAGATATTTTGTAATATGGCATATTCGAGGCGAAAAAATGCATTTCGTTCGACACTCATCTCTTCTGTAGGAAAGCGTCCTCGTAACCATTGTGTTTCTTTCCTATAATCAACGGTTATATGTAGAGGAAATTGAATAAGTGGTCAAGGAATACTAAATTTATTAAACGAGTCATCTGTAAACAGATAAAAACGAGGGTACGCTGAGTTTTTTTGTTTTTTTTTTTTTCGTTTTTTTATTATCTGTTTTAGATGACGCGTTTAATAAATTCAGTATTATATGAGCACAAATTTGATATTCTTTTTATAATATGACACGAATTTTCGCGAATTATCTTCTAAATTTTTGACATTCAAATTTCAATTTTCCGCGAAACTTATAAAGCCGTTTAAAACTGACGTCACAATATATACATTATGACGTCGTTTTCGCGGTTACAAAAAAGTGTTGCTATTCGCTCGTGCCTCATTTGCATAGTTATTCCACTAGTGTTATAACACCCGTGCAATATCAAAAATGTTAAACGGGATTATTTCACTCCCACGACGTAGGTTGTATTATAAGTGCTTATCTGTTTTTCTTTTTTTTTTTTTGTTTTTTCGTTCATTAAAAATTATCATACATTCCGGCTATATTAAAAGATAAATTAATTTTTAAAAAAAATGAGATTCAATACATTCTTAGATTTTTGTTAAATAGTTCCCATGCCCGTTATCTTTTAGAAATATGAAAAAGATAACAAAGATCTGTTCTTATCAGGCACATAACATTGACCGGGTAATTAGTTCCGTTTGGCCGCAAATGGTAATCTAAGCCCAGACGTCAGGTTCTATTATTTTCATTGGCCTTGCAATATTTCGATTCAAAGATATTTCGAGATAAGAAAAATATCATCATTTAAATAAGTATCATCCATTGCGTAACATATTTTTTTTTAAGAAAAAAATGATTCGAAAGTTTTCCGGACATTTTACAGTTGGACCATCGCGAAATTGACAAGTAGACCGATGTGGAATTATTTTGGATTGAAATTGAATGAGTTTGTCGAGCTAGTTTTGAATTATTTTCAAGGCAGATAAACATATAGAGGATATTGAATGAGTGGTCATGGAATACCGAATTTAACAAACGAGTCATCTATAATCAGATAAAAAAGAGGCTGCGCCGAGTTTTTATCTGTTTTAGATGACGAGTTCAAAAAATTCTGTATTTCATGATCACAAATTTTATATTCTATTTATAATATTACCCAAATTTAGCAAATAAAAAAACCGTCAAAGTTACTGAAAGTCAACATTTCAATTTTCCGCGAAACTTATAACGCCATTTAAAACTGACGTCACAATATATACATTATGACGTTATTTTCGCGGTTACAAAATAGCGTTGCTATTCGCTCTGAGCTCATTAAATAGTTATTCCACTAGTGTAATAACACCCGTGTAATATCAAAAATATTCAACGGGGTTATTTCACTCCCGCGATGTGGGTTATATTATAAAATCGCTTATTTCGTCTAGATTCTTGTCGAATACATTACATGGAAATGAATGCGAGATGGTAGTACATGGTTATTATTCTATTGATTCTAAATTGACCCGAGTGATTTAGATGAACAAACATTCCGAAAATTCTTGTTATGTATGTACTCTCATAGGAATAAATTACAATGGTATAAATAAAACTAATATTGTAAATTGCAGAAATACACCAGGTATAAATATATGTGCAATTTTTCCATAACTACTCTTAGTTTGTCCGTCTCTGTTTAATAGCAATAACAAATTGAAGATGATAAGGAACTAACGATTGCTATAGAATATTGAAGACAGATAAAGATAATTAAATAAAATATGAACGGTTACTGGGCGAATTTGAAAGTAAATAACGTATGCTAATTTGAGCAGTTTATCAGTGAGTTCCACTTTAGAAGGAAATGTGTAGCGACACTATCCGAACGTTTGAAACCCATTTAATCAAAACCAGATGAACAGAGTGCATGCACTGTTTATGTTCAAGTCTTTTTAGACTTTACTTGGTAAGATATGAAATCACTGTCCTGTTTCGAATGTATAGTCTAGACCCGCCCACTATGACCTAAGCCATTGGTATATGGAAGGACGAAAAATCCAGTAATAGATCGAACAGCAAAATTTAAAAAAGAAACGGCATTTAGAAGATACACAATACAAAAAAGATATGTAAATGATAGGCAATACAGCAATCTGAAATACAAGTCGAAAGACAAAGATTCGAGAAATATCGTGCAGTGAATGAAACCGCAGAAAAGTCCATTTCAGAAGAACGAGACCCATACTCGAAAGACAAAAAAAATCAAACCTTTAAACGTTTAAATCGCCATCGTTTGGACAAGCTGAAGTTACGAGGGATTGGTCACCAGTTAACGATTTAAGGTCTCAATCCATTTATGATGATGTTTTGAAACTTGCGATTTTGGGTCACACTGATCTTTGTATGTTAGAATTTATTTTATATCTGTTCTGTGTTTAAAATGTTGCATTCATAGAAGTCTTTCTTTAAACAGTTGACAAGTTATCATTTCTCTGATAGAAATAAAAACTTGATCCTAAATAATTGGTCTACCAAAAAATTATCAATCAAAATTTGAATCCATTTAAGCAGACTATCATGACAAGGAAATACTTTGTAAAAGATATATATGACATAAAAATGCATCTCTGTGACATTCCTTATAACGTAAATACCACCTGCGGTAAATGATATAGCCTTATGTAACAGAAGCTACGACAATCAAATATTAAAACGGTCTCTATTTACTTGAATCGTGTCGGAATTTGCAAAACTTATAACAACGGTACAGTTGATTACATCGTGAAATTGACAATTATTCCGATTGAATTCATTTAGAAATGCCTTGACATCCGTTATACATGTACCAAGCAATAGTATGTATTCTGAAAGGTATGCTGATACTTACTTAAGTAAACTACAGGCGTGTCATTTGTCCATTTAGATAGATGACAACGGGACATTGTCTATTTGATATAATTAGTTAGATAGATAAAAAAAAAGTCTTCTATACATACAGAGTTGGTACAGTTAATAACATCGTGATATTGACAAGGTGAATGATTATGGAATGATCAAGAAATGAAATGGAATGAATTTGTGGAGCGAGTTTTGAGTGAATTTAATGGGAAGTAATCCAATATTGCAAATTTTGTTCGGGATGAACAAAATTAGCAATATTGATTACCTCCCTTTAATAAAATATACAAACAAGTTCAATAGATAGCTCCCTATTTTTCAAGAACCCATCAGACGCTTACAATTTGAATTAGGTCAGTGAAAGCTTTATTTTTTCCCTTTCCAAATTTATTCTGAATGACGTTGTTGATTCTATATATTTCAATGGGTTTGATCGATTTTGATCGGTTTGAGTGAGTATTTAGGATGAATGAATAGAGCGCTGAATGAGCGATTTAGAATGGTTTTGATCGGGGTGAATGTTAATTTCACGATGTTACTAACTGTATAAAATTATTTGTGAACTTATGATTCATCAAAATCATTGAATTTTCTTCTTGTAAAGAAAACTACGCGAAACATGTCACATCGCTAGTAAAATCGTGTCGTTTTACGCATGATGACGTAATATTTTGGTGAAAAAAATGCGTTACTCATTCGATTTTAAAAATTATTATATAAGTGTAAAATAAACCATGAATGAAATCACAAAAATAGTCCATCTTCATCGAGCGACCACGACTATTTAGCACCTAATTTTATTGAACGACCGTTTTCAAAATCCATATCTTTAAATATTTTTCAAATGGAGAAAAAAATTGGTCTTAAAAATATTGAAGATTAATTCTATGTTGTTAAGATTCATTAGATTTGTCTTAATCAGCCGATTGATATAGACGTCGCGCACGCTAAAGCTTAACATTTTGTAACGTCGTTTTGCTATTTAGACGTTATGACACCGTATTATTCAGAAGCGTTTCTTGTTTATAGCAAGCAGATTTTTTCCATGCGTAGTTGTTTTTGATTGCTATCTAATTCATATATCAAATAAGACACACACAAAAAACTTTTTTTCTGTTGGGAGTAATTTAATCACCAATCGGCTTTAATCGTGTTAGTCTTGGTTTGATGAAAAAGTACAGTACGCAATGTAATAACGTATTTACGTTAAACAATAATACGTTTTTGAAAATTACGTCCACACAATCAAATCTTAATATTTCTTATATTTTTAAACGTATCGCTGCGAAATTTTTCCTGGCAATTGTACTAAAAAATAATATTTCAAAAATGGAGAATGATTTATGATAATAATTTCGATAATGAAATGCGATAGCGAAACATTTTGCAAACCGGCTAAAAAAAATTCGCGTATGCAGAAAATTGTGTCCACACATATTTTTTTTATCTATTTTGTTGTAATTTTAACCACGTTAACGAAAACTAGAAAAAAATAATATTTTTATTTTGAAATTTCACAAAATTTCATCTATTATTTATAAATACATTGGGAAAACTTCGCCTTTTTTCATGTCGATTTTTCGGTAAAATTTGACGTTTTACAACTTTCGTATCGTTAAACAAGTCTAATTATTTGTTATCTCACTGACGACCATCTCTTTTCACATACTAACATAATGGAACTTCTCGCGTATATCTTAAGATTCTTCACATTTTGAATGAACTATTTAACGCATTTTATGCATTTTAAGGAAATCCACCCACACATTATTTGTTAAGTTTTACAGACGCAATTTAAGAGTTTTAGTGACAAAGAAACGTAAGTAATAGTTATAGTTCATTTCTGATAATTTACGCGATATAACCTAAGCGGAGCGTTAGCGGAGCGCAAGGTTATGCGCGTAAATTGTCAGAATATGAACTATAACTGTTTTACCGATCGACTTATTTTTTCATCAAATAACGCTAGGTCAAATGAGCTGCGCGTCAATCAATGATGTCAGTCATTTTGTTGCGTCATAAATTCTTCAATCAAATCGAGGTAAACAAAAAGTGGGAGGAGCGAATTTAATTCCCATCGGGTTTATATAATTATTTTGTCATTTGGCGAGACAAAATCAGTTGAAAACGTTCGGGAAACAAAACCTCATGGTTGCTGCTAGTGGATTTTGAATTCTTTCAAGTTAATTTTTTGCGGACATTGTGTCTCCATTTGGGGGCTTTGTATCGTATATTCAGCCACGCAGAGGTAGCAAGTTCGACTATCATTCAAAAGGTCCCGGGTTACATCCCCGACGGCGGCACTCATCCTTTTCGACTATTTGTCTCCCACCCATGGATCGATAATCGTAAACCTATGTGGAAAAGCAGCTGGAGGCTAGGAAATTATTCAAAGTGTATTGAAAAGCTGTAATTACCAAGTTTTGGTTTCCCCACCGATACGTCACGGTTAAACGGGTCACGTTGGCTTTCGATATTGGTCAGCTATCATAGGCCTAACATGCTTCGAATCACTCTTTATGCAAATATTTGTATCTCTAAAATCCTTGAAGTAGATGTAGGCATTTTATATTTTTACTACAATTATTTTGTATACATGTACCTTTCATAGGAACATTTGATTGCATTTTGTTATTATTGGGACCTTTAGAACTACTAAATTAAAATGTCGTTCAAAAGATCCAGAGTACTTTTTAAAAAGGAAGTGAGATTTTATATCGTTTCAACCCTGTTGTCTTTTCTTTCTATGTCAATGTGAAAAAATGAAGAGCAGAAAGGCTTGGTTCGAGCAAACTCTTCGATCTCATTCATACTGCTGTATTCCATGTAGATTAATATCTATTATCAGAATCATTGATTTATCAGCTAGATTTTCTTTTGATTAACATACAGAAAAAATATTCAAGGATTTTCTCATTTTTAAGTGAGTAATTAATTGTGTATAAGCATAATTCAAAAGAAAATTCATAAAACTCTTTTTAATAAATACTCTATTACAAGTTTAGGGTCTTTCGGGACATTTTATCAGACAAGATTATGACGTCACTGTCTAGTTTTGAATGTAGTACCCGCCCTTTATGACCTAAAGTCACGAAGCTCACTTATTCGAGCAGATCGCCAGGTTATGAGATATATTTTTTGAATTTCAAACGAAATAGCGGCCTTTCATTGGAGGAAAAAATAGGACGATCGGTAAATAAAAAGAAATTTGATATTCCTCAATTCACATAACAAATAGACTTCAAATGTATGCATTCTAGTGGTTTGTTTCATCTAAAGAAGATGGAAACTGACTTATAGGTTGAGAAGAAATAGAAGATGAAACTTAACGGGGGCGCGCGTTTTCAAATGTTAAGCATTACCGTGCGCGACGCCTTAGCATTCATCTTCAATCTTCATGTTCTAATTTGTAAACAAAACAAGCACTAAGCGACCATTCTCTTTAATGACCGCTTTTGAGGTCGATTCAATCACATTTAAATTCATATGGTATGAGGTCGTTTAATGCACTTAAATCACGTTTAAATGCATATTCAATGCGTTTAAAGCCATTGTAATTTTACAGTAAGTTACGTCGTGAAATTGACATTCAATTCAATCAAAACCATTCTAAAACGCTAACTCAGCGTTCCATTCATTAATTCGTTCATTCATTCAAAACACTAATTTTAATCATTCAAAAACGCTCTAAAATCAACCAAAAGATAACATCAACTTCATTCAAAATAGAAATAGCCAGAAAAGAAATGGTAGTTTAACGGAAATAACGGTAATTATGGGCGTCTTGTTGGTTCTTGAAGAAATGTGAAGCTATCTTTACAATTTACATGCATATTTCATTAAAGGAGTGTGACAAATATTGCATAAATTGTTCATCCTGAACAAAATTAGCGATATTGAATCACCCCCTTTAATTTCACTCAACACTTACTCATCTCACTTATTCAATTTCATTCCAAAATCATTCCAAAATCATTCACCTTGTCAATATCAAATGTAGTTCAGTGTTAAACATCGAAAATGCAGGTTTAATCAAGCTATTGTTGATAGGTATTTGAACTACATTGGAGTAACTTCAATCTCGTAAAATGGATCATACTCAACAGATCCACCAAGAATGATGAACACCTGTCACAGGATGTGTTCGTATATATTTTACAGGTATACTTACCTTGCTCTAATTACAGTATGGCACAGTATCGTGAGCAAATTGAACTATTGTACAATTTACTCAGTACATACTCTGAATTGGGATCCGTTATAGTGATGGGTGATTTCAATGCCCATTTTAATGGCTCCAGATACATTAAACAGATTGATAGCAGAGGTCGTGATCTGTGTGACATGATGTCTGTATTCAACATGTTTAATGTAACCACTTTTTCTTTTTGTACGGGTACCCAGACTAGTTATGTGTCTTTTGATAAACGTCACGAATCACTTATTGATCATGTATTTATTACAGATAACCTAGTACAATCTATTTTATTATGTCACATTCTTGATGATAATTGCTTAAACGTATCCTCACATCGCCCTATTTGCTTGAGGTTGGGGGTAAATGCATTTCAGCAGCCTGGTCATGTCGATCATTTAAACAAACCCGTAAAATGGTCCAAAGTATCCGAAACACAAATACTTGCTTTTCAATCAACCCTCCACACTATTCTTAAAAACCGGGTAGATGCATTGCCTACAGATAATATTAAAATTGATATTGATAATCTTTATCAGTGTATAGTAGACAGTGTACAGGAAGCGTCAGATTCAAAATTACCACATTATATTTATCGGTCATATCTGAAGCCTTACTGGTCTACCGAATTGCGTAAGCATCATGCAAATATGAGAAATAAACGCAAGGCATGGGTTCTCGCTGGTAGGCCTAGGGGAGATAATTTTTCAGTTTATTCTGAGTATAAGAACGGTAAGCGTACTTTTCGTCATTCGCATAGGTTAGCAAGCGAAAATTATTTACAGCAAATAAATGCTGATATTGACAGTGCAGCTGGTATCGATTCACCTCTGTTCTGGCGATTATTTAATACAAAGCGTAAACAGACAAATGGTTTTACGAGTAATGAAATTAAAATCAATAATTCTGTATATCGAAATTCTGCAGATATATGTCGAGAGTGGGGGAACTATTTTGCAAATCTTTACTCCGACACCGACAGTGAATCATACGACCAAAGTCATTATGACTTTATCTCCCAATGTGTCTCTAAAATTGAAAATAAACCTACGGTGGTCAACGAGGATCATATCCTAGAAGAAGAAGTATCGTCTGCTCTGTTAACGCTCAAATCCGGCAAAATGTGCGGTTTAGACAATATTTGTAATGAACACCTCATTCATGGTGGTACAATGTTAAAGCACTACATTACTCATCTATTTGATCTAATGTATTGTTTCAACTATATTCCAGTAATACTCAAACACGGTCTTATTTTAACACTGTATAAAGGGGGAGGCAAACCGAATAATGATGCTAATAGCTATCGGGCTATAACACTTTCTTCTTGCATTTTAAAATTGTTTGAAAAGGTTCTTTTAGTGCGGTTGCAAACATCAATTACCAAAGCGCTACATGACCTTCAGGGTGGTTTCCAGCCAAATATGGGTAGTCCAATGACTTCTTACATTTTAGCAGAAAGTATTAATTTCTGTAAAGAAAAACACACCAAATTATTTACTTGTTTTTACATGCACGCCAAGCATTTGACCGTGTTTGGCACGATGGTCTTTTCATTAAGTTGGAAAGACTTGGTATTGGACTTAAGCTTCTTAAAGTTGTGATGTCAATGCACCGAAATATGTACAGCAGAGTTATGTTTAAAGGCTATTTTTCTCACTGGTTCCCCGTTTTACAGGGTACCAGACAAGGAGGGGTCTGGTCGCCGTTTCTCTATTTAGGCTACATCGACGAACTTATCAATCAGTTAGTATCTAGCAGGCTAGGATTACAAATTCGAGGAATTAATCTTTGCGCTCCTTCATTTGCAGACGACATGGCACTTTTATCTCTCACGCGCAACACACTGCAGGATATGATTAATATTTGTTTGAATTATTCAAAGAAATGGAGATTCCAGTATAACTCATCTAAATGCTCAGTTGTCGTTTTAACGAGACTAAATTTTCCTTCCGAAATAGGTCAAGGTCTTGGACAATGGGTCCAAATGTTTTAACCGAACAGGAAAGTGTCACCCATCTTGGTATACTATATAACAAATATTCCGCTGTGTCGGGCATAGTAAAACATGTAGATCGCAAACTACGCGGCTCATTCTTCGGATTAGTGAAAGATGGTTTACATCGTAACGGGCTAAACCCATTAACCAGTTATAAGATATATAAATCTGTAGTATTACCTAGAGCCCTGTTTGGTTGCGAATTACTTCCCACCCTCTCCAGCCGTGATACGCTAACCCTTGAACAGTTTCATAGATTGTGTCTAAAGCATATACAAGGTTTACGCACGAGATCGCGTACAGATGTCGTACTAGGCTTATTAAGCGCCTTACCGTTAGAAGCTCATATTGATCAAAGGAAGCTTAACTTTATTGGTCAAATGTGCAGGCTGGAGAGGGATTGTGCGGCTAAACAGCTATTTCTCTATAGGCTTTGCTCTTATACTAATTTTTCATCTAACAAAAGCATTGTCTCTGATATCATGAACATTTGTTCTAAATACGACTTACATCATGTGTTGGATTCTTATATCCAATCGGGCTCTTTCCCGAACAAACAAATATGGACACAAATGTATTCCTCCAAGGTTAAAAGTCATTTTGACAGTGAATGGGACCTGAGAACATCTGCACCTGAATTTACCTTGTACAGACAGATTCAAGTACACTTTTTCTCAAGTCCAGTGTGGTTTCTGGGTAGTACATACCCGTGTCTGCTAAGTGATTGTTTCTCACTCGCACAGCTAATATCGTATCTACCTCTTTTTATTCCTGCATGTTCTCGCTGTGGTAGAAACGATATTAGCAGTAATGTCACTAAACATATAATTACAGAATGTTTAAGTCTTATTGGATGTAGAATATCTTTTGATCGTACTATATATGATAAATTTGGTGTGGATGTATTTAATTATTTAAAAAGTTTGAACTTTGATTGTTATGTTGAAGCTATTTTTGGGTTAGATAACAACCTTATTGCAACATTAGGCGTAAATATTGACAATTTTATTGCTACAGTGCTGAAATTTTTGGACAAATGTTGGAAGTGTTATAATTCAACTTAAATTAATGCGTTTTTTGTTCAGAATGACAACGAGTTGCCCATTTTGATTATCGTTTGTGTTGTTCTAAAACCTCGAAATTACAGCTTGATTAAGTTTATAAACGCGAGTTTCTTTTAGAACTACACAAACACTGTACTTATCAGTAAGTGAACTGATCACCTTTAACTGATTTGTTCCCTTCTGGATAACTTTTCTTTTCGTTTCGGATAAGTTTTCTAATCCAAGGGATTGCAAATACTACAACTGTCTGTGACTGTATTGTTTTTCTAAACTTAATATTTACATCCTTTTCCCTTTTCTGCACATCATATTTTCTATGCACTATATTTGTCTATCTATCTCCGAACTCACTCTTCCTCATTCCTACTCATATGTACTTGCTGTTATATTATGTGAAATCTTGTTTGTTTGCTTTCATGTCCATGTAATTTTTGTATATATTTTGTATCTTCATTTATGGAGGAAATAAAGAATAATAATAATAGAAACATGTAGGTTATTTCTTTATTTAACTTTGTCTAACCTCAAGTGAAAAAATAATCATAAAACGTCTAAGATAATCGTATGAATGGGTTATTATATAGTTAACGTCAAAAGTCTGTCGGATGAAGCAAATGCTTGATTCAGGAAACTCTAAAATGTGTTTAATTTCATATTTTGATGAACCCAGTGACCTGAAAGTAGTGCTTATTTTGTGGTTTGGTATCGCTAATTAGTGGCCCAGACAAGAATGTGTCTCGAGTAAAATGCAGCTAACGAACACTTGAAAGTTAAACTTCTAGAAAAACTTGTGTTCAAATGGAAGCCGTGTATTACCGGTGGGTTACTAAAACCTCGTAACATCGGGTTATTCAAGCTGTCGTTCTAAAAGTTTGGTCATCCGCTAAAGAAAGTCATTAACACTTTTTTCACTAAGCTTCGAATTTAATTGTAAATGCAATGTTTTCAATTAAAGCACAAAAAGACACAATGGAAAATTGACTAAGACCAAAAGGCGTGTAATTTATTTTACCACTAAATTTGCTCTAATTTGCTATTATAGCTTCATACATTTTTTTTGTCTTCTGAAGATAAAAATGATGCCGTCGTGTCTGATAACGTCATGAATTGGCAATGACGTCATCGATTGTGCGTTTTTAAGGCGTAGGCAGCTATTTCTTTTTTTTAAAAAAAAGACATGATATAAATTTGGTTTTGAATAAGTATTGTTCTCTTAGTTTCTTTTTTTGAGTTAATGATATGAATATTGAATAAATAGCATATTATCCGTAACAATTCCCGCGATCTTAAAACTGCACATCTTCGAACCGTTGTGGGGAACACCGTGCAATTGTTCCTAAAATAGTAGTCGTATCGCTCGCCGCAATGTGACAATAATTTTCCATGTTTTAAAGTTTTATATTTCAAAAAATCTTGAAGAAAGTTGTGCATTGTAGATGCAATAAAGCACTCAGACAAAATAGTCACGTCCGGGGGACTGTAAACGGTGTTAGAATTCTTTATTTTTTCCTCATAGGACGGCCTAAAACATTCGTAGTGTTCCAGTTGATGCAATTTATTGCATGAAATTTCATTTTAAGATAGGCTGATTTACGGGTACTAATTTTTTGTTAGTATTACTTAGACAAGTAGCTATTGTTTCGGTTAGATTAATTTACCCCGGAAGAGAAACTTTAAGACGTTTTCCGGAGCAAAGCTATCGTATTCCATGTTTTCTGGAGTAATCCGTTTTGAAAATTGCATCTTAACCAAGTTACGATTACATATACGAGGGGTGTTCCAGAAATTCGTCGACTGGCGTCATATCTCAAACACTTATGCTTGTATGAAATTATAAATTATATCATCTTATAGAGTTATCATTTCTTTACTCACACACCAAATATGATTAATGTACGTCGAATAACAATGATTTTGAGGCGACCAAAGACATGCACCGTAAGCCAAGCGGCGCACACATCGAGTCGCTAACGTACGTCGTTGACGTCGGGATATTCAAAACACAAACGTTTTCAAACTTTTCCAATAAAATAATATAAACAATTGCTAAATGTGTCATTACATCGTCAATACTCAAATTATATCGCATAACCAGCCATCGTCAGGCGTTCAAATGCCCTTACATTCTGTCTTCTATTTCTATTACAGCTTTATAAACATTTGATATTCGTCCTTCATTCATCGTCATAAAATGTATTCTATCATTTGAATTTTTCCAACTTAATTATTCTTTATGCTTTGTTGTGAATTATCTCTAAAGAAATGCTTGACTGGGTGTCAGTGAAAATGCTTTCAACCCTCTGCTCTCACCTAGAATCAATTGCTATTAGTTAGAAATTGCAACCCGACGTTGTTCTGGCGACTTTAGTCAACTACCACCATCGTCAGTCAGGGCACTTTTTTCGAGCAACAAATGTGTTTCAACCGATTAGGTTTGTCCGAAAATACCATTGTATCAGTATTGAAAAAGTGAGCGAAATTCTGAGTAATTTATATGACTGTTAGGTCATATTTTTGGTGTTTAAGTAATAGAATATATAGACGTAAGGTATTAAAATTAGTCCGTGCTCCGCTTGACGTTATGCGTGTCTCTATGACAATGCCTGACGAGCGTGTTATGTAAGTTAATGGGATAAAATAATTGTATATTAACCCCTTAATGTTTAAAATTCATTGCGTGTGAACTTCAATGTTTTCTGACAAACTTTTTTCGAGATATTTAGAAAGTCCGTGAACTTCTGGAACATCCCTCGTACAACTACCTTCGAGATGGTTTGAAAGGGAACTCTTTAAAACTATAAAATTATTGTCTATAGATACCAACGGTCACATAGCGGCAATAAGTAGTCTACTTTTACGGGGTTCATATCTCTTTATGCAAAACCATGCATAAATGTAGGAGTCACATTGACAAGGAATTTGATACAGGCCCCATTTTTCAGTGACGCAGCTCACAATCGTCAAGCCCTGAAAATTTCCTTTGAACAGCCTGGAAAGGTTGTGAATTAAACATTGGGGAAAGATCTAAAATATCAAAATATTGCAAACACTGAGTAACAATTTTTAAGAGTAGAGTCAGACCTGTTTAAATAGTCTAAAAGCATTGTACCGGCTAGTATTACATTTTGATGGAAAATAATCAATCGTTTAATATTTGAGAGAATTTTCACGAATAAACATCCAACAACATACAGACGCCTCATACCCATCTTCATTGAAATCGCACATTCTTACTCTTCAACATTAACAAGCATGAGAAGGTTCCTAAAATCGTTTATAATGTAAGGTATGTTATTCAGCATTTTATATTGAAAAAAAAAAATCGTTGGTATGATACGCAATTAAATAGGGGGGGGGGGGGGGGGGGTCTTCAAAGTTTTAGGACCTTCGATACGCCTGAAACGGTTGACAGCGAACACAAACTATTGAACATTTAAACGAAATAATAAATTTCTGGCGAGACTATAAGTGTGTTGAACTGGTTAACATGTATCAATCTTATTTTCCAACCTTCAATATCAACTGTACATATAAGCTGACACGCGTTCATGATTTAAATGCGTTTGCGATCTGTTAAAACAGGCCTGCGATCGGGATGAAAATCTCTCGAAACGTTTGAGAAAAGATATCCCGCTTTGCACGTGGATACACGTGCAAAGCGGGTTATCATTTCAAAACATTCGCAGGTGGCTTTGCATCCTAAACGTAGGGTATGCTATTATATCTAAAACGCTTCACAGCCTTTTTCAGTCTGGACGCAGGGCTGCTGTTTCATAAATCAATTAAAAATTCAACATTTTAAAACATAACTCATATGATAGTCTGTTACCTTTCAACATAGTTTCTTTGGGTTTGTCGACATATTTCATCTGATATTCTTTCATGATTGATTACTTCTATGAATCTCTTAATGTACATGAAAATCAGAAAAACGTTGAAGTGGATTGGAGTGGTTTGTATTAATGTCTGTAAATATATACTCAGCAAAAAAAAAAGTGAGAAAAAGTTTTGACTTTTCATTTCCTAATACTTTTAACAGTTGTACTGCATTTGAAAGTTATAAAGTCTACTGGAATAAAACCAATACTACTACTTATAATAATATTTATAATAATAGTAAAATAGTTATGATAAAAATGACTTTTATTCAGATTTTTTTATTTTTCTATTTATCTTTATAAAAACAGCTGCGATATAGGTCAAGACTGAATATTGTTTCCGCTGATGTTATAGGCAACATCAAAACAAATAGACATAGATTAGACACGACTTTGCATCAAAAGCGGTTTCAAGCTAGTGGGCAGCGACTCTTTTCGTGGGGACTGAGTTAAGCAAAAGTTACATATAGCTAACAGAGCCCGTACGGCGACCATAAAGTCGCGGTTGTCTCAAAATCGTGCGGTGTCCGGTCACGGGCCCCTTTGCGAGAATATGAGAATGGTCAGAAACAGTTTGTTACATCATGAAATTGACATTCACCTAAATCATAACCATTTTAAATCGCCCACTCTGCGCTCCATTCATTCATTCCATACACTCACTCAAACCGTTCAGAAACGATCAAACCCATTGAAAAATATAGAATTAAAAAAGTTTTTCAAAATAAATTTTGATAGAAAAAAAAAATCGCGATTTCACTGACAAAATTCAAATTGTTAGCTACCCATAGGTTCTTGGAGAAATAGGAAGCTATATATATAACTTTTATGTTATCAAAATTTAAGGGAGGTAATCAATATCGCTAATTTTGTTCATCCTGAACATAAGTTGAGATATAGAATACCTCCCATTAAATTCATCCAAAACTCGCTCCAAACGCTCATTCAATTTTCATTCCTTAATCATTCCAAACTCTTTCACCATGTCAATTTCACGATGTTGTTAACTGTATATATCCTGCTCGAATTGTGCACGACCGTCTCACAAAATATACTTTTTTATTTCTACTTGTGGAAGTGGATGAATGCATGTAGAAAAAGAATGAATACGGGGGGTGTTCAATGATACGTGCTTTTGAAATTCTTACTGCTGCATTTTTAGAGTCTTAGTATATTTGCCTGTGCCATTTTAGCTAAATATTTCCGTCGTAACTTTTGAAGTGTTTGTAAGAATCCTTCAAACGTATTTTGAAATGCTTCATTACTCTAAACGCCTCAACCAAGGTAAAACACCCTGGAATTGTTGTTTGGCATATTGTTCATGAATGATTGATGGCTGAAGGTTTTTTCTCTCTTTCACCAACTCAATTACGCGAATAAAGCAGAATATCTGAAGTTCACAAGCAAGTACATTATTGAGTTCATGGGGATATAAATCTCAAGCACGGACCATACTTTATCTTATAACTATACAAATATCCGTGTGATAACACCCCATATGATATTTTTTAATGATATCACATGAATATTTGTAGAATAATGACATAATGCGGTTATTTTTAGAAACTTGCATTACTGTTAGAAATATCGACAAAAACAAGGCAAATAGAGGCTTTAAGGTGAATAAAATAAATACTATAGTCCGTTTGACTTTTCTATGGACCAATATTTCGCCTAAAATCTCAGAAATGAATTAATGAAATGTATTTTTTCTTGTCATTTCATATTTTCCATCTAATACCATGACGAATCATATTTTTCAGAATTTTTTAATGTAAAATAATAATTTTGTCCGTCCGTCTACATTTTAACTTCCAGCCTTTCATACCTTCTTGTGTCTGTATTAAACGGAACAGCGACTTGCCATACCAAAAATAGTTCTGATTTGCATAGGGGCCGAGTCAAAAGTGTATGATTTTAAGTGAGTCGTTTTGGTATGAAATCGAGTATTTTTATAAAATTGATTTTGTTGAAGATATTTGATTCCTTTGGTTATCAATTCTGAGTGTATTTTCTCTTTGTTTAAGGTTCATGTAAAGTGTTTGAGACCCAATATTTAGGGCACTTCATTAGCCAAGGAAAAGCAGTATGTCCAGGTATATTATATATCAAAATGAAGCTATTCGTGAGCAAAAGCAGTTAGGCAACATAAGACCGCCATAGCTATAGCGGTATAGCCAAAACATTGTGGAAAAGGGTCATTTTGTATAGAACAAGTAACTGCATGACGATTGCATAAAATTGACCCGTATTTTAACAATGTACAGTCTGATGTACCATCCAGGTAGTGCTACAACCTTAGATATAAAACTCAGTCTCAAAAGGCTCTTTTGAAACAATCAATTTCCATTTATTTTGTCATGTCAAACCGGTTTGGCCTGTTTTCAAAATAGATGTAAGGTATGGTGCAACACCACACCATAATATTGTGAAATATTTTCTGCGATTTATTTCAAATTGTAGTTTTTTTTAATTCAATGATCTACAAAATTACTATATATTTATCATTCTGTGAAATACATGTAGAAATTGATATATTGCTAAACAACCTTACAGGTATATAAACAATTAATTTCTATTTATGTTGTGATAACACACCATACCCTAAAAAGATCTACACGTTAACAAAATTAGAAAGACATGTATGACATATGTGTTTATAAAATTAGTCAAAATAAATTTCTTGCATAACTACGTTTTGGGGCTGAGTTTTATACCAATGGTTGTAGCACTACCTGGATGGTACTTTAGGCTAGACTTTGATAAAATATGAGCCAATTTTATCCAACAGTCATGCAGTTGCTTGTTCTGTACAAAATGACCATTTTCCACAATGTTTTGGCTTTACCGCTATAGTTATAACAGTCTTAAGTTTTTCAACGGCTTGTGCTCATAAACAGCTTCATTTTGATATATAATATTCCTGGACATACTGCTTTTTTCTTGGAAAATGAATGCCCTTAAAATTGGGTCTCAAACACTTTACATGAACCTTAAAAACCGTTTGGCCAGATAAATGATAATACATGTATTTCTTATCTATTCTGAGGCAAACCCCATTTTCAAATATTTAGACCAATTAAACAGCATTATTTAACGAAGTCGATGTGAATTTCACGAGGAAAACTAGATAAGAAGGCGAGTAATAACGGTACAATTCACGTGATATTTAAGTTAAGGATGACATGACCGCATATGCTAATTAGCTTGTCCAAATAAGGAATAATGGACATTTCTTCTGTCAAATGTTTAGTATAAAACCACGTGCTTTTTTAACCTGAATTCGCTTTCTTGAGCATTATAAGTAAAATTCGCTATTTTGACTCGTAGATTGCATAAAAATGTACTATAATCACAAGTCACAATACCGTATTCGAGTTATATCGGATCACAATATTATTGTAAACAGGGTGTATATCTATAAAACTGATGGAGCGTGATATAGGTAATTTGGCATTACTTGTTATATATGACTATTTTACGGCGATTTCCAATCGACGAGACATGGCCAAGACGGTAAGGCACAATGACTGTTGTCGTGGCGGACAAGGTTCGAATCCCACTGAATATACATTTTCATTTTTCTATCAAGCATATTTACAAAAGCGTGTTGAGTTTATACTATATATTTACATGTTGTTACCACAGGCACTTTGATTCAGGATTTTATAACAACTCAGTAAAGTATATCACTATTATAAATAATCCACAAGGTAGTGCAGCCGCCATATTTAAGAGAACGGATGTTTTTACAAGCATCTTTGGCTTCCGTCACAGATGGTGTTTACCCGTGAGAATCGAGAACCAAATTGCTTGTAAAAACATCCGTTCCCTTAGAAAATGGCGACTGCACTACCTTGTGTATTATTTAATATAGTGATAATGGTAAGTTGTTATAAAATCCTGAATCCAAGTGCCTGTGGTTGTTACGACTAAACAGCCTTCTTCACACCTCGTGTTTAAGAGTGGAAATGCGAAAATATTAACATTAACTAGATAGACAAAATCAGTATTTTGAAGTCATTTTATTTTCAAAAAATATATTTTGGAATGGTATTAAACTGAAATTAAGATTTTACCACATACGAATTCTTCATTCTAACTCGATTTTATGCTATTGATGAAAAGGTCGGTCCATATAGAAGTCAAACGGACTATACGTGTATTATGTGAAACAATATCCAACTCGGTTGTGGGAATTAATCATTGTCTCGGCAGAGCCTCGACATTTATCGATTCCCACAACTTCGTTGGATATTTTCTTCATACAAAACATTTAGTACGTATTATATGAATTATATTCATAACATTTTCAACAGTTTCAAATGTGCTTAGAGCAAAGACTCTGGCCAGCCTGTGCATCTACACAGTCTGACCAGGGTCTTAACTTTGTGCTTTATTGAAACATAAGGTCCAAGATTGTCTTTAGAAAGTCAGACAAACATCGAATTATATACTGCCGAACTAAAGTTAAAGGCCGGACTTTGATTTTCATATCTTCAGTCGGAAGTTTTATGCTCAACCATGAAAGAGAATAGATAAGGCAAATTGTGTTTTTCTGATGCTTTACCATCTGCTGCAATAGACAACCATTGTTTTGCAAACAACGGAGTACAGCTTCAGAGCTCCTAGAGCCCTTTAAAATATGGCACAACCAGAAAATATCCGTTGAAAGTTTTTTCTGATATAGCTGTAGAATCAGTACTGTTCGACATGTTTAGCATTTTGCAGGAGCATTCGATGATTAAACTGAACACATTTTGATAAGATGGTAAACTAAGGGGGTCTTTTTGGCGCCTTTTGGAGCTTCTGTTCGATATGCTTCAAATGATCAAACTGGGAACATTGGATTTAGACGAGGCTCCCAGATGGCTTCAACATGTTTGACAAGACAGAAAACTGTCCGGGCGACTATCAATAGGCCCCTCTATCATTCAGTAGCGTTATGAACATTTTCAAACTACCGGTTCACCTGATGAGCGATTTCGGTCGGGCGGTCTAGATGTTCAGATCGAAGGTTCCTTCTCTACAGTCAGCTTCGGGCTCTACGTTACCAATCCAACACCCGTATGACATTGATAGACAGTCTAAGCAGCGCTCCCATCATTAACATACGTTGCGTGAGTGAGACTCGTTTCCTGGGATAATAGGGTCTACATCGAAGGTCAGCTGTTATTTAAGATCACATCAATCATCGTCATTTTGGACTCCAATTCACACTTTATTTCTCAAGATGAGTCTAAACATAAGCACAATAAAGTTTAAGATGAACTGTTGAGCCAGATCAACTGACTTGTTGCTGAAAAGTGACCCCTTGGATATCCTTCGGTGCCGGACGGGGAAAAGAACTTACACTAGCTGGTATTAATCAGCTCTTTCATTTTTGCAGATGGTGTGGATAGCAACTCAAAAACAGGTGCCATAGAACCCTGCTAACTCAATGTTTCCTTTGAACATTAAATGGTTTTCAGAAAATGATTTACATACCCGGCCGAGAGCTTAACAAAATCAAAAGATTTTTGTAACCTTATGAAAGGGGGGTCGGGTAACTTCGACGATTCGTCTAAATTTAAAACTGTTTTGTTTGCAATTTTGATTGCAGTTTTTAAAAGTCATATCATTGAACTCAGTTCTTGCAAAAGTTGAAATTGTTGCAATGTATTTTCAAGAAATGACAAGTGATTATATCACCGGCCCTTAACTTTAGTTCAGCAGTATACTACGTTGCAGTCAAGGTTGATATTTGTTAGCCCTTCACGCACATGACAAATTGTTGGAAATGTCACGCACGGGCTCATATATTCATCAAACCATGAACTTGGTATCGATGATTACAGGAAAAAAAGATATTTTGAGATATTTCCAATGAAACCATAACGTGAGCAAGTGAGGTGTGTGTTTAAATGCTTTTTCATGAAAATATGAATATTGATTTCGGAACGGTTTTGTTTGTTAGAAACAAATAATTGCACTACCATGATCTTTTTTATATTACTACATTGAACTCTTCATTGAACTTTTCATATGTATACCCCAACCTACGAAGTGTAGTGGGTATATTGGTTTCACCATGTCCGTCTGTCTTTCCGTCCATTCACTTGTCCGTACGTCTGTAAATTTTTTTCGGTTCCAGACTCCAACTCAAGAAATATGTGACCTGAAATGATGAAACTTTATTCAACTGTTGTCCATGAAGCGCCCCCAGGTAATTAAGGTAAAAAGTCAAGATTACGATTGAACTTTGTCTGCAAACCGTTTCAAGAACTGGGCCAAAGCACTGGTGGGGATTTTAGTCCGCTTTGCGACACGTCTAGTTCATATTTGTAGCAACACACTCTTACATCCCCTTAATTCTCCATCAAGGCACAACTTCCATAGACATCGGGATTAAATGATTCGAGTAAATCTTCAAGTATCGTTAATAATGCAATCTACATTGAAACGAACCTCTAAACGGTCACTTAGTTTTTGCTGAAAAAGTAATTTTTCTTGTTATCTGAAATTGAGAGTAGTTGAATTCTATGATAAAATTCATTAAGGGATAAATTTCAAAAAACAGCGACTTGAAAAAATGTGAGAAAGGCAGCGAATTGACGGCATTCAACGGTACCCCTGTTTTCAAAATTAATTTCGGTGGGTGGGGTAAGTTTAGCATTTTATCCTTGTGTGAGAAAGAACAGAGCCTGGATGTTATTTTCTTCATTGATTTGGTATCTGACACACAATAGCCATCGAAGTTAGTCAATAATAGGATTAATCGCTGAGTATTTCGTAGACCAAAAATTTGAAATTCTTCGAAAATGTGCAACTTTTGTGACTTTCTTGGTGGGGGGTTCTTGTGATTGATCGTTTGCTATAAACACCAAGGACAAAAAACTGAATCCATTTCTCTTTGAGAATACGCCAAGTTGAACGGCCTTTGGGAAAAAATACTTCATTAAATGACTATAGATGTGTTAAAATGTGGCAAATGCAAGGTGACCGTTAAGAAGTTCGTTTCGGTGTATGTGGATGAAAAAAAGTCACAAATCTTCTTGATATAGTTTGAAAAATAAACCTCAAAAAAGTTCACAAAATTACAATCTTTAAACTTGCAAAATTGTTCATCTGCTGTTTGATTCGCGTCATTTTATCCTGCGATAAGGTTTTTGGCTTTATGTCTTATAAAAAAACCATCCACGTTATCTCTTAATGACGCTTATTATTATAATTATTATTATCATTTTTTTTTCAAAATAAATTGTCACCTTTGATATGATATTTCCTTACAAGATTACATTATTCAAAGATATTTACACGCAAATTCATAACATATTTCTGTAATATGTAAATGAAGTTGGCGAACCTACCTACAAGTAAATGTTTGCCTCTCAGATGTTCTGCCCATCGATGTTATTTGCCATTTTAAATTATAGATGGTGCAAAAATTTGGAAACATTTTCATGTGCTTCATTACGCTTAACACTCATCAAAAGGCTAAAGTTAACAACATCGAGAATTTGACAAGGTAAATGATTTTGAAATGAAACTGAATGAGTGCGATGAGTGAGTTTTGAGTGAAATTAAAAGGAGGTAATCCATATCGCTATTTTTTTTTCAGTATAAACAAAATTGGCGATATTTATTGTCCTCCCTTAAATAGAAAAAAACATATAATTTCCTATCAGAACTTCCTATTTCTTCAATAACCAATCAGACGTTTTCAGTTTCAATTATGT
The DNA here is from genome assembly GCA_948146395.1 of Fragum whitleyi. NCBI lineage: Eukaryota > Metazoa > Mollusca > Bivalvia > Cardiida > Cardiidae > Fragum > Fragum whitleyi. Next base: position 1,623,282 of record OX411545.1, on the reverse strand, counting down.
CAGTGAAATTGCGATTTTTAACCCTTTATGTGTATTTTGTACGTAGTATGTGTAGTCATCCTGAAAAGTTTTTGAATGGTTTGAGTCTCTTTTTGAAATAAATGAATGGATGAATGTCACTTTCACCATGCCACTAACTGTAACACAAATTAAGGTATGTTTGGCACATTGAATATATTATGCGTTAAAAGATCAATATTATAAAACAAGGTTACAAGATACGCCTGTTACACTTATAGATAACAAACAAACAAACAAACAAAGGAAATAACTTAAAAAGTAAGGTATCTAGAGTAATAGTTTTTTTCACAGCACTCCGTAATCGTGAAAGGAATATAACTGCCAAATTTAAAGAAAATCAGATTTTAGCAAAAAGAAATGGATGCCCCTTGACGCCATGTGTGATCGCAGAACACGCTCCATTCCGTCTTTCAGCGGGCGCGCATTTTTTTCTTATTTTCCAATTTTAAGAATAAATACATGTATAGTGATATCAATCTTCAAATCTGAACCATAACACATATATGAAAATAAAAATATAAAAGTATCAAAAATAATAATATCATAGATTGAGCAAGTGCGTAACACTCTCAACAATTTTAGATGTGTATGCGACATCAACCAACAATGAGCAGCCTAGACAGCCACATATTTCAATGAAAATATTCTGAAGGCAAATGGAGAACTTTCCCATCTATGGGACACAGGGTGAGGACTCTAGTCAGACCGGGCGGATGCACCGGCTGGTCAGAGGGTTTGCTTTGTGCATCTGTGAAATTTTTGAAAATGGTTGGAAATATCAAAGACTCAAAACTAATAATAATGATAATAATAATAATAATAGTAGTAGGAATAGATAAAATGAAAAAAAAATAAAATAAAAAAAATCTACCAAAGTTATCTAAAATAAATCACTTCAAATAGATATTCACAGCCAGAAGTTAAGTGTACTTATTTATTATATTGCCCATTAATGTAAACCTTCGTGTTTGACGTAACTCAATATAATTTGACAGGAAAATTGCATTAAAATCATATACATAAACGCATATAATACGAAATTCTTCTCTAACGATTTATTGTTAAACTTGAGATGATAAGTAGAACATCGGGTCAAACCCTCGACCCCGAGAGAAATGACAATTGATCATGTTTCATACCCCCATGAAAAATATTTCACGTTTATATCTTGAATGAAACATGAATTCACAGAAACTGAATCACATGGTGAGGTGTTGACTTTTCATACTTTCTTTCCACAGCGAAAATGATGAATGTAATGAGGTAAAACTCGAACTAGTAAAAACAATATTTTAAAAAAAGCTTTAAATTCTTTTAGTGTGTGTATGTGTTTGTGTGTTTTCTTTATGTGTGTTTTGTCCCGTTCTTGAATAATGAGCGAGTCCTAAATCTGTAAGAGATGCACTTTTCATAAATCTAAACAAAATTGCTACTTTAAGTTAATGCACAAACACTAGCTCATGTCATCGTAAATATATTGGAAACAAAAATGATGATATCGAGTAGGTTATTTAAGAGAGGAAAATAATATATTTTGTTTTCTTGGAGGCATGGAACTCAACCCCACAACACCTGGTGAGCGCAGTGAATTTGCACCGAATCATATTGGCCTTTTTACTGCTATGAAATTAAATAAGTAAATATATAATACGTACTTAGTGTTTTGTATGGAAAAATATATTTAACGAGGTTGGGAGAATTGATTAGTGTCGAGGCTCTGCCGAGACAATTGTTATGGGAGACCACTCTCACCACTGTCCTGCAGTTTAAATACAATGCCTGACAATTGCCTCAGGGAAGATCTTATTTGGCTCAGTGGTAGAGCATTGGACTTGTAAACCATATACTTGAATATTGTTGTCCGCGTGAGTTCGAGACGGGCTCGCAGCGAATATTTTTCAGCTATGCTTCGGTTTAGGACAGTTCGTACGTAACATGGGGGCTCGTCCGGGATTGGCCATTGAGCCATATATGTCGGCATTGTACCGTCTTGGTTAGTGCAGAAAGCACATTACTGCCTTGATAGGCTTATCGTCATCAATATATGATGACTCTTAAGGGGTGTGTGTTATGGGAGACCACTCTCACCACTGTCCTGCATAGCTTCGTAGGTTTAAATACAATTCCTGACAAGTGCGTGAGGGAAGATCTTCTTTGGCTCAGTGGTAGAGCATTGGATTTGTAAACCATACATTTGGATATTGATGTCCGCGTGAGTTCGAGACGGGCTCGCAGCGGATATTTTTCAGCTATGCTTCGGTTTAGGACAGTTCGTACGTAACACAATTATCAATTCCGACAACCGAGTTAGATATTTTTTAATACAATTCACTAAGTATGTACTATATTTATCTTAAAACCTCTATTTGTCTTGTGTTCGTCGATGTTTCTAACTGAAATGTAAGTTTCTATAAATAACCGCATTACATCATTGTTCTAAAAATAACTATATGATTTCATAAAAAATATCATACGGGATGTTATCATACGGTTTTTTGTAAAGGTATAAAATAAAATCACATATCATAATCAAACAGATTAAAAACTTGACCATTTTAGTGCGGTACTTGGATTTTCAACTATAATTTCTCACCAATCTGAACAGTTGCAACAATTTCTATTTTGTAATGGAATGCGGATCGCAGCCTGTAAGCATAATCATTTTTTTTTGTTTTTTGTTTTTTTATATAAGGTGATTAAAATTAGATTTAAATATGAAAGTTAGCTAGCGATAATATGTAATTTATTACATACTCGATTATGGAACGTCAAAGCTGTCATATGTTTTGAACAGTAGTGTTAATATGCCCAATTTTAATATTGAAATGTCTAAAGCAAGTGTAATTATGCTCAAATGTAGTGTTGATTTGTCCGAACTATATAATATACTGTCAAAAGGAAGTCTGGTTATATGCAAAATGAGTATTGACTTGTCTATACGAAAACTTATCATCCCAAAAGGTACGTTCACTATGGCAACATTTTGTGCTGACCTGTCTGAACATTGTCTGATTGTGTCAAATGGCGGTGTCGTTAAGTCAAAGCATTGTGTTGACTTGTCTTAGAATAACAATATTATTTGAAAACGTAGTGAAATTACGTCTAAATAATGTGTTGGCTTGCCAATGCGGTTTTTTTTGTATATCAAAAGGAAGCATTGTTATGTCCAAATAACACAATGCTATATTCGAACATGGTCTTATTATGTTAAAAGGTAATGTGGTTCTATCAAAACAATATGTTGATTTGTCAGAACATGGGCTTAATATGTCTAAAGGTAGTGTCATTATGTTCGAAAAATGTGTTCTCTTGTGTAAAACCGAGTTATCATGCGAAGATTAAGATTGATTTCGTTAAAATATTGCGTTAATTTGTCAACGTTTTATCTTATTTTGTTCGAAGGAAGTGTAGTCATGCCCAAATACCGTGTTGGCTTGTCTATGCAGTATGTTATCATGTCGAATTGTAGTGTGATTTTGTCAAAATGAAGCGTTGACTGGTCAATGCATTACTTGAGTATGTCAAAAGGAAGCATTGTTTTGTCCAAATTACGCAATGTTATATTCAAAAATGGTCTAATCTATAACGTATAACGTATAACGATGCTTCCTTTTGATATAACAAGACAATGCATTGACCAGTCAACGCTACGTTTAGACTTAATCACACTACAATTCGACATGATAACATACTGTATAGACAAGTCAACACGGTGTTTGGCCATGACTACACTTCCTTTGAACAAAATAAGTTAATGTATAGAAAAATCAACACAATATCTTAACAAAACCACGCATACTCTTCGCATGATAACTCGATTATTTCCAAGTAAACACATTTCTTTAACATAATGACACTACATTTGGACATAATAAGCCCATGTTCTTACAAGTCAACATATTGTTTTGACAGAACATTATTACCTTCTATCATAATAAGAACATTTTTGAATATAGCATTGTGTATATTAGACATTACAATGCTTCCCTTCGACATACTCAAGTAATGCACTAACCAGTCAACGCTACGTTTTGACTTAATCACACTTCAATTCGACATGATAACATACTGTATAGACAAGTCAACACGATATTTGGGCATGACCACACTTCCTTTAAACAAAATAAGATAAAACGTAGACAAACTAACGCTATTTTTGAACATGATCAATTTTACTATTGGTATAATGACTCGTTTTTACCCAAGTTAGCACATTTCTTGGACATAATGACACTACATTTGGACATAATAAGCCCATGTTCTTACAAGTCAACATATTGTTTTGACAGAACCACATTACCCTCTAACATAATAAGACCATGTTTAAATATAGCATTGTGTTATTCGGACATTACAATGCTTCCTTTTGGCATGCTAAAGTAATGCATTAACCAGTAACCATAATAAGATGGTGCTAAGGCAAGCCATCACATTATTTAGATGTAATTACACTACGTTTTCAAATAATTATGTAATTCTAAGACAAGTCAACAACATGCTTTGACTTAACGACACCACCTTTCGACACAATCAGATAATGTTCAGACAGGTCAGCACAAAAATTGGCCATGGTCAACGTACCTTTCGGTTTGATAAGTTATCGTTTAGACAAGTCAATACTCATTTTGCATATAACCAGACTTCCTTTTGACAGTATATTATATAGTTCGGACAAATCAACACTACATTTGAGCATAATTACACTTGATTTAGACATTTTAATATAGATAATGGGCATATTAACACTACTGTTCAAAACATATGACAGCTGTGGCGTTCCATACTCGATTATGTAGGTTATCATCCTTGTTATGGTATTCATTCTACTGGTTCATCAAATGCGGCCAACTAAGGAAATAGACCATTGCAATTCACTGCATTTTAACGTACCATCTTAGAGCCCTCATAATTGTTTTGATGGTCAAACTCAATGTATTTTTCATGCTTACTTACAAGTATAACGTAAAACTGTATAGTCCTCCAATATTGACGAGGGACAAAATTATTTTTCGTCCGCAATTGCCGCTAGTTGAGAGATTTAAGAAAATATCCACAAAGGGGGGTCATTAGCAAAATTAGCGATATTGGGTTACCTCACTTAATTTTCACTCAAATCTCGCTACTCACACTCATTCAATTTCATTCTAAAATCTTTCCAGAATAATTCACCTTGTCAATTTCACGATGTTCTTAACTATACAATGGTTTTGATTTATATGAATGTCAATTAAAAGATGATATTATCCATGATTAATGCCCTGGTAGGGCGGAGCCTAAGTAACGGGTCGTTGCACTTAAGGTTAAGGGAAATCAGCTTTTATCTTAAAGAACTTACTTCCTAAGAGAGTCGACAAAAATAACTCGCAACCTCAAATCGTGGATTGGTAACCAAATCCTCGTACCTTCAGCTTAATCAAGCTGAAGTTACAAGGCTTTAGTAACCAAACGATGAAATGTGTTCACTCTCTCAAGCACGTGATTCCTTTAGGTTTTAGGATACAGTTATTTGCACGCGTTAACGATGATTACCGACTAGAATTTGAAAGAACCTATACTATTGAAAAGTAAACTCGCCAAATTACGTCACAGTTAAGCCCCGCCCTGCCAATTCATTAATTACGCAGAATACTAACTGTAAGAAATGCACAAGCCACTCCTTGTTTTGAGACATGAGTAAAACTGAAAAACTACAATGATACTTATAATGGATTTCCGCAATATTTTGGAACTCGTGATCTTTCACAATGTTGACCGAGGTTTCCAAATGAAATCTTTAGGAAACCTCGGTCAACATTGTTCAAGCTCATTACTCCCGAAACTGTGCGGATGTATTTTGAAACTCGTGATCTTTCACAATTTTCACCGAGGTTTCCAAATGAAATCTTGGAAACCTCGGTTAACATTGTTAAAGCACATTACTCCCGAAACGTTGCGGATCTATTACAGGTCAACTACCTTAATTAAAACACAATAGTTTTAAAAAAGCATGACATGATATTACTACCATAAAATTTAAAAGCTTGAAATGCAAAACAAAGTTATTGTAGATACAATTAGTTTAAGTCTCCCATGAAACCGAATGCCAAACGGTGCGGAAGGTCTGTCGTTAAAATAACGTCTAAACATACTTAAGTGTAATAATGAATACTTAGAAAAGTGAAATAATTGTTTCGCCCGACTACAACATAATAGAAGCCAGGAATGCAAATTAGCGTGCAATTAGCAGACAGACTAAAATTTCAAAATGCAGGAAAAGCTGCATATTTCTCTACAAAACTAGTTTGTTAGGTACATTGTAAATCAAAACAAAACTACGTGTAACATGCAAGTTTTGATCGAATCTTTTATGTTATTTTCTTTCATGACCACAATGACTCCTAAACGAAAAGCAATCAGGGATATCATTGCTTTAAACAAGATTAATATGATTTTTGAATGGCGTTATCTAAACGAGTGTTAAATAGGTATTTCTTCGTTTACAAGCCAAATGCTTTCAAAATTTGATAACAATGTTCACATGAGAAAAAGAGTATGTTGTTCAATTATTTTTAAATAATCTGAGCTAGGCCTAGTCTGGAAAAGAAAAAATACCGAGCTCACCAAGACTTGCCTACAGTTAGTTACATCGTAAAATTGACATTCACCTCAATCAAATCCATTCCTAATCACTCACTCAGCGCTCTATTCATTCATTCCAAACACTCATTCAAACCATTGAAAAACGCCCAAACCTTTTAAATAATATAGAATCAATAACGTCATTCAAAATAAATTTTGATAGAGTAAAATCGCGATTTCACTAACATAATTTAATTTTTAGCGTCTCATAGGTGCTTGAAGAAATAGAAAGCTATCTATATAACTTGTATGCATATTCTATTAAAGGGAGGTAATCAATATCACTAATTTTGTTCATACTGAACAAAATTTGCGATACAGGATTACCTCCCATTAATATCACTCAAAACCCGCTCCAAACACTCATTCATTTTCATTCCTAAATCGTTTCAAAACCATTCCCAATGTCAATTTCACGATGTTGTTAACTGTAATAACATTTCAATTTTACACTCGGTTAAGATCAGCTTATTTCAAAAGACATTTTTTTTATGACAGATCCGATGTAAAGTCAATCTTTCTCAAGGGACCACTTCTATAAGATGTCCGCCTCCATATAGTGACCAAATCAATTCTTAAATGGTGAGTTGTTATTTTAAATGTACAGTTGGTGTTTTAAGCAACTTGACAATAAGGCCACATTTTCCATGACGTGGCATAGTTAACGAAACCAGGACAAAATGCATTTAGCCCCTTCTTCCCTGATATGGCTCAATTTGACCAAACTGCTACAACATGCACAGGATCAGGTGACAAGGATCATTATGTAAAATTTTCATCTAAATCAGACCTTAATGAAGGAGGAGTAACGTTCAAAAGTTGAAATTAAGGCCCCTTTAAAAGCTCAATTTCAACACACCGCGATAATATGCACATGACCAGGTGACAAGGAGCATTTTATTAAAGTTTAATCTAGATCGGTCTATAAATGGATGAGGAGGAGTTGCGTTCACACGATTTTTTTTTCAAGAAGGCTCCCTTTGCCATGACGCATCTCAATTTCACTAAAACTCCAACAATATGCCCGGGGTCATTGACTAGGAACATTTTGTGAAAGTTCCATCAAAACCGGTTTTTAAATGGGGGAGTTGCGTTCACAAGAATGTTATCAACTAGGCCAAATTTTCCATGATAGCCCGAATAATATAAACCAAACCGCGACAATAATCACAGGGCCAGGTGACTAGAAACTTTTGTGAACGTTTCAGCCAAATCCGCCAATAAATGAAGATGGAGTTTCATTCACAAGCTTGTAACGTACGGACGCACGTACGTTTCGACATCAGGACGGACGGAGAGACGGTACATATGATACCAATATATACGTCCACATTCGGAGGTGTATCAAAATGGACAAAATCTAGTCTTTATCTTTTTGAAGATGACTTGTTTAATGAAATCGGTATTAAATGACCACTCCTTCAAACCTCTGTTTAGTTAATGGATTGTTGACCGCCGATATGGTAGACCAGATCGACAATCTGTGACTTGAACGTCATTTTATAGTATATTCAAGCAGAAGTCATGATTGATGAGTTGCCCATTCAGGAACAGCTTTATAAGAAAACAGTTGAAATGCCATAGGTCAACAGTCATCCTGGTATAAAAAAAACTGAAGTGATTGGTGAAAAGATGTGTCCTTTGTAAATTAATTGCTCCTTTATGAAGCATTTCTGTTAGCAAATAAGAACAATATTGAATCGGTACTGCTGTCGTTATAGAATTGAGATACATGTATATATAAATCGAAATGTGCATATTTTGAGAATAATAAGCAATTTATAGCACCCCAAGGCTATACATTGTTCTTAAGAAAATATGAACTTGAAGAAAATTTATTGTGAACATTTTATATCTAAATCTTTCTTCAATACTTTGTAAACCACCGTTTTTAAAGTGACGCTTATTCAAATCATTTGTACTCGCCGATAGTGACTAGACCTTACTTGAATAATAGCACATCGGTCTGAACGTAAGATTTAGAACAACTAAGGTCGCGCGTCGAAAATGCCAGAATTACACGTATTCTAACCCTTACTCAAAGGTTGCGATTTTAATCACTGAAAAAAGAAATTCTTAGAACCCATTAAACTATCATTCTTATAACCGTCGTCATAGCGAAGTTGATAGCGCATCAGAGTGACTTCTTAAGGTCCCGGGTTTGACGCAAGATGAATGAAAGATTGTTAAAAAAAAATGCGGCGTAAACCCCATTCCATAAGCAACATCAATCATTCTTTATGTGTATCACGCAAATTCTAGTTTCGAAGAAACGTAAGACGGAAGGAAAAAGATAAAAATTTTTTCTAAGATCTTTGTCATGTCGCGATTATGCGGATTCCTATAAAATCAACGGACCGAATCTCGATCTGGTTCGCCGAATCATTCAGATTGTGTTTAGCATTATGTCATTTTAAGGTCCCGGGTTCGACGCAACTTGAATGAAAGATTGTTAAAAAGCGGGGTAAACCCCATGATTTTTGTCCTGGCAGGGCGAAACCTAAGTGACGGGTCGTTGCAATTGAGGTTAAGGTCAATCAGCTTTTACTCAAATTAACTTACTTCTATAGATAGTCGATATAAATAACTTTAACTTCAACTTTAGATCTTAAATCGTAGGTTGGTAACTTAACTGAAGTTACGAGGGTTTGGTTACCAAACGATGAAATGTGTTCATTTGCTCTAAGCAAGTAAATTCTTTTGGCTTTAAGATACAGTTATTGTATGCGTTAACTTACTTTTGAAACGGCCCAAAATATTGAAAAGTTAACTCGTTAAATTACGTCACCGCTAAGCCATGCCCTGGTAGTTAAATTATAACGCAGAATACTATGGAACGGTCTTAACCTCGACTTGCTTATTAGTTTATACCTATTTGAAATTGAAATAAGATGGGAAATACAGAAAGCACACAGAATGTATTTCTTATAAACTTTCGTGGGGGAGGGGGTTAGATTGTATCACGTGCTTTTCTGATTAACAGTTTGCAAAGATGTAAAGATGTGATTAATCAAAGATATGTATGCATCTGAAAATAAAGATTCATTCTTTCTAAAAAGTAGCTCAATACTTTAGAAGCAAATATCCGGAATAATGTTATACCCGACTTACGGACACAAAGACGAATAGATTGCAGTCTAAAGTCCATTTCGGCTTCGCAGGTAAGGGACTATTAATGAATTGAAATTGTATAGCAATAACAACTGAGCCATCAGCTAAACTTGATCAAATCGGTTGGTTTTGCAGTGTGAAGAGACTTTAACCAGAGAACAAGCATGTTTGTCGAGATACACTTTGAAAGATCACAGGCTAATTCGAAACAAATGTTTAATTATGGATAGAGGGAATCGGATTTCCCCGACCTGTATTCAGATCAGTGGATTAATAAACATTTTATGACGTAATTTGGAATGAAAATTTACGAGGCTTTGGTTAAATACACATCTTGATTGATGGGTTGAAACTATAAGATGACTTCAAAGTGATTGATACTTTAATGATAAAAGGCAAATTATCGTTTTTTATCTCGGATATGTTAGATGCAAATCTTGATTGAGAGGTAATTTTTTTCGGCTTGGCAACCTTTTTTTAAACAAACAATGTATCATAATTCTTTTATTGTATTTTGCGTATACACATATTCGCATGTATGAACACGATAAAAAAATCTTAAACTTTGCATTATTCGAAGATTTCATTTATTCATCTCATCCCATTTATTTTCTTATTTAGGTTATGCTCTTTTAGTCAAATTCAAGGTCAATCAGGTTTTATTAATGATGTAAATTTGTTATTACGTAAGTATGATTTAAATATGTTTTCAGATGAATTTGTATCTACAGGCGTATTCCCATCAAAGAGAATTTGGAAAAATCTTGTTAACCAAAGTGTTGGGAAATTTTACACAAATGAATGGCATTTACGTACTTCCACAGAGGAGTTTAGATTATATAGACTGATACAACCGTGTTTTTATGACGCGACAATTTGGCATTATGCAAAATATCACCCAAGTGCGCTTAAGGCTTGTTTTTCTGTTTCCCAGCTTATTGGATATCTTGCTCTTACACACTGGGTTTGTACCCGATGTAACTGTAATGATGACCAATCAAGCTTCTCAGTCCATATCATAGCAAATTGCTCGAGCGTACAAGCCTGTAGATCCTTTTTCGTGCGCCGTGTTTTAACAGAATTTGGCATAAGTGTTTATGGATTATTATGTGCATTAAGTAGCACCGAGTTCGTTGATGCTATTTTCGGACTGAATCCACAAGTTTTATCTATGTTAGGGGAAAAAACTACCCATTTCTTTCACAAAACAATACTCTTTCTGCACAGAATATGGCTTGAATATACATATTACCCTCGTGTCGGCAGGATGTAGCTTATCTACAATTAAATATATATATTGTGCATATACTTTAGTTATATTATGAAATATATACATATAAATGTATATGTGATGATCAAATTAAAGTGTACCCTAGGTATTCATATGAACTCATATAGCTGTGTCAACCCATCGGTTATTTCTGTCACATAGGCAGGGATTAACCTAAGGGTTTACATAAGACAACATTTTAAATGTTAGGGCATTACTATCCTGTTCTGCACTTTCCATTTCGTTTCGCGAAAGTAAAGAAATATAATGGATTTGTAATGATTCTCACTGTCTGACCCTCTTCTTCTTCTTCTTCTTCTTCTACTACTACTACTACTACTACTTCTTCTTCTTCTTCTTCTTTCTCTCTCATTCTCTTCTGGACGATTCCATGTCTAATATTTTGATAACTTGTGTTTGTATTTGTCTTGTGTGTCCAATATGCTATTTTCTTCTACATGTATATGTTTTCCTGTTCTTTATGATATTTGTAAATCTTCAAAATTGGAGGAAATAAAGATTTATATATATATATAACAATTATCGATGAAAAGTGAAGATTCATTTACAGTAAATAACATCGTGAAATTGACAAAGTGAATGATTTTGGAACTGTTAAGGAATGAAATTGATTGAGTGTGTCGAGCGAGTTTTGAGTGAATTTAATGGGAGGTAAACCACTATCGCAAATTTTGTTCAGGACGAACAAAATTAGCGATATTGAATACTTCCTTTAATAAAATATGCATAAAAGTTCTGTAGATAGCTTCCTATTTCTTTAATAACGTACTAGAAGCTAACAATTTGAATAATGACCATGAAATTGCGATTTTTTTTCTATCCAAATTTTTTTTGAATGACGTTGTTCATTCTCTATTTTTCAATGGGTTTGAGCGTTTTTGAATGGTCTGAGTGAGTGTTTGGAATAAATGAAAAGAGTGCTGAGTGAGCGATTTAGAATGGTTTTGATTGAGTTTATTGTCAATTTCACGAAGTAACTTACTGTAATACCATTTGAATTTGATAAAAGTTGTTTACTAGCCTTCAAAATGCTAACGGTAACAGGAATACCTTCCTTTCACAAAGAAAGCAGGTAAAAGACCTTGATCGCTTCGAGGAATAAAAGAGCATTATGCCAAAAGTTTTATCGAGGAACACAGGGCTTATACTTATCAGATGTGATCTAAATTATTTACAACAGTAAATGATCAATCTAACATGCATCGCTATTAAAACAGCGGTGTCATATTACTGACCAGAACGTTTATTTACCCGGGAAATGTTTTACTTAACATCTTTCGATCTTGTTTTGTGCAAGTCAAAAATCGAAGTTGCTTCTAGAGAAGTTAATAAATATGAAAATTTGCCATGCATCATCTCAGTGGAATTCTCTTTAAAGAGTGTAACAATGAATGAAAATACCAGGTTCAATTTGTGATGTGATTTAGACTCACGAATATTTTTTCGTCAGAAGTTAAGTACAACGAGTCTCTGAAACTTTTTTTAAAAAATTGGGAGGTCTTAGAAGAAGCAACATTGTGAAATAGACATTCACATTCGTCTCGACCAAGGACATTCTAGATCGCTTGCATAGTGCTGTATTCAGAACACTCACAATCCTCCCGAAATCGTTCAATTACACTTCGAAATCATTCAAAACCATCACATTTTTTCACGGTTCTTGTTGGTCGGTGTAGACTTACAAGCGTGTGATAGGCTCATGGGGATACACAAACAGAAAAGTAAGTATACCTTCTAAAAAGAGGGGCTTAATTTCATATTGCATTCATTCAAGATGCATTTATTGTAAGTCACTGCGTTCAAAACAGCCTTATTAATATATGTAAAATATTGTGCAATATTAATATATTGATTTATTATTTCGATGTCCAATACACCAACTCTTTTATTATTTGTGGTTATTCACTTCCTTCAAAAGGTCCTGGTAAATATATGTAATTTATTGTGCGATATTAAATGCTGATGTCCAATGAAGTACTAATAAAAACACATAGATCAATATCTTAACTCCTGTTTTGTGTAATTTTCTTTGAGCGCAAAAATGCATACTATTTTTCAAAAAAAAGTCTTAGAAAGCCTTTATAAAAAGGATAATAAAAAAAGTGTGCGTTACATTTCAAAGAATTTCACATGTGCGCAAAGCAAAGAATTACTCCAGCCTTGGCATCCGCAAAGTTTGACCAGAGCCTTCCTCTTGCGCTTTGCAGAATGACAACATCTTAAAAAGTCTTTATGCGGTCAAAGATTTTTTTAGAACATTGTAGCCGTCTACTTTGCTTAAAATTTGTGACTCATTCACATAGGAAAATGAGCAAAGTTAATCGTCACCATTAAAATATAATGAAATTGAGAAACAATATACAGAATGGTTGTGTTCAGTTAGATTTCGTTTTAATCGCAACACCATATCTGATGTTTGTGGGGTTATATCATTTGTCGTGTACTGGGGTCTTACTGACGGTATGATAACAATACAGTATTGTGGAACGTTATTCTGGCATGTATGATACTTGTTGGTTTTAAGTCGTCCAAGTTTCTATAAAAGCATCTTGTTGTTATTCTTAAAGTGCTTTTCTATTCAAGTTACACATTAAGTAAAAGAAAGATTGAAAGGTTGAAACAAACTTGTCTGATTAAGAAGTTGAAGGAACTTACAACTTACAGAAAAGTTGTCTTTACAAAAGAAAGGGACTAAAAATGTTAAACGGGGAGGAGCATTGTGGAAAAGTAGCAATCATCAATAGTCCCACTTTGACTTAAATTGTTTTGAAAGTTTTAAAAAAGGTTTAAATGTTTTATTACTCTAAACGGCGCATTCAAAGCGCAACACCCTGGAATTGTAGTTTGGCACATTTAGAACGTGTGATTGATGGGCTCTGTATTTTTCTCCTTCCCAGGCTCAATTTAACAGGAATAATTTTTTTGAAAATATGTGTTAGGTTTAATATTGTACCAGCCTTTTAAACTCTGGTATATCGATCAACTTGTTTTTTTTTTTTTTTTTTTTGTTTTTTTTTTTTTATTCTCATTGAAACAAAAATATTACTTGAAAGCTTGAAAATGAAGTAATTGATAAAGAGAAACTAAATGGCTGACAATTAAACATCCCAACAAAGGGCGTAAGCTATACGAGCAAACTCCGTCTAATGCTTAAAAGGGGTTGTCAGTCTATTCAACAAGTCCTATGTTCGAATTAAACGTCCTATAAACGGTAAAGAATTTGCGTTCCGCTTTGCACGTTCGTTACGCGCAATGCGTACAATTTCTGAACGTCTGAAAAATCATTTGTTTTCGAAATGCAGAGTAAGTCTATGCTTTGTAATCAATTGCTAGATTTTATCAAACTATTACTTGGTCTGTTAAGAGAGCCAAACTGGTTTTGTGTTAAGATAAAAGCAATGAAGATAAGCTTGATAAAATAACTGGGGTTTAAAACCGCTTTTATTAATCTTTCTATCCCACATAAATTAACAATAATCCGCCAATTGGTGGGAGACAAATGTTGGAATTGACGTGTATGTCGCCGTCGGGATCGAACCCGGGAACCTGTGGAGGAAAGCCCCACGCGATACAGCTGCTCTAAGGAGATACGAAAGATTGACCTACAGTTAGTTATATCGTAAAATTGACATTCACTTCAATCAAAACCATTCCTAATCGCTCAATCAGCGCTCCATTCATTCATTCCAAACACTCACTCAAACCATTCAAAAACGTTCAAACCCATTGAAAAATATAATAAATTTGGATTGAGCAAAAACGCTATTTCATTAACGTAATTCAAAATGTTAGCGTCTAATAGGTTTTTGAAGAAATAGGAAGCTATCTATAGAACTTGTATGCATATTTCATGTGAAAGGGAGGTAATCGATATCGCTAATTTTGTTCATTCTGAACAAAATTTGCGATACAGGATTACCTCCAATTAATAATCACTCAAAACTCGCTCCACACACTCATTAAATTTCATTCTAAAATCATTGCAAAATCATTCACCTTGTCAATTTCACGATGTTGTTAACAGTACGAACGGAGTAAATGCCGTCAAAATGGGTCCAAGCAAAATTTTCGATTTAAAATCTCTGAAATCATAGCAATCTCCGAATTGTACGCTTGAATTACTGTATAACTGGAGATAATGTAAAAATTAATTCCAATATATCATATAGAGAGACTGACTTAATGACTTGCGTGAAGTAATAAAATACAAAGACGGTTCTGAAAATATGTGATAAATCTATCGGCCATACCATTATTGACAGAAAAATCAACGTTAAGAGAAGTCCGTTTAATGTCATTACTGGATGTTATTTTCTACCTACTGAAAACTAACCGTAATAATTTATTCTTTATGTTGCAAGAATCATTTCGACCGAGATTAATAAACTGAAACTTAAATTGCCATTCTTTGTGCATTATTCTCTTAAAAGGGAAATGCGTGGTATTTATTTCTTGCATCAAGTTATTGTCATGTATAAACTAGAACCAATACAGCTGGGAATTAATAAACAGGTTATTGAAAGAATTGTCTAAAATTTGTAATAGGACAGTCTGGATAATCATTTTAAAGATCTCTGTCTAAACTGTTTGGTGTTCAATCATTTCTATATCTTTTTGAGAGACACATTCACAAGTTTAATTCCTTGTTCCTTGCTGGGATAAAACAAAGCAAGGTTATCATTGTAATTAGTAGTATAAATTATTGTTCCTGCAAACAGATCAGGCAAACAGGCTTTACATTTCTGTGAGCGTAAAACTGTCAATAACAATTATATTCTATATCCAAGTATGTACAAGTACATAGTGTATGTCCTACGGTTAACAACATCGATAAATTGACAAGGTGAGTGATTTAGGGATGGTTTTAAGGTGAAATTGAATAAGTGTGTGGAGCGAGTTTTGAGTTAATTTAATGGACGGTAATTCAATATCCCAAATTCTGTTCAGAATGAACAAAATTGGCGATATTCATTACCTCACTTTAATAAAATATGCATTCACGTTTTATAAATCGCTTCCTATTTCTTCAAGAACCCATCGACGCATGCAATTTGAATTTTTTCAGTTAAACGCGATTTTTTTTCTGTCTTTATCTATTCTAAATATCATTGTTAATTATCCATTTTCAGTTGGTTTTGGGCCGTTTTCGAATGGTTTGAGTGTGTGTGTGTTAAGAATGAATGGATGGAACGCTGAGCGAGTGATCTGGAAGTGATCTGCGAGAACATAGAACAATATTATTTTTGAAGATGAATTTAATTTTTTAGAGGCAAAATGAAATCATTCTTTTCAATCAATCACAATGCGCTGTTCTTGAATTGCAAACTTGAAAATGATTGAAATTCTGATCTTTTCATACCAGTATCTATCATCACATATGATAAAGCAATTAATTCGAATTAATTTCTTCATTATACGAAAAGAAAGATATGTGGTATAAAAATTATCACTTGAATCATATATTATATTATCCCAAAATTGATTAAAATTACAC
Source organism: Fragum whitleyi (assembly GCA_948146395.1). Taxonomy (NCBI): domain Eukaryota; kingdom Metazoa; phylum Mollusca; class Bivalvia; order Cardiida; family Cardiidae; genus Fragum; species Fragum whitleyi. The sequence continues at coordinate 1,606,747 of OX411545.1, read as the reverse complement.
GCATACCAAACATTGCAAAATAAAATAAGTTGTCTTTTTTTCTTTTAACCCGTTGCTGTTTAATCCCTGTTTTTTTACGTGCCTGTGATTTTATGATTGAGAAAATATTGTGAAAAAGGAGAAATTGCTTCTGACAAGCAATTTCTTCTTTTTCCACACTTTTTTCTACCCTACTAAATGGTTATTTTTCAAATTAAATCCAATTCTAATTTTTCGTCTGCAACACCTTTGAATTTGGATAGGTCGATAATTTTGTGAAACAGGAAAGGGTTAAGCCAGCGTCATATTAATTTCGATGATGTAGACGCTATGGTAGGAATAATGCATTTTCCAAACAAAATAAAGCACTTGCCTTTGTTAGGTATCATGATGTTCAATTATTGTTCAGGGAAATGTTTTTGTTAACAATATGTCTGTTACATTCTGTTGTATTCTTATGGATTTTATCTGTCCCTGTTTGTCTGACGAACACTTTTTTCTTAGCTCGAATCTATGACACCTCTTTTAAACTTTCAAAGAACTATCTCTCTAAACCATTTTAACATTGATTTAAATTACATTATAATATGACTTACGTAGCGGGAGTGAAATAACCCCCATGGAATATATCTGATATTACACGGGTGTTATAACACTAGTGGAATAACTATGCAAATGAGCTTACAGCGAAAGCAACGCTATTTTGTAACCGCGAAAATGACGTCATCGTATAAAAAATTGAAGTGTCGAATTTCAAGAATTTTGACAAAATTTCGCGAAAATTCCGGTCATATTATAAATAGAATATTAAATTTGTGCCCATAAAATACCGATTTATTAAACTCGTCATCTATAGACAGATAAAAACTCGACTAAGCCTTATTTTTATCTGTTTTATATATGACTCGTTTAATAAATTCGGTATTCCATGACCACTCATTTAATATCCTCTATTAAATGTCCACATTTTCTTCGAAACCGTCTTTTTCAGTGATGACCTCGAAAAGCGGAATTCTGAATAAATGAGATACAATTGTTGAAACGTGAACTTGACAGGGGGATGATTTCGGAATAAAATTGAATGGTTGGAAGAAATGAATTTTGATAAAAAAATGGGGGTAATATTAAGTCGCGAAATAAGCGATATCTTATCACTTTTTATTCTTAAACTTATCAACGCATATTTCTGTTTGTTTATCTTAATTAAGCAAATATTTTCACTCAAACAATACCAGCCATTGAAATTTTGGTATTATCTGATCGAATTGAATGATTTGTTGGTCGTTTTGAACGATATTCTATCGGGCTTTTAAACGGTATGAGTGAGTGTTTGGAATTAATGAATGGACCACTGAGCGAGTGAATTGTTAATGATTTTGGTCGAGATGAGCTTCAATTTCACAATGTTACTAACTGTTAGTATATTTGACGTACTCTCGGAAAGCCGATTCTTACAGTCGTCACATGAAATAAACATGCTGGTGAATGCGGGTAATTCAGAGTCAATAAACTTTCTAGAAATTTAAAAGTCAACGTTTTCTCAATATCAGTTTAAAATTCGGGTGCATTCAATTGCGTGTAATATAAACAACAAAAATTTTTCAATTCAACTACATCAAATCTAGTAAATATGAACCGGTTGGATAAATATTCTTTGATTTAGGTAAATATCACAGATATAAAAATTTTATTAAAATTTTAGAAATTATTATCTTTTTTAAAGAAATTTATCATGAATTAAATCATTGATACATAGTGACAAATCAATTTTCAAGTAAGCAAAACATAACATATACAGTGTAACAAGCTCTTCAATTTCGGGTGAATGATTTTATACTTTGCCGTTAAAATCTCTTGCTCTTTTCACCTTCGGTTTGAAAAACAAAATCCGGGGATCAATGCTGATTATACAACATGGACATTTCTATAAAAGTTGGGGATGATTTAGATGTTCATTTGAGATTTTGAAAAAAATAGCTGTACGCTTGTACTATCACAGGACCTACTATAAATACTTTAAGTACAAATTACCCTCTTTTATCATTTTTTTATAATCTGCAACGCGTCATCTCCGGCAATAGGAACCAACAGTCGGTGTTCTTTAAAATACACCTTTTAGTCCAACAAAACAGAGTGTTTAAAGGATATTATTGGTATGACAAAACACACAAATCTTGTCTTAACAAATTTAATCCTTATATTCCTAGTTTGAAAATAAAATGATAACTCAAACACTATTCATCATAAATATATAGGATATTGAATGAGTGGTCATTGAATACCGAATTTATTAAACGGGTCATCTATAAACAGATAAAAACGAGGCTGCGCCGAGTTTTTATCTGTTTAAGATGACAAGTTTATTAAATTCGGTATTTTATGAGCACAAATTTTATATTCTATTTATAATATGACCCGAAATTTTGCGAAAAATCGTCAAAATTCTTGAAATTCAACATTCAATTTTCCGCGAAACTTATAACGCCGTTTAAAAATGACGTCACAATATATAGATTATGATGTCCTTTTCACGGTTAAAAAATAGCGTTGCCATTCGTTATGAGCTTATTTACATAGTTATTCCACTAGTGTAATATCAAAAATATTCAACCAGGTAATTCACTCCCGCGACGTAGATCATATCATAAAATAATTTAAGTGATAACAGAGTGAATGGGACGGTACTGAGATATGATAAATATGCTTCATAGGGTATTTGTACTTCATATAATATATCCGACATGATTATCTCCGACTTTTATCCCTGTGTAGTGTAGACTTTATAGACATTGTTGGTGTCTGATGGAGAAGATTTGGGATGCATGGCATCTGTTGGTGGGATATAAATCAACGTCCTGGCATCCTAGTTACCTTCCTTATCGTGTTGTTTAACCAATAATATAGAACGTATTTTTTTCGGAAAGAGAGATCTATCTTCCATTGAGTGAACAATGGAACCTTGAATAACAAGGTAACTAACTTCTATTGAGTAAGAAACGAAAGATCTCATATTGCAAGACAAAGATCAAGCAACTAGTATACCTTTCAATGCAAGTTTAACAGAAAATGAATTTTTTAGATACAAGATCGTCTAAGAAATGGGTCCTCTTTTACCATTTAACATCATACGATCGTTTTTGCGATCAAGTAAAAAATTAAAGCTACTTATACAGTGTTAACTAAATATGAAATAATGCAATGCATCATCTTTTTGGAATCGTCTTCTAATCAAATGAGATATTGCAAGGCAGAATCTAACAATGAATGAAAACAACAGGTACCATTTGTGATTTTGACTTACGATTCATTTTTTGTAAGACGTTTGGTAAAGCGGGCCCCAGGTCCTCGGCATTCTAGCTCCAGTGCCCGACGAAGGATTTTTTAAGTGGATTTTAATCTCCAAAAGGAGTCTTTTTCTTTATTTATAATTTCTGGATGGCTCTTCCCATGAAAATAAAATAACAATGCTAAAGAAAAGGATACAAACCCCTTTTAGTCCGCCACTGTGCACTTAACATGACGCAATAGAGTAAAACTTGTGTTATGCGACCACTAAGGGGACCCCTAAAAAGCGGCCGCTCATGGGAATAGTCGCTCTTTACAATAATTCATGATAAATTATGCTGGTTATTTTGATATCATGAATAAATTGTCGCGTAATTCTTTCCGAGTCCTTTGGTGTTTGAACCCATAGAGACGATTCTAATTGGTCTCAACAATATAATATTAACAAGAGCTTCACAGAGCGGCGCATATACGCCCGATGGGACTTGTCAGTAACATTCGCTTGTCAGTAACGTGAGCTTGAATAATAGCTAAAATATTTCAAACAGACAGACAGACAACTGGTGCCATAACATAGTATGACCTTTTGAGTGTAAATTGAAAATGATTTTATGCACAACTATCTGCCAAACAATTATTTTGCAAGTTTCAGTTCATTCCATTTCAAAGTGTGACGAGTTGCTCACAAAAGAAAATTGTGAATTTCAATCAATTCACGGGCAGATAATACAAGAAAGACCCAAGCTTTTTGAATTTCTGAAGTCTTATGCTTAACCAAATATCAGGGTTACATTATGGCAAGATTCATTTCAATCCAATTTAATTTGTAGGAGTTGCGCACACACACGCACCAAAAAAATCTGTAAATTTAAACTATTTTGTGAAGTAAAGGGCAGATAAATCTGGAACTACTTTAAATATGAAAATATATTTAGTCCTAAGCACAAATAGACAACCTACAGAGTCATTATGGCAAGTTTTCTTTCATTCCAATCCAAAATGTAAGAGAAAATGAGCTGAAAAGAAATTTTGTTTTTCATCAACTAAAGGGCAGATAATCCAAGATAACTCAAGAATGACTGGAACATTTTGAATTGAAAAGTCTTATGCAAAACTAGACATCATAGAGAGTAATTGTGTCTAGTTTTAGCTCATTTCAATTGATAGTTAAGGAGGAGTTGCACACAAAATATCGTGATTATCGTTTAATTCAAGGGCAGATAATTCAAGATTTCTCAGGAATGACTAAAGCGATTTGAATTTCAAAGGTCTTATGCACAACTAGATATCATAGGGAGTAATTGTGTCTAGTTTCAGCATATTCCCATTGATAGTTTAGGAGGAGTTGCGCACACAAAAAAAGTGATTTTCGTTAAATTCAAGGGCAGATAATTCAAGATTTCTCAGGAGTGACTAAAGCGATTTGAATTTCAAAGATCTTATGCACAACTAGACATCATAGGGAGTAATTGTGCCAAGTTTCAGTTCATTCCCATTGATAGTTTAGGAGGAGTTGCGCACACAAAAATTTGATAACGGACAGACGGACGGACGGACAGACGGACGGACAGACGGACGGACGACCGAGGCCATAACATAATACGACCCTTCGGGCGTATGAAAAATAAACATTTTCTTACTTTTACTTTTACACACGATCGAGGGACTTTTTTATGCTCGCTCAATAAAATTGGTCGTTTAAAAGAAGTGGTTGTTGTACTAATATTGCCCATACAAAATATGTCGTTTAAGACGGTTTTAAGTCAATGTACATAGACAGCATCTAACTTGTTTTGTTTTTTTTTCAAGGTTGACAGGCTACGCTTAACGTCCATTAACCAAAGTCAGGGCGGCCCGAAACTTAAAGATAATAATATGGATCTGTCAGTGACTCCAATAAACCAGTCATAAAGTAAACTAAATCATCCTAAAATAGAGAGGTTGATTATGTTTCTGTCTGCGTGTCGAATAGTTTGCAGTGTTACGATAATCCGCTAGGTTTCCGGCATCTTTCTAAAATGCGATTACTGAAATTACCCAGATAATTTACACAAATAGAGATTCTAAATAAGTAAAGTGATTGTTCCCTGTTCTCAGTAACTCTCCGTACTTGCTAAAGGAAATTATTGGATTAAAAAAGCTTGCATTGTCTGCATTTCTCCCATTTCGTCATTTTGCTTTTCTTTATTTCTTTAAGTCACGAGACAATTAGGTTAAATACCTACTAATTTAACGCATTTTTCACTATTTCGTGTTATATGATTGTATCACAACCCCCCGAAATGTTTCTATTTTTCCTTTCTTTATAGCGCGCGCGGGCGAAATTGAACACGTCAGAAAAAAATCGTATCTGATGCTGTCAAAGATGGTTTAATATCAAGCGGTGGGTGCAAATTTTTGTAATACATAGGGCTAAAAGATGGTTTTGCACAAAGACCTTGGCATTCGGAACATAACTCGGCCTCGTAAACTGCAACAGACCTCGGATGTATGTAAGGCGGATGGGTATGTAACAAAATTGTGCATTTTGTTAGGCGGAAACAGTGTAAGAAAAAATAGCACCGTAGATTTTTATCTTTAACAGTAAATAACGGCTGAAAAATCTTAAGTTTTGAGAATGACGAATCATTCTCAAAAATTAAAATTTTTGGCCGTTATTTAAGAATCTAAAGATATTTATATAAGGATACCATGGTTTCATGTCAGTGACTTAAACGAGTAGCGTTAACGACGTCGAATGTTTTCACTCAAAGTTTCGAGGGCTAACGCCATTTCAACTGACGTCATCGAGTTTTTCCAAGGTTTTCCCGTAATTTTGAAAAAATAGTCCGTCTATGTGCATCCGAGGTTGATCGTGAGATTGGCCGAGTGGTATTCCGAATGAGACCTTGGTATACATGTAATAACATCGTGAAATTGACAAGGTTAATGATTTGGGAATTATTTTGGAGCGAGTTCTGAAAGATCAAGAAATTATTCGACACTTATGATTACTTGGCGCTCAACTTCAGGAAAGAATTGAAGACCGTTTAAAACAGTCTTCAATCCTATTCTGAGGTTGATCCCGAGAGGGTCAATAGGACCCATATCAGAGGGTTTGGGGTCCTGGCTGCTTATTTGAGAGTCTCAGACTCGCAAAACCTACGTTCCTTCATATCCTGGATCAAGGAATGAAGAAAGTGTTTTTCAATGAAGGTTTGTTTGTTTGTTTGAATGGGTTTTACGCCGCTTTCAACAATTTTTATATCGCGGCGGTCGGAGTACCTAACAATGGATTCCTGGTATTTCTTTCACCTGTACTACCATTATACCCTTTCCTAGCCTCCGACTGCTATCTCACATAGGTTTACGATTATCTACCCATCGTTGAGAGACAAACGTCGGAAAGGATATTTGCCGCCACCGGGGATCGAACCCACGACTTCCAGATTGGAAGTCTTATGCCTAACCAACTGCGCTATGGTGCCGGCCTTTTCAATGAAGGTGTGGAACGTTTTGATCAATTTGGAGCGTTTTGAACGAGTTTTTTGAGTGATTGGAGTGAGTGTATTGAGTGGTAAAATTGAGCTCTGCATGCAAGTAGCTATTTTGATTGGTTTTGGTCGGGTTGTTTGTCAACTTCACGATGTTGCTAGCTTTATGGAAGTCCGGGATGATCCTATCGTTAAGGAAGTAGACCCGTAATAATTCCGCAACATTTTGGATCAGAAGTTCTTTCACAATGTAAACAGAGATTTCCTAATGATAATCATTAGGAAACCTCGGTTAACACTGTTAAAGTTAATTACTTCCAAAACGTTACGGAACTTTTAAGGGTCCACTAAATAAAAGCGTCACTTAAATTCAAAATCAAGAGGTAATGCAGTACGGTACTACATGCACAATTAGAACAAGGTGCCAAATTGTCACAAGATACGCCCGTCACACTGCTTAGTATTAACTGGGGGTTTGAATAGAACTGAGGTTATTTTGAATGAATAATTTTTTCACCCATGAAGTTTCATGATCCTAGCTATTATACTTTTAGAGATATACTCCGGACAAGATTCTAGTATGAAAAACAACAATGTGCAATAACTCAAAAAATAGGCCAGGTAGAATCATGGTTCTTGTACACTGCACTCCCCTTTGATGACATCTATACAACCATGAAGTTTCATGATCCTAGCTATTATACTCTAAGAGATATACTCCGGACAAGATTCAAGTCTGAAAAACAACAAAGGGCAATAACTCAAAAAATAGGCCAGGCAGAGTTATGGTTATTGTACACTGCACTCCCCCTTGGTGAGATCTTTACACCCATGCAGTTTCATTATCCTAGCTATTATACTTTTAGAGATATACTCCGGACAAGATTCAAGTCTGAAAAACAACAAATGGCAATAACTCAAAAATAGGCAAGGAAGAGTTGTGGTTCTTGTGCACTGCACTCCCCCTTGGTGAGATCTATACACCGATGAAGTTTCATGATCCTAGCTATTATACTTTAAGAGATATACTCCGGACAAGATTCAAATCTGAAAAACAACAAAGGGCAATAACTCAAAAAATAGGCCGGGTGGAGTTATGGTTCTTGTGCACTGCACTCCACCTTGATGAGATCTATACATCCATGAAGTTTCATGATCCTAGCTTTTAAAATTTAAGAGATATACTCCGGACAAGATTCAAGTCTGAAAAACAACAAAGGGCAATAACTCAAAAAATAGGCCAGGTAGAGTTGTGGTTCTTGTGCACTGCACTCCCTCTTGGTGAGATCTATACACCCATGAAGTTTCATGATCCTAGCTATTATACTTTTAGAGATATACTCCGGACAAGATTCTAGTCTAAAAAACAACAAAGGGCAATAACTCAAAAAATAGGCCAGGTAGAGTTATGGTTCTTGTGCACTGCACTCCCCCTTGGTGAGATCTATACACCCATGCAGTTTCATGATCCTAGCTATTATACTATTAGAGATATACTCCGGACAAGATTCAAGTCTGAAAAACAACAAAGGGCAATAACTCAAAAAATAGGCCAGGTAGAGTTGTGGTTCTTGTGCACTGCACTCCCCCTTGGTGAGATCTATACACCCATGAAGTTTCATGATCCTAGCTATTATACTTTTAGAGATATACTCCGGACAAGATTCAAGTCTGAAAAACAACAAAGGGCAATAACTCAAAAAATAGGCCAGATAGAGTTATGGTTCTTGTGCACTGCACTCCGCAATGATGAGAAGAATATAATTGCCAAGTTTGAAGTCCATCGGACTTCAAGTGACAGAGTTATGCTCCGGACAAAGAAGTGGACGCCGCCGGACGCCCGGACGCCCGGACGCCCGGACACCGGACGCCGGACGCCGGACGCCGGACGTCACGGGTGATCCCATAATACGTCCCGTCTTCGACGGGCGTATAAAAATGGTTCTACGATATCTCTTTGTGTATTTCGTCGGTTTTATTGATGAAAATGAAGATAAAATTATGACTGAATGTATGCATAATTTTGAAGACGAGACTATTAATATTATTCCACTCAACCTTTGGTAACGCGAAAGATCCAAATAACTATTAGATGTTTTTTTCCATAATGTAATATTTCTGGAAATATCATCTGGAAATATTTAAACAAAACAAAAATAAAAGATAAATAAATAAAAAAAATAATTACATGAATGAATAAGTAAATAAATTAAATAAACGAAATAAATTAAATAAATAAATGAAAGGGAACAATAAATTCTATAGCATTTTGTCTTCTACATTGCGTTGTTACACGGTGTACCTAAGTTTTGAATTCTTTTTGAACTGGAAATTTTCCTTCTATTTTAAGAATGATTAAACATGTTATTCGAAGCATTCATTCCTATAGTATAGTATTCCTATCTTAGAAAGATTAGGAAAATACATTTACGTTTAGTGCTCGTTCAGGTGTTGACCTCCTTCTTGTTTGCTCGTGTATACTAATTAGCCCCCTGTCAGTTTATTACAAATATACTTATCTGTCTTCAGCTGACCAAAACATATTCTTAGAAAAATGGACTGAAATTGTCCCGAGATAAACTAGATTTGCGTCCAGAATGTCAAAATGGTGCAGACTGTTTGCAAATCGTATCCTGCTTTGCACGTGAACTTGCGTGCAAAGCGGGGTATAATTGGCAAACAGATTGCACCGTTTTGTCATCCTGAACACAGGTCTTGATACAGTAATCAAAATGTAAAGGTGATTTTTTTTTATGCATTTGTAAACAAATGCCTCTCATTTAAAGGTACGCCTAACTTGAATGATTCACAAGTGTATTTGAAGAAAAAAGTTAACAGTACCTTTGTACCTTCGTCGGTAGGAAAGTGTGATAGCATTCTTAAATTTACCCCCCCCCCTCCCTTCCACACACACACACAGCCCCCCCCTCCACACACACACACACACATATCGTTTTTTTCTTACTTGTAGGCGAGAAATGAGTATTTTCGGTCACCCCTATTTCCCTCCTGTGGGAAACAATGCAACTTTTAAATGACAGATCAAAAAATCATCAAAAATGAATTTGCGCTTTGTCCGTTTAAATCTTAAAATACTTGAACACGTTAAGATGTTTCGAGGCGGTACGTTTTTCGAATACGGTAATATTTTTGTTGTTCATATTTTTATGTCATTTTTTTACTATTTTATCTTACAAATTTTACATAAAACTTCATTGTACCAAGATACATTTTTATTGTTGATGATTTTGTCATTTTGTGTATATCAAAAGCTTTATTTTCAATAACGCATCTGTTATTCATGTAAAAATAGCTTTTGTGTTGATCATTTTTATTAAAAATAAATCAATCGTCCACCGAAACAATTTCCGCTACGTATGATTTTCAATTTTCAATTACGCAAATTTATCTAAAGCTCATTCATCACAATACCATACGTACTTCGTGACTATACCGCTCGTTAAAAATGATTTTCTGATAAATTATTCCTTTGATTCACAGAATACCTTAATGTTTTCTAATAATTGAGTATACAAATTATCATTGATATGACGCTTTTACATTAATTGATATTCATTGAATCAATCGTTTCCTCCCATGTTTCTTCCTCTAACAGCCAACATCGAGGTAAAGTTTGTCGCCCGCCGAGGGTATATTAATAGAGGGTTAATTCACGTTTTTGAGGGCGTTAAAATTTGCAGAGACCCGAAAAATGGTTTAACGCCCGAGTGCGAAGCACGAGGACGTTAAAGCTTTTTGAGGGTCTCTGCAAATGTTAACGCTCGAAAAAACGTGAATTTACGCTATTATTGCATAAAGAGATAGATAAGAGTAAAAATAATTTCAAACGATATAAAACCAATTACAAATCTACTTATATACCGTCATGCATTACTACGTCCATCTTGTTTATACCAAAGTTGCTTGGTTAATTTACGACGTCACCCTTTTTTAACGCAGGATTTAAAGCAACGGCTTTTGGTATGCTCTATAATAATGTTGGACAACGAAACTGATAAAGTATGTAGGCCCAGACCGAGAATATTTAAATTAAAAAGCCGGGCGTTAACGAATCGTGAATTTACTGATTATTTCACGTTTTCTGTCGCTAACGTCCGGGTTTGGTCCGTTAACGCATGCCTTTAACGACCCGAAAACATAAATTTTATGCAATAATGTTTACTGAACCACAAAAGAAATGTCGTATTATTCAGGACTGTAGAAAATATTTAAGATTATAAAACATTTGATTACCTTTTATGACAATAAGTTCATCGTGATTCAACGTTAAAGAAAAATATCCATTAGGTAAAAATTTGTGCTTGGCTGTTAAAATGGGCTGTGCATGGCGTTGGTACTCCCTGCTTTAGATGGGAAGAACTTGCTATTGGACTTTTGCAGATCAAATTACCCTTAATTCTTGAATTGGTTCTTCTGATAAAAAAGCTAAACAAGTATTGACTTTAGGTGTCCACTATCATAAGAAAAACTCCGAGAATCCTTTCCAAATTAGAGAAATGCTTTTAAAGAATTCTTGACAAAGAATCAACCATGTTTTTTGTAACGGATATCAGTTATATATCAGACCTATAGCCTTTGAACATTTAAAGTGAGCAGACAGCTTGTATCGGCAAGTAAGAGAGGGAACACCCGTTTTCAAAGAAAATTTGGTTCCTTGACAATATCTTTGGAATTAGTCTCCGACAAAGCACCAATAAGTCCCAAAAATGTCTCTACACACATGCATCCATTCAGGGACCACATAATTAACCATTGCCTCAATTTGAGTAAGTTTAGTTTTGCCATAACTCTAAGGCCCTATGTTTGGAGCTCGACATAGACGAACGTATCGCCGTTATCTCAAATATTGCTATCGTTGGTGTACTATCAATTCATTCGGAACATTACTCGGCCATTTCCGTAAACTGCAACAGACCTCGGATGTATGTAAGGTGAATGGGTATGTAACAAAATTGTGCATTTTGTTAGGCGGAAACAGTGTAAAAAAAACTAGCGCGGAAACAACCGGTGCTATCTTTAGATATATATCTTTTACAGTAAATAACGGCTGAAAAAACCTAATTTTTGAGAATGACGACACATTCTCAAAAATTAAGGTTTTTCAGCCGTTATTTAAACACCTAAATTTATTCGATGGTTTCACGTCTCTAACTTAAACTACTAGCGTTGGCGACGTCGAATGTTTTCACTCAAAGTTGCGAGGGCTAACGCCATTTTAACTGACGTCATCCAGTTTTTTCAAGGGTTTCCCGTACTTTTTAAAAATAGTCCGTCTATGTTCATCCGAGGGTGATCGTGAGATTGGGCGAGTGATGTTCCGAATGCTATCAATTTTGTAAATAACTTTTAAATGAGAGTTCAAAAATAAGCACTGCCAACAAAAAAAATCTGAAATAAAAAAAAAGTTCTACTTTGACGTTTCTTTTGTGGTCCAGTATTATATGAGCCTGTGCGTAGTATTTCCAACAATTTGTCATGTGCATGAAGGGCCAACACTAAACAACCTTGACTGCAAGGTGATTCAATTAGGAGTTTGCCAGACTGTTTTAGGACACTTTGAGATCTTATCTTTCTCCAAGGCGCGAAGTGAAGACCCTGGTCAGACTGTGCAGATGCACAGGCTGGCGAGAGTCTTTACTTGGCGCTCATTTGAAATTTGGAAATATCACGCACAGGCTCATATTTGTCTACGCGTCAATCGAGCTTTTTTCTTATCTCTATTTTTTTCATTAATGTGTGTCTTTCTGTTTGCCCTTCTGTTCTAAAAAATACCCGATATTTGTGGCTCTGTAAAGATTATTCAGATCTTTGGTTATTGCAACAGCAAGAATTTAAATATATCTAACGACAGTAAAAATAAAACATACACCAAATCAAATTTGATGAAATGTAAAAACAACATTATTTGATTATCCTTGTGTCAGGCGAAAAATGACGAATTTTACCAATTAAGATAAGACATATAATATGCAACAAACCTATGTTGTTGGTAACAATATCCTCGAAAAGATGAATACAGTTTGATTGAGAAATGTGTCCGTGCGTGACATTTCCAACAATTTAAAAGTGTGTGCAAAGCAAAACCTCTGACCAGTTTTTATATCCTTAGTCTTACATTATTAACTTCGCGCTCTATGGCAAGATAGGATCTTAACCCCGCTCAGACTGTCATCAAATATTCTTTTTGCATTTTATGGTTGTCTAAGCTGCTCGAGATTTTTAAGTTTAGATCAGAGAAATTGTTGGAAATGTCACGCACTGGCTTATATCTGAATTTAAAATGATGACTCATCACGCGAAAAGGGAACATCTGGATAGTGCGTAAAATCTCGATCCTAGTGAGACTGCGCGGGAGCGCAGTCTAACTAAGGTCGAAACTTTTAGTAATTTGCTCTTTTTCTGAATGTAGAATACTCAATCTATCTTTCAGTGAAAGATTTTATGAAATGTGACATATAGTTGACCTATGCTGGACCTAATTTCTTTCTCAAATGTTCCTTTAACAGAGATCCCAGATTATTATTCTCTTTCCGCGTGACGGGTCCCTCTCTTATTTAAACCCTTCTATTTGAAGCTATGGTTCGTACTGTAAGAATGGAAAGCTAATTACCTTCATTTTGGACTTCAGCTGTGCTTGATCACGTTGAATGTCGGCATTTCCGGGTAGATTCCGTTTCCATAATAGATATCCCACAATGCTATAAGTCACCGTCAAAATTATCACAGGAACCACATATGTTAGAATCAACAACAAAATGGTGTACATTGTCTCCATATCCGTGTTTTCCCAAATTTCCTTACAAATTATTTGATTATTTTGCCCTTTTGATTCGGTGTCGCCAACGAATAATTGCACCCCTGCAAAGGCGACTGATATAATCCAAATTATGACAATAATCAGACGGTATCGAGAACGGCTATTGCGTGAGGTGTTAAGGGGGAATGCGACGGCACAAAATCTGTCGATTCCGATTGCCATGTTGGTTGACACGCTTCCGGTCACTGAAAGCGTTTGTAGAAACATGACTATGGGGCACATTGGGCGAGAAAAAATCCAAGTATCTAATAATTGGTATGTAAATGTAAAAGGTATGCAAAAAATTGCCATAATTAAATCGGCTATAGCTAAATTGATTAAAAATGGCCGTAAATCTGTTTTTGATCGTTTACCCCTCGTAAATATCACAATCGCTAATGAGTTGCCTAAAATCGCTAAAAGAGTAGTCAATGTATACATCACAATTAAAATATAATCAACAGCTTTTAATTGTTTTTCCATCATATTTCCAAACGATAAATTCCCAACACTATCGTTATTAATTCCAGAGACATTAAACGAATAATTCCGATGTACTGCACTGATAAATTCCAATGACATATTCGAGACCACATGCTCGTCCGATGAACCGGTAGGCATTTTCGTTTCATGAATGCTATCAATGATATCCGATAAGACGGTGTAATAGGGATTGCGCTCTAAGACAGCGAGTTCTACCTTCCATTTAGTATCGCCTGCCGTATTTCCCTGTGCAGACGAGTTACTTATTTCTCTCGTGTGACGTCGCATGACGGAATTCATCTCGCTGAGAGGATGTATCTTGATTTCTGGCCAGTAGACTGATGTCCTCTAATGACAATTAATGTAGTTTTTCCTGTAAAAGAATCAACATCAATTAATGATGGTAATTTACAGTTTGGCATGAATAAAAGCTTCTCCGTGAAAACAAATAAACTATAGACAAATATAAGCATTTAATTTAATGCTATTTTCTGTTTAAATCGTTATAATTTACTTTTGCCTTTTCAAATATTAAATCATGGAAAACGATAGTTAGTATACGTGTTAACCGAATGCATAGTAAAAAGCCGTTTTTGTCTGGGAGGTAAAAAAACCTCAGCTACTTATAGAATATGAAGTCACGACGTGTTGGAAACTTACCAACAACGATGCTGTCTGTGGGTGAATGAAAATATAATCCGTTCAATATATCGAGGATATTGAATGAGTGGTCATGAATTACCGAATTCATTAAACGAGTCATCTATAAACAGATAAAAGCGAGGCTATGCCGATAAATTCCGTATTTATGAGCATAAATTTGATATTCTATTCATAATATTACCCGAATTTATGCGAAAAATAATAAAAAATCTTGAATTCAGCGTTTCAATTGCCGCTAAACTTATAACGCATATATACACATTATGACGTCATTTTCGCGGTTACAAATAGCGTTGCCATTCGTTTTTATCTCATTTGCTAAGTTATTCCACTAGTTTAATAAAAACTCGTGTAATATAAAGGATATTCAACGGGTTTATTTCACTACCGCGACGCAGGTCATATTATAAATAGAGGATATTGAATGAGTGGTCATGAAATACCAAATTCATTGAACGGATTAAAACGAGGATACGCAGAGCACAAATATGATATTCTATAATATGTTTTAAATTTGTGCGATAAATCGAGAAAACTCCATAATTTATCGATTGAAGTTATTCCGAAATATATATCGCCGTTTGTGAATTGACGTCATCAAATGCATCGATGACGTCACTTTCACAACGAAAATATAACGTTGGTGTACGTTTTACGCTCATTTATTTGCATAGTTATTCCACTAGTGTAATAAAACCCGTGAAATAAAAAAACAGGGTTATTTCAATTCCGCAACGTAGGTGATATTAATCATTCGCGATTACTAAGTCATTTTCATATTTTAAAAATATTAGTGGAAAACGTTGGTGTACGTTTTACGCTCATTTATTTGCATAGTTATTCCACTAGTGTAATAAAACCCGTGAAATAAAAAATCAAAGCACTGAAAGTAATGATGGTGAACGAATCTGTTGGCATTCTAAAGTGATATATTGAATTCGTTGAGAAAAGAGAAATTATAAATATAAAAAATAATCAAGGGAAAGTGTCTCGTCAAAATTCTAAATTCAAAGAATGAGAAAGAGAGGAAAAGAAAGGTAGAGAGAGTGACAGACAGAGACAGACCGATAGACAGAGAGCGATAAGCCTAGAGAAAAGAAAACAGGCAACTATAGTGTCTAGACTAATGATTCTTTTCTTAACTCAAAAAATAGCAGTCAGAAAGGTAATTCAATTTCCACATGTGGAACCCATATTTTAGCAGATTAAACAGCAGTCTTTCTGCATTTTGACTTTTAAGCGTTATCCGCCATGGCTCTGGTACGACCTGAATGCCCCCCCTCCATCCTCCGAATTAAAAGACCGCTGTTTCGTAATTGTAACAGCTAATGAATTGTCCAACTAAAGTCGTTGTTTAAATTCTATTGCTCCTACCAAGCGGCAGATAATCGTAAACCTAAGAGGGTAGAAGATGGCAGCTACGTACAGATGTATGCTCATTATAGTTCTGGTGCGAGAAATACCAATTTCCATATTAAGGTAAGGTTGCTCCAGTCCACAGGCGATTGATTCACAATCCAAGTTTCGTTTTCTGTAATATTTTACATACTTCCGGTAAAACAAATAGATGAAATTGTATTGAGGAAATTCTAGAGCCATCCGAGGGATAGAAGCGCTACTACACAGTTGTAGTTACGATGTCAAGTATTTTGAAAAAAAAAAAATCCATTCGATGTTAAAATTTGAAATTAGGTCTATCGTGTTGGGATATTTGTTCATTTGATTCTTTTATTTATTTATCTATTCACGACATTCATATATTAACAGTAAATCGTACAGAGATTGCTATATCCCCTGTTTTCCGGCCTTGTTTGAAACGAAAAAAAAAAACAAAAAACAAAAAACAAAAACAAAAAACAAATAGGAAATTGGATTTGGGTAATATCATACAAAAATACCCGTAACCGAAGATATTTACATTATACAAGTATGCAACAACAAGCTTTAAGATAACTAGAAAGCCATGAATGGCTTGTGTCGCTCCACAGGCTTGAATTTCTTGTAATAGCAAATCTAAGTTTTGACTAGATTTTTTTATATATTTTGGGTTTTACTGATGTTGAAATGATTTTCAAAGTTTCCACTATTATAACATATAGAGAAATGACTTCCGAATAATTTTTGGCTGTATGATAATGGATCACACAAGGATCATGCTAATGAAGTTTGATTAGTATCCATCAGTTACATTCTGAGAAAATGATTTTCAAAGTTTCCTCTTTATAACATATAATGGAAATGACCTCCGCCCATAAAATACAAATTTTTCATCCGATCACAATAATCTTTGGTAGACTGATAAAGGGTCACCAAAGGATCATTCATGTAAAATTTGGTTGATATCTATCTGTTAGATTCTGGAAAAATGATTTTCAAAGTTTCCACTATTATAACATATAGAGAAATGACCTCCGCCCATAAAATACATATTTTTCATCCGATCACAATAATTTGTCGTAGACTGATAAAGGGTCACCAAAGGATCATTCATGTTAAATTTGGTTGATATCTGTCAGTTAGATTCTGAGAAAATGAGAAATGACCTCCGCCTATAAAATACATATTTTTCATCTGATCACAATAATTTTTTGTAGACTGATAAACAGTCACCCAAGGATCATTCATGTAAAATCTAATTGGTATCCATCAATTAGAACCTGAGAAAAGTCACTTTTTACCATATTTGGAAATTAGCCACGCCCATTAAATCCATGTTTTCATTGGATCAAAATTTCTTGAACAACTTTGAAAGAGGGTCACCCAAGGATCATTCCTGTGAAGTTTGGTTGAAATTCATCTAGTAGTTTCCGAGAAGAAGATTTTAAAGAAAAAGTTTACGACAGCACGCATGGACGCACAGACGGACGGACGGACGCACGACGGACACAACGCCATGACAATAGCCCCAGTGGCTTTCAGCCAGTGGAGCTAAAAACGGGATTTAAGCAAGAGGTGTAAATTTGGTAGTTGAGAACATAAGTTGTCTGGTAATGGTTTAAATTTTAGTTCATATCACGGTTGGTCACGGTCAAGTGGTGCTTGTTTATGTTTCAATGAGAATTTAGACACGCCCTACCTGATAAACGTGCTCCCCCATAAATACGATTCCCAGGCCCTTGACTATACGATCAACAGCATCCAACCGTCCATGGTCCGTGGTGAAAAATCCGGTCTCGAATTTAAAATCAAAAGCTGCTAATCCACGACGTAATGTTCATTAGATTATGGGTTAACTATCTTAAATTCCTATCAGGATAAGGCTGGTTGCGTCATTAAAAGATCGTTCAACATCTGAAAAACTAGCGCGTCCTAAATCGCGCAGTCTTCCGAAGTGCGAAAGGTTAAAATTTAACACAAAATTCAAACTATTTCTCGTTATTCTTCATAAGTCACATGCGAACAAAATCCCCTTTCCTTGTTACGAAAATATTTCTGAAATCATTTCACCTTCTGCAAATATACAAAATATCCGAGTCAAATGATTAAATCCTAGTCACAATTCATACTGTTAAAATAGGAAAACCCCCGTGAAATCTCGTGTGTGACTTATTTCAAAAGCGACGTCGCCGCTTGCAAGAATCTGGGGACTTCAAAGGGTGCCGACACGCGGTGACCCAGCTAGCTCCAGACGTTTTGTGTTTTCACTGCGAAACACTTTCATTTAATGTACCGGGTGCATTTACATATCACGAAATTTTAGGATTTAATGCAGGATTATTTATTTCATACGTGAATAGGTAATGATTTATCAGACCGCTTTGTCCATCGGTAGCGGAACATTGAATATTGCATCGTCTGGAACTTCCTACCTTGTACAAATAATAACAATAATAATAATCTCGGCTTCTGCTAATACAATCACTTGCTTTTGAAAGCTGCAATTAATGGTCGAGGGTGACCGTATTTCGATAGATGACTTAAAATGACAGAATTACAATTCATTAGCTAACATTTTATTTTATTTTTTAAATCTATAGCCTTAATAGATAAATAGAAAAGCGAATTGGGTAGCGTACGTATTTCAATCGATAATTACGAACATGTTAACAGTTTGCTTCTCTTAGGTACCAAAATACGTATTTTTTTTTAATTAAGTAAAAGAGTCTGAAATAATAGCGCCCCCACGACGTTTTGCATTGCGCTCGGGCGCGTTTAATTGGAGAAATACGGCAGGAACATTCCATTCGTTTGTAAACTTGACCTTTCGTAACTTATAAGCAAAGATTTCATTCATAAGAAGGCAGGTAAAGTCGTAGTAGGTCATCACGTGGGATATGGCCAATCAGGGGTGTGTAGAAGTTCAAGAGTTCACGACCTCAATAAACACACATTTCCGGCAAATTACTACAAGTTGCAATAGCGAAGGTTTAAATCAAAAACATAGTATCTGTCTATACAGTGTACAGACACAACCTTTGTTTTTGCTCTCAACTCTCGACATTCTTACGCCGATCAAAAATTCGCCCGTATAGACATTCCAAGATATTTTTGTGTTTTTAAAGGGTAATTTTCATTATCTTCACTTGATGAAGAATGCTAGAATCATGCATTTCACGATGCAAACAGTGATTTTGTAGAGAGAAGTATCTAGAGATACTAAATTGAATCTAAAGAGGTACTGCTTTATTTAAAACCTATTAAGATCCTACAGGATTTTCCATACACGGTATATAACACTGGTGAACGAAATTTTTCGTTCACCAAAAACAGGGTTATTTCAATTCCGCAACATAGGTAATATTAATCATTCGCGATTACTAAGTCATTTTCATATTTTAAAAATATTAGTGGAAAACGTAAACACGTGTCGATGGCTCAGCGCGAAACAGTTGTAACTGCCTATAAACATATAGGCAGTTACAATTGTTTCGCGCTAAGCCATCGATGTATCAGTTTCACAAGAGTTGACATTTTCTTTTTTTGTTGTTTGTTTTCTTTCCAACACCTAGAAATTAGGGAGAAGGAGTTGAGAGAAGCCGAAAATGTTCATAAAATGTTCAATCAGAGCAAAATGTCGTAACTTTATGCCGATTTGCTTTTAGGAGATCCCGGACCCTGGTTAGATTTTAGATCCACGCATGTACACTACTCAAAAGTTCTAAGCGGCCACCTTACATTTTTCGATTTTTCACATATTTTTCGCTTTTGTTTCGAAATGTTAACTATGCCTTTTGAAAGAGAAGCCATTTAGACATGATCTTGTCTAATTCTTTTGTAAAATCGTGCACCAGGAAATCCTAAAAACGAAATCAAGTGCCTGTACCCTCAAATTCAAAAGTCACACAAATGACAATTTTCATAGATATTTGAATTTTTCGACACTTGAAAAACGCAAATCCTAGAAATTTTTAGTACCGATATCATTGGTAGAACGCATGTGAACCTCAAAAAATTATAAGAAATGTCACAACCTCCCTCACTTTTCCTACCCCAACAAGAAATGTCAAAAATACCCCACCCACCAATATTAACTTTGAAATCGAGGTCACTCCTAAATTCGCTTAATTTTAAAACATTTTTGTGTTGAATTTCTTTGCTGACTTTTCCTTATTGACTTCATAAATGACTTTGCTACATTATGCAAGTGAAAATGGGCTGAAACCATGCGACATTTACAACATATGAACAAAAAAGCAAGTGGCCGCTTAGGAGTTTTGAGGAGTGTATTGTTATTTAATGTAATTCTTATTTATTGCAAATCTAAGCACCCAAATCATTTTATGTTTGCGCCATGCTGTTCCTGCAATAAAGGTTTTTCACAGCACAAATACAATACAATTAAATGGTATTTATCACCAGACCATGTAAAATGATCAAAGTTTTAAATGACCGTTACGTAGGTGGCTGAGTGATCAACAACCAAGTCATTTCATCTATTATTGACAAAAGGAATTCATAATCGCCTTACTGCAGAAAAATCGAAGGTATTGGCAGAGACTCTTGCATTCCTTGTATTTGGTGCTTTTTCTCCTTTATATAAAGAAATATGTACAGTGAAATACCAATAATGTATGCTTTCTGTACGAATCAAGATTATATACCCAGTCTAAACGCTCTTTAAAAGATGGTTATTTAACGCTACAGTCACTTTCATCGGGAAATTTACATTCATATCAATCAAGATCTTTCTAAATCGCTCACTCATCGCCCATTCATTCAATCAAAACACTCACTCAAACCTCAAAACGCTACGAAAAAAGTTAGTTTGTTTGAATGGGGAATACGCCAAAAGAACAAGTCCGACAAAATACATTCTCATTTAAATTCAACAACCTTTTTATTCTATACTTTGATATAGCTGGACGATGTTCACTTCTTATTTATTAGTTTTTCACATCACCTGTACTTCAAATTTAAACCGATTTTTAATAACAGTTAGTCCCCCATAGACCTTTTACCGCAAAATCCTTTCCGTTATATCTTTACGTTCGGATGAATACATCCGTTGCTATGAAGAAACAGTGTGAACAATGAGGACGGCGGATATTTTTGTGTCGATTCGCATTTTCGATTTTTAAATACGCGTTGATTTCGACTTACTTTGAATAAAAATGAAATAAATATATATACTCAAGCGCAATGAAAACGCACCACATAAAAAAACTTTCACAAAATGTCCTTAATCATAATTTTTTCAAATAACTACTTTTTTATCGTCTTTCAACCCATAAAGGAACATGTAGACATCGCATGTCTTAACATCAACCATAAGACGTCGCTGCTTGTTTGTTGGTCACCAAAAAGGCCCTTTTGGCTTGCTCATGTAATTGTACGTTTGAAACAAGTTTTAAATTGCATAAGTAAAAGTACTGTTTTTTGAGGATGAAAATACAGCATTAGATTTCACATTTGTTCTAAGCAAAATGCAGTAAAGCGCTCTCAACTTAGGTGTGGTATGGAATCAACAAAGAACAGAAGGTATTTTTCATTAAAACCAAAGAATCTTAAATAAAATTTTCGTACTCGTGTTTTCGAGTGATATGGACTCAAAACGACATGTTTAGGTCCATCAGGTACGCCGAGGTTACGGTGTAGACCTAGAAATTAATGAGCGGTAGCCTATGCACCAGTCAACTGTCTAGACTTTGGTAATCGTTCCACAAAGTGATAACCAGCGTTTTGTAGTGAGTAAGAGGTTATGTTACCAAAAATCGATCCACAGAAAGGGTTTGCAAAGATATAGGATTAACGAATTTTACTTTTTTTATAAGTAATAGGTTCAAAAACCTTGTACCGTTTATGAGCTTACTCTAACATTATTGTGTAGTAAATGATCCATTACAAATTTATCTAGTTTGGTAATATTCATGTCTGAAGTATTGGTATATTAAAAAAGTATTTTAGAAAAAGTTCACGTGGTGCGTTTTCATTGCTCGTGAGTATATTCATAATAACTTGTTCATTTGTTTTTCTTACTAGTTACATGTTCCAGAACTGACTAAATCGGCGTACTTGATACCAGGTCAGACTAGCGATAGTCACGAGTCATGATATACACAAAGGGATGGGCATGAATTAGTTTTAAAGAGTTATGAAATAACATAGAAAAAGGAGAAACAAAATCAGTGATTTGGAAGAAATTCGAGGGGGGGGGGGGGCATCTGAGGAAAGACGGCGAGGGGGAGATGAAGTGGTTGAATTTTCGGAAAATGTTTTTAAATAGATAAAAAAAAACCAACCAATGATTAATTGCCCTTTGGACATTCAAAGAACTTGAACGTATTTCTTTACCATGACAAAACTATTTCTCGAATATTGAACGCAAAAAGAAAGCGTTGATAATGTGATTTTATGTTGACTTATGGCGAGGTAGCAACCAGAATGTAGTCCAGTACATTTGTGCACGTGAAAATAATCTTAGTGCAATATCAAAGTATGCAAAATAAAAAAAAAATATTGCATACTTTCCTCCCGTTCAAATATATAGAGACAATATCAAAGTATATGATAAAACTAACTGGAGCCATGAACTTAAAATAAATACAAAATACTGTGTACATGGGTTATTGCACAGCTGAATGTTTTTAATATATCATAAATAGCATGATTCACTGACGAAACACTTATGAAAAGTGAGCAAGAAATTACATCGGGACTCCCCAGATCAATAGTCACCCGTGGACAAGTCCCCCAATGGGAAAACTTAAACTACAAGGGGTTTGTATATTCACGGACAAATCAGAGGATTAAAAATCAACACCAGCCAACTAAATCATGTAATTATTTGATCATTTTGTTTGAAATATCGATCATCTTTGAACGATTTCGAAGCTTTTTTTTAACAATTTCGGAGATTTTTGAGTGAGTTTTTTGAATGAATAAATGGAGCACTGAGTCAGTGATTTGGAATGGTTTTGGTCGAGATAAATGTCAATTATGTGGTTAAATGTATCTATTCAAAATGTTGTAAAGCAATTATGTAAAATGTAACTATAGAAGGATAAACCGGTTATAGATTTTTTTAAAATTAGTTCTATGAAAAAAAATATGTTACACACCCTCTCCCCCCGCAGTTAAAGGAAATCTCGGAGCTCCAGCTAGTTACAAACTTCTCATAGATTCAGCTAGTCAACCCACTGTAATTGTAATCCAATAAAATAAAGAATTCTGATTGGTTTAAATCGCATCACGTGGGGAAATCCATTGCACTTTATTTCTGTATAAAATGCAATAGGTCTTTCGGGAACCCCCTCGAATTAACCTAGTTCCCGATCATCAAAGCAACATTTCTATTCAATCCATTATAAATTAAGATATTTTCGAAAGAATTTACGATTACATGCATGCAGTTCTGATTCTGAGCCGACGTAAACTTGGAAAACAGCAAGTCGACGAAGACCTTCAAGCAACCCTCTCAACTAAGACCGACCACGCCGTTTTCGTTTAAAAATACAGACTTACTTGGCAGAAACAAGCTTTTTTGTCATAAGTACCTCTACGAATTTTAATGTTGTCGTTTATTTGTGTATCATTTGTTTTACTTTATGACATTTCACTTCGATAGCGAGATAAACAATATACGATCTAAAAATAGATTGTGTAATTTTTTTACGCGCAGAAAGTAGACTTGAAGCTTTAATGTTTGGCCGAGTATTTTAATAGTTTCTTCGATCTATAGGATCGCAATTATAAGGACGAGTGTCTTTTTCACTGCGTTTATTGGACTATAAAGTGCAATTGCATGGCTTAAACATAACGCCCAACGGGCGTTATTTGCCACGTGCTTAGTCAATTGCACTTTATACCCCAATAAACGCAGTGAAAAAGACACTCATCCCTATATAAACCTTCGTGCAAGTCATATACACATTGCTGAAGAACAAATATTACATGCCTTTTTCTAATTATGATTAAGTAGAAATACCCAAGCTAGTCTTAGTTACGATTTGTAGACTGACCACATGCGACGAATCATACCCAAACAAAAGGAACAGAATGACCTGTACAATGAAACAAAATTAGATGGAATGCAAAGCATCAGTAGGAATAATAATGGTTCAATAGCCAGGAATTCTAAGATAAACATCTACGGTTGTCGAGTCTAATTTCTTTTGTATCTTATTCCACTAAGTGTTGAACGTGGTAATAGTACCGGTTGTTCCACTTACCTATTTTATCGGACAATTAGTAATTCTTGGTTAGTGAGGAATTTCAGACTTTCTAAAAATGGTTCTCACACGCCTAATTTAGTTAATGGGGCTAAAATAGTCTAGAAAAGTGACGCTGTTTTTATATTGAAACTTTTTTGTTGATATGAACGTTTCTGTTGGCATACTAGAGTGATTCTTCCATTTGTTGAGAAAAGAGAAAATTTACATATAAAATTACGATAAAAGGTAAATGACCTGACCCAAGTTCGGATCTTCCTTCAGATATACATTTCTCAACATTTATTATCGATTGTCAACCAAAGTCCTATAATAACAAGGTTTCCA
The DNA here is from genome assembly GCA_948146395.1 of Fragum whitleyi. NCBI lineage: Eukaryota > Metazoa > Mollusca > Bivalvia > Cardiida > Cardiidae > Fragum > Fragum whitleyi. The sequence goes on along the minus strand of OX411545.1, from coordinate 1,582,112 downwards.
TAACTTTCGGCATTATGCCGGGTGTAGTTTAAAGAGAGATTTTCTGATCCATTGGGTATAAAAGGAAAGAAATGACAATTAGATGATCTAGGTTATTATTCGTATTTTGTAATGCTAATCGAGCTCCGTAATCTCAATAACATTATCGTGTTATCTGCTTAAAAAATTCTATAAAATGATAATAATTAATTGTTCCGCAATTTCATTCTCAAATAAAGAAAAACAGGATAAGTGTTCATAAAAAGACGTAAAAAATTGCAAACACTCGTCTCGAGGTTGGCTGTCGCGTGTTGAAAAGTAAAGTAAAATCACTTTGCATAAACATTATCGCACGACCTGATTTCTTTACTTTACCTGCTCGGGCTGTATCGGTATTCATGTGTATTCCGGTATTTCCATTAATTGGTCATTGTTTTATGTACATTAGTAGTGTCAAAAGGAGGTTACCGTCCAAGTATTTCTAATCACCAAGTTTTCATTAGTGATCTCCCATAGATCATTGGGAAACAAGGAGCAAATTACTTACTCAGCCTGAAAAGTAGTTCTACGCAAGCAAAATATTCACCCGATCTCAGAAGTGCATGTGATTTCGCACTTAAAAGATGTCTTTGAGGTTTCCACAACTTATGTAGAATCCTTGTTTCACTCCATTTTTTTGAATGCATAGTTGCCAGACAGATACATTTCTTGAAAAAGATTAAATTGAATCTTAGTGAGCACTACTGTTTTGAAAATGAAGATAAACATCTGACAGGATTGTTCTAACGTAGTATTAACACTGGTGAACGTAAACGTCACCAAAAATAGTGTAAAACGTGCTACATAGACATAGCTCTGCACTCAGGATGACACAACGGTGCTAACTGTCTGTTATTTATACCCCGTTATACTCAAGTGCACTTGCAAATCGGGGTCCGACTTACAAACAGTTAGCACTGTTTTGTCATCTGATCGCAGGGCTGGGCCACGTTGACACATGATCATATTTTCATAGGAAAAAAAAAAATGGTTCATTTTTTTGTGAAATTTTAGGGAATTCCTGCTGAAGGATATCAGTCGCCTAATTCAAGTGTTGGCCCGGGCATTCCGTTTGTGAAATCAATTCGCAGACTTTTAAACTGTTAATTTAGCACATGCCATAAGTAGTGAGTTCTGTTATTTATGACATCAGCAATCATTCCTGTCTCGCAGACAATCATATCTCGTACCCAGCGGTAATTTCACACTCCATAAATATGGGTGAATTGAACTTCCGACCATGAATAATGCTCCTATATCCACAATTTGTCATAAATTCAAATCATCTGTCGGGTTTAATAAATCTGAAATACCACGATACTGAATTTCATATAATAAATATACAAATTTATATAACAAGAGGGCGAGACTTAAATCGCTCACCTGACTTTAATTGATTCAGTGGATACCCAGACCCACCACATCACACCAATATTTGAAGGTACTTAAAAATTTCACAAACAATTTTTGAAAAGGGTCATTCAAGCAATATTTCTGCCAAGTTTTGTAAAAATGTACTAATTATCGAAAAGAAGACATTTAAAGATTCCAGGGATAACATAAGCGCGGTTATTTTAGGGTCAAAACAAATTTCACGATTTTTTAAAGAGGGTCAAACAAGGAACATTTCTGCAAGGTTTGGTTGAAATTTGCCCATTGGTTACTGAAGCGAAGGTGTGTAAAACTATAAGGACCAAATAAGCCATCCACTGACACTCCCACATTTAGGAATCAATCAAAATTTCTCAAATGATTTTTGAAAAGGGTCACCCGAGGAGCATTCTGTTCAGTTTGGTTTGAAAACTGACCATTGGTCAAAATAAGCCCCACCGTATCACAACCATATTTTGAGGCTAATCAAGCATTTCTTTTAAAAAGGTCACACATGGAACAATTTTGACAAGTTTGGATCAAATATATTCATTGATACCAATGAACATTCTGACAAAATTTCTTTGAATTTTTCCCAGTGGTTCAGGGAGAGATGTTATTAAAAGATTTTCAATCAGAATTTAATGAACATGTTTTATAAAAGGTAACTAAAGGAACCTTCTTGCAAAGTTTCATTAAAATTGGCCCAGTGATTTTGGAGGAGATGCTGTTTAAAAAAGTCACACTGATGCAGGGTGATCCCCCAAAGCTCCCTTGAACACCTCCTGCTCAGGTGAACTAAAATAATGTAAAAAAAACCCCATTGCTTAATAATTCAATTTTAAACCTTTCCATAATTTTTGTGCACTAATTGAAAACTGAGCTTGAGCTGAGATTTTTTTTTTTTTTTGGGGGGGGGGGTATCATTCCACTACTTTTGTATACGCAAAGCGAATTCATACATCAATTTAATTAGTTATTTTAGATACACATTTCCATGAATTAAAAAGGTACTTTCTTCATATCGTAATATCATAAAAAAATAATGAAAATTTTTCCCGATTTCTAATGCGACTAATTTGTTCGCAAGCTTGTTCTATGCACATACGTGTTGTCTGATCTTAATCTTTACCACCTGACTGTCCTTTTCAAACCAAGAACAGAACAGAACAGAACATAAGTTTATTACAGACGTTGAGCATATAAGCTCATAGTCCAAAATTACAACATATAACATAACATACAGTGGAAAAGGCATGTCACATCATCAAAAAAAACTAAATCAAACATGACAATAGCGAGAGTAACAAAAATAAGCTGTCTATTCGTTCTGAACAGAGTAGAAGGATCTTCTCATCAACGTTTCTAATAATGTTTTAACTCTGCTGCTCCAGTTTTTAATTTCGGGATTTTTTTATCAATTTCTGAACGCTGGTACAGTAGTATTGATGTAATAATACAGTTGTTTTTCTTATTGATATGTAGTTTTAGCTAAAATTTGATAATACGAATGTGTCTATTGATTATAAGGGGAAATCTTCCTACTTCGGATAACAGAAACAGGGAATTAGTTGAATTCTTAACATTTAGCATACGCTTCAAAAATTTTCTATGAATTCGTTCTAAGTTTTCAGCAGTGTTGAAACCCCAGACTTCACAATTATAATTTAGAATGGAGATGACGTAACTATCAAAAAGATTTATCAGGATGTTGACAGGAATATCATAACCATTTACTTGACTAAACAGAGACCCCATAGCTCTTAGTCCTTTTCCCGCCAAACAGTTGGTAGCTTGCTGAAATGAACCTCCGCAAGTAAAAATAATCCCTAAATAATTGAAATTGTTAACCACTTCAACCGATTCCCCTGAATAGCTCCAGGTATAGTCTGACTTAATTTTGCCGCCTTTTCTGAAAATTATAATTTTTGTTTTTTCTGTGTTTACTGTAAGGTTCCACTTCAAACAATATAATTCTAGCTTTTCCAATAAGTCTTGTAACCCTTCTTTAGTATCTGATAAAAGTACTGCATCGTCTGCGAAGAGCAGAAGATATATTGTAATTTGATTTATTGATAGTCCCTCTACTGAATTTTCAAGAAAATGTAACTCTAGATCGTTTAAGAATAAAGATAACATTATTGGTGAAGTTATCTCTCCTTGGAATAAACCAATATCGCTTCCAAAAAGATCCGATATGCCGTTTAGGTGTTTAACTCTCATTTTCACATGTGAATACATTGACCTTAAAACATTAAACAATTTCCCATCAATGCCTAATTTGAAAATCTTATACCAAAGGGTATTTCTGTCTATGCAGTCATATGCTTTTTTGAAATCAATAAAACATGCAAATAGTTTGCTTTTAGAATTTAACTGCTTTTCTATTAATGAATTTAATGAATTTAATACAAACATCGCATCTACAGTGCTATAAACTGGCTTAAAACCAAATTGCGCGTCTGTTATGACGTCACACCGATCCGCCCAGCTTTTCAAGCGATTATTTAAAATAACAGCTTGTTAAGGTTATGCCCCTGTAATTATTGGGGTCGGACGTATCCCTTTTTTTGTGTATTGGTATAATCAATCCATTACACCATGACGACGGAATGTTTCAAAAATTATTATCTGTAAATTAATCACTGTCTCACAATAACTGCAGCGCTTTCGACACTTTGACTGTTAAGAAATTTTACCAAGGATTTACAATTTACAACATCGTGAAATTGACAAGGTGAATGATTTTGGAATGAAATTGAATGAGTGCGATGAGGTTTTTGAGTGAAATTAGAGGGAGGTAATCCGATATTCATTACCTCCCTTTAATAGAATATGCATACAAGTTCTATGAATAGCTTATCTCCTCAAGGAACAATCAGACGTTTATAAAATTTCAAGTATATCAGTGACATCGCGATTTTTTTTCAAGCTATATTTATTTTGAATGTAGTTGTTGATCTTATCATTCTAGTGATTCTTGAGCGTTTTTGAATGGTAGAGTGAGTGTTTGGAATGAATGAATGGAACACAGTGTGAGTGATTTAGAATGGCATTGATTGAGATGAATGTCATTTTCACAACGCAACTAACTGTAATTCCGCATGACAATGGTAAATGAAAAACGACAAAGAAATAAATCCACTGGCTGTAAAGAATAAAACAAGGCTTCCCAAAGATATTTATTTCTACACTGTATGTAAAATCTGAAATGTTAGACTACTCCCATGTCTATCAATGTTTTATATATAAATCTTGAAAATAAATGTTAGACCACTGGTTTGGGAGGAGATGTTAAAATATTTCACAATAAACCTTAGCCCAAACCTTCCCCGCCTATATACACTGAAAGAACTTTTAAACGGCCACTTGCTTTTTGCTGAAACGGTGATATTTCATTTGTTATATGAAATGGAAGGCAGGCCAATTGTCTTAATAATTCATTCAAGGAGAGAATTAAATTCAAACATGAGCGAAGAACTATAAGGAACGCAATGAACGGTATTACAGGTACCCTGGTTTCAAAATCAACATTTTATGTATGCTGTTAAAACATAGTGATTTTGACAAGCTGAATGATATTGTATTGATTTTAGAATTAAAAATAAATGGGTGAAGGGAGTGAGTTTTGAAAGAAATTAAAAGAAGGTAAATCAATGACGCTAATTTTGTTCAAGATGATGAACACAATTAGAGATATTTATTACCTCCCTTTAATAAAATATGCAAACAAATTCTATAAAAAGCTGTTAAAGTCTTTGTATTTTTTCTATTTACTTTGATTTAAAATATAGTTGCTGATCTAATTTCTTGGTTGATTTTGGAGTCTTTTTGAATGGTTTGAGTGAATGTTTAGAATGAATGGATGGAGCGCTAAGCGAGTGATTTAAAATGTCGGAAAAAATGTAAATTTCACGTTGTTCTTAACCGTACGTGTGACAGAGAGTAAACACAATCCGACTGTCTTCAACGATACTTATACTAAATTACGAGAATTTCTTAGACTTATATTTTAAATTTCCTCTCAAAAAGGCAAGTTTTTACACTTTCGTACGACATTAAGTTTTTGAACCCGTCTATCTTTTCGTCTGCTGATCGGTGAAAACAGCTCGCCAAACTCGGCCTTTTTGCATGTATGATGTTATTATTTCAATTCACAATATAAGGTAAACATATGTGAACTAGGCAATGGTTTCATTTGCAACGAACTGCAACAATGAAAACTGACCGAATCGTTAATAATAATAAAAGATGTTGAGATTCAATGAAAAATTCCGACCGCGATACAGGATATAATTTGGGGCGTTGCTACGTCCACCAGTGTTAGTACGTGAGAACAATCTTACAGCTGTTAATAGCTTTTTTTAAAAAGTAGAGCATACCTGGGTTCAATTTCATGTTTTAAAAATACCTACCTCCACACAACAATTGTGCATTTTGAAAATGGCATTATAGGAGAATTCTATACAATTTGTAGATTATTCAAGGACTCCTCTTAAATACGAAATTAGTTGCCAATCCTAAACCACGCATTTTTTTTCTTTCATGCAAGAATGTTGTTTATAGACAAGGTGGTGATTCGCCTATTGGGGTTTTTCCCGTGCTGTAAGGGGGACAAAACTAAGGGGCTGAACTTGTGGCCCGCTGTCTAAATACCGTGATCCGCAATAGAAGGACAAATATTCGTTGTCAAACTCGTTGAGGGTAAAATAACTGTGTTAAAATAACAAAACCCTGTGTACCCTGTGTCATATATGGATAGAAGGGTGGGGATAAATAGCGTAAAAGACGATGGGCTGGACCTTGTACAGAAGTCATAAAAACCTGTGTTCGGCCTGTTAATGCGATATAGAGAAGCGAAAATTTGAAATATCCAGCGATTTAATTGGTCTAAAAATTATGTCGAACATAGCCAAAATAATAACTTACCTTGATAATTACGTCATAATTGATGTGATGACGTCATTTATGAACGGCGTTATAAAATCAATGAACTTGAAGTATTTTGTATAATTTTCGACACAAATAAGTCTATCAGATTTGTGATAATAAAATGCCTAAATATTCAACTCGTATAGTAATACAAATCAAATCAAAAACGAACTTTTGTCTTGTTTTCATCTGTCTATTTATGATATTCATGATAAATTTCATGACCATACTTTTGATATTCCCTATTTATACTTAAAAACTAGCGCTCCCTGATTCTTGTTGGGCTAGATTGGTTCTGTAGCTAAATTGGTTCTGTGGTCTATAGTCTTTCAAAGCATCTTAACTAGAGTTGAGTAACACTATTTCGGATTCCCACCGACATCATATGTAAATATTGTATATGTTATACTAATTCGATAATTGACAATAACAGCTTACATTCTGTAAATAGTTTCGTGGATAACAAGGATTACCTAACAGACCGGTGTAAACAGAATCTATTGTTATCTTTATCTAAAGTACATACAGACCACGGGTCATCCAGAAACTCGTATACAAAATACATCGTCTTATTTATCAAAAATGAATTGTTTTGCATGATTATCACTATAGGGATGAGTGTCTTTTTCACTGCGTTTATTGGGTATAAAGTGCAATTGCCTTGGCACATGGCAAATAACGCCCGTAGGGCGTTATGTTTAAGACATGTGCTGATAGAAAAAGCACAGAATGCAAATAAAGAGAATGGTTACAAAATTATACCGTGCACTCGTCGACATCAAAGAATCTCTTTCCGAAACGTGATTTAAAGCTTTATTTTAAAGATAAAATAGCTAGTGCTGTATTAAAAAGAGAAATGCAACCCAACTTTACACGTAAAGGACAGTTAGACTGTACTTCCGGGGAGACGCCGTTCACGCGGGTTATATGCCGACAGACCGATGGCGTAGGCAAAATTAAAAAAAAAAGAACAAATACCTTTCGTCTTCAGGAAAGATAACCAGGGGACTGTTTTACTTAACATTTTACGAAATAATTAATCGTAACTAAACATCACAAATCGTACCTGGTGTTTTCATTCATTGTTTGATTCTGCATTGCAATATCTCATTGGAATCGTCATTAGAAGACGATTTCAGTGAGATGATGCATGACAGAATTCAATATTTAGTTACTACTGTAGAAACTCCTTTAATTTTTGACTTATGATCGTAAGATGTTTGGTAAAACAGGCCTAGGTCAATTGTCTGTAATTACGTGCACACATGTATATCATATAAGAATCTTTGGGCTAGCCATATCTTATTTGAAACATTATTGTGCCAATGTGCCTTTAAAACAGAACAGGGTATTTTAACGTTATTACCACCTTATTTGAATGATGTTTAAAACGTTGTTTGATTAAGAATTTTGATTGGCTGCAATAATGTCCAGTCTATAACGCAATAAGACGATGGTTAGAAAACGCCCTACGCTTAATTAATTTCTGGTCCTTTTGATTGGATCGATATGTTATTCCTTAAACCATGACCTTGCAAAAGACTGCTTGGCCATTACGGTCTCTTGAGTTAAGCAGGGTTTTTAAGTGTTGCGAACTTCAACTTTCCTAAAGTTATGATAGTAAACTGCCACAAAAACTATCAATTGTGTTTGATATGTATATATTCTTTAATGAAACGTGTTTTCTATATTTGTAGTGCCAAATTACGAAATTGCATGCATACAAGACAATATTTAGGTCTGCTTTTGTTTCAATTAACACTTTAAAGACACTGAACGGCTAATGGAGAGACGTCGCTTCCTTAAATAGAGTTATAAATACTGTCGTTAGAATGCCATTTTCACCAATCTGAGAAAGGTACCAGCATTTGATTATTTTAGGTAATGCTGGTTCAAAAATGATAATAATGATGATATTTATAAAATAAGGAACAGATCAGAACAGATACTTTGTTACTAGTATATTTTACAAATAAGAAGTGTTCTTATTCTAATTTTCATAAGTGTAAGCCAATAGCTTAATTCATTTATGCATAGGTGGACGTTTATGAAAATATGTATTAAATTATCGTTTTTCATTTGACTGAAACATGGACAAATGGTTTATTTTAAAGACCATTTTCAAACCGATAGTTCGCTAAACGACTTAACACTGAATACACAATCATCGAATCACAAGTTGGCTGGTAACACATGGCGCCCCATGCAGCCACAGCACACTAGCTTCTATCCATCATGTGTACCTATTTATACATCTTGGTGAGGTGGAGCAACGTGGAGTTAATTTTTTGCTCAGTAAAATTTCCGTGGTCTGGTCGGGATTCGATCCCGGGACCTTTTTGTAAGACTAGTAGTTTACACCAGTATCAACAATATCTTACAATGTAAAAAAGCCAACGCCCTAGATCTTTGTAAACCTACCTTAATGTCTAGAATTGTTTTAGAAAATTCAAGTTGATGCGCTGAATTGCTTTGGATTTAAAATATCTTTTGAGAGCTTTGCTTGCAAAATCTAAGTTACGTTAGCAAAGGTACCGTTATAATGAAATAGGCAAACAATATTATCAAAGACATTTACCACGATTTTGCCTTGGCGCCACTTTGTACGAAAATCATTAATATTATTGAGCTAATTTTGGGTTTCTTTTGGTAATTTTTAATGGACCTACATATCTCTATTAAATAGTGATGAGATAATATAAACATTATTAATAGTGATGCAATTACTAATGTCTTTTAGTGAATGAACATGATCCTCTAAGAACAAGGAAGCTAATCATTGCGACATTATTTCACTTTGTCTTAATACAACAAAATGTTCGAAAAATTTGATACATCGATGTAGTTGGTAATGCAAGTTTTCGCATGGTGATACGTGTTCCTAACATTTTACCTTTGATATCCACTTTGAATAATCTAAACCATAACGCCTTCCTTTCTACTGTCATAACACTTTTTTATGGGGATATACGGGTTTTCTCACTGTTTTGAGGCCATGAGCTAAGGCGTTTGTACTTTTAGCCCAATAAACGTAGGCAGTAACAACTGTTTCACTCTGATCAATCGGAATGTGACACAGTATGAAATTATGTTACTTTTTTCCGTTAAATTGACTTTAATTTGCATAAATTAAAGGAAAGACTAAATTGATTTCGATCCACGGACTCTCGATATACATGTATGTTTTAAACATGAATAAATCCGTATAATACATCTGCATTATTCCCTTCCTGACAACCAAAAACTATAAGTGGCCAATTATCGTTCTGTTTGCTTGACAACAAAATGGCAGTTATGATTTATCATATAAATAATAGCTAAATCATCCTCTTGTACATGTAAATAGGAAAAAGAAATTTAAATCTATAATTTCTGTGAGTCAAACTTTACACGTTTACTTGTATTTCTCACAAAGCGACTAAAAGGAATAAACTTAAAGCCGTGATTTCCTTTCCTGAGTAGGAAACACGGCTCAAATAATACGACGTAAATTGTTATCCCTTGCGATTTTATTGTCTTTATAACATGACCTTCGTCGCCGGCGTGAAAAAAATCCTTTTAACATTTTGATATTATACAAGTAGTATTACACTAGTAGCATAACTTAGCAAATAAACTATTATATGCCATGAAAATTATTAAATGGTTGCGATGACGTTATTCAACACACGGCGTTATACACTTGGCCAATTTTTTAACTTCACGGTTTTAGATCCGGAGTATTCTCTTTTACATCACCCGAGTTCATTTAAAATTTTGCTGAGGCCCTCGCATTTTAAGGACTTTTTGATTATTGCTAATTGTAGCGTGTCAACGTGTTTTCGTTGCTTGTTTACACAGAGGAGCTATAAAACAGCAATGGCTCACATGCATCCTTAGTTGTTTTTAATACTGTAAAGTTAGATAAGCAATCTGTAGCCTGTCTATTAATAATCCGAAAAAAATGAATAAAAATCGTTCAGATATCAACAGAAGACAAAGAAAAGACTATCGATCTGGTCTGAGGAAGCTCCACTTGGTTATGGGTCGCCAGTCGAAAAGGACCTGTTAAGGTTATAAGTTTATATTTAGCAACGACCACAGAGTGCATGTCGACGAAACTTCTACTCACATTCACAGGGCAGTAGTTTTGTCAAAGTCATCTCAATTCCGAGATATTGACTCTCTTGAAATCCTGTGCAGACAACTGACGTAGAGCCATCGGTAGAGCGTTAGCCTGCGAGTTATGTTGTCAGCAGCTTGACTCGACTGAGTCGACGGCTTCATACTTACAGGTGATTTAAATGTTTATTTGCCTCTCGCTAAAAGTCAAACAGTACCCTGGGTTGTTCAAGACCCTTGAGGATCGGATAGTGTATTGTTGTTGTATTAGGGTTAAGAATGCCAGGTGCTCAGCACGCCTGCAATATGACTGTATACAGTAAATATACCACTGAACTCTTTAAAAGCAAAAGTTTGAAAAGCGCTCTGACAAATGTGGGTGGGTGGGGTAACTAACTTAGTCGTGAAAACTTTTGATTATAAGGAAATGGGTCAAATTCGATCACTCAGTGGCTCCTTCATAACTTTTCCATCTTTCGGACACAGTATTGTCAAAATGTAAGCTCGAACATGACACTGTGGGTTTTTTAATGTCTTTCGACCTCTGGGTAATTTAAGTGCTTAAAACTGCGACGAATCTGCGAGATTTGTAAAATTCAGTAAACGTCATCTTAAAAAAAAATGGCTATCCTATATATTTCATACTTTTTTTACACTCTGGTCCGATTTCTAAATAAATGTTCGATCAGTGTATTTATAACATTTGGGTAGTGTATGTAGCTTGGAAAGTTTTTATCAACGAAATTAAAAAAATGTATCGATATCACGAAAATTCGGGTCATATTACAAAGAGCATATCAAATTTGTGCTCATAAATACCAAATTCATTTAAAGTGTCTTCTACTAAGATAAAAAACTCGTCAAAACCTCTTTTTTACTGTTTTTAGGTGACTAGTTTAATAAATATGGTATTTTATTGCCATTCATTCAATATCTTATGCCACCACCATAGCGCAGTTGGTTAGGCATAAGATTTCCCATCTGGAAGTCGTGGGTTCGATCCCCGGTGGCGGCAAATATCCTTTCCGACGTTTGTCTCTCACCAATGGGTATATAATCGTAAACCTATGTAAGATAGCAGTCGGAGGCTAGGAAAGGGTGTAATGGTAGTACAGGTGAAAGAAATACTAGATTCCATTGTTAGGTGCTCCGGCCGCCGCCATATAACTGCGAAATTATTGGGAGCGGCGTAAAACCCATTCAAACAAACACATCATTCAATATCTTCAATTATATTAAGGGGAATACGTGGAAAAATATATCGCAGAAGTCAATCGGTAACATACGTAATTTTGTTACTTTGAACCCATGTTTGCTCTATGATCATTTGTACACACTTTTTTCCATTGTAAAATAGCTTACACTCAATGGTGACATAATACTCTATACTTTATATCGTCAAGTATTTTTTTTCGCTAGCATATCAACAAGTTTTTCAGCTCATACAAATTGATAGGAACCCAATCAAAAAAAGATTATTCAATTAGTCAATTTATTGGTTAGTCAAATGCTTAAAAAATGATAATATCTAGCGTTCATATTGCAAACTATGTTCTTTTCCCGCGTTAATTTTTGGAACGTGGAGATGCAAAGCACACTTTCGCCAACGAATTTGATGCAATGTAGCTAGTTTAAAGCGTTTCAACTCAAAGTTTTGCCTTAAATATTTGAATAAATACCTTAGTATTCATTCACTCTTGAGCAATATTAGCATCAATTCACGTTTTTTTCAGGTGTCAACATTTGCAGAGACCCTCAAAATGCTCTAACTCCCCTGTGCTTCGCACAAGGGCGTTGAACCATTTTTCGGCTCTCTGCAAATATAAACACTCTGTAAAATGTGAATAAATCCTATATTATAGATAGCTACCATATTTTGGTGACCCGTAGAAAAGTAGCTTTATACAAGTTTTTTTAAGTTGTACGAATTCTGGTCAATAAGTATGTTGGATATTAACGGTTTATCCCGATGCTAAATCAGTCGTGCATTAACTTAATATGTCTGCTGCAATTGATTGTACCAAGGAAATTCAGACATTTTCTGCATTTTATGTGCAAAGTCGGATTTTGCGATATATTTCCAAGCTTATCGCCACTGTAAAAAGTGATAGCAGAGCGCAAGGAGCACCGAACATGATATCTTTAATAATTTCAATTTTGGTGATGCAAATGAAATCCTTAGTTTTTGTTTCTAAATAATCAAAGACTTATCCTGCGTTCAGAATGACACAACAGTGCAAAGTTCTACTCCGCTTTACACTTGTACTTGCATGCAAAGTGGGATTTACTCTGCAAAAAGTTTTGCGTCGTTTTGTCATCCTGATCGTAAGGTTGATCTACGTTCAAGATATAGAGAATATTGAATGAGTGGTCATGGAATACCGAATTTATTAAACGAGTCATCTAAAAACAGATAAAAACGAGGCTGCGTCGAGTTTTTATCTGTTTTAGACGACGAGTTTGATGAATCCTGTATTTTATGAGCATAAATTTTATATTCTATTTATAATTTGACCTGAATTTTGCGTAAAATCGTCGAAATTCTTGAAATTCAACATTTCAATTTTCCGCGAAACGTATAACGCCGTTTAAAACTGACGTCACAAAAGATACATTTTGACGTAATTTTCGCGGTTACCAAATAGCGTCGCTTTTCATTCTGAGCTCATTTGCATAATTATTCTACCAGTGTAATACCACCCGTGTAATAATAAAAAATATTCAACGGGTTTATTTCACTCCCGCGACGTAGGTCATATTATAAATGAAGATTCGAGTTATGTTTTAAGAAATGAAGCCTCTTTTTTGGATTTGTATCTACGCGGAAACGTGATAGGAAGGCGGTGCAGGATTTATCAGAAGCTGAAGCGATAAATATTTTACAAATACAGACAAGCGAATATTTGATAGGTTTACGGTACATTCGATGCTAAATCATCCGCGCATTAATTCAATGTGTCTGCAGCAATTGATTATACCAAAATAAACGAGACAATTTCAGCAACCTATGTGCAACATCGTTTAATGAGAAGCTATCATCCTACTAACATAAACGCTATACAAATTAGAGAATTAGGTTTCAGATTTCCCAGGGATTTTCCAATGGAAAATTAACAAGTTTTGTTTCGATTTTTGTCTTGAAATTTCTAGATCAAAGTGTTTCCCCGTAAAGATTGTTCTTTCACCATGTATTTTTAATACTTTTCAGATGTAAACAAGACCTGTTGGTTCAATAAAAATGCCCCACAACTGTTGTTTTACAGAAAGAGTCTATTTTGATACAGTATGGAAATTATCAACAATGCAAAATTCAACATTTGATATAGGAACAAACATAACAACAAAATATGAAGTGTAACGGATTCACATATCTAATCTTAAAGAATGAAATTGACCTAAACTAATGACAAGCGAACAAAACAACTGTACAAACACGAAATATCCCTCGATCTATGGATGCAGGGGCATAGAGATCGAATTTTCAAATTCCTTAGTTCATTTTAATGCAAGATTTGAATAGCTTTCAAATGTAACCATGAATATGCATTATGGCAATAAGCAGAACGATGAAATGTACATCCACACAAGCTGACAAAAAAACAACAACAACAGATGAACGGCAAATATAGTCCAGGGTGACAAAAAAATGCAAATTTTCCCCCGATTTGTACGCACACTTGCGTGCAAAAAAAAACCCCTGAACGATCAAGGTAGTATAGAAGTCTATAACGAATGTAGTTAATCCGAAGCTAAAATAAAACACGCACACGCACGCGACTACGCACGCACTCACGCACACACACTTGCTCCAAAATGAGTAAACAGAATTTGGTTGCTTCGTGACATTCGGGTACCTCCGGGGCACTTGTAACGAAATATCGTTTAATAAAGTAGGTTATCGTCGTTGTTCTATAAATATTTCTTAACAACGAGCTTTATAAAAAGTGAACGATCGTGGAATTTGCAGAAGTTGGCGTATGAAGAGAAATTATTCTAGCAATGATACAGGTTTGATCGGTTGCCATCGGGGGAAATTTATGGATTTCCGACCGGGAAAGCACGAATCAAAGTTAACAATCAAAGTGCTGTCAGCACTGTAAATCGTACATCATTGAGAGGCTGGGATAGTGCAATAGTTCGCCAATCAAAAGGGCTCAAATTTGGACAATAAAAGTTGGTAAAATCTTTAAATTTGTGAGTTTTTTGTCTTAACACTCCATCTTTTCGAAGACATCGCCAGCTCATCCAACCTCATGGGTCCGATTTTGAAAGTTTGCTGATTCGATAGCCCTCTGCTAGTCTAAATTATTTCTTAGCAGATTTTTACGTTGTTATAATGAGCACGCGCCAAGCTAAAAGCTTATCTGTTAATATTATTCCTCTCTCTATAGAGTTTAAAAGCCTGTTTAGCAACAAACATTTTTCATTAAACTATTTACAATTTTGATTACCAACATGTTTGTATTTCAAGCATTGGGTTTTCCCAAATACTGTAAATGCATTTTCCCTCAAGAAACACGTGAAATCGCCAACTATGCTATTTATATCTTTGGTTTCTGACAAATCGATTAAATCTAGCAGCACTCTATGATTATTCATGAGTTGTTCTAAAAATAGATCGCTCTTGCTGCTATCCTAGGGGAAATTCAAATGGCAGCCCGAGAGACGCGTGAGATGATGTAATAATCTAAAATTGACTGTAATATGCATGCGCAGAAAAGACATTCATGTGAACGGAGTTACCCACTGGTGGTAGTAAACAAACTTCTCATTTACCGCTACAATAATTAATTTACCATGAAATATCGTTATCCCATTAAGAAATGTGATAAACTCGTGCAAAATACTGTATAAAATAAGAAAAAAGTATTTGTTATTTAAAGTAATAGAGAATATTTATTTTTTGTAATCGAATTGTTGTGCACTATTCTCGACGCCATTTTGGAACCCAAGTAACACCGGCCTGACCCAGGATCAGAAGCGTCGAGGTTGAAAGGTTACAATGACATCACTAGTGTCGAAACCGAGGCCATTCTGATGGAAACCCGGTTAACTCGGGTCGAAACCGAGTCCGATATGAACTTACCCCTATATCAGTTTATCGTATGTTTTTGTCGGTTTATTTGTTGTTGAATAATTTTTCTTCATACTCAAATTTGAATTTAATGAAAATAGGATTGGAGCGTGATCAGAGTGCTCATTGAAATCAAATATTTCAAAATTACAAAATTATTTCTATTTGTTAACACATGCGAAAAAAAGTAAACTTCCCACGCTCCCTGTTTGAGTGCAGACGACTATTGACTAATGATAAACAAGTTAATTGACACATTTCGAGCAGACGATGTCCATTTGCATCTATACCACGTGGTCTGAATTTACGCGTGGGTTTTGACCGAGTGAGAATCATAACAGAATTTGATTGGTTGTCAGCCCTACAACTGGTAAATGACCGTTCGAGAAAGTTCAGAGCAGTAATATTGTAAGTGCTACAAATAAATTATACAGTTAACCTATTGTACGTTTCAACTCCTTTACTCAACCGAAAATCTTGTTATAAACACTGAAAATACTAACTGGTAATTACTAAAAGTGAAAATTACATCAAATTTTGTATTAGCCTCTTCTCTATTTGTCGAAAAGTAAATAAGGTATAAACAAAGTTTGTAGATTGTGACTGAAAAGGCCGTTTCTTCGGTGTTTGAAAACACATAATTTGGTTTGAACACATTGCTCAGAAGATTATGGTAAAAATGTAGTGGGTCAAACAGAGTGGATTTCTGGAAAACGGTAGATATAAATCTACTGCTTCGCAGTACGATTTAAAAACATAAAGCCTGGTGACTCCTTTCACGTCATTTACTTTGTGTGTCGACTAATGGTTGGCTGTTCAATAATAAAATAGTGTTGATAAAATAAAATGGGTGGATGAAATGATCGTAGTTCCGCGTAGTTAAGGGAGGGGGCATGCACTGACGAATCAAATAATTGTTTTAAGTCAATTTTGTTTAACAGTTTTCGTTCCTTTATCTAATTTAAGTCCAAATTTACAAAAAAAATAAAAAATAAAAAATGCCGTTACCAAGCCAAAATTCCCTCCTCCCTATTTCAAAATATAATCCACTAAGATTTACCCAAAACATTCCTTTCATTTATGTCTTTTCATTGCCAAATGCGAAAAACATTTTGGATAAGGAACTCCATATCTTTGAGATTTCTTCTTTAGTAAATTAATACATTTGTATATGCAGAAATTTTCCCGAGAGTTTCAAGCACTATCAAAATACTTTACGCACTATTAAAAAACCTGTTAATTCTATCAACGTTACCATGTTTGTTTCTAACGAAGAAAAATCGACATAATTTACGCGAAAAGGGACCATCTAGGTAGTGCGTAAAGTATCGACCCTAGTCAGACTGCGCGGATTGCGCAGACTGACTAGGATAGAAACTTTGCGCAGTGTACTTATTTTCTGAATCTATAGTGACCAATCTACCTTCCAGTGAAAGAGTTTTTGAAATGCGACCTTTGGTTGACCTATGCTGGACCTAATCTCTTTTTCAAATATTTGCAGATTTCCCAGATGGTCCCTTTTCGCGTGACGGGTCACAAATATATGATTGTCAGTAAGAGAAGCGTTGCATGGAATTCAAAGAGGCATTTGTTCTCCTTTCAATTGGTAATGTGTGTATGGCAAATGTATAAATGAGTTGAAATTAATGCTTCACGAGGGTTTGATCCCTAACCTAGTACAGTTCAGAACATTGTGATATTGACGGTATATCACTATGGAATGATTTTGGATTGAATTTGAATCAGAGCGTTATGAGTGAAATTCAAAGAGAAGTAATATCATATTGCTACCTTCGTCCTAATAGGTTGAATTTTCGATATGAATCAAAATTAACGAATTTTCTATTTGTGTCTTGATGTACCAATCAGGCGCTTTAAATCCATAACAGCGAATAAAAGTGTGTAATAACTTGAACAACTTGAAGTTTTGATCGATAGGAACAATTTTGAAGTGACTTTTACGATTTCGCAGCATTTTTAAAAGAGTTTAAGTTAGTCTTTGAACGAATGAATGAATGAATGAATAGATGAATGAATGAATGAATGAATGAATGAATGAATGAATGAATGAATGAATGAATGAATGAATGAATGAATGAATGAATGAATGAATGAATGAACGAATAAGTAATTTGGAAAGGTATTGGCCGGGGGAGTGTCAATTTAACGGTGATATTAAAAGCATTAAGATTATTAAGATCTTGTTTGATAGAAAGTAATTTAACATTTAAATAAGTGGAAATATTCCGACAATTTCTCAAAAGATCCTGCATATAACAAATTAAAGTCTTACACTCACTAAAGTGTACTTGAAAAGGTAACATTTTAATTGGTAATGCCTTTTTGGCAGCTTTCTCGGCCCGCTTCATAACCAGGAATACCAATGAGGTTTGACAGCCGACAAAAACGGGATCAACATAATAAAGCTGAGCATTTTATTTAATAATCTTCCTTAATGGGGATTTTCGAGTTTTTTTGAGTCTTTGAAAGTTGATGAAGTCAGCGAAAAATCTGACGTGAGAAGCGTTCTACGATCATATTATCGAGTACGAGATCTATCGACTTAAGCTCGATTGAGAAAGGATAGCTATTTGGCAAACGGGATGCATTTATATGAATATCTCCATCCTACATAGTGATTGAGGTAAATTTAATGTCGCACACAGAGCCATCCATGTATATCTCTTCGTACGATGATCATTTTTCTAAAATTTGTAAAAGATTTCTTAAAAAACAAACCAAAATCCGTGTGATGGTTTTTGTTTATGATGTTACAGAAATACCCTGACCAAAATGTCAGACTCTGTCCGAGATAGGAAATGTTACGTGTGGTATCTTATATCACTGAAGTCTCAGAATTAACATGAGTGACACGTAATTAGCGTTTTCTCAGATACGACCCGACGTCTAGGGAATGTTTAATTTGGGATGGTTCCTGAAGACAATGAGCACTTGTCTTGCGTTTGCCATTATAAGCTCGCTTTGTACGTGTACTTCGATGCAAAAGGGACTGTAATTGGCAAAAAGTCTGCACCGTTTTGTCACCCTGAACACAGGCCTAATTTTGGCTACGTTTTGTAAGTATGCCTAAAATAATTAGGTTTGTTCGATCTATACCTGCATAATTTGAAGCTCTTTCGGCCAATGGTTCCAGTCTGCCTTTTGGAACATTGGCCAAATAAAAATATGAAAATACGTTCTATAGACACGTCCAAGGGGGCTTTTGTACTTGTGTATGGTCATCAGAAATTCCTTAACTTAATTTTAAAACAGTCCATTAGTTAATACAAAGCAAGGTAACTATTTGTTCTTGTCGTGTGTATCTGGTTTACACTAAAATGATCTAATTTTTCCTATCTGATAATCACTTTTCATGAGACTCTTACATGTGAATGCATGACATATTGTTTACTTGCCAACCAATTTCATCTTCGATGGCACCTTTCTTCACAAGTAGCCGCCGTTATAGCGCAAGTGGTAGCGCGTCGGACTGTCAATCTAGAGGTCCCGGGTTCGATCCCCGATGGCGGCACGTATTCTTTCCGACTTTTTGTCTCTCACCAATGGGTTGATAGTCGTAGACCTACATGTATGTGAGATAGCAGCTAAAGGCTAGGAAAGGATGTAATGGTTGCACTGGTGAAACGAATACCAGGAATCCATTGTTAGGTGCTCCAGTCGCCGCGATATAACTGAAAATATGCTGTAAGCGGTGTAAAATTGCATTCAATCAATTAATCAATTTCTTCACATGTACATGTTTACGATTTTGCGATGATTGACATCGAATTGAACTTCGAGAACCTGACAGCGCTCCTAACCGCTACTTACAAACAAAACATATTTTGAAAAAGCGTCAAAAAAATATGTCTTTTAATATAAGAGAAGTTGAGATAACAAGGAATTTTGTACCATTAATGACCCTTTCCATTTCAGGACATCATGCAGCTTTTAAAACAGGTAGGGTCATGTAATGAGAAACACTCTATTAAAGCTTCCGGAAAATCCATTCGTAAATGTATATAAATGTATACATCTTTTCAAAGGAACTTTTAATATCACCGCCAAACAGCTACAAAATGTACATCCGTCTGATGAGAAGAAACAATCAATGAAAGACAATCCCAGTATTAATGTCGGATTCGTGTTTACTCGCAATTATACATGAGGGTCCTTTTAGCATGACAATTATTGATGAACATTTGCATTATGTAAAATTCACATTAATGCGCAACATTTCGAACATACAGAAACTAAAAAAGAAATTTGAAAGCGTATGCCGCAAAGGTAACTCCTGCGAAAATTTGTCGAATACTGACCAATAGTTAAGAAGCACGTTTTTGGTGAACGTTTTTACGTGTTCAAGTAATAGTGCGCGAGAAAAAAACAGTCAGATGTTGAAAGCATTTCAAAAAAGTAGTTCCGACTTGTGTTCAAATTTCTTTTCTTCAAGACTTGTTTCCGTAAGACAACTGTTCATTTTGAAAAATGACATTATTCAAGAATTCTATACAATTTGTAAATTATTCAAAGACTCCTTCTAAATTTAAAATCAGCTGCCAAACTTTTTGCGCAAGAATGTTATTAAGCGACAAGGCAGTGATTCGCCTATTGGGTTTTCCCTTGGTGTAAGGGGGACAAAAACTTGTAGCGCGCTGTCTGAGAGACAACGGGTAGTATAAAAACATTCCTGAAATCTTATTATACCCCCACAACAAAGTTATGAGGCTATACTGGAATCAGGTTGTCCGTCTGTCCGTCCGTGGTATAATTTTGTGTCCTCATCTCCTCAGAGACTATTATAGCTACAGCTTTTATTTATACATTATGTGTATCTACATATGAAGCTGTGCACCTGCAATTTCGAAATCCCTACTCACATTGGTTGCAGAATCATCTTCCCTCTAACATGTTTATTTTCACTAAATTATTGTTGTCCGGAGCATTTCTCCTACACCATTGTTGGGTGCTATTTTTGGGTGTTTACATTAAAGTTACTTATTTATCTGTAACACTTACTAGCACTATCTATATTACTTTTAAACTCAGAGTATTTTTATATTACATATGATTTCAGTTCATGTGAAAAAATATTTTTGAAAATGAGAACTGGGAGGTCCCGGTACCAATATATCTTTTCAAAATTCTTTTAGACGGTCCATTTTTTGCGTGACGATTGACGCACATTTCTTTAGATAACTGGCGTTAATACAATACCAAGCTTGCCGAACTTGGATCGTAACATTTTACTTTTAACATACACATGTACCTAGTTTCCTTTTTTGTCTGGTTCTTTTTATCACAATGCCACTAGAAACGTGCACCTTCGGTACTTTCAGTGCTTTGATTATAGTCTACCATAAGGGACCATTCTTGATGACTTGCCTTTTCATGGATCCCAGGTTCACAACCAAATCGAAAATTGAACAAACCGCCAGTGTTCAGCTAAAATCTTGTAACTACAGCTTGTTTAAAGCTGTAGTTACGAGGTGTTGGTAGAAGATCGACGAATCTTTATCTGAAAAAAACATGTCCTAAAGATCATTCTTGTGAGGTTTACTTTTTATGCATATCATGGGACATTTTCTTGTGACTCAAGAGTCCGTATCATCCACGTTATCACCCAGATCAGTACCTTAAAAGAAAGTCTGTCTGCAAGCCTGTGCTCCAAGTTTGTTAAAGACCTGGTTTTAGGAATGTTGTATATTCAAGACCCCTACTGATAAGCTAATTGTTTATCTCTCTGAAAAACCCTAGGGGGTCAATCACCCTTTATATTCTACACATGACATTGACCATTATTGGTAATCATTATCTCATTAATTAATTTGCAAAAAGTGGAAAAAATAGAATATTTATATATTATTGAAACAGAAAGTTCAAGATTTTATAAAGACTTTATAGCTTTATTTATTTCCACCTTATAAACACTGTGATAAAATAGAATTTGCAAATTAGGAAATAACAAAAAGTGATAAAATGTTCTATTCAAATGAAGGTAGGAATTTATATATTTTTAAAGTTTGAACTTGCAGCAATGTTAAGTAAGAATTTATTTCAAAGAAAATATTTTGGTAAAATTACTTTTATCTCGATCCAAATATGTTGTAACCAATAAAATCTTGCTGCAGAATCAAAACATTGTAGCAAAAGGAGGACATTAATCATCCCTTTTCAATTATTCAAAGCAATTTTATTTAAGAGTTTTCTTAATATCATATCTACAGCTATTTTGTGATTGAGGAATTATTAAAAAAAAACAAAAACAAAATTGTTGCATCTTTATCAGTGTTTTTTTGATGAAGATTGAAAGTTGAAAATCCATCACAAACACTTTCTTTTCTATGCAAAGTTAAAAGTTGCCAGAAGAAGATAGTACTCATTATCTTGCAAAGTTAAAAATTGCGAGAAAATGATAATACTCATTATCTAAATGAAAGAATAAATGAGACTTTTTTTTAAATGATCTTACCAATAATTAACTAAATATTTTTCTCAATAAGTATAAATCAATATATGCCCGACAGCCTCTGTATGTGTATCTCTACATAGAGTATACAAGGTGATTAAGTGAATAAGATAAGGGCCATAAAACCATTAAGATAACAATGGGTGGTTAATTGCATATCTCGTTTGGGGGGGGGGGGGGGGGTCAAATAAAGAAGGCTTAAACCAGGTCTTTAAACGAATATTTGCTCAATTTAATAGAAAAAAGAGTCAAAAGACGCACCTACGCACTAATAGCAGATACCAGGTCATAGCATTAATGAACTTCGCCCAGCTATAATATGGATTTCTTTTCTTGAATTCTAAATTGAAACCACATTTGAAGCCAGTTTACATTTGCCACGATTGCAGTACGATACCAAAGTCTGCGATTTCTTGTATAATATTTTTGGCATCGTTCGATTTTGTTTTCTAATGCGTATGTATGCACAAAATCGTGCGATGTCCACACGGGTTTTCATTAGATTGTCACAAGAATCTCCGTACGATCGTACGGTACCCGCGCGGGTTAAAGTCATTTAGGCAAAGCATCGCACGGTAGCTCGGTAGTTCGATGCCTCTACGACGGGTCTACGGGCTACGGTCTTCGAGAGTCTTGCGATTTTTAAAAACTTGTGTAAAGCCTAGTTTACATTTGGCCCGTACGGCGCCAGTAACCCCAAAAACGTGCGCTGCCCGTGCGGCGGCATACGATATCCGTGCGATGATCGCACGGTTTTACGGGAGCCGTAGACCTTTACAATTTGGTTTTTAAAAAATAGTTATACAATTAAAAAAATTGCAAGACCCTAGCCTGTAGTCTTGCCGTAGAGGCATCGCAGATCGCCTTATAGACATCGTAGGATAATCCGTCTAGGACTTATTAGCGAAAATTCGCACGGTGGCCGTGCGAGGTTTGCTAATAAGCCTTAAACGGATTATCCTACGGTTCCCGCGCGAGTACTGTTCTATTATCGCAAGGTGGTAACGCGGTTGACAGTGTAAACAGTTGACAAATCGCACGGTCTTCGTGTGGTGATCACAAGATTACCCCTCGATTGTTTTATGGGCACCTCAATGATACTTGTAATAGTTTTATGAAAACTCATGCGGACATTGCACGATTTCATGAACACATATGCCGTGGAAAATAAAACCGTATGATATCAAAATTATCATGCACCCGTTAAACCGTGCGATGATCGCATTGACACCGTATGCCGCCGCACGGGCACCGCTCGATTTTGGGGTTACGGCGAGGTACGGACGCCATACGGGCTCCGTAAGCCAAATATAAACTAGGCTTAAGATTTGTTTATGATCTCTTGCATTTATAAACACACTATTTTCTAAAACACTTTGAAAGCCTACAATATCTTATCTTTTAGTATATTTTACTATCATAACAAGGCGACAAGTTGTCAATTCAGTTCAATATATACACAGTGGACAAACGTACAGATTCGCAAATCGGAAGCTGCGATGACTATACATCGCTAATCAGTTAGCTGCGGTTTAAAACTTTTAATGTAATTCATAATTGTGTTTAAACGATGGGAAAGATTCAACAGGAACATTTCTTAAAATAAAGGTAAGATATTTTTTTTTTAAGTTTATGCTTCGATCACGACACCAAACAAGCATGTTTTTGTAAAATGGAGAGTAATCACTGGCGTTTGCCCTCGCCGACCGCCTTCACTGCTTGTTCTTTTCTATTTCTTCGACTTCGAAATGCATCAAATCCTTTACTGATTATATTCGATTACAAAAGAATCAATTACCTTCAAGAAAATATAACCATGTGAAGCATCCGTTTTGTATTCATGAAAATATAAAACATTTTATCAAGGCACCCTAATGTGTTCACTGTACAACTAGCTGTCAAAATTTACCATCATTAGCTGTTAAATGGCTTGAAGACACTGTACGATTAGCTAAGCCAATTCATGGAAATATTTACTAAAATATACCGCTAATTTAACGAAATATGAAGTGAAATTGAGATCTGAAGCAAACGATACTTTTGACAGAAAGAGAAAAGTTAACCGTGTCTTTCTATTTCAGAAAGATATTCAATATGGATTCTTTACCACTTGTTTTTTTTTAATAAAAACCTCACAAAATTACATCATCTTCTATGAACGATGTGATTCTTCCTTTCAATTCTAACTAAGCATGTATCATCTTTGGAACTACATTCTCAAGACCTTACCATTTGCGAAATGAAGGTTATGGGAATTGGAACCTAGATGTTTTCAGTTTTAAAATGTGTTTTGTTTCGTATATTTACAAAAAAAAATTAAAAAAAAATAAAATTAAAAAAACCCCAAAAGATTCAAATATATGAATCATACGCATCGGTCGGGAGATTACCGATACATGAGTAAAATGTAAGCAATAAAGCTTCAATATAGGCTACTGACGAAAGATTGTTTAATCTTTATTTATTAATTTATTTATAAGAAGATGAACCTTTCGGACCAAAAGGTTGTTTGTTTTCAAAAGATAAGGAACCTGTTACCTTACTTGTGCTGAGAGCGGCGTAGGAGTCAGACTAATAATTAATTGCGCGGCTGTTTTCGGAGAGCACCCGATGTATTGTTATAACCTTGAAGTCGTTCAGTTTGGCGTTGTGACATAGGCGTTTGGATAGGCGTTGGCGCCGGCGTGAAAAACATTCACCTCGCCACATCTCATCATTGAGAGTATATTCTAAAAATTTGGCAGGTGTGTTCACAATCCCAAGAGCTAGCCGCCAGACAATAAAGAGGGGTAACTCTGAACACATTTTTTAATAGCTGTGCCCTTTTTACCTTTATTTTGCACTACACAGAGAAGGCGGTGTACTTGCTATTACCTTTTTTCTTGGTATACATGTTCAGAGGGCTTCATCTGCTCACAGTTTCGAAAGGCTAAATTCTTTTGCATACGTATATTTATTTTGTATGTTTACAAATTCCTAACACGGTCACTAAAAACTTTGTATTGCGATATAACACAATACCATAAGTTCAATGTTCCCTGGTCAAAGACTGCAGAAAATCGGCTAAATCGTACGGCTACAGCACACCACTGCATCAATAAAGGCACGGAGTCAAATAAGCAACAACCTGTAATGAAAGATACATTTTCCTGATATAATGAAGCGTGCATCTAATAGCAAAGCACATTTTTTTTTAAAATCAAAATATGAAATGAGTGTTCCGTTTACAAATCACAGAAATTTGACAAGGTGAACTACAGTGAAAAGCGAGCCGTTTTACATAAAATTAAAATTAAAATTTGAGAAGCAAGTGCGAGGGAAATGATAGCCACCCCAAGACTCGCATTTCGTGAAGTAGAAATATAGTGGAAAGTCTTTTGATTGGTTTAAAGGCAAATGTCAACCATCGTTTTTGTCATAATTTGACATTTAACACATAATATATGGATTTTACAGCCGGCTCAATTCAACAACCCTTCCACCGTTAGTTTTGGACTTCTCCGCATGAATCCAATCTATGTCAAGCTCACGACTATTGAATTTCGTAAGCGATATTACGTCCATTTTGTGATATAGTCCTTGCGATGGTAGTGACAAGCATTTGTGGGGTGATCATATGTTCGTGTAGAATCGCAATTTTTTGGGATCATTTGATTTCTTCAAACTTGTATCAGTTGGGAAGCGTTTTTGCATTTCTCATATTCTTATAACAAGGGAATGGCTTCAAACAAGAGATAGTGAGATAGTGGCCTTTAATCGTCAATATTATAATTCTTATAAAACTTCAGGTTAATCAGACTAAAAAGGTAGCCACTATAGAGCATACATATAACCTCTAGAGTGCCTACAAGGTATTGAACCCGTTATCAAGTTTTTGATCCTACTTGACCTACTTTTAAACTTTTCCGAAATTTTATCAAGACAATCAATCTGGCAAAATTTCTGGTTGATCGGGCAATTTCAGATTGATCGAGCAAAAAAAGCGACCTCTAGAATAAAAACAAGTTTTTTTTTTCTAAGATTTGACCCCGTGATTTAATTTTTGACCACACTTGACCAAACTTCGAAGTCGTCTTAGACTTTATCAAGACAATCATTCTGACCAAATTTTAGGTTGATCGGGCAAAAGACGTTGACTCTAGAGTGCATACAAGGTAAATAATGACGACACACGACGAACGACGGACGATGGACGACGGACATTCCACCTTACCCCCAAAGCTCACCTTGAGCACTTCAGATGCTCAGATGAGCTAAAAAGAGATAAAAAATTCAGCTACCTTTTGCTTTAAGAGTTCTTTCTTGAAAAAAAGGGGTCAACGTATGACATATATTTGGTGACATGGTGACGACATGTTTCGCCAATACTTGTTGAATTAAATTGTGATATGTTAACCCCTCTAAAAGTGGTAGAAAATTGAAGCCATGGAGTAAAGAATTATAAGATTTGGAAAGTAAAGCAGATATTATGAATCACCCTGTCCATATATTTACATGCATTTGTGTATTAACATTAATATTGAATAGCAAAATATTCGACTTTAAAATAGAATTCATGGGTGCTTATAAATGTGTTTTGTATGTTGGTATGGGTTGTTTATGTAAGTACAAAGTAGCTGAGCCCGGTAAGTTGATAACGCGTCGTGTTTTCATTCCTCGGATTATGTGTTCATCCCTGTCTCGGCAAGCTTTAATTGATATTTATTAATTACAATTGTTTGTGACAATAGTCATTTATATCCACTCTATGAACGTATGCCAAGAAGTACGTATATGTGGATGAGCTGCTTCCGCCCCGATATAAATCTCTAACCGCTTGTCTGATATAAATCCCTTAATATTGTCTTTTTTACTTAGTCAATTGAAGATACAAAGTTCGTATATACAATCAAAAAGGTTTTGCACCCTTTAAATGACTTTTTAGATTAAGTCTTATATATGGAATGGTTTAAAACCATGTCGATGACCATGCCTACCCGAAGCCCTAAAGCGCACTGAAAAATAGACTTTTCGTCTGTATAACATTACGAAGGAATCTGCTTTCATCGGCCAAGTAGATATTCAGTTACCTTTATGTAAGCTGTATAAGATAACACCTTATTTGAGTCCTTGCAATCTGACCACAGAGCATATTTCCCAAAATATAATAGCTATCAACTTGAAACTTTATGGGCGAATAGATCTTATGGAGGACAAGTGCAGTGCACAAGAACTACAACTCTTGCTTGCATACTTTTGGAGTTATTGCCCTTTGTTATTTTTTATACTTAGATTATGTCTGGAGCATATCTCCTAAAGTATAATAGCTATCAACTTGAAACTTTATGGGTGGATAGATCTCATGGAGGAGAAGTGATATGCACAAGCACTACAACTATTGCTTACATAATTTTGGAGTTATTGTCCTTTGTTATTTTTGTTACTGAGTTATTGTTCGGAGCACATCTCCTAGAGTATAATAGTTATCAACTTGAAACCTTATGTATCGGTAGAATTTATGAAGGAGAAGTGCAGTGCATAAGAACTACAACTTTTGCTTGCATAATTTTGGAGTTATTGCCCTTTGTTATTTTTGATACTTAGATTTTGTCTTGAGCATATCTTCTAAAGTATAATAGCTATCAACTTGAACTTTATTGCCCTTTGTTATATTTAATACTTAGAGTTTAGGTAAATCTCTGACAGTACAAAAGAATCTTTATTCTATTAGGCTTCAGTTTACTATCAAGCTTTCGTGGCAGGGGATGACCATGTCCAACATGGCTCTTGTTTTTGTGGCAATGCCTTATTCGGGGAGCATCATCCGTCTCTGACGGCTCTTGTGTTTATTCGTAGGTTTACACTACTCCAAAGTTCTAAGCGGCCACCTTACCTTTCTCAATTTTTGACACATTTTTCGCTTTCATTTTGAAATGCCAACTTTGTCTTTCGAAAGAGAGACCATTCAGCCATCATCCTATCCGATTGTTTTGTAAAATCATGCATCAGTAAGTTCTAAAGACAGAATTAAATGCATGTACCCTCAAATTCAAAAGTCACAAAAATGACAATTTTTAGAGAAATTTGAATTTTTCGACACATGAAAAACGCAAATCCTATCATTTTTTTGTACTTATATCAGTGGAACAACGTCTGAGGCCTTCTAAAAATAATAAAAAAATGCCACAACTTTGTACACAATCCTAATCCTAACAAATGTCAAAAATACCCCACCCACCATTTGTGAACTTTGAAATCGAGGGTACTTCTACAGTCGTTTAATTTCTAAACATTTCTTGTTGAATTATTCACTGATTTTTTCTGTTTTTGACTTCATCAATGATTTGGCTGCATTATATTAGCAAAAACGGGACGAAACCATGCGGCATTTATAAGATATGACCAAAAGGGCAAGTGGCCGCTTAGGAGTTTTGAGGAGTGTATGTAATCTTAGGACCTGAAAAACAAGTTGACCAATCGGAATCGCAATCTGTAGTGGCCTTTAAAGTGGGTTTCGTTGGCTTTTGTTGTGGTATGTATGAATGTGTGTATGTATTCATGCATGTTTGTTTGTATTTATGTATGTATGTATTCATGTATGTATGTATTCATGTATGTATAAATGTATTTATCAATGAATGTATGTAACCACATGCGCGTTTGTATATATATATTTATGTATGTGTGTGTATGTATTTGTATGTATATATATACTCGTGCTTATATGTGTAATGTCTGTTTGTTTGTTTTTTTCAGTAGGGTATTCGTGTGAGTATAGTTTTATGAATTCATCACATTGTTTTCATGTTGTAAATTTGCTAGAGTTGATATGCCATGTCCAAATTGGTAGAATTTTCGATAGAACATTGGTCAACAAGAATATCATACTTTTGTGTTTCTACTTTCAGACATTCAAAAGATGATTAACTATGCGGTAATCTGATATCCAAACAAGAAAAGAAGAAAGTTATTACCGGAATCTTCTGAAGAAGTTTTAACAAAGTTCATACTTTACAAACGAAAAACCATCATGCTGTGTCATATGTAGTTAAAGATCAAGGATACTATATTTTGCCAACGAAAAATCGTAAAGAGAACAGTTACCAAAATGAAAGAAATTTTCCACAGTTACAATGCGATATAAGATATTGAATGATGTTATCTCACAAAACCGTCCTGTAACTTTTTCTGCAAACCTGTCATAAAATTCCGCTTAGTGCCCATTCGGCCATCGTGGGGTCCCAGAGAAATTAGTTAAATAGAAAATGTGAGCGATTCACATAGCACGATGTTCGAATGGTGATCATGCAATGTATTTAGGCGTGTCCTAAGGCCTTAAGTTTTAAACAAAATTTGTAAAGCTGTTTCTAATAGCATGGATACTATTGACAGAAGCACGCTAATTATACTTTTTGTGTTACTGTGAGTAAATGTTTTACACAGGGGTTTTGTGAGGCAAATGTAAGCTATGTTTAACAAGAATCGAATGAAAGGTTAGTCTTACAACGAAGTTAAACTTATTTAACAAGTGATCGGATATAGCCGATGATCTGCAAAAAGATATTCAAATGATAACATCCATCTGTAATCAAAACAGACGCATAGCAAATGCGCATGTCGTTTATTTTGTCAAGTACTTGAACGTGAATATGGGAGGAATCCGTGTCGAAAATCGCAGCTAATTATACAGTTAAAAAGGGTGTCCATGCAGCGAATGGTACAAAGGACCTTTCTGGGGTGCCTGGATAAAATATTATTTATTTTCATAAAAACAACACGGGTCCGTCTCATGGTTATATTGTCTGGAAGGTAATTGATTCTTTTGTATTCGAATACAATCAAAAGAGGGTTTGGTGCGTTTCTAATTTGAAAAAGTAGAAGAGAACAAGCAGTGAAGGTGGTCGCCGAGGGCAAACGCCAGTGATTGATCTCAATTTTACAAATACAAACTGGTTTGATGTCGTGATCGTAGCATAAACTAAAGGACAAATATCTTACCTTTTTTAAAGAGATGTTCCTTTTGACTCAGTGCAGTCGTTATAGCACAATTACGATTTTAATTTAAATTATAAACCGCAGCTAACTGATTAGCGACGAACAGACATCGCAGCTTCCGATTTGCGAATCTGTACGTTGGTTCACTGTGATATATGTATTTGGAAGTGTTCATTTTGTAATGAGACATTTGTGGTATGACCTATTGATCTTCGCTTTACAATAACTTGATACAATAAGAACAAATGCACAAAAAATGTGTTCGATTCTGAGTATACTTTCTACGGATAAATACTATAACCAATAAGAAATATCGAATAAATTACACTCGACGTTTGCAAGCTTTGCAAAACGTAATCGTTCCGCAGCATTTCGGCACTCATGAACTTTTACAATATTAACCAAGGTTTCCTAATGATTTTCATTAGGAACCCTCGGTTAACGCTGTAAAAGTTCATTACTTCCGAAACGTTGTGGAACTATTACGGGTCCACTTACTTAAAAAGGGAAAAGCACTCAAAAATAGATCTATATGAAATTTTGAGCTAAAGTACACATTGTGGAAAGGGGAAACTACATATTATTTGTTTCTATTTAATTTGGTTAGAATTATTCCCCTTCTATTCAATTATATTAAAACAGTATCTATCACATATTAATTCGTTATCAACGATACGTGGCATTGCATTGAGTAAGAACACACATGTCGTCTTGTTTCATTCCAAGTGATTTTTATCGTTAGTTTATACTAATTGATTTCAGTTTGATTGTGAAGAAAGCTTAAGCTTATAGCACACAATCCTGATGTTTTCACGACTCTGGGAGAGAGGCAGTGGTTTTAACCTATAAACACACACCGGCGACAGTTGGGCTCGAACCACGGACCTCCAGGTCATGGGTCGAGTGCATTCACCTCTAGGCCACCGAGGCAGTCGATTTTTATCATTCTTTTAACATCATATTTGTGACTCATTACAAAAATGAGCTTCTTTCTCTAACGCTTTTTGGTGGATTACCGAGGAATAACGGTAGGCTATCATTTGTTAAATCCACTGACTGGCCAGTGAAATTATTAAAACTTATATCCCGTTTTAGCTCATTTCATCCAATCAGACGTTATCTAAGCAGAGCATAATAAGTGACGTCCTAATCAACGTTGCACAGCGATCACGTGCAAAATTAAGCGCCTTTAGAAAATTGTCCTAAAATTTTCACATTTTGTCTAATTTATACCTTCATGAAATAGAATAATCGGTTTTTTTTTTTCGAATTCGATCGATTTATATTTCATTTCGTGAACAACAAAAGATATTATATTCACTCATAGCACGCCAACTTGAGTTCGACATTTTAAAAACAAATCTTGTACATGAAGGTAGATTAACCATAAAGATCCAGAGAATCAGCACAGTTTAAATTGCATCGACTTAGGTCCGCCTGTGCAATACGCGCTGTATAACTAGGTTCCACACTTTATGCACTCCCGAGATTTTTGTTTGTGTGTAAGAGGTAACATGTATATTTCAAGAAAACAATATTTTTTATCATTTGAAATCAAAGATAAATTATTTCGAGACTTCGCAGCGAACTGAGGTTATAAAGCGTAACATTATTTGGCGTTATTTTTTGCATCTTAATATCGGAGAGCAAACAAGGGCTTTGCACTGTAACAACCTTTTCCATTGTTTTACTTTATGTCTAAATGGATCATAAACAAGAGGATAATAGGAGCCCTTTATCATTTACTGCCTACGATCTAATCAAAACAATATGTATTTGACAAATTATCTGAACAAACACAATTTAAAGCCTAGTTTACATTTGCCACGGTCTCCGTACGATATCGCAGCCTGCGATTTTTCTTACGATTTTTTAGACATCGCAGGGAGCTACGGTCTGCGGCGTATGTGTTCACAATGCCGCACGGTGACCGTGCGATTTTACAAATAATGAGGGGGGAACATACCTTAATGAGACCGTACGGGTCCCGTGCGATATCGCAAGGTAATCCTGAGATTCCCGTGCAGAGATCGTACGGGCTCCGTACGGACATCGAGAGGATGCCGTGCGGTCATCGCACGATTCTACGGGTTTTATTTTGGATGTTTGATAGTTAAGATATCGTGCGATTTCCGCGCGATCAGCCCAAGGCTTCCGTGCGATGTCCGTGCGGCGACCGTGCGGTGTCCGCACAAGGCTACGGGCTTGCGATTTTTAAAGATGTGTATAACATTTTTTTAAACGAGATCGCAGGTGTCTGCGGTGCCCGTAAGACCGTGCGATGATCGCACGGGCACCGTATGACACCGCACGGGCACCGTACGATTTTATGCTTACGGCGAGATACGGGCGCCGTACGGGCTTCGTAGGCCAAATGTAAACGAGGCTTTATAGAAGAAATAAACCCCTGACCGTATTCTTTTCTAATTGTGTTGTGAATTGACAATTATCTTTATTTATTTTGAAAAAAATATTTTCTTGGTTTTCTAGACGTCATTTCTTGGCAGGGTTACACTTTCATCTTTTTTTTACACATGCATAGTTTTCGCGAAATGACGTTTGAAACTTTCAGAATTCACAAACTCTAGTATCAAATTTGTGTGCTAATTTTCACCCATATACAGAGCGTATTCAAGATGTAATGACAATTTGAAGAAGAAGCAATGAATGCGATTATATGAATCTTGGCGATTTTTTTTTAAATTCAACTCGGGTGTGTTTTCAATCCACAGTGGTGGATTTCGGCATTTAGTAAGTTATCTTCCAGAGCTATTCTATAACCAGCGATTTCATTTCTTTATTCAAACAAAAACACAACTAGTTTTTTTCATAACTGCGACATCGAGTATTTGTATATGTACACTACTTTTATCTTAAATTGTCGGGTTGGTAGTTTTCTCAACTGAAAACCTCAAGATCCCGGATTTAAACGTCAGACTGGCCAAACGAACACGCCAAAATGAGTCTTTCGGACGAGGCGTAAAACCCAGACGCAATGAGTCTGTAATTTTCAGACCGTGGTCATGAGCCAGGGAGACTACATGTATTTGAAAATTAGGTCCATTTGCATGTACTTGTTTCTCATCTTTTTCTTCCATAACGGCTAATCATTCCCAGAGGACCGCTCAAATGAACAAATGCTACATTAGTGCACACACGTTGGAGCTAGTTTTTTCCATCCTACGGCTAAAAGCGTCGCGAAGGCATTGTATCACACCTTCTCTGTATGATGTCAGCACTGTATACCGGTTTTCTAAGCAAGTCTCTGCCACGATGTTTTGAAAAACATTTAAGGGTTTCAATATTGTTCATGTCTGAATGCATCCTGCATATTTATTATCCTATAAAGCCGTAAATTAATATAAATCTCAATCTAAGAGTGTTCTCTTAACAGCTTAATAATCCTGTGTTTGTACAGGCACATAATTATGTTGTCTCTGTAAAAAATGTTTTAATCTGAAAATTAGTTACGGGTATTTCCATATCACCCTTGCTTTCCTGATTACCAAAGAAGGGAAGTCAAAATGTGTTCCCATTTTTTGAAAAACAGGAGGCTCAAGATGGCTATTTCCGTTCCTCTGGCACTTTATACTTAGCATATTTATAAAAAAATAGGTGTAGACATATCGATTGAAGTAAGACTGGCGGAGTAATGATCGCAAGGAATTTTACACTATAACGGCCTTTTTTCAATGACAGCATTATGTCTATGTGGCTTTAACAAAATGAGTTAAACTGTGAAAGTTCAGAAATACTCATAACTACAGTCGCTATATTACCAAATGATCCCATTTTCCATGACACATCTTCATATAGCCAAACAGCCACAAATCGGATAAGGATAAATAATAAGAAAAATCTATTGCAATATTTAGGGGAAAATTAATGCATATATATAGAAAGATTTATTCAAACAAACAGTTTTACCCAAAGTTCCTATTTTCTATGATGCGGGAAAATTCAAGCAGATTAAATCAGATAACAAAAGCTTCGCAGAGCGGTGCATTTACGCCCGATGGGGCTTGTCGGTAATCTTTGCTTGTCAGTAATGTGAGCCTTAATGATAGCTTAAAAAATTGCAAACATACAGACAGACGACTGGGACTATAACATATTATGTCCCTTTGAGTGTAAATTGAAAGTGGTTTTATGCACAAACAGTCATTTTTCAAGTTTCAGCTCATTCAAATTCAAAGTGTGACGAGTTGCTTACAAAAAAATATGGTGAGTTTCAATCAATTCAAGGGCAGGTAATATTAGAAAGACCTAAGCTTTTTGAATTTCTAAAGTCTTATGCGCAACCAAATATCAGGGTTACATTGTGGCAAGATTAAAATCAATCTAATTTGATTTGTAATTTTAAGCTATTTTGTTAAGTATAGGGCAGATAAATCAGGAACTACTTTACATATGAAAAAATATTTAGACCTGAGCACAAATAGACAACCTACAGGATCATTGTGGTAAGTTTCCTTTCATTCCCATCCAAAATGTAGGCGAAAGTGAGCTCACAAGATTATTTTTTCATTCAACTCAAGGGCAGATGATTCGAGATAACTCAAGATTGACAGGAGAATTATGAATAAAAAAGTCTAATGCACAACTAGACACAAAGAAGAGTAATTGTGTCTAGTTTCAGCTCATTTCCATTGATAGTAAAGGAGCTGCACACAAAAATAGTGATTTTCGTTCAATTCAAGGGCAGATAATTCAAGATTTCTCAGGAATGACTGGAGCGATGTGAATTTCAAAGGTCCTACGCACAACAGTACATCATAGAGAGTAATTGTATTTAGTTTCAGCTCATTCCCATTGATAGTTTAGTAGGAGTTGCGCACACAAAAATAATAGTGATTTCGTTCAATTCAAGGGCAGATAATTCAAGATTTCTCAGGAATGACTGGAGCGATTTGAATTTCAAAGGTCTTATGCACAACTAGACATGATAGAGAGTAATTGTGCCAAGTGTCAGCTCAATTCCATTGATAGTTAGGGGCAGTTGCGCACAGAAAAAAATGCTTACGGACGGACAAACGGACGGACAAACGGGCGGACATTCAGACAGGCAGACGGTCGGACGACCGGGGCCATAACATAATACGACCCTTCGGGCGTATGAAAAGCACCGTTTTGTAAACGTTCCATAAAAATCTGTCAATACATTTTCAAGTTGTAATAACAAGATACATGTATTTTGCGTAGAAGGGCACTCTTTTACATGAAGCAGCATGAAATCGCCAAAAACCAAAATCATCTGACAGATGACTTTCCAAAGAACTATCTTGGAAAAAATTACTCATATCCGAAATTTCATTGATAGCATAACCTATTGTTAAATCTATGTTATACATATTTGTATATGGGCCGGTGATTCTTATTTTACTTTATGACATCATTTTTGCGTGAATCGACGACCGGAAATATCAATATTACAGTCGGATAAGTATATTTAAACTAAGGATTCTCAAAAAGTATGTCCTGATAATAATTGGATCGGTTACAATGCATACATTCTTATCAGGTGTGATTTGAAGTCTTGGCGATAATTTTGATGAATGAAATTCAATCTGATCTAACACAGAAATAATTACCTTGGGTATGACAGAATCCAAACTGTGTAAAATCACATTCAATCACAAAACTAATGTTCCAATACTCAACCCTGGGCTATCTAAACTGATTGCAGAATTCATCTACATATTTAGTCTGTACTAGATGACAAAATCATTTGTTCTGGAATCAAAACCGAGGATATTGTAGATCCCCTCGTTACACAACTGAGGAAATATCCTGGTGAAGCAGTTATCAGATCAACTGTTATTTTGTCTGAGGAATTCGTAAATTTTTGAACAAAAATTGTGGCATACTTGGGAGGAAAATACAAATTACATGATTTTCTTTACTGCTTTTCGGTGTTTTATCGAGAAATAACGATAGATTATCACTTGATAATCTCACCACAAAAGCAGTGGAATAATGAGAAACTTATACCCTGCTTTTGCATTTCATCCTATCTGACGTCATCTATACGGGACGCAATAAGTGACGTCACAATGAACATAGCAATCACGTGCAAAATGACGCGCTTTACGAAAATATGTCCTAGGAAATTCACATTTTGTCTCAATTTTGCATCAAAGAAAAAGAATAATCGTTTGTTTTCGAGTAAGATCGATTAATATTTCTTTTCGTGAACAACAAAAGCTATATTTCACGTGAAAATATTGCTTTTGTTATTCATTCAATGAATCCCGTCACTGTAGAAAAACAGCAACTTGAAAGAAAAAAAAACGTATTCTCTCCATTTATTAAATAAGACGAAAACAACTGTACCATTAGCAACTTGTTCTTACTCTATCTTCTTTTGTGTAGCAACTGTTTTACGGTTAGTATTGTTTTAATCATGTAAGTTTCTTATAATTCTCTATGTGAATGGTCATGTACTTTTTAATGTTTGTATAAATGTTTGTAAATGATGTACATGAATGAGACTATAATAAAGATATATATACAATTTTTGTCTAGATACCGATCATATTTAAAATCAATTTCTTCATTCTTGAATTTGAACTTTCATCAAATAAGGCAGATGTTGAATCGACTTCCTTGTAAGAATCATGGTATGAAGCACAAATCCTTTATTTTTTCGTATGATCAGTTTTTGTGAAGGGTTGTGATTTTAATCTAAAAGATTTTCAGACAATTATATACATTATCATATTGTTCTTACCATTTATAAATCATTTCTAAATAAAAGTTTTTCTTTCGCCTTTTTATGGGAAAAAACACAATGACAATAAATGGGTAATTTAAATCAATCAAAATATCGGGAAAGTTTCGTGACGATGTTTTAATCAGTTCAAACCGAAAGTCAAATGACTTGTTATCTTTAAAACCTAGACTTTATTTAGAAGAATTTTTCTGTAAATGTTTTCTAGCCAACGACAAAATAGTGGGTATCGTTTACGTTAATTTTAGATTTTTACACGGCGTCGAATGTGGGCGTATATTGGTATCATCTTCTCTATCTGTCCCGGCGTCATAATGTCCGTTGATACGTACGTTCTTACGTCCTTACGTCCCGATTTTGTGAACGCAACTCCTAATTCAATTATAGATCGATTTGCATCAAACTTTTACAAATAGCCTATTTCTTGACCGTGTGCATATGATTACGGTGTGGTCAAATACGTCCGACTCACTATCTGTTCTGTTCTGTTCTGTTCCGGTAAAGGTAAAGGGAGCCTTCATGTCAACTTTCGTATGAACGCAACCTCTCCCTCATTTACGGACCTATTTGGATGAAACTTTCACAAGATTTTCCTATTTACTTTACCATGGGCATATTATCTTGGTTATAACGTGGAATGAAACAGTGTTGTGGAAAAAGGAGCATTCATGACAATTTTTTTGTTACCGCAAATCCTCCTTCATATACGGATCAATTTGGGTGGAACTTTCACAAAAGGTTCCCAGGCACCTGACCTTAAGTAAATTATCGTGGTTTGGTGAAATTCAGCCGTGTTACGGACAAAAGGGCTTTCGTGTCTTTTTTCATGAATGCAACTCTTCCTTAAACTATGGTCAAATTTGGACGGGAATTTCACAAGATGTTTCTCGTCACATTACCTTGTATGTGAAGTTTAATTTTTGCGAAATCCAGCCGTGTCATGTAAAATGGGTTTCATTTCAACGCAACTTCTACAATTAAGGACCGTTTTGGATGAAACATTCACAAAACAATCCTAATCACCTGACATTGTGCGTGTTGTCAGGGGTTTTGTAAATTTCTGCCATGTCTGAGAATACGGCGTTCATGTTTAGCTCCACTGGGCGAAAGCCAGCGAGCTATTGACATGGCGGTGTGCTCGTTGTGCGTTGGATTTTAACGAATCTTGGTAGAAACGTTCCCTGGGTGACCTTCTATAATTGTTGAATAAATTTTGATTGCGTGGGCGTGGCATAGCGGATATTATTTTCACTTTAAAATCTTAAAATAGCTTGTCCTCCCACTCACTTTGGCCAATTACAATGAAACCTGGCATGAATATCCCTTAGGCGCACCTTCACTAAAATTGGTCCCGATTTTTTTATCGGTCCATACATGTTTCTGTGGCAGGGCGAGGCTCATTTACACCTTTAAACCTCAAATATACTCCCCCTCCATCATTTGTTCGAATATCATCGAAATTTGGTATGAAAGTTGCATAAACGACCCGTTACCTAAATTGTCTATGAAAACGTGTTAAGAATTGTCTTCAACCACCTTAATGTTAGCGATAAGATGGTGAAAGGATTTGCAGGTTAATGGAGCTAGTTAGTGTAACGTGGGCCACGCCCAGTAAGGCATTACAAAATAGTTCTAAAAAGACTTCAAAATCTTGTTTTCAGTCAAAAAAAACCTTTTTTAATGAAGTTCTGAATATAAAAGATCTAGTGGAGCGCTAGAGATCCTCTTATGCCTCTTCACCCTATTACGCCTTCCGTTCATGGGAAGATAAGCTGTTTTTTAGTTTTAAAGGGATTTCCTGGAATAAAAACTATAAAAACCGTTCTCTCCAAAATTATAAGGCCAAATTATTACGAAATGACCATTAAAATACGGTTCTTTTTCTAGACATTTTGCTATGATTAAATTTTATTCAAGAAAGCATGTTGTGTGATCCAAGATTTTCCATAAAGAAATGTAGGAAATCATTCAAATTCCTGTTCTGCCGATTCAATGCCATTTGCTGGCATAAAGGTATTGCAAATTAATCATTTTTTTTAGTATTATTTCTTGTTCTTCTTATTAAGCCCTATATTTTAGGGTCTTTCCTAAAAATTATCATTTTACCATTGAATGTAGTCTTTTTTCTTCTCAAATCTTAAAGCATTTTAAAGATAAAAAAGTTTTTTCTTTTTAATTCAGTGAGTTAGGAAACTAATAACCTAATCATACAAGAGTTGACAAATCGCACGGTCTCGTGTCGTGATCAAACGATTACCTCGTGATTGTTTTATGGGCACCTCAATGGGTAAATTCAAATGGCAGCCCGGGAGTCGCGTGAGATGATGCAATAAACTAAAATTGACTGCAATATGCATGCGCAGAAAGGACATTGACGTGAACGGAGTTACCCACTGGTGGAATAAACAAACTTCACATTTACCGCTATAATAGTTAACTAACCATTAAATATCGTTATCCCATTAAGAAATATAATAAACTCGTGCAAAATACTATGTAAAACAAGAAAAAAGTATTTGTCGTTTAAAGTAAAAGAGAACATTGTTTTATGCAATCGAATTGCTGTGCACTATTTTCGACGCCATTTTGGAACCCAAGTAACACCGGCCTGACCCAGGATCAGAAGCGTCGAGGTTGAAAGGTTAAAATGACATCACTAGTGTCGAAACCGACGTCGTTCTGGTGGAAACCCGGTTAACTCGGGTCGAAACCGAGTCCGATATGAACTTACCAAATGATACTTGTAATAGTTTTATGAAAACCCGTGCGGACATTTTTATGAACACATATGCCGTGGAAAATAAAACCGTACGATATCAAAATTATCATACACCCGTTAAACCGTGCGATGATCGCATGGACACCGTATGCCGCCGCACGGGCACCGCACGATTTTGGGGTTACGGCGAGGTACGGACGCCATACGGGCTCCGTAAGCCAAATATAAACTAGGCTCAAGATTTGTTTATGACTTCTTGCATTTATAAACACACTATTTTCTAAGACAATTTGAAAGCCTACAATATCTTGTTTTATATTTTACTATCATAACAAGGCGACAAGTTGTCGATTCAGTTCAGTATACACGTATTTGGAAGTGTTCATTTTGTAATGAGACATTTGAGGTATGACTTATTGATCTTCGCTTTATAATTACTTGATACATAATGATACATTGCATGTTATAATGGGTGACGTTGTTTTTTAAACGCCTAATTTGTTCGTGAAGACACAAAATCAGAAAAAAATGTAGATTGTTTTAAAGGGAGGTAAAAAAAATCTCGCTAATTTCGTTCAGTTGGACAAATGATCGGTTATGTTTTGCCTCTCTTGAAAGTCATTTAAAACTCGCTCATCACACTCATCTGATATCATTCTGAAGTCATTCCCCAAAAAAATCCTTCTTGTCAATTTTACCATGTTATTAACTGTACATATATTAATAAGTGCCTTTGAACCAAGATCAAAAGAGTTATCACAATACCAACGAACGAGAGGTTACCCGAAGCAGGTCAAATCCAACTCGATCGCACGAGCTGTTTATACCAATTGAAGTGACGTCTTGCTAAGTACTTAAGCTGTAAGACAATTAAAAACAGAATCCCTTTTGATTTGGAATACCATTCTGACAAACGTAAACTAAATGATAGATAAATATATAATGCGTACTTAGTGTTTTGTATGAGAAAAAATATCTAACGAGGTTGGGAGAATTGATCATTGTCTAGGCTATGCCGAGACAATTATTAATTCTCAAAACCGAGTTAGATATTTTTTCATACAATACACTAAGTATGTATTTTATTTATCTTATAACCTATATTTGTCTTGTTTGCGTCGATATTTCTAACTGAAATGCAAGTTTCTGAAAATAAACGCATTATATCATTGTTCTAAAAATAACTATGTGGTATCATAAAAAATATCATACGGGATGTTATCACACAGATATTTGTATAGTTATGAGATAAATACTGAATCAAGATTAAGTCTGGATCCGGTGAAAATATAAATGTAATGAGCCTGTGCATGACATTTCCAACAATTTGACATGTAGATGAAGAGCAACCAATGAGCAGCCAAGACAGCCACATAGTTCAATTAGAATATTACATGACTATCTAGAGATACTTTGAAACATATTTTTCTACAAAGTCTACAGTGAAGACCATAATCAGACTTTACTTGAGGTACTTTTGAAATAGTTGGAAATGTCACGCACACTCAAATGTATTGTATTGTAAACTCAGCAAAATGATTCCTAGGAACTAAATCACTTTGAGACATTAAAGCAATAATAAATACTGCTGCAAACATGACTCTCTTGGAAATTCTTGACCGTGTGCAGTACCAAATCGCATCTTGGTGTTGTTTGTCTAGTTCGCCTTGAACGACGCAAAAATATGCCAGATAACGCGGCATTTCTTGGGATCTTGGAGTTTGAATATTGATTTGACAGTACAAAATCGTTTTTTAAGGAACAAAATAAACGGCTGTTCGATTTTTAAGTTGGAATGCGGAGCAATTCCAACTTAGATTTGACAAAACCGCAAAATGAACACAAGATAACTTCATTTTGGGTTTTTTGAGAACACATATCACGTGAACAGGATGTGAATACACTTCGGCCTATTTTGTATATCTCAACTTGACGAAGACATACAGTTTATTTCATCAAAAGGAAATAATCCTGTACAATTACACAGCTATCACTTCATGTATATTATTAACACGC
Organism: Fragum whitleyi; assembly: GCA_948146395.1. Taxonomy (NCBI): domain Eukaryota; kingdom Metazoa; phylum Mollusca; class Bivalvia; order Cardiida; family Cardiidae; genus Fragum; species Fragum whitleyi. The sequence goes on along the minus strand of OX411545.1, from coordinate 1,540,708 downwards.
TAATTCGTGATTTAAACGTTATTTATTGAAATTTGTGTACGAATTTACTAGTATCACATGTTTACATTACTATATTTGGAAATCATGTGATAAGTCAAGTCAAGTAAGGTCATCTATAGAATATAGCACTAGCCAATCACGTCATCTGCTTATTTTGCAATGTCGCGATCTGGTTTCTCAGTATTGTGGCAATAGCACAGGCCAATCCGTGATCTGCTTATTTGGTAATGTCGCGACCTATTTTCGAAGAATTATGTTATAGGTTCTTTTAAAGGTATAGTTTCTCTTTCTGAACGACCTTATTACACATTTAATTTATTACAAATTGTTACATTGTACATTTCTGTATACAGTTACGAAATAAAAATCTTTAGTTTTTCTTAAAGTGAAGATACACTTTTGAAGTTAATAAATATTTTTGCAACATATTGTCGTTTTATTGCAGTTATCTACATGAATGTTTCATTGTCAAAGCTCAATATTCATCAAATGAAATCCTTTGCCACCACATCTTTAATGGAATTATGAATATCTTTGCCCAATCGCATTTTGTCACCAAAATAACTTGTCATTTGAAACAGACCTTCTAGTTCAACTTGTTTTCTTCACATTCTTGCACATTAACACGTTTAAGAGCACCATCATACAGTTAGTTACATCGTGAAATTGATATTTATCTCAATCAAAAACATTCTTAATCGCTCACTCAGCGCACCAATCATTCATTTCAAACACTGATTCAAACCAATAAAAAATCTCAAAAATACTCAATAAATAAGATCAACTTGTACATTCAAAATGAATAAAGCATTTTAGAACCAAATCGCGATTTCACATAATTGAAATTTAAAGCGTTTGATTGGTTCTTGGCGAAATATAAAGCTATTTGTGGAATTTTCATGCATTTTTTATTAAATGAAGGTTTTATATATCGCTAATTTTGTTCATCCTGAACAAAATAAGCGACACTGGAGTACCTTTCTTAAATTTCACTCAAAACTCGCTCCGCTTAACATCATTCCAAAATTGTTCACCTTATTAATTTTACGATGTTATTAACTATACCCCCAACTCAGAAGTAGAGGAGCACATATTTATTTCATCATGTCTGTCTGTCTGTCCTTTGACCTTTTGCTTTCCGCTAGCTAAACGGAGAAGCAATTGACCTGCAATAACGAAACTTTACACAAATATTGCCCATGACCCAAAGAAATACCCTATTGTTTCGGGGTCATACATGTCACGGTCATAAGTTACCTTGAACTATTAACAGTTTCAACTCTAACTGAGCAACCAATTGACCCAAATCATAAATCTTGACACAAATGTTGTCAATGACCCAAGAAAGTGCCAAATTTTGGAGTCACCAGGGTCGAAGTTACAATTGAACTTCGTCCAAGAATTGTCTTGCGATTCCAACTCATGAGGTAAAAGACTTCCCTGCGAAAAAAGCTTTACATCAAGGACAAAGCGCTTGAGGTCCACTTTGCGACAATTCTAATCAAAAATGTAACATAGAAACTGTTTTGAGTGTATAAGTGTCCGCCTCTGCGTCCATTAGTCGGCTGTACGGTCCATATCATTTTCTTCCTTTTCGCTCACCTGATCATTCCGTGCTCGATGGGGAGCTTTTAGGATCACCCTGACTCCGACGTCCGTCGTCCGTCGTGTGTCGTCACTCGTCAACTTTCTTAAAACTTCTTCTTCTCCTAAACCGCTGGGCCGATTTCAATAATTTTTTTACAGAATGTTCCCTAGGTGACCTTCTTTAAAAATTCTTCGCTAAATTCTGATAATCCACAAATCTGGACGTGGTAGGGCGTGGCTTATTTTGAGCCAGAAATATTTGAACGACACTCCTCCTGAACCACTGGACCGATTTCAATGAAACTTTACCAGAATATTCCTGGGGTGACCCTTTTAAATGGTTGTTCGTGAAATTGAGAATGTCCGATTAATATGGGCGTGGCAAAGCGGGGCTTATTTTGATCCTGAAATCTTTGAACAACATCTCCTTCCGAACCACTGGGCCCATTTCAATGAAAGTTTTCCAGAAATTTCCTAGGGTGGCCCTTTTTAAAAATTGTTTGCAAAATTCTGATTCGCCCAAGAATATTGACGTGGCAGGGCGGACCTAATTTTGAGCAAGAAATCTTTGAACGAAATCTCCTCCTGAACCACTGGGCCAATGTCTGTGAAACTTTACCAGAATGTTAGTATCCCTTGGGCATCGCTTTTTGGCAAATTGTTCTCGAAATTTTGATTGGCCAATAAATATTGGTGTGGAAGGGCGGGACTTATTTAAGCCCAGGACCTTTGAACGATATCTCCTCCTGAACCACTTGGCCGACTTCAATGAAACTTTACCAGAACGTTCCTTTGGAGACCATCTTCAAAATTTGTTTGCAAAGTTTTGATTAGCCCATAAATATGGGCAAGGCAGGCCAGGGCTAATTTTGAGTCTCCTCTGTAAATAGTGGGTGGGCAGGGTCTATTATCACTGTTAATTCTTCGAATTATATTTCCTTTCAACAATGAGGCAAATTTGAATGAAACTTTGCCAGAAAGTTTCTTGGATTAGATCCACTTGACAAATCGGATTCAGGACAGCGGTTTTTGGCCCTCTTGTTATCATTTTTATCCATCAGTTGCAGGCCTGTATAGCGAATCAGGGGTTTAAGCGTCTCTCGTTGTTGAAATACATTGGTTTATATACGCCCGTCAAAAGACGAGACGTAAATGTGATCACCTGTGGTGGGCGGGAGGCGTGAGCTTCGTAAGTGGCTTGAGGTCACCGTCTCTTGAACGCATTCCAATTTATCAGTACTTTCAGTGCTTTGATTCTATATCTTATAACCTTGTCTATGAAAGAAAAATAATCTAGCTCATATTTTTTTTTTTTCAAATTTTGCCACGAGCATGTATCTTCCTGTTCCAAAGAATATCAAAAAAAAGACCATGCATGTCTTTAATTAAACATTTAGGGTCTTGTTTGTATGTGTGGAAGAATAATCGATCTAGAATCATAATGACCATTTATTATGCATTCAGTGAATCTCTCAGACGATTATTCGAATGCTGATTTTTATCTGTAATGGTTTTGTGCCGTCATTCATTGATAGCTATTTACATTCCTAAATATTTGATGCAGAATGGCTGTAAATGCCTTTCAAATTAATGATGTTTAGGGATTTTTGTTTATATTATGACGGTATCTCTTTAGCTCGGGTTTTTTTGTTTTTTTATAGTAAAGCAATTAAAAGTTACACTTAACATTTCATTTAAAGAAACGACTTCATTATATTTTCCTAGAAATAAACCAAACTTATAAAGAAATTTGAAGATATTTAATTACATCGTTTTTTGTTTTTTTTTGGTTTTTCAATTTAGTGGCAGTTTGTTGCTGTCAAATAGAAATATATTGACAAATAAAATTATTCAACTGAACCGCCCGGGTTTAACAGGCTGATTGTCATTAATGCAAACTTTTTTGAGGGTAGGTGGCCCGAATTTTATAACTTCTGACCTCCTTAACGGCCGCAAAGATCGGCCTGAAAAGACACATAGTCTGACTACTGGCTACTTACTCTGCCTGCTTTCTACTTCATAATAATAAGAAAGTTCATAAAAAATAACTATGGGAAGATTTAGCCAAACTGGGTGAAATATTGCAAAATAACGATTCATTTTTTTTTTATTATATGAACCTGTGCGTGACATTTCCAACAATTCGAAGTGTTAAAAAGGTACAAACATTGGGTAGCGTAGACACCCACATGCTGAAATGAAAAGTGCCTACTAGTCTATAGATATTTTGAGACCTTATCTATCTACTAAGCGCAAAGTGAAGACTCTGGTCAGACTGTGCAGATGCACAGGCTGGTCAGAGTCATTGCTCTGCGCGTATTTGAAATGGTTGGAAATTTCACGCACATGCTCATATTGTATTTATCTGTATCTTCCCCAAATATCAATAGACTAGAACAGAACTTGTACTTGTTTTGTAACTCATTTAAAAACAGACTCGCACACCACAAATCGAAGAGACGGATGAACGGATGGACGGACTGACGGACGGACTACAAACTTTAACTTCCCTTCGGCTTCGACGAAAGGAGACTATAAATAAGGGGGTGATATTTATTGTATTTACCGTAGAATAAGTTCGTCCGACTATAAACCAAGGGTTGTAGGAGTACTTGGTTGTCACTTTTGACTGTATCTTGTAAAATCGTGAGAAAATTTTATCAAACCGCCTTGCGGTTGGTCTTGTTCTGTACAGAATGTTTCTTTTTTTCAAAATGTTTCTGGTTTATATCGGTTTAGCCAGGCTTGTTATTTTGATATATGAGCCTGTGCGTGAGATTTCCAACAATTTCGAATATGCACAAAGCAAAGACTCTGATCAGCTAGTGCATCCGCACAGACTGCCCAAAGTCTTTACTATGCGTTTAGTACCTAGATAAGGTCTCAAAGTATCTGTAGACCATCAGGTAACTTTATATTTATAGTATGTGGCTGTCTATGCCACTCAATGTTTGCATACCACGAATTTTTCAAATTGTTGGAAATGTCATGAAAAGGCTCTTATTAAAAAGCTGGACATACCCTTTTTTTTTTTGGGGGGGGGGGGGGGGGGTATTGAAGTGCCCTTTCAATTTGGTCAAAACAGTTCATATAAATCTTTACAAACCTAGGGCATTTTAAGGCACACGCTCTGTTAATTGTTTGATGTCTAGTCCAGTTACAGGATCGGCAATTTTTGTCTAGATACCGAACATATTTATACTGAATTTCTTCATTCAGGGATCTAAACATATATTCAATCACACAATTAAACTATGAATATCCGAAATATGAAATACTTTCATCAAAAGCAAAAGAATAATGCGGTAAAAAGAGATGTGATATAATGATGGATATTATACCTTTTCACGTTCCAATGCTAAAAGGTTTGGATGCGGTTGTATTCATTTGGCAAAAATTATAAACTGACCCTTGACATGTACGGTTTAAAGAACTTGATACCATACGATAATTTAAAGACAACATTTGAAAGATAGGCGAATCATTGTCTTTTTCTTCGCTAAAAACTTAAGGTTTTAAATCGTTGAGAAAGAGAAAAACACAATGGCAATAAATGGGTAATTTCAATCAATCAAAATATCGGGAAAGTTTTAAACTACTTTGTGACGTTGTTTTAATCAGTTCAAACAGAAAGTCAAATGACTTGTTATCTTTAAAGCATAGACTATATTTAGTAGAATTTTTCTGTAAATGTATTCTAGCAAACGACAAAATAGTGGGTATCGTTTACGTTAATTTTAGATTTTTACACGGCGTCGAATGTGGGCGTATATTGGTATTATCTTCTCTATCTGTCCCGACGTCATAATGTCCGTTGATACGTACGGTCTTACGTCCCAACGTCCCAATCTTGTGAACGCAACTCCTTCTTCATTTATATATCGATTTGCATGAAACTTTTAAAAATAGTCTAAGTCACATGACCGTGTGCATATGATTACGCTGTGGTCAACTACGTCCGACTCAAGGAAAAGGGAGCATTCATGTCAACTTTCTTATGAACGCAATGTCTCCTTCATGTACTGACCGATTTGGATGAACCCTTCTAAAAATTTTCATATTTACTTTACCATGGGCATATTATCTTGGTTATGTCGAATGCAACAGTGTCCTGGAAAAAGGAGCATTCATGACGAATTTCTTCTTAACGCGACTCCTCCTTTATATACGGACCAATTTGGACGGAACTTTTACTAAAAGTTCCCAGTCACCTGACATTGCGTAAATTATCGTGTAGTGGTGAAATTCAGTCGTGTCACGGACGAATGAGCTTTCGTGTCTTTTTTTCATGAATGCAACCCTTCCTTAAACTATGGACAGATTAGGACGAGGATTTCACAAAATGTTCCTCGTCACATTACCCTGTACGTGAAGTCTGATTTTTGCGAAATCCAGCCGTTTCATGTAAAAGGGGTATCATGTCATCGCAACTTCTACAATTATGGACCGTTCACAAAACAATCCTAATCACCTGACATTGTGCGTGTGATTTAGGGGGTTTGTAAATTTCTCCTATGTCTTAGAATAAGGCGTTTATTTTTAGCTCCACCGGCCGAAAGCCAACGAGATATTGACTTGGCTGTGTGCCCGTTGTGCGTACGGCCGTGCGTGAACTTTCAACATTTAAACTTCTTCTCCACTTAAATTAATGGTTGGGATTTATCGATTCTTGGTAGAAAAGTTCCTTGAATTACATTCCATAATTGTTGAACAAATTTTGATTGAGTTGCCGTGGCGGGGCGGGTGTTATTTTCACTTTAAAATCTTTAATAAATTTCTTCTCCCCTCTCACTTTGGCCAATTACAAAGAAACCTGGCATGAATATCCCTTAGACAACCTTCACTCAAATTGGTAACGATTTTTTTATGAGCCAGGCCAATTAACACCTTGAAACCTAAAAAATCTTCTCCTCCAATAATATGTTTTAATTTCATTGAATCTTGGTAAGAATATCCCATAAATGACCCATTACCTAAATTGTTTATGAAAACGTGTTAAGAATAGTCTTCAATGAACTTCATGTTGGCGATGAGATGGTTAACGGGTTTGCAGGTTTAAGGTGTTTTAGTAGTTTGCTGCAACGTGGGCAAAACCCAGTAAATCATTACAAAATAGTTCTAGAAAGACTTAAGAGTGTTGTTTTCAGTCAAAGTAAGCTTTTTTTTAAATGAAGGTCTGAATATGTAAAAGTTATTGGAGTGCTAGAGGCCCTCTTTGGCCTCTTGTTTGTACTTGAACGTCCACATCTTCAGAATAATCCTAGTCAACAAAAGCTACACGTATATTCGGGATTAGGTAATATTCTCCAGTGTCACAGAAAAAAAGGGGCTGTAGAATAAAATTTCTTGTTTAACCAATTCTTCTTTAACTATGGATGGGTTTCCATGAATTTTTCACATACTGTTCATTATGATATGGCCATGTGGATATTGTCACCATATGGTAAAATTTGTTATAACACAACTTCTTCATAATTTGCTGAAAGGAAACAACCTTTCATTAAAAGAGTGATTTGGTTTATACATTTAAAGGTTGCTCGTCATATTGTGAATAGGGGCATATTTCCACATTTCATTCATATGATGGAGCTTTTCATTTAAGAGCCAGTCATTTTAATATTCGCTGAATAACACCATTTATAATATGACCTACTTCGCCTGAGTAAAATAACCACATTGAATATTTTTGATATTACATGAGTGTTATTACACTAGTGGAATGTCTAAGCAAATGAGCTCAGAGCGAGTAGCAACGCTATTTTAAACCGCGAAAATGACATATCTGATTGTATATGACGCGTTTTTCAATAACCACGCATTCAATATCCTCTATTTATTGGACCCCTACTAAGTAGGTTCAAAGTATTCCTCAGGTGTCAAATTTCTGTAGGCTCTTCGAATTTTACAAAATTGAAATAAATGATACCATTCAAAATATTTTCATTTTCTATTTTTCATTTATTTTTCATTCTGAATCATGACGACACAGACAATGTACAAATGATTTTAGAAGTGGAGATCTTCCAAGCTGATATCCTAATGGTCAAGGAGACTCAGCTCCTATTCCCTGTTCAGCAGATAGCCTTTAGAACATGATAGATCAAAATAATGTTAATATCCAAAAAAGATATTATAATGAATATATATAGTGTCCCATATATTTTTTGACATCAAGTCTGTAAGTATTGCGTTTCAAACTAATTTATTTTTGACATTTTTCTGCATAATGTCGGTATCCATTTTCAGATTCATATCAGCAGTTAATTAAATACATAATTTCCAATGACCTTGTAATGACAGTAATAATATGTAAATACTCCTTTGAAACTGTGCAATGAAGTATTGAGGCCAGCAGGAATCAGCTAGTGTGACTCCTGTTGCATCGAGAGAAGGTTATACCCATTTTGACTTTCGTGTACTTCTAAATATACGGTCATTGTATTGAAGCAGTAATTAATTTTCTCCCTTGTACGCCTTCTGTTCATGGGAAGATAAGCTGTTTTTTAGTTTTATAGGGATTTCCTGGCATAAAAAGCTATAAAAAAAAAACGTTCTCTAAAAAATTATAAACCCAACTTATTACGAAATGGGCATTAAATACGGTTCTTTACCTTAACCTTTTGCAAAATATTTTTTTTTTATTTTAGAAAGCCCCATGTTGCGTGATCCAAGATTTTACAAAAGAAAAGTAGGAAATCGTTGAAATTCATTTTCTTTCAATTCAATGCCTTGTACTTTCGACTTTTGCTGGCATAAAGATATTGCAAAATAATCAAGTTTTTTAGTATTATTTCTCGTTCTTCTAACTAAGCCCTATATTTTAGGGTCTTTCCTAAAATTATCATTTTACCATTGAATGTAGTCCTTTCTCTTGTCAAATCCTAAAGCATTTCAGAGATGAAAAGAGGTCTTTTTTTCTTTTCAATTCAGTGAGTTATGAAACTAAAAACTTAATTATACATGAGTTTGATTCATATCTCCATGAAAATTTCAAAAAAGTTCTTTATATCTAATAATTTAATACCATGAAGTCAAACTGGAATAATTATCTCCATAATAAGACTGATTTCTTTTGGGATTATTTTTCGCGCAAACATTAAAAATAAGCTGCGTACTCAAAATTGTTTTCATTTAGGAATAAATATTTTTTCGACAAGTCAGAACGCACAAAATTGGACAGAAATAAGATTAGATTATTAAACTATCGCATTCGGATGAGCGATATATGGTCATCGAAGTCCTCTTGCTAATAATTACTCGTTACTATGTTGTTTGTGAAAATCTTGAGAAAAAATAGAAATAACCAATTCCTTCTTTCCGTGATGTATATTATAAAAAAAAACAAGGGATTGAACAGATTGGGCATTTTAGAGATTAAGTATCTTTCAACATGCTTGAATGACTTCTTTCCTTTGTTCTCATCTTAAGAATAAACATTTTCCATTTAGTATTTAGTACTATCAGTTCCTAAGTTTTGTTTAGACTTTAAACAAAACAAGTTGATAAATCTATGACTGTTTCTCTACGTTTTCTTTCTGAATAAATGTGCTATAAAGCTTCACAATCGAACCATGATAGATTACTGATCCGGGGGACAGTTTCATCAAAAGACGAATTTTTGTCTTACTTATGACTTTCGAAACAGTAACAACGACAATCACTCTACATAAGTATTGATAGATTAGTGATGGGTGATTTTTGTCCTAAATGTGTGGTAAGTCATCGCTAGGACAAAAATACTTCTTAAATATTTGGATGAAACTGGCCCCTTGGGAATCGAACTGGGGTCCTCGGTTAAATGAACCTCTCCACCATGTAAATCAGCATTATGGACCACCAGTCTAGAAGACAAGAGGACCTTATATGATAAGTAAGTGAAGCGTTTCAAACAAAAGTTCACTGTCCGTCGTGTTGTCAAAATGTACAGGTGAATCGCTCTTCATTTTTTAATAGATTAACAGTGAAGGACGTCTTCTGAATTTGTTGATGTAAAACCCCTAGGGAGTTTATTATATCTGAGTGAGTATAATTATAATAAACTGGTATGAGTCTGTGCGTGAGGGTTCCGTCAGTTGTACGTCTGTACTAGTTTAAGAATCTGATTGGCTTGAACAAAGGCGATTTTGATTAGGAGCATTAATGTGACCATTGTTTGTTGCAATTTATTTAATGTTTCTTTGCGCGTTCGGTAAAAATTCCTTATACCGAACTCAAGGTCATAACCTTATCATTGACAATTACACTAATTCTTGACTATAACGCGTCAGTCATTTAAACTTTTATTGTTTAATGTTTCATTCATGTAGAAAACAATATCATAATACATATAAATCATTTCAAAGACATTCAAGTGCAGGAACATGAAAAAATATATGAGACTTTTCTATGAATAGCAATCATTTAGTGTTGACATGTTAACTTTAGAGGATATTCGTAAAAACCCATATTTTCACGAGTGGCGGAGCCAAATATATTTCTATCTATTTGGTGCAAAAATGAGACAGAATATGAAAACTTTAAACAAATTTTCTTAAAATGTGTCATTTTGCACGTGATTGCTAATACATCACTTTTAGGGCTCCGCTTAGATGACGTCAGATTGGAAATAAAGAACGAAAGCAGGGTATAAGTATTTAGTAATTTCAATGGTAAGCCGGTTTATCAAGGTGATAATCTACTGTTATTCCTCGATAAACCACCGAAAAGCATTTTAGAAGTCTGTAGTTGGATGAAAGGGTCAGCAAATTAGAAATACCTATTAGGGAATAGAAAATAGTGTAAATACAGGAAAAGGCTCTGTTTAATGCAGTGTAACTATGTAAATTTAATATAATGAAATAGTGTATTAGTTTTGGGAGACGAATAAGAATCTGACGTTTGTTTTAGTATTTTTAGTAAAAATAAAATACATTGACTTTTAGTTACGGAAATGATAGATATTTCATGATATTACCATTAAGTTAACAAATGATCATTTACACAAGGGCAATCTTTTATGTAAAAATAAAAAGAATTTTTTGCTGTAGTTGTGTTTTGGCTGGAAATATTGGTAGATCTAATATTCGTGAAATTCAGACACTAGCTGATAGCTCTTAAAATAAGGCTTAGTCGAAACTCTTCGAATGTGTTGTAGTGCAATGATTACTTGACTTCGTCTTCTAATTTGTCACAAAAGGCGCATATCCTATCAAATAGATTCAGATTTTCATATCTTCCGATTCCTATGTGGTACAACACCGCATCGAATTTTACCATATGCTAAACTGTGGTAAGGTTATGCTATGTTCCCTTTACCGATCCGATCAACTCGATCGAGCCCGATCAGGTGAGTAGTGACCGAGCTTGGTCGACATGAGTGATCGAGGGAGATCGGGACGATCGATTGTGGTCGATATGTCAAAAATACTCGTGTAATTGTCGGTTAGATAATTTGATCGAGAAGAGGTCGGGAAGCGTTCGAGAATTATTCGTGTAGAGATCGAGTTGATATCTTTAACCCGACCTTCACGCTATCATTCGCGATCTGAACTCGAGCGCTCCCCGAAATCAACTCGACATTTCTCGATCTATTCACACGATCAAGTCGATCGATACCCGACCGCACACAACGATTAACTATCGCTACTCGACCAAACACTTGCTCACGTGACAATAAAGGCTAATAAATATAATTTTCACTTTCTAGCTTAAACAAAAGAAAAAAATGACATTTTAACAACTTAAAAGGTGACAGCAAATAACTCTTTTGAAATTATACGTGATATTAGCATGGCGCAAACGACAAACCGCAGAAAACGCAAAGGTTTTCATAACGCGAACATTTCCACTTTTACAGAAAGTTAACTATATAAAGTTAAGGAATTCCTCTCAGATGTGATTTGGACAATTCTAGACGGTTTTCATGTCCATTTCAACCTTCTCGAACCACAGCGTTTGCGTTGGGCAACAATTTTGACAGGCTGTATTCGACTTTCTGGAATAAGGTTATTTGATTAAAATGCATCCGTTTGAATGTTTAACATAAAGAATGACAGACACATACGTTACTTGTTATTTCAAAGCGCAGTCCGACATTTGTCTTCCACCAATGGGTAGATAATCGTAAACCTATGTGGAATAGCAACTGTAGGCTAGGAAAGGGATGTGGTGGTAGTACTGGTGTGAGAAATACCAGGAATCCATCGTTTGGTGCTCCAGTCGTCGCGATATAACTGAGAGATTGTTGAAAGCGACGTAAAACCCCAATTCAAATCCAATCAAATCAAACCGCAGTCCTCCATTAATAAGTCGTATTTTATCATCAAAATTGATTTTAGGCAGTAAATAAAATAAACACGACATCGAACGCCCTAGAAAAGACAAACGTTACGACGTCGTGTTTTAACAATGAAATAGAAAATATAACTCTTTAGTCGTATATGGACAGAAAAATGGAGGATAGTTATGATATTTTTTTTTTCACCGGTAAAACAAGGTGAGACGCGGTGTACATCATCAGTATGCTCGCGTACATCAGACGTCAAGGGAATAGTTTGCACTATATAAGCGTTTAATTTTCACTCGTTCATATAGGTTTGAAAGCGATTAACTCTGAAGAGTCACTCACAAGTGTGTCATATAGCAAAACTACGTTCTAATTTAACTGATTTCTACATTTCAAGCACACGATTAATTACACTGCCTCGTTGGTGTTATTTTCCATAAAGGCCCCTCTGCTTTTTTAAGTAGCTTTTCTTCTCAAATAAAAACACGCTAGCCTTATTCAACGATAACCTTACAGGTTTACATGTTTAGTTCAAAATTCTTGCTAATCCACGATCAGGAATTTCTCCAAATATGTCAGCATCTACAATAAGATTTTTTATCCTTTCGCGTCCAGTGTTCAACTTTAGCATTAGTTTTTCATACCGTTCATAAAAGGTTCAGCGTGTAAGCCAAGGTTTTACCCAGACTTATCTACGTTGTGACCTCCTACACCTAAGATGTTTGGCCTCCTCGTCCTCCTACTCAATGAGACTGTCCCTCTCGACCTCTATCCACCTGGTCCACAGCTGAAATTGCTCAATTTCCACGTCTAGTAATCTCACAAATGTACAACTGAAAAGTGAAAATTCTATTATCATAACATTATAATTCCCGACCTTCGGCAAATAGTACACGATCAACTCGATCTGGTCAGGTGAAGATAGAGTAGAGATCGAGTTGATTGGGTATCGATCGTGTAGGGCTTGAATAAAGATCGGGATGATCGGGTGGAAATCGGATGGACGATCTGGCTCCGATCGAGAAATGGTCGTGAATGCTTGTGTAGAGGTCGGGTTTGATCGACTAGCAATCGGGAACAAGACACTCGATAGCCATGGGCGAAATTTGGTCGGGTTCGGTCGGGGAATTTATGCGATCGAGTTGATGTAGTTTCTCTGATCGAAAAGGGGAATCTAGAATAAGGTAAACTCACACGGCAATAATATGTCTACAAATTTGAATTTAAAGAGTGAATGGTTTTGAAGCTTATTTTGACCATTGTTATTCCTTTCGCTATATCTCGATAGAAATGTATTCCATTTGTGTTGGAATTCTTGATTTAATCCGCATTTAGATTTATCATCTAATGCATAACAAGTGTTGACAACCAAAAAGCAGCGAAATTATAGTTTTGTAAATGTACACGGATCCAATTAAAATCAAACAAGACGTGTGAAACACCAAACTTCAATGCAAAATTAATGTATAAAGTAAAAAATAATTCAACCGTATTTTATATTCGAAAAGCCGCTGTGATACCTTGAATTTGATTAAAAAAATATAATCGAACTTAATTTTGAACAGGACATGTTTTACTAAACATCCTACGATCATTCTTTTTTCGTAAGTCAAAAAATAGAGTTGCCTCTTCAGAAGTAACAAAATATTGAATTCTGCCATGCATAACCCCATTGAAATAATCTTCTAAAGACGATTCCAATGAGATATTGCAAGTAATCTATTAATGAATGAAAACATGATTTCATGTAAGTAAGTAAGTAAGTAAGTAAGTTTTTTATTATAGTGACATGTGTAACAATCAAATTGAATACAATTACATAATACATAAATAAATAACACCCGGCCCCATGGGCCTATATGTCACTTTTTAAACAAGAAGTAGCTATTCAATACATGTATGATACATATCAGTTTTGGCGGGTCATTTTTGAGTCTTTTTTTTTTGTTGTTGTTGTTGTTGTTGTTGTGCGTGTTTGTTGCAAGTAATATGTAGGATTACGTTATATTTATGCTGCTAAGCGTTAATATATATCGGGTTGGTGACAAATCACATTGTTGACGCCCTTTTCTCATGAAAGAGCGACAATTTAGTGACACGTCCTCACAAGCCTTGAGCGGATCAGGGGGGATTACTGAACACTAAGAATATCCGACAATCCAACCCGACTCGCCCAAGTACAAGCATCTATTTAATCGTTGGAAATTAAGAATAATGGAGGAGAAAATTGCCTTATCGAAACAAAAAATAAAACACTCTTGTCCATCGGATATTAACATTGAAATATAAAAATGAAATAATAATGATAATGGTAATTATAGCAGCAATTTATTATTAGTTTGCACGAATTTAATTCTTGCAAACCTAAACTAACCCTATCTGTTATAAATTGATTATCAAAGAGAAAATAACAATATTAAAAACTTGAAATTTCCATTATATCTTAGACAAAGACAAGACAGTACGGGCAAGTATGTACGAAGCCTGTAGATGCCATTTTCCCTTTTCCAGAATAGTTACATTTGTATCATGCGTTAATTGTAATAAACAAAAATATAAATTTATATACAATAGAATGCACTTTTATAGGTAAACACGATGTAGAAAGTGAATGAAAAACATAACAGTATAACAAGTCCTGCGTTCTGGGGAAAAACGCTCGCAAACGCAGGGCGGGGAACAACCACCAAGCACCTCACAAACGTCCCCAACCCGAACACAGGACAGAGCAAATAAATAGATCAAATTAAAGTTTGGTTAAAAATGATAATTAGCATTGCGTAGAAAGGAGAATTATCCATTATGGGACTATTCACAATACACTATAAATGTGCAAAAACACAACCAAAAAAAAAAAGTATTTTCCATAAACTAAAGTAAAAGTAAGCAAAAAGGAGATAACCAGAGATCCCCGTTAGAACAACACAATCTGTCAGCGAATGATATCCCTGACTGAGTGTGATGTAATAATGGATTGTACAACCTTTGAAAAACGTTACAAAATCTCATAACTACAGCTTGAATGAGCTGTAGCTATCAGTTTATTGACTCTATTATCAATATTTATTATAAACTGACGAAGTAAATCGCATAATCCATTTTTTATGAGATAGAAATAGTTTGATTATAAATGGTTTTTCTACGCTTCATAAACGCTTTTACAATGTATTTTGCTGTTCTACGTGCATGGTGTAATAATAAGTAGCATAGCCTTTGCTCTGGAGTTAACTGCCTGTATATATCAGTTGTAATTATATCATTGAAAACTTCATGACGTATATCACAATAAAATTCACATTCAATTACAAAATGCTGTTCGTTTTCGATTGCGGCACTCGAACAAAAATTGCATATACGCATATCGATCGTCTCACTAATATACCTCCCAGTCTCAATTCTTAATGGTAGTATTCCACACCTTAGTTGGGCAAGCAGGGAACGTTCATTCTTCTGTAGATTGAGTCTTACATAGTGTTCCGTCGAGAATTCCGTTTTGAACATCTTGTATGTACGAAGTTTCGGAGTACATTCAATATTATCTAACCATAATACACTGAATAGTTGTTTGATTCTCATTTCAGCTTGAGCTATATTTACGGGTTGTTTATTTGTGAAATGAAATGACAAATCTAGCTTTTCTAATATGGTCTTGATATCGCTACACCAATTATTTACACATCTTTCATAGTCTACCTCAAAAATTTTCTTCAGAAGTCTATCACGAGGCATTTGCAGAAGTCTATTCCAATATCGTATGATGCTTATCCATTGTCTATATTGTGTTGGTAGCCAGCCAGTGTCACCGACCAGAGCATTCACAGGGGCAAATCTATGAACGCCCAGAAAATACCGCATACATCTGTTCTGAATGTTATCCAGGCACTTATATTGCTTAAAACCAAACACCGATGCACCGTAGTCTAATATTGGAACCACACAACTAAAGTACAATTTTTCATACGAATTGAACCCGAAACTTTTCATATGATGGAATTTTGAGATTAGTCCACCTAATGCCCGGCCTGCAGCTTTTGATATTGCTTCACAATGCGGTAAATAGTCTAAATATTCATTAAAAATGACACCAAGGTATTTATACGTTTCTACCATCTCTAGTGTTGTTTGGCCAATTTTGAAGTTATATTCCGATCTTTTGTGACGTCTCGGGCGAAAATGCATACACTTTGATTTTGAAACATTAACGAGCAAGCGCCATTTTTTGCACCAAGAAGTTAGCTTATCGAGCATTTTCTGCAGATTGACCTCCGATGGTGCAATGAAAACTATGTCGTCTGCGTATAGCAAAAGAGAAACTTTCGTATCTCCGACGTTCACTCCTGCGTTGAGATCGTTTATTTCCGAAACTAAATCGTCTATAAATATGTCGAACATTGTCGGTGATATGCTGTCTCCTTGTTTGGTTCCGATCAAACAGGGGAACCAGTCCGTTAAACTGTTATTAATACGTACACATGAATCAGTACTTGAGTATATAGATTTAAGAGAACTATACACCTTTCCGTCTATGCCTTTAAGTAGCAATTTATACAATAATAGATCTCTGTTAACAAAATCGAACGCTTTTTTCAAGTCAATAAATGCCGTGTAAACGTTTTCATTATTCCGTATAATCTCGTTTAAGCAAAACACGTGGTCTTCGCAAGATCGTTTCGCTCTGAATCCATTTTGTTCGTCCGCAAGATGGTTATCAGCCTCGAGATAATTCATGATTCTTTTGTTCAGGAAAGCACTATATAGTTTGCTCACGCATGACAACAAGCTTATACCGCGATAGTTTAATGGTACACGTTTATCGGCACTCGGGTCTTTAACCAATGGATAAATAATTGACTTTCTCCACACAGATGGAATGATACTTGTGTCAAAAATAATTTGAAATAGGGATTGTAGCACCGAGATCACATGTGGAAATTTCAAGGCAGCATATGGGATATTATCGTACCCTGAGGCTGAGTTTGATTTCGCAGACATAACAACGTTGGCTATTTCTTCATTTGAAATATCTTGATTTAACCGTCGATTAGATGTGTATAAAGGATCTAACATATTTGATTCCAGGAGCTGTTTGTGAGATAATGCGAATGTATAGTAGTTTTCGTCGAACTCATCTGTGTTTTCACCATCATACAATTTCGCGAATTCACCCTTCCATGTTTCAAACACACATTCCTTGTTAGTTGAGGTCTGACCATTGTCATCAATAACCTCCATTGGTATAGAGGAACTTTTTCTAGGGCCTAGTTTGTTAATTTTAGACCAAAACTCGTTCGGATTCGTGGTGACCATCTGTTCAATGTCTATTGCTAATGAGCGCCTATGATTACGTTCTGATTGTCGAAGCGCCTTGTCAAACGTTTTTCTCGCGGTTTTATAATCATTTCGCTTTCTTGCCCGGGATTTAGAGTTTCCTGTGCATTGGAGAAACTCACGTTCTTTCTCTCTGAGTACCGACCACAGCTGAGTCAGATTGTCATTCCAATAAGGTTTATGGTTTCTGAAACGTTTATTTGTCTTTTTCGATTGACTGTACTTTGGCACACTATTTTCAATTTCTTTAAGCAAAATATCACACAATTTTGTATAAATCGAATCAATTTCATTTTGCGTTTCCCTACAATGTTCGATAGATATGATAATCTCTCGTAATGCACGGATTGCTAACTCACTCGTCATAAAGCTTCTCGGGATTTGTTTCAACTTATATCTCGTATTATCACAAGGATAACAGTTTAATGGCTGATCAACGTCTACTTGGCGCGTGCTGTTTATATAGTGGCGAGACTTTAAAATAGCATGGTCCGGTACATGTGATTTCTGTCCGAGTAGCCCGTGTAAATTCCTTTGATCTATGATCGACTGACATTGAATGACCTCAAAATCAAAACACTCCTTGAAATTATCATGAGACACACACATATAGTCAACTACGGATTTTCCTTTTGTCGAAACTGATGTATAATCGTCCTTTGCTGATCTGCCGTTTAGGATACAAAAACGTGATTCGATTAAGAATTCAATGAACTCCAATCCATGCTGGTTCGTCACTTGGTCGAGAATATTACGATTCGGTATAAAGTCAGTGTCTGTCAAAATATCCTGGAGATTACCTATTCTAGAGTTAAAATCACCTGTTACAAACATAAAGTCGCAATCTATTTGCATATATATTAAAGCCAGAAGATGAGCAAAAAATCCTTGTGCATCGCGACCCCATACAGAGTTCTCTGGTGGTAGATAACACGTGATAAGAAGCATGCTATATTCCGACACGCGATCGGTCAATTTTATAGCCAAAATACCATCATAACATTTGTCAATAATTTCGACATTATAATCTGTAGTCACGCCGTTTTTCACCAAAAAACCTACACCTCCTGATCCTTTCTGAGCCCTATTGTGTATTTCTTGTCTATTATAGCCAAACCATTTATATCCATCAATATCTATCAAATTATGTCCCAAAAGATGCGTTTCATTTATAGAAATTACATCAGCTTCAATCCCGTTGATGATTTCCGAGCGCAATTCACTGTTGTTATTAGTCCAACCACAAACGTTCAAATGAGCAAATGAAATCGAATTATGGGACCGGGTTCGTTCCTAATGACTAGAGCCGTTCCAATCGTTCCTCGCGCGTTTTTCCTTGATACGCCCATTGGCATCAACTATTAGGTTGTGTTCACCGGGAAGCTTTTGTAGTATAGTTCTGGCATTAAGTTCTATTAAACGCTCAGCATGCGACTTTGCGCTCTTCAAGTGTACACTTTTGTAGTCTTTTGTTAAACGTAGTGAGGATTTTTGGCGTAAAACATTTACCTTTTCGTCCTTGTTAGCAAAACTTATTTTCACAAGTCCCGGTTTGTTGTTCAAACGTGTCGGGAGTCTACATGCGCCTGTTATATTGACGCTATCGTACAATTCGTCCCCAATCGCTTTTATAATCCGGTTTGCCTTTTCCAAAATATTTTCCCCCTGTGTAAAACTGATGCCGCTTGCCATAATAGTAAGGTCATGGTCATCTAACGGGTTACTGGACGTACAAGTTACACATTCTGTTTGCATAACTGGACTTTGAGTTTCTATGCTCTCCATACGCGACTGTAGGTCCTGAACATTTTTCACCAAATCGTCGATCCGACGAGACTCCTGATCCATGTTAAATTTCATTTCAATTTTAAAGTTGCTCATTTTTTCGTCAATATCGTTCATAATGTCCAAACGAAGATTATCTATCTTTTTCTCAAGAGTGTCCTTTAAGCTCTCCTGATTGTCCTTTATGCTTTTAATTTGCTGGAGGACAAGATCAAGTTTACCATTTAAATCCGGAGCCTTGGGCGACATAGGTGACTTTTTTGACGACATGTTTGATTGAGGCTCAAAGGGGGAACTGGTTAAATATTCCTTTTCGTGCGCTGACTGAACCGTAGCAATACTAGTGTCTTTTACAGTTTCTAAATTTTCTATATGATAAGTATTACCTTTGTCAGCATTGCCCAAAATCAAGTTTGTTTGAGAAATAATTTCTGCCACATCCTGAAAACTGAGTCCGTGTTCGCTCCCTTCGGAACCCCCCTTTTTCCTTTGTTTGGTGTTCACTAAGTTCGAATCCAAGTCGTTACTGTTTTTCCTTTTCTTTTTGTTCTTTCCCATGTGTATCACCACATTAATAGCAAGCTCATCGCTTACTCGGATCGAATAGTCACTGAGTCGACACACTTTCAGAACTTAAATGCTGTTAGAACAAAAGTTATTTCCAATTTACATCCGATTTTTAAGAGGCCAAAAAATCATGACCGCCATGTTAATACGTCACAATCACTCAGGTCATGTACGATTTCTTGATTTTGACTTACGATTAGGTTAACAGGATTGTTGTATTAGATTTTCTGAAGATGTATAATTGTTTCACATATGATGGACAAAAAGTTAAAATACGACGGACCTTGACATGTTTATGTAAAACGTTTGTTAATTACCTACGGGAATGATTAATTGTAGTATTTCAGTACAAAATATAAAACGCTAAGGATGAAGTAGGTCAAAACTTCTTCCCTTTCCAATGGTGGTTTGTAAATTTCACTGAAACCATAATAAATAACAAAATTGACATGCGGGTAATCATATATAGACACATTGACAAACTTGTACGGAATTACATTAGCCTCTTACTAGTCTGTATAAAGAATACAAGTTCTTAGAGCAAACACAACAAGACAAAATTTTGATGCAATGCATCAAAGTAGGCCGCAAATTATTTGGTTATCATCAAAGAATAATGTATTTTTCTTATAAAAATATTTTTTGCAAACAATACCTATCTAGATTTTAAAGATTTTAACAACAATTATGGCCCTACTTAAGCATGCACACCCGGCTTAAATACACTAAGGAGTACTTTATTTCAACATAGGCACTATGAATTACACATGATGGTAAATTGATTGCCTTTTTTAGCTTGTCTGTTTTCTAAGAAAACTTGAGGTATGGAGATCATTTTGGCGGCGTTGGCATTGTTGTTGTTGACCTATTGTTATTGAAGATATCTTCATAAAACTTAGCATGTATGTTCACTATCTCAAGAGCTATTCAAACAATCAAGGGGGACAACTCTGAAAAAGGGTTTTTGTAAGAGTCCCTTTTTCCACTCAGCTTTTTGTATTATCCAGCACCTGCAGCCAAGCACAGCCAAGGGTTGCACCCATAGGCGGTACTCTTGTTAGAATAATATATTCACTCAACCTTTATGCTGATGTATGCGGAGTTATCCGAAGAAATGAGCATAAAGAAAGAAAATACAGAATCAAAATAATAGCACAAACAATTCTGAAATCAGAACACGAGGCAAAAGATTCAAGTTATCATTCAATAGCTATCATTCAAACTAGTACTAAGACTGCACCTATTTGAAGTAAAAGGACCTACTACCAAAATATTTTGGTAAGAAAAAGTGATATGCTCCTTTTGTCGCATTGTTTTAATGCTTGAATAACAGTAACTGGCTTGAAATTATGTTATGCTAAGTGCCGGATTTCGAATGTAATTGTGCACAATAAAGTATTGTGGGTTTTTTTAAACCGCAAAAATGCCATTTTTACTATATGTTTAACAAGACCAAAACAGACAGGAGTGTAACCATAGATGTATTTCCTGTTAGAATCACTTTGATGTCAAAAAATGCAGAAAACAGGGGGAAAAAGAGTAAAAACTAGGTCAAACATGTCTGAGTGATCAGTCATTTTAATGAAATATGCAATATTTGTAAAATCAAGTTCATAATCAAAAACCCTGATTTTATTGCTCAGTAATTTTCATTACAAAACAGTTTTTGAAAAACTGTTGTTTGATCCAGGCTGCGTTATACGGTTTTCTATGTTTTGAATAAAAACATTGGACAGGTTTTATAATAATGTATCCCTAATTCCCCATGGTCATATTCAAAACGCATTCATACTGGTAGGCCGCTTCTGCGGCCTACCAATAACGACATTATCTGAAGAGCACATTATGTTATAAATAAAGATGTTGCTTGTCACAAATGTAATCTATATTATATAAATATTCTACAGGATGAATCAGCATTTTGATACCAAAATAGAATATGACGATTATAGTTATTGATCAGACATATGTTTGTTCTTATGCTTGGTCAATATCTATGATCTTGACTTTTTGATAAAATGCATGAATTTTGCTCGATTGAATATGATTTATCAGATTTTGAGCACATAAAATTAATGATTTTTTGTTGTGAAGGCCATGTATGATAATATAATATAATAAAATATAAATTTCGGGCAGATGAGTAAAAAATAGTATTCGTTTTCGATTTGTCAATAATTACAATTTGAAAATATCGTTTTTCATTTTGCGTTATATTATCATGACGGCCGCGTTCTATTCTTAAATCATGAGAAGAGTTGCAAAATTTGGCGAGCACGTTTCTGAAATTTTTACCTCGAATTAATTCTTAATACTTTTCTAGTTCAAAACAGTGTTTAAAACAGACTATTTGTGTGCAATCGTCGGGAATTATTTATAGATGCGTACCGTACTTGTTTGTAGAAGTCTAATACCCTAATTTTGATTATAATCCTATCATAATAAATAGATAACCAAAATTGTTTTCCCCATATGTAGGTCAGTCTAGAACAGAGGACAAAGATTTTTTGTTGCCAAAATTAATTCTAATCAGTTAGATTAGAAGTCAAAAAAATTCCGATCATTTTTTAATTTTAATGGCTCATAATGCCAAATTTGAAAACAGCTGTGGCGTCAAACTTTGTAAATTCTATATGTACATTACCCCCGTCTTTCCCCTCTCTTGTTAAATGATTTCAATGGTAACTCCGATTGGAGTTCCACGGGTATTTGACTCGAAAACATGGATTCTTTTTATTCTACGAAGCATTCATGTAGCATGGCTTTGGTTCTCAAAGTTCATCAATGTAAGCATACATTAAAAAGATAAAAAAAAAAAAAACTTACTTTCACGAGATTTCTAAACAATAAATACTCATATGTAATTCTTAATACATTTTATTAGCTCGGCTATTTTCGGAGAAAGCCCTAGGTATTGTGTTCACCTTGATGCCGTGCGTGTTGGCGTTTGCGTGACAACCTTTTACCTGTTGTATGGTGGCATATTTCTGCCACGAGATACGAGATAGCATTATCATAATAATTTTTAAAAGTACATGTATCATGATAAAATAAAGTTTTCAGGAAATTTTATCTTGATCATAATTTTTTCGTGATAAAATTATTGTGATATTGATATCTGTTGTTTCACTTTTTTAACGAATAATGCCCACTATTGACATCAAGATAAATATATTGCGATAGAAATTTCGACTTTATAAATAGAGAACTCATTCGGATGACTCTGTTTTCCTATATGCAGGTCCTGAAAAAAATTATAAGCAAAAGGATAAAATTAGAATAATTCCGAAAGGCGTAATCTAAAAATAGTTACTGCGAATGTCAACTTCTGGTTCATGATTGTTTAATCTCGATGTCAGTATTGGGCATCAGCGTAGAAAAATTCAAGATACTAGGTACAATAATCACGATAGTTTTATTGAGAAAATTTTAACATACAAGATATCATATCCTAGAAACTTATCTTGCCATGATATTGTTTAAATTATCATGATACTGCTATCTTGTATCTCGTGGCAGAAATATGCCACCATACTATTGTTATTGAAGATATATTCATGAAATTAGGCATGTGTGTTCTCCATCACAATACTTATCCAGACTATCTCGGGGAGATTCTGGAAGCTTTTTTTGTCTGAGTTATGCCCTTTTTCGACTTAAGCCTTTAACATTATCCCGCACATGACGCCGATGCTTTGCATTCGTGGGCGGTGCTCTTATTAAATGTGTGTTTGAAGCTAAGATTTTATCTACTTATTTACTAAATATAAAATTCAATCTACTTAGTCACATAAATAGTTACTGATTCACAGTTTCAGCCATGATTCCCTGGTTGTGTTTGTCTCTTCTTGTCAAGACAATTGTTGCATCACGACGTATCATAGATCTGTCACATACACTGGATGAAAATGCACCCAAGATTCCCCTCGATGGTTTCGGACTGAAACAAAATGTGACGTGGTATGAAAATGTACAGCTGCTAGCAAAGGAATATCCGGACCGAGAAATGTGGTACATATCGTCGATCTAATTCTAAAACGCGTAACTACAGCTTGAATCAAACTTGATTCAACTTGTAGTTAACATGTTTAGAATTAAATCGACAATATGATAATTAGGACCCGTACATCAGAAAAGGACAAATTTAACAAAGCTTATGTACCGACTTTTACCCGAAATTATAAATTTTATTAATGCTCAACTGGAATTTTCAAAAACTTAGAAATTTTATAAATGTACGATAAAGACAATTATTAGTAAGTTGTTCTTTATTAGAATTTATTATCAACTGAATGTGGTATATTCTAATAATTAAATTGTAAACATGACTTTCTGTGCCATGCCTCCATTATCTAGGACCACAATGGAAATAAGAGGATCTAGTTTTCTTCTTTTTTGTGTTATCCTTGGTAATGGAGCGCATAACATGGTGCTTTTTTTCCATTTTTTTCCTCGATGCAAAAATTATTTTTCATACTACTTTTACTATGCCATGTTCTGTACTCTTCTACCTAAATAAACTTATTATTATTATTATTATTATTATTGAATCTTTTGTTTTCATACATTTAGTGTAGTATAACTAGAGAATTGTAGCTTTAATCTGAAGTCCAAATTGGAGAATTTCATTTTTATAATAAAAGTTCTCACGGACCTGTGCTACGTTCAATCTCTTTTCAAAATTCTAGCGTACAGCATTCCAGATGGCCCCTTTATAACCGATTTGTCATATCTGATAAACCGTGATTCTGCTGAAATAATCCGACCTTACTAAGATTAGAGGTGGAAAATGGTAATTCGTCGTTTGGTATGTCTACACTCACTTCCTCGGTGTCAGTAGCGCTCTATTGATGAACTGGAAGTTCGTGGTTCGAGTCCTAACGTTGCCGGGGGTGTCTAAGGGCAAAACACTTGAAATGGCGGTAGGTTCCACAGAAAGGCTTGAACTGTGACCTCTTTAGCCCTTTATCTTCATTTAATGTCCTACCTTTAAGTAAAAATCTAGAAAAAAAACCCTATAACTTTCGGGCTACCCAAGCTTAAGTAGAGGTACCATCTTTTTTCCACCTATGAAGAGGACAGTTACTTTCGATACGACCCCCACCCGTTATCCGTCCCTTTGCAAAAGAAATCGTACACTGAGACTGTCAACTCAAGCGTTAAATCAAAGAAGAGATGCAAAACTATGCGAAAATGACAAAAATGAGCACACGGTTTACTATTTTACTCTCATAAATAACGTTTTAATGTCGGACTACTTTTTCTAAAGGATCTACTTTTACCATACAATGACCTCCGGAAGAAAATTCCAGTGAGGTCACTCCAGTTAGGAAACGTCAAATGTCACGGTCATAATTGAAGGTCAAATTTGTCGCGGGTAAAAATCAAGTATTTGCGGGGGCATCCGTATCTATGACACATTTCTAGTCATAATGGTTTTGGTATATTGCTGTTAGATAGGACCTTCAATGTTGTTCAACCGCTTGTGCTCATCTAGAGGTTTAATTTGATATATTGGTCAGCTGGACAAACTGTCTTTTTGTGTAATAAGAAGGAGCATTAAATTGGGTAAAAAACTCTTTACATGAACATTAAAAAAGTTTTAAAATTTTAGACCCTTTGTGAAGGGTTTTTAGTCTGCTGTATAGAGCTCGATCTGAAGTAGCAAGTACATATATATATATAATTTTATATATATATATTGTCCGTTTTGCGCCGAACTCATCAATTAATTCCAAGACGACAATCTCTAAAATGGTCAAATCCACAGAAAACATTGTTGGTAACGAAGAAATATCTAGTAACAGGCAATTTCCTCACTTTCAACATTATTTCCGTAACTCTTATCTACAGGGTCATCAAAAAAAACATTGACCGGGAATTGATTAAAACATGGTAGGGGGATATATATCTCTTTAATTGTTTAACGCGCATTTTGTGACAATTTGTCATTTTGAACGAACCTTAACGGTTAGTTCTTTTTTGTATATTTGGGTCCCAGTCCGAAAGGGTCATGGTATTCAGAAATCTATTAACATCACCTCTGTCACAGCCTATTTATATGCAAATAAACTTGTTATGATGCTGAAAAGAAAAAAAACATGGTAAATATAAAATAAAACCAAATTTTTTATACTGTTTAGGTCGGTTTATTGACTTTAACTTGACCCCTATGATCAAAATTGATTCAATTTCAATTTCTTTATTTGGCAAATATACTCGAAACTTATTTGCAAACGTTTGAGCTATATTAATTCATGATTCATATAGGTTCTTGTACACTTCATTAATCACATGGAACATTCATTAAAGTGATTAGTGTTGTAATTGAAAAATATGAATGTTAAAATGAAATTTGGAACTAGACCGATTCCTTTAATAAAAATCTCAAATGCCTTCTCGGCAACGCGAGTGCTCTCACAAGAACGAATAACGAACTGTTTGAATGAAACTTATAGTTTAGTTTGTAAATCGATAATTTATGTCTGTATTTGATATCTGAAAATGTGCCCGTGGGAAGAGAAAAATTGAGATCGATAAAACAGAAATACGTGTAAAACGACACATATTTCCACGGAGAAAATCATTTATCCAAGACGTTAAACGTCGTCTTTGTGGTCATGAAACTAGTTTGTTACGAAAAAAGCTTTTCTGTTTAACCTCATTTCAAAAAGCCCTGTCTCTCTGCATTTTCGGAGACATTGATCATTTATTTAAAACGTATGAAATCAGTACACCCGCTGCAAACACGCTATTATTAATTGCGTTCCCTATACATACGCTTCTCATACGCTTCTCATACGTTCTTTCCGTTGAGCATCCGTCCACTATGACTTCATCAACGAAACGGGATTTTTTTTCTTGAGGTGAAAAATCTAGTAGAGAGTATAAACTTTAATCTTCATACGAAATGATATATTTCACGAGAAAAAAAACGCTTGTATGCATAACTATAGGTTCTTCTTTCGCTTTATCCTCGCTGTATCTGTTGGAAATTCCCGTGATTCTCATTCGATATAAATGAAAATTTCAGAGGACGGAATTATCAGGACCCGAAGTTGTAAAACCTTTCTCATGGTCAACTGAGAAATTTCTCAAATTTTAACTTTAAATAAATGTATGAAAATAAAAGATGATATAAATAAGTTGTTATTTATAACAACTTATTAGTAATATCTTTAATGTAATACATTTAAATTAGTATTAAAACAGAATTACGGCTTTAACCTCAAATTCAAATTAGAGAAAATTTGAAATGAGAATGAGAATAGTTTCAAAACTTCGGGCCCTGATATGCAGAAAGTACATGTATGTATGAAGGACTTTTCAATGAGATCTGAGTAGGCACGCCTATATAAGCGTATGAATCATGGTAAAATAAATGATACGCATTATAACCACTTTGTGTCCGTCAAGGCGTACGTTGTGCATAGGTCCTATGCACTTTGTATCCACTCTTTTGACTTTTCAATTACGTCACAATTACACCCGTAATCCAATCGGAATTGTGATCTGCTATACCTCCGATGAACGCCCATTCAGCATCCATACTTCATACTTTTTACGTTCAATATTTTGAGTTCTGTTGATGCAAAATTCGTCCACGATTATCAGATTTTATAATCGTATGAGAACGGTTGAAAATTTTAAAAACAACCAACGTGCCCGTTTTGCATACGTTGTGTGTCATATTAAGTAGTTAGGCCGGATCTATTTTAGAAAGAAGAAATATATGTAGGTGTATTTTCAAAACTGAGCTCTGACCCAGGCGTTGAGTCCATTACTTTAGGTACATGAGTAAACCTTGAGATCTAAGACAAGCACTAAGTTTCATTTGAAAGGTAATTTGTATCTTTTTTATATCTGTTTTATCTATTTTGAAAGAAAGGCACGGGAGTTTAACCGTTAAAAGTAGATTTCACGGCTCACCGCTCAAAATCTACCTATAATTTGTATTGTTATATTTTATATGGTAAACGTGTTTACATATGGATGGTCGCTTTATGCAAAAATCATTATAACAATTGTCCTCTGAAATACGACAATGAATTAGCGAATGCCTATGATTGATTTATGTTGCAGGTTAGAGCTCCGTCGGATAGAATTTTACGAACACCAGGGCACTCATATTGATGCCCCGAATCATTTCGGTAGAGGAAGACAGGCGATGCACGAGATCCCGCCAGAAAGGCTTATCGGACCAGGGGTAATTATAGATGTCCGAGAACAGGCGAAAGCTAATCCAGACTACGCTGTTACTGTCGATGATATTAAAGGTATATGCAAAAAAAACCCATTCTCCTGCAGTTCACAACATATTCACTTTATACAAACTTTGACAGAGAGTATAGACGAAGATCAGCCTGCACAGAAGTGCAGCCTGATCTTAGCCTACAATTGCTGTCTTCTAATTTTGTTTGATACTGGAATAAGTGTCCTAAAATTTGGCAATTTATCCGAAACAAAATTTAAATTCGAGAATGAGGGTCACCATTGTTAGGTGCTCCGGCCGCCGCGATATAACTGAAAAAATGTTGAAAGCGGCGTATAAACTCCATCCAATCAATCAGTCATATTATTGTAGAAGCGTTGCCTCCAATGACGATATTGTAGAGCTCCGACCGAAACATCATTTCAAATAAGGTATGTTTATTTTTTTCCACGATTCACTATACATGTGTATTATGCGTAATTAATGAACTGGCAGGGCGGGGCTTAATCGCGCCGTAATTTGGTGAGTTTACTTTCCAATAGTTTGGGTTCTTTCAAATTTTAGTCGGTAATCATCGTCAACGCAATTAACTGTATCCTAAAGCCTTAACGATTCACGTGCTTTGACAGAGTGAACACATTCCATCGTTTGGTTACCAAGGCCTCGTAACTTCAGCTTGATTAAGCTGAAGTTACGAGGATTTGGTTATCAATCTACGATTTAAGGTCTCGAGGTATTTATGTCGACTCTCTTTAGTAGCGGGTTATTTTAGATAAAAGCTGATTTCCCTTGACCTTCAGTGCAACGACCCGTTACTTAGGCTCCGCCCTGCCAGGGCACTAATCATGGATAATATAGTTCTCTAATTTAGAATGAGTGATCAAAGGTCAATTTTGTCTATACTTGTATAGACAAAATTGACCTTTGATCACCCAATTAAACTTGTAGATCTATACAAAATTCCGACGGAGGATTCGTGTGATCGATTGCCAACCGCGATGTGTTTCTGTTACATTTGTCCATGAGCAAGACATTGTTGCGCATACAAAAATACTTGCGATTTTCGCAAAAAATTATCAAAAAGGCGATGAGCCCTATAAAAATGCTAATTTATTCATGTAACAGTTTATTATAATTAAGTGAAGATGAATTACATTGCATGATCACACTCCATTAAAGAGTCGGGTTGCATTGACGGTGAGTGATGTGCTTGAAGTCACAATTGGTGAAGTATTTCCCTGGCGTTGAATTTCCGGGCGTCTTCTTTTCAAATTCACGTAACTAATTAAAAAATGTTTCAATGTTTAAAATATGTGACCCTCAGTTAAAAAGGGGCCATATCAACAATGCGGAAAGTTTCTATCCTAGTCAGATTGACTGATTGAATGTAGTTTTACGCCGCTTTCAACATGTTTTCAGCTATATCACGGCGGCTGGAGCACCTAACAATGGTTTCCTGGTATTTCGCTCACCAGTACAACCACCACATCCTTTCCTAGCCTCCAGCTACTATCTCACATAGGTCTACGATAATCAATCCATTGGTGAAAGACAAATAGTCGGAAAGAATGAGTGCCGCCATCGGGGATCGAACCCGGGACCTCTAGATTGATCTATCCTAGTCAGACTGCGCGGGCTTTGCCGATTTGCTGAATCTAGAATGATTATTCTTCTTATCTGTAAAAGAATTTTCGGTATTTGACCTCATGTTAATCTGTATTGAAACTATATTTTTTGTCAATTTGATACCTTAAAAAGTTGCCTACTGGTCCCTTCTTTGCATGATGGATCACATGAAATAGATGATTGTTGTGCCCATAGTTATAACTGTGAATTATTTTCACCTTCAGCTTATGAAGAAAGATACGGTCAAATACCGACCGGTGCCATCGTTATAATGAATTCTGGATGGTCACAGAAATATCCTAATCAAGAGTTGACGTTCGGATCCACCGATTTCCGTAATTTCAGTTCGTTTCATTACCCGGGCTGGAGTATTGCAGCATGCAGATTTCTGAATGAGGAGCGAAGGGTAAGGTTACAGTCGCTGAGATAGTTTTAAGCTCTGCTGCTGACCGGTTTCCAACTGTCTGTATGTCCATGAACACTTCTTGTGAATGCGGTCAAAATTATATGGACACATACAATTTAAATTCCTTAAACCTTTTGTGCGATGCTTCTAGGGTCATGCCGTAGTTTCTTTCAAAAATTCGAAAGATTTATTGAGAAACACGAGGAAAGCCTTATAAGTTTATTTTTATCATTATTGTCTATTATATTTGGGGTAAGGGGGAATTTTACATATTCTTTTTAAGTAATAAAGTTCTTCAAATATTAGATTAAATCAATGAAAAACTCGATTGTCAGTAGAACGCATAAGGCTGTCAAAAACCTCTTGTTTCTATATAGAAAGTCTCGTAAATAGAATGGTTTGCGATGAGTCGGAGGTCTCAAAAGAAAAATAATAATGTCTAGATTCTTAAAAGCCTATTCTTAATTATTTTTTATTTTTTTGTGCGGTAAGTAAAATACTTTTTTTTCAAAGATCCGTCACCTTGAATAGTCGTGGGTTACATTTTTGACACTGATTTCGTGGCAAACTCAATTGTTTACTAGACTATATGAGCATGACATTTCCAACAGTTTCATGAGTGCGTGACGGAAAGACGTTGAGTAGCCTGGACACTCACGCAGTACATTAAAATTAATTTTGGGTTGTGAAAGCAAAATTTGGTCCGTAGTCATCTATTGAGCGCAAAGTTAAGACTCTGATCAGACTGTGCGGCCGCACAGACTGATCGGAGTCTCAACATTGCTCACATGTGAAATTGTTGGAACAGGCTAATTTGTAGAATTTTAGCAACCGTCTATCTCAGTATTTTCTAATTTTGTCATTAAAAATCCAATTTTTTTTATAAAAAAACATACAACGGAAAATGGATTTTTCGCAACTAACCTAATAAATCAAGATTTTACTTTGCAATCAAAATTCTAGTGAAGCATTATCAAATATGTATCAATAAATCAATAAATCATTCTTCCCAAACCCGTTACCACTCATTGAACATTATTCAATATTTATCATTTCAGATTTCCGTGCTGGGTGTAGACACGACGTCTACAGATCCGAATCAGGTTGGTGATCTAGATTGCCACAGGTACCTACAGCCCCTAAACGTTCCCCTGCTGGAATATGTGGGTAACCTACACAACTGCCCACCTAATGGTACAACGATATTTCTAGGGGTACCCAAGATACGTGACGGAACAGGGGCACCAACACGTATCTTCGCCGTCATAGATGACGTCAATACGTGTGATGACGCCTCGGGTGTGACATGGTGTAACGTATCTGTTCTCACACTGTTTGTGTCGCTTATTGTGGGCAAAATAATGTAGACTGGTTAAATATATTCTTAGATATAATCCTAGTATACAATGTATTCAGGTGCGCAAATTTCTCGCTAAGTGTAAGTAACATAGTTCACAAGATCAAGCTGTGAGCAACCTAGAGGAGCCAGAAAGAGTGGCACACAGTTAAGAACGTCGTGAAAATGACAAGATAAATGATTTTGGAATGATTTTGGATGAAATTGAATGAGTGTGTGGATCGAGTTTTGAGTGAAATAAATGGGAGGTAATCAAATATCTCTAAAATGAACAAAATTAGCGATATTTATTACTCCCCATTAATGAAATAAGCAATCAGGTTCAATGAATATCTTTCTGTAAATTCAAGAACGGGTAACACAATTTCAAAATTCATTTATGTCTGTGAAATGGCGGATTTTTTCTATCTATTTTAACTGTAATTAAATGCTTACGGGCCACACAATTTGTCAAAGAGAACGCAAATCTTGATGACTTGTAATCCATGTTTATCAAGTGATTTTGCAAACCTGAACGTCGTCAGAATAAAAACTGCAACATTCCAGAATGCTTGGGATAGACCAACAAAATAGATATACATCTAATAGCTTTCTGTTGACTGTGTTTCTTCTTGACTAATGTAAGAGATACATAACAACGGTTACCAATAGCCAAAGCATCTTTTTTTAATTAAGTTGCACGCGGAAAACCTGATGACGCGCCTACCAGCTACTTACGTTTCAAAACAACTGGAAGCATCGACAATAGTTTCTACGTAAAACGACAATCAAATAAAGGCCTCATATTTTTATTGTGATATTTCGAGAAATAAATAGCATCTTTCATATGCCTTTCCATCCCCGACGGCGGCACTCATTCTTTCCGACTATTTGTCTCTCACCAATGGGTTGATAATCGTAGACTTATGTGAGATAGCAGCTGGAGGCTAGGAAAGAATGTGGTGGTTGTACTGGTGAGGGAAATACCAGGAAACCATTGTTAGGTGCTCCAGCCGCCGCGATATAACTGAAAAAATGTTGAAAGCGGCGTAAAACTCCATTCACTCAATCAATCAATCATATGCCTTTCCTAAGAATTCACCATGAAAGCGCATTCAATATTTCTTTAAAATCTAACCTTTCTCTTGTGCCCAAGACTTTTGAAAAATCAAAGTCCAGTACTTGCAAGACTGGATTTGATTTCGCGATATAATTTATCATATCTATTTCCGACCAAAACCATTCCCGATATTGTTCAAAAACACTTCGCAATCGTTCAAAATGATCAAATTTGAATCATATCGATCAAATAATTGCATGACTTAATTGGCCGGTTTTGATCTATAAGCGTGTCCGAGAAGACACACATTAAGAAAAGTTCGTAGATTCCTAAAAGGGGCAAAAAATTATCGCTTATTTCGTCGACGAAATGAGCCATAATTTTTACCTCCCTTGAAAACCACGCAATAGTCGCCCATCATACGCATTCAATTGCATTCCAAAATCATTCAACTTGTCAATTTCACTATGGTCCTAGCCGCGAAATTGGCAGTTCTTGATCAAATTTCCATTCGTAGATTTGTTTAATAAATACTCCTTTTATGTATATGATATAATTAAAATTAAATTCGTCTGATCGATTAAGTTCTTCAGTCTGCCGTTTACTTACAACCTGCCACAGTTTGTATTGTTAGTGGTCGACAGGTTTAGTCGCAGCCCTCAATCATAAGGACCTTACTTTGATTCTCAAGAGCAGCTATCGATCTTTCTAATTAGCCCACAATTTCATACGAATAGCTGTGCATTCCGGCATCAGGAAGCAGGACAGGGAGGGACTATTTAACTTGTAGACAACTTGTGTCCAAAAGGGCATTCGGAACATCACTCGGCCATTTCCGTAAACTGCAACATACCTCGGATGTATGTAAGGCGGATGGGTATGTAACAAAATCGTGCGTTTTGTTAGGCGGAAACAGTGTAAGAAAAATTAGCACTGTAAATTGATATCTTTTACAGTAAATGACTTCGACATTCTCAAAAATTAAGATTTTTCAGCCGTTATTTAAGAATATAAAGCTATTTATATAAGGATACGATGGTTTCGCGTCAGTGACTTAAAGTAGCGATGACGACGTCGAATGTTTTCACTCAAAGTTTTGAGGGCTAACGCCATTTTAACTGACGTCATCGAGTTTTTTCAACGTTTTCCCGTAATTTTTAAAATAGTCCGTCTATGTACATCCGAGGTTGATCGTGAGATTGGCCGAGTGGTGTTCCGAATGTCTAAATGGGTTGAAGATACAATTTGAATTTCCACGCAATCGCCTACCAAGAAAATAAGTTTTTGAAAACATATGGGTTAACGACGACAATTATTATTACAGATAATTGTTTCATCATGAACAGTTCTACTCAAAAGACGAAGTATTATGATATCGAAAAAACATATGACACAGGACTAATAAAAATGAAATATCAAAAAAAAGAAAAGAAAAAAAAATCTTGTTAGAAATGCTTATATTTTATTTGACATATGACGTCAAAGTGGCGTTTTTCTGGATGACCCGCAACTGAAGAACGAACCCGGCCGGATATTTATATCCTACACTATGGGGGTTAAAATTCTGGTTCATAAAGAGAAGTTACTCTGTATCTTTTTCAAATATTTAATGACGTTGGTAGTGTCCCCTGGATATTAAAATGTTTTTTAACCGATCAATTTTCTTTTCAAACAATGTAAAATATTCATAACATAATATTTATTGAAAAAAATCTAAACATGTTGTTAATATTTAGCGCAATATTTTTATATCTTAACCTGTTTTAATATATTACATCCATGATTATACGGATATATCAAAAGATAAAACAAGAAGGACAGCGGGTTATCAAGTGACTCAAATATTTCGATATTTTTTAATAATTATGTAAATACATGACCAATTTGAAAAAAAGGGATTGATACAGAGACGGCGGGAAAACGCCAGGAAGTTGCTAGTGAATTCCATTGACAAAGGGTTTGTGCGGGTTATGTGGTCAAGTCAAAGTTGGACTATTAAAACAGCCGAACATTAGAATCTCATTCTGAGGACAACTATCTGTAAAAGTTAACCAGCCCCGCGTTCAGAAAGAATATGTTAGCGAGACGTTTTCGAAACTATACCTCGCTTTGCACGTGCACGTGCAAAGCAGGGTATCGTTTTAAAACTTTCGCAAAACGTTTTTACATCATGAACACAGGAAAGTTGGTTCAACATAAGCGTATTAATTGCCACGAATATAAAGCGTACATGTATTGGTCTTTATCAAATTTATGGGGCTGGACTGTTGAGAAGAATTTCTTCCAGAGCCATAAATCTTCCCTCCCTGTTTAAAGGTCATACATTGTCTAATACCGCTTGGCTTATCAGGCCTATAAATTTCTTTCCCTTCTCAACAGCAGGTGCTCGAAGAATTTCAAGATAATTGAAACGTTTGGGTCTTACACACAAACAACATGAACGAACTTACTCTGAATTTGATATACT
The DNA here is from genome assembly GCA_948146395.1 of Fragum whitleyi. Lineage (NCBI taxonomy): Eukaryota > Metazoa > Mollusca > Bivalvia > Cardiida > Cardiidae > Fragum > Fragum whitleyi. The sequence goes on along the minus strand of OX411545.1, from coordinate 1,506,070 downwards.
TTTCAAGTGTTGGGTTGATGTATATAAAATTGTTAATCTTTTCATGCACAAACCCCCTGTCGCATATTAATAAAAAAAATACAAGTGACATAAAAAACGATAATAAAACATTTTCTGGAGATGCAAATGTTACAGAAAGAAGAAAAGGTTTAGTACCTTGCTGTTAAGTATTTAGTGCTTAGGTCGCTAGTTTGCGACTTAAACTTCGTGACTCCAACTTATATACCTTGCTGTTATTTCACTGCCGAAGGTTATAAGTTTTGAATAGTTAAAAGTTCGTGATTAAATATTATTTACGACCCCCACCCGTTCCTTTCGCAAAGGTAATCGTATACAGAAGTCAAATCAAGCGTTAAACCAAGGAAAAGATGCAAAACTAGGTGAAAGTGACAAAAATGAGCACACGGGTTACTATTTTACTCTCAAAAATAACGTTTTAATGTCGCAGTACTAAAGGATCAACTAAAGGATGAAACCATTCCAACGCCAATATTCCACGGCCAATATCCTTACCGTTTGAAAAATTGCTATCGGCTTCTTTAAAGCTGTAGTTATGAATTTCTGGCGCCCAACGAAAGCATATTGATTTATGTTTTAAACTTATCTTTTCACAACTTAAGTAATAAGCATCTCTCAGTAATGAATTGCGTTTCAAAAATATCGTCATTGTGCGACCATAACCCCCTAAATACAACTTCACTATAGCTGTAGTCATGGCATTTCAGGCGCACAACAACGGCGAATTGATCTAGGTTTTCTATTCAACATTATAAGTCATATAATTTCAACAATTTAAATAAATTCTACATTGCTTGTGTCGCCTAAATGGTTGAAAATGGAGTAAATTTAAACAATAATAATGTGATTATACATGTATATACAGTAAAAGGTGCATTAAGCGACCACGTACAGTACCACCGAACATCGACCGTTTAGAAGAATGGTCGTGCGCTGTGCGTTTAATTTACAAATTAGCAACATAATTTTTGATTGAATATGTATTTTATTGCGATTTCCCGACCAGACAATGAAAGAATAGATTGGTTCAAATTAAGAGAAATAACCGCGACAAATCGGTTGATGAATTCAAAATATCATTGTCTTTTGTTGAAGAAAAAACATTTTCCGCAATGTTTTCTGAAGATATTATTCGCCATGGGCACCAGACCTGACTTGTGTTTGAATTGGTTAATTATATTGTCAGACACCTACGATGATAAGACAGCGATACGGTCAAAAACTTGAATTGATTGTATTGTTAAACCGAAATATGTCGAAGAATGGACATCTGACCAATGTCAATATTTCTTTTGGGCAGTGTGAGGTTTATGTCCGCTTCTCCACTGACCGAGTGTTAGCCAAGTTTGAAGTAGTCCACAATTTTCCTCTCAGGTGAAAACGCTACTTGACGGGTGTTTAACCTAGGTCATTACATTTTGATTGCTCCACATATATCTGTTTAGATTGAGCGGTGAATTGTTTACATTTGAACGTTCTACCATCGTGAGCTTATAAATAAAGTATTATCCGACCAACATATACTGGTAGTGACGTTTGCATCTTCAGATATGAAAAACTTCCAAATACATTTATCTTTTTTTGTATTACATCAATGGTTTTTTGCGAAATATGTGGCGTTCAACAACCATTCTCAATAAAAAAAACCAATTCAGATATAACAAACGTTGAAAAATGAAGTCTTTATTTTTTAGAGTTTTTTTCAGAGCCAAAAATTTGTCCCGGTTCATCAAAAAGTACGTCGTCAAATGTTTTATGCAACATTTCTTTTCGAATTTGTACAGCGTGTACTATCTTTTTTTTCCTATGGTGATTTAAAATCCCATTGTTTGGTAATTTTGAGACATACTGAGTGAAGAAACTGTGTATCAATGTATTGTAAGTTGACATATTTTACCAACAGATACCCTATTGAGGACATAAAATAAATTGATTCAATGGAAAAGAGTATTTATTTGTCTTTTTCTGGCGTTAAAGCTTAGATTTGCAATTATGGTGCAGGCTTGAATGTTTACAATTGAAATATAATTTGATTTCTAAAACATTATGAAATTAGTTTCGGCACAGAAACGATATTTACGTTACCTGTAAGTAAGATATGTCATCAAACAACATATCTCCTATCAAATAATTACACTTAGTGAAGTTTTCTTGTCATAGTATGCAATTTGGTAATATACTCGGAAGTAGGGTAAATATTTACTAATGTATGGCTCATTTTTATATATTTCTGAAAAAGATATTGATTCAAATCAATCATTGGCGCCAAAACATGATATTGATGCATATGCGGTTAAAAAAAGAATACATTTTGGGAAAGCAACTAAGGGTAGTTTAAGTTAACACGTTGATACTGAAAGGTGGCATTTTTTTTATTGTTTGTTTGTTTCAAATTATAGCAGTTACCAAGGTTATACAACCAATAAAGTTCTTGATTGTCTTAAAAAATCTGAATCCTTCAGAAAAATATTTGAGATTTTTAGACTACAAGACATATATAAAACAATTATTTGTTGTACAACAATTTAGCATAACTGTCTTTTCTTTAGGTAACGTAAAAAACAAACCTAAACCCTATTGCAATATTAGAGATAATAATAATAACAATTCTAAAGCATATTTTATTTGCTTAATAATTTCATTCATATAATCTTAAAATAAGAACTGTCGAATTATGTAATCCTTATATGTGCTTAATGTTCAAAGTAACGTTAATAAACTTCTATTTCACAAAACAAAACACGAAGCAATACAAAACGCATATGGTATTATTGTGATATATTTATCAAGCATATGGTACACGTCAATAATTTACTTTGTTAAAAGAAAATACTTGTCTTTTCCCCCCGATTCTAAAAGATGAACAAAGTTTTTTAATATTAAGTTACCTTGGTAACGTAATTTTTTTCTTCTTTTATAATTTATTTATTATTTTGGGTACTGAGATACCATAATGATAAAAGGTAAAATGAAGCCGGAAAAAGTAATTGTCAATTCAATTTAGCTTAGACACTTATTTTAACCAAAATCAGTTGCTACATGGCTCCTTGCCATATGACTTTTGTACAAAGTATATAACGAAAAAAGATACATCCTCTTATCTAAAAACATACCAAATTTTGTATTGTCACCGAAATTAGACCAATGTCTACCAAGCAATCTAAGTATGGTATTTTTGATAATGTCTGTACATAGAAATATTTATTGCAAACGTAAATATGATCCACTTACATTTCTTCATCCAGATAAGTTTTTTTCAGATGTTAAACCAATGACTTCTTTCATATTTGACGTCTACAAGGTATATCATGATATGAACCTTTTCTTTATTATTTACCCATAGAGAATTACACAGCTGATTACGTAAGTACTGTTTCAAAATGACATTTTCCATTGTTTTGACTTTAAAAGTGTAACATACTGCAGATTTTGTAATACATTGGTTAATGCCATGTTACATTCCACAAAAGAAGTATTCCGTAAGACGATGAGCACTCTATCTTCAATCTCTTTAAATAATTTCACTTGAAAAAAAAACCGAATCTTCTTAAGAAAATATCTTATTTCATGATATATTACAGCTATAAGGATATTATTTTCTTGCATTTTCAATCATTTAAGATTTTGACATTAGTATATGTTATGGACAAGACTTTGAGGATTTTCTCTACAACTCTTTTAAAAATTGCAGCTTTGCAGTGTGAAATAACGTTACTATCGTTTTTGGATTGTTTAATAGCGATCAGCTGATACTGAGCCTTTACTAGACCTAAAACGAACATACACATATACTGAAAAATTGGCAGTACTAACCAAGGGTAGATGACTCTAGCATGAAAACGAACACTTAAAGGTGCTTTCAATTTTTGATATAATGACAACGCAATGTTAATCTACAACATATGTGAACAATAAGAAAATAAATTGGTCGGGAAAATGACCCTTTGTGACCATTGCCACCTTAATAGCCAACAAGTCTTCCTGATTTCAGGCGAAAGAACAATACATTGGTCCGTGATAAGGATTCATGTAAAGTGTTTGAGACGCAGTTTCAAGGGCACTTTATTTGTCAAGAAAAAGTAGTATGTCCAGGTATATTACATATCAAAATGAAAATATTTATGAGCACAAGCAGTTAAGCAACATGAGACTGACATAGCTATAGCGGTATAGCAAAACATTGTAGAAAAAAGTAATTGTCTCATATTTTGAAAATATTTTAGGGCAGTCTAAAGTATTACCCAGGTACTACTACAAACATTGGCATGAAACTCGAGCCCAAAACTTAGTTACACAAGCAATTAATTTTTACTTATTTTATAAACACGTATGTCATATATGTCATTCTAAATTTGGAAATTTAGATCTTTGTAAGGTATGGTGTTTTATCACAACATAAACGGTCATCAATAGATTAAATACCTGTGAGGTTGTTTAGCAATATGTCAATTTCTATTTCACAAAATGATAAATATATAGTAATTTATTAAAGAGCATTGAATTAAAAAAGCTATATAATTTGAAATCAATCGCAGAAAATATTTCACAATATTATGGTGTGATGTTGCACCCTACCTAACATCTATCTTAAAAACAGACCAAACCAGTTTGACATGTATGTTGACAAAATAAATGGAAATTGATTGTTTCAAAAGAGCTTTGTAAGACTGTGTTTTATATCTAAGGTTGTAGTTATACCCAGTAGGAACGTTTGTCTACATTCTGATCAAATTTAGGCAAATTTTATCAAGACGTAACGAAGTTGTTGGTTTTGAACAAAATATCCCTTTTTCACAATGGTAGGGCTATTCTGTTATGATAACGGGCCTCTAATGCTATGCAACAGCTTATGCTCATCTACAGCTTCAATTTGATATATTGTTTAGCGGGGCAAACTGTCTTTTTTGTGAAAAGAAGCAGTATTAAATATGGTTCAAAAACTCTTTACATGAACCTTAAATCCTAGTTTACGATTTGGTTTCGGAGCTGGTACAGGGCACATTAACTCGTCGTGACCAAAAATCGTCCGATGCCCGAAAGGCGGTCTTCGGTGGCTGTATATTGCGGTATTATTGGCGAATTTTTCGTTAAACAAAAAAGTTCTACATTCGTTAAAAAGTCGCAAGACTGCAAGAGGACACAACGCAAAATTATCACAAGGTCGCATCGCGACTCTTATGCATATATTTTCTTGTTTAATTGTGTCGCATCGTCCATTGGCGAAATCAAAGTACTGTAAGTTTGTGTCACTGAACGGTTGAAACGGCCATTGTTTGTCCAGGATATAACAAAGCTATTTTTGAAAATGATTCCAAACATAAGTTGTTGTTTTAAACATTGCAAAGCCACACATACCACATTCAAAGACTCCTTTTGTGGAAAAATATTCATAGACATGGGCATTTAGCAAGGATGCGTAATAGTACAATATCTACAACATCTGCCAAAAATAAGGATCAAACATCGCTAAGGTTTCAATATACAGATGATTACACTTAATTTTTACATGTCTTTCGTTATAGCATCCAGAAAATCCATTTAATGTTACAGTATAGATGAGAAAGAAGTCTTTTACTTATTGTAGGCAAGTAGACCTCGTTGGAACAGAAAGTTTTGCCAACGGCAACATTTAAATTCCATTCTTTGCTGATGGACAGTTTGAATAAAGGAAAATCTCAGAATAGTTCCTAGTTGTCGTGCCTGTGTCATATTTTTGTAAATGTTTTTCTTCTTCTGATTCTTCTTTTCTTTCTTTTTTTTCATATTGTTAGTATTCCTTTTTCCATACAGTTCATTCTAATTTATCTTGGATTCTTTACGGATTTTAAATGTTAATTATTTAAGTAAGGTATGGATGAGTATATTTTTCACTGCGTTTATTGAAGTATAAGTGCAACGCCCGTGGTTATGTTTTAACCATGTGCTACGGTAATTGCAATTGGTAATTGCAACAAAGGTGTTAGACATTGCATTTAAACAAAGAAGCTATGAAGGACAGTAGTGAGGGTGGTCTCCCATAACAATCAGTCTTAGTTGAGATGGTTACTTGATTTTCTTCAATGACTCGCGTTTAACCACGGCTCAGAATAAGAACTGCATGCTTGTAAGCAACAGTTCTTTCGAAAATATCTGAATTCTACATTGATCAAATAGCAAAGGTTGGTTCATTGAAGGAGAACGACGGTTTTTCGAGTTCCTACAAGACCGGTCTAGTAGATCGAAAGTCGGGGGAAGGTCCCACAAGACCCATTTCATTTTATACAGAAACAAACTCCAATGAAATAAAGAGGAAATCATTGGAGGGCATCCTGAACGTCATAATAACAAGGTGTAGTAGTTTCGACGTTTAGGGCGCCAATCCAGGAAAATTATTGAAACAAAACTACGGAAAATTTCGGAGTTAATCAGTCATATCATTATAAATTAGTGTTTTGAATAGTCAATCGATTTTTGATTGTCAATTCCTTCGCTAAACTACATAAAAATTAGCTACTTTTTCTTTTCTTTTTGAAAACGATATGTCTATTTTGACTCACTGTCGACTGATTAATAAAGTCGTACTATACCTATCCGTTCCCTGCGGAATTCCTGCAAGCAAGATGGTGCGAGATATATCTGTATCGTATGTATGCATCGTGTCGTGTGCAAAATGTTTCGGATAATCAAGGTTAATGATATTTGAAGAATAGGCTTTAACTTATCATCCAAATATCAATTTCCAATGCACAGTTTGGTCTTACCATATAAATTCTATAAAAATGAATCAAAAACCTGATGTTGATTGTGACGACACAAAGCCATATTACTTGAATTTTAATCCTGTTACTAGAAGCCATGCCATATACACTAACTCGTCCAAGGAAAGATACCCTTTCAATTCGTCCATCTGTCGAAATTTTTCATTTGTAACAATTGCAAAAACGCATTTTGACTCAATTTTTTACATCTATCATACCCATTTTACTTGTTCTTCACGAAGGCGCCTTGTGGTAAAATTCTCTTTCCTCTAATCTTTAAATACGTTTATTTCCAAATTTTCAACAGCAAGTGCAATATATCAAAAGTGTACATATTGTACGATTGACTACTTTATGCTCTGTTTGTATTTAGTTTGTGGCTGGAGTTGTACAGTGAAGCTGTCTTTTTTTGTCCGACATCTAGATCAAGGTAATGGATATGATATCTTATTTATATTTTTCTAATTTGAGCCTGTCCGTGACATTTAAAACATTTTTTATGTCCGAATTACAAACATTGAGAGGTTTGGACTGCCACACTGGGCAGAAAGGAGATTGCCTTACTGTCTAAAGATACTTTTAGACTTTTTATATCTATAGAGAGCAAAGTCAAGACTCTGGACAGACTGTGCGGAAGCACAGGCTGTTCAGAGTCTTTGATTTGTTGACAAATGAAATTGTTCGAAATGTCACGCACAGGCTCTTTGTATATGTTAAATATATCTATAACAAGGCAAACATTTTTTTTCTTTTTTATATAATTTTTTATCATCATTTAAAAGTAAAAAAATATACAAGTTTAAAACAAACAAACGGAAAAGCTATCATTAGTTGTAAGTTTGTTAAATAACATTACTTTTTGTTGAACTAAGATTTTGAATATGAAAAAAATACTTGATGCAAGAACTGAATTCTTCGAAAGATATTGTCAATATTTCAGTTTTATGCAAATTTATTGCTTTTTATTTCCTAAGTACATCTGTGACCCGTCACGCAAAAAAAGATGTTTTTTTTTTTTCAAACGAAATTCGATTTAAAGTGTAAATCATATCAAAAAGTCTGATTTTTTTTCTATCGATTTGATCGTATTTTGTTCAAAGATAACCTACCGACAAAGCGATCCTGTCATGCGTTCAAAATGACAAAACGGTGTAAACAGTTTGGCGATTTTACCCCGCTTTGCAAACATGTGCACGTACAAAGCGGGATAAAATTGGCAACTTTTTGCACTGTTGTTTCATCATGAACGCAGGGTTGATTAGCTGTGGAATTCTACACAGTAGATAAGTTTGATTGAACGACTAGTGTAACGGCTACAATCGGAATTGTGATCCGTCAGGCGAAAAGAGACCATCGGGGCAGTGCGTAAAGTGTCAACTTTAGTCAGACTATGCGTACTGCGCGGACTGATTGGGGTCGATACATTTCTCAATTTACCTATCTTCTAAATCTAGAGTGATCAATATACCTTCCTGTGAAAGAATTTTTGAAATGCGACCAGTGGTTGGTTGACCTGTAGTTGAACCGATCTCTTTCAAATTACCGTTGAATGGAGTTCCCAGATGGTCCCTTTTCGTGTGACGGGTCCTAAATGCAAGAACTGTGTAAAGAAATGAACACAAAGTATCGATTCCAAATCCTAAGCCCTAAACAAGTCCGTAACAAGGTTAATCGTTCCATTGAATGAGAAAAGCTTTAATTAGCTATATCTAGACTCACAAATCAAGAACTATAAGCCCGCATAGCAGAACCTCGCTAATATAAGAACTTTAGAAGATTTTCAGTGTTAAAACACCCTGTCTAAATTGCGCTTGAATTTTCGTTTGCAATGTAGCTCAATCCCAGATAGGAATCGACTGAGTTGTACTTACGGGCGTCCGCTCACCCGGTTTTTGATTTTCCGCCATTTAAGAAAAAATGTTTTCGTTTGTACGATCGTTATAAGACTATGAATCCAAATTCAAACTATATTTCTCGATAGAACTGCTTTTAAGGTTGACAAAACACCCCAAAATGTGTATAAATTCAAAAAAAAAAAATCACCAATTTTTGGGAGCATTTCTCTCCATTTAAGAGTACTCAGAGAAAGCTACAGGCATGTATTCAACATTACCCCTTACCTGTCTTTCGGAGAGAAAGCTAATAAAACTTGTGTAAATGGTAAACCCAACCCCTACCCCACATATCTCAACCAAAACATCAACAAATTTGTGTTTTTTCCAATATTGAAAAATGTGTTTTGAAATTTTAACTTTTTTTAGTGAATTACCTCCTTTATTTTTAACAAATAAGTCAAAATCTGTTAAAAAAAAAAGTAAGACTGTGACCCCATTTTTTTCATATCAAAATATTCCTCATTATGTTACAAAATGATATTGAGAGTATAAGAAAAAGTTTAATAGTAGAGATATATCTATTTTACTGTGAAACATGTATTAGTCGCCCTCAAAATAAATGAAAAATACTTCTATTAAGGACCTAATGAATATGTGGTATTTTGCCTTTGCTACATCAAAATTCCACGATTTTTAAATTATTTTTTGACACGGGTTGTCGTTTTAAAACAAAACATAAATCAGTGAATGTCAATATATTAATTTGTCCAAAAATAATAAATTCAATTCAATTTGATTTGAATTGGGGTTTAACGTCGCTTTCAACAATCTTTCAGTTATATCGCGACGACTGGAGCACCTAAGGATGGATTCCTGGTATTTCTCACACCGATACTACCATCACATCCCTTCCCTAGCCTCCAGTTGCTATTCCACATAGGTTTACGATTATCTACCCATTGGTGGAAGACGAATGTCGGAAAGGATAAGTGCCGCGGCCGGGGATCGAACCCGTGCGAATATAGACCCCTGGATTAGAAGTCTTGCGCGCTACCAACTGCGCTATTGCCGCGGCAAATTCAATTCAAGGGTGACCTCCAGTTCACTTAATGTTTTGGTAACTATTTTCGAAGGGCTCAGAGAAGAAACTAGCATTGTGACCCCATTTTTTTGCAGTAATCAAAATAAAACATTTAGATCTATGTAAAAACCCAGGTCATAAGAAAAGTTTAATTGTGGGGAAAAGCCGAGCGAGTTTCCTTAAGGTAATCTCTTGGCACGTTATTGGCGTCAGGGTAACGTCTTTTGCGGGAATATGCTGAACGCCGGATTCGTGACTTGCATTTTTTTCAGAATGCAAAAATGTTTTACGAGCGTTTAGAATTTTTACCTTTTGTTAGAAAGTGCAAGTGAAAAGCTGAAACGTTGCTAGAGCTAAGACGAGTACTCGAGTACCCGGGTATCTAGTAGGATGTCGTTCGTACCCAGGTCCTGAATCATTACGAGTCCCTGGGTATCGGGTAGGGCAACGTTCCTACCAGGGGCCTGAATAATTACCCGTTACTAGAGCTGGGACTAGTCCTCGAGTACCCGGGTATCGTGTAGGGTAACGTCTGTATCCGGGTCCTGAATCATTACCTGCTTCCCAACTGTTGTATAAGTACTGTATCTTTCGAAATCAACTTCAGAAAAGGTCCAACCGACTTTCTTAAGACAGTTTTGAGAGTCCTGGCTTCTTACTCACAGATTCGAATAACCTGTGCCCCTGAAAACCACGTAGGGATTTAAATATTCGAACCCCCTTTACAGAAATTCTAGATCCACCTTTGTATTTAATTGATAAAAGTGATCTATGGACTGTAATTATCGGAGGCTCGAGTAGGCGCGGTAAACCAGATCTCGGGTACCCGGGTACAATATTTCTACTCGTGCCAGCCCTGAACATTTCAAAATAATTCTCATCCTGAGTACCTCTACTGTATAGTATTTTAACAAACGGACTCGCTCTACTGAACTCTAATATATGACTTCTTTTACATATATTTCATTTTAAGTTAACCAACCTTCTATGTTATAACTGAATCTGTAGATTGCGATCAACGAAGGTAAACTTCTTTCAACGATCTTCACTATAGATCATTTTGATATTTTCAGACAAACTGTTCAGAAGATGTTGCGCGTGTTGTTCCTCATTTTTCTCGTGCAGTCTGTCCTATCTGCCAGACGTATTATAGACTTGACACATACCCTGGGTGAAGATAATCCAAGATTACCTCTAGATGGATTCGGCGTAGAGGAAAACTTCACGTGGTTTAAAAATACTCAGCTATTAGCCAAGGAATATCCGGACCGACAGATGTGGTTTGTTTGTTTATTTAAATGGGTTTTACGCCGCTTTCAACAATTTCGCAGTTATATCGCGGCGGCCGGAGCCCCTAACAATTGATCCCTGGTAATTCTTTCACCTGTACTACCATTACACCCTTTTCTAGCCTCCGACTGCTATCTCACATTTTTTTTACGATTATCAACCAATTGATGAGAGACAAACGTCGGAAAGGATGTTTGCCGCCACCGGGGATCGAACCCACGACTTCCAGATTGGAAGTCTTATGCGGCCCGACAGATGTGGTAATGTTTTCTCTAACATCATCAAGCAAATACGAAATATCAATACATGACATAAGGCATGTATAAACGAGTTGTTTGTTTGATATTTTTCCTTTTCAATAAACGACTTTTGCAATAATTTATTGCCAAACTCATTTCATTGCAAAGATAAACGCTACAAAGCCGAATCAAAGTACTGAAAGTACTGATAAGTTGGAATGCGTTCGAGAGACGGTGACCTCAAGCTACTAACGAAGCCGACGCCTCCCGCCCACCACAGGTGATCACATAATACGTTTCGTCTTTTGACGGGCGTATATAAATCAATGTATTTCTACAACGAGAGACGCTTAAACCCCTGAATCGCTATACAGGCCCGAATCTGACGAAAGAAAAATGATAACAAGAGGGCCAGAAAGGCCCTAAACCGCTCACCTGAATTCGATTGGTCCGGTGGATCTTTCCCAAGAAACTTTTTGGCAAAGATTCATTCAAATTTGCCAAATTGTTGAAGAGGAGATATTATTCGAATTATAAGCAGTCATAATAGACCCTGTCAATCCATTCATTACAGAGGAGACTCAAAATTAGCCATACCCTGCCACGCCCATATTTATGAGTTAATAAAAATTTTGCCAACAATATTTGAAGAGGGTCATTAAAGGAACATTCTTGTAAAGTTTCATTGAAATCTGCCCAATGGTTAAGGAGGAGATGTCGCTCAAAGATTTTGGGCTCAAAATAAGCCCCGCCCTGTCATACCCATATCTATTAGCCAATTACAATATATCGACAATTTTGAAGAGGGTCACACAGGGAACATTCTGGCAAAATTTCATTGAAATTGGCCCAGCGGTTTAGGAGAAGAAGAAGTTTTAAGAAAGTTGACCACGCACGACGGACGACGGAGATCCTAAAAGCTCTCATTGAGCACGTTGTGCTCAGCTGATCTATAAAGGAAGAAAATAATACGGACCATACAGTCGACTAATGAACGCACAGGCGAACACTTATAAACTCAAAACAGTTTTTATATTATTTTACAAATGACTTCTGCTCGATTTTAGTTATCAATTATATTTTTAATTAGAAGTGTCGCAAAGTGGACCTCAACAAGTGATTTGTCCATGATGAAAAGCTATTTTCACAGGGAAGTCTTTTACTTCATGAGTTGGAACCTCAAGACAATTTTTGGACGAAGTTCAATTGTGATTTCGACATTTGTGATTCCAAAATCGGGCTCTTTCTCGGGTCATTGACAACATTTGTGTCAAGTTTTATGATTTGGGTCAAAAGGTTGTTCAGTTAGAGTGAAAACTGTTAACTGTTAAGATTTACTGATGACCGTTACATGTATGACCCTGAAACAATGGGGCATTTCTTTGGGACATAGGCAATATTTGTGTAAAGTTTCATTATTGAAGGTCAATTGCTTCTCCGTTTATCTAGCGGAAAGCAAAAGGTCAATGGACTGAGAGACAGACATGATTAAATCAATATATGCTACTCTACTTCTGAGTTGGGGTACAGTTAATAACACCGTGAAATTGATAAGGTAAACGATTTTGGAATGATTTAGGCATGATGTTGAATGAGTTAGCGGAGCGAGTTTTTTGTAAAATTTAAGGGAGGGAATCCAATGTCGCTTATTTTGTCCAGGATGAACAAAATTAGCGACATATAAAACCTATATAAAATATGCATAAAAGTTCAATCAATAGCTTTCTATTCGCCAAGAACCAATCAGACGCTTTAAATTTAAATTATGTCAGTGAAATCGCGATTTGGTTCTTGCTTAATTCATTTTGAATGTACATGTTGATTTTATTTTTTTAATAACATTGAGCGTTTTTGAATGGTTTGAGTGAGTGTTTGGAATGAATGAATGGAGCGCTGTGTGAGCGATTAAGAATGTTTTTCATTGAGATGAATGTCAATTTCACGATGTAACTAACTGTATGATGGTGCTCTTCAAAGTGTTGATGTGTAAGAATGTGAAGAAAACGAGTTGGACTAGTTGGTTTGTTTCAAATGACAAATTGTCTTGGTGATGGAATGCAATTGGGGCAAAGATATTCATAATTCAAATGAAAATGAGGTGGCAAGGTTTTTTTTGGATGAGTATGGGTTTTTACAATGAAACTTTCATGTAGATAACTGCAATATGACGGAAAACAAACGACAATATGTTGCACAAATATTTATTAACTTTAAAAGTGTATCATCACTTTAAGAAAAGATTTTTTATTTCGTACCTTAGACAGAAATTAACAATATAACACCTTGTCAAAAGTTAAATGTGTAATAAGGTCGTTTAGAAAGAGAAACTATACCTTTAAAAGAAACTATAACATAATTCTACGAAAAACAGGTCGCGACCTTACCAAATAAGAAGATCACGTGTTTGGTCTGTGCTATTGCCACAATACTGAGAAAACAGATCGCGACATTACTAAATAAGCAGATCACGTGATTGGCTAGTGCTTTTGTCAATTACTGACGTTATAAGAATTGGCTTATCACATGATTTCCAAATATAGTAATGCAAACATGTGATACTTATATATTCGTACGCAACTTTCAATAAATATCGTTTAAAGCATAAATGGGCGTGTTAATAATATACATGAAGTGATAGTTGCGTTATTGTACAGCATTATTACTTTTTGATGAAATAAACTGTATGTCTTTGTCAAGTTGAGATATACAAAATAGGCCGAAGTGTATTCACATCCTGTCCACGTGATATGTGTTCTCAAAAAACCCGAAATGAAATTATCTTGTGTTCATTTTGCGGTTTTGTTAAATCTAAGTTGGAATTGCTCCGCATTCCAACTTAAAAACTGCGTGTTACAGTGTTACATGAAAGGTTGACGAATTTTTATGTAGAACATCCATACAATTACTTGCATGTCGGCGTAAGCAGTGTAGGTTAACTGGGAAAACTTGTGACTTTGTAAAAGGCAATTTGTATGATCGTACTTTGATTAAGATTACATTTAATTCAGTTTAATTCCTGGACCTGCTAGAAGCTAAATATGGCGCGATAATGAATTTGAAAACATAATATGAAAAAAAATGATTGTCCTAAAAAACAGAAACTTTTACAAATAGAAATGACCTCCCATTTAATTTCGAACTAAATTCCGGGTAGCCTTTTGGTCAAATATAATGGTCAACTGAACCAATTTCGGGTGAATTGCACAGCCCTAGGATATCTTGCTGACCTTCATAGTTTCAATTTACATGTTTGGTGGGCGGTCATGAACTAACAATTGCTAAAGCCTAATGGGTCGTCATAATCTAAATGTGTATAATATATGGTGTTCGTAGGTTTCTCTTTTTTTTCAAAATGAGACGTTCAATAATTTATGAAGTGCATGGTTGTGCTTCTACCAGAATGGTTTGTGCATTATTCGCTTATTGAAGTAAATACTTCGTAGATTATCATGAAAATTATAAAGAAACTGCAACTTTTTATGATAATAATGTTAAATCAATATGGTCATCAATCTTCGAAATCATTCATAAACGATCAAAATATTGCTTATCTCATTATGCTCAACGAATTTTAAGAAATTGAGGAACTGATTTTGAATGTTTAAGCTATCAAGATACAGTATCATTATTTTTAAGAATCTTAAGGTTTCTACTCGGGGTATCTCGCGCAACTCAGTTGAAATTCTTCGATGTGATTGGTATATCCCGATTAAAAATGTTAAGATTCTAGAAAAATCTTACACGAAAGAAAAAACCCCAGGCATTAGAGTTAGAAAGCTATTAAAACTGACAAAAATGACCTCGTTACATTGGTTTATTTTCACAGGTTAGAATTACGTCACATCGAGTTCTATGAGCATCAGGGTACCCATATTGACGCACCCAGTCATTTTGGTCGAGGTCGACAAGCTATCCATGAGATCCCGCCAGGACGGCTGATGGGACCTGGCGTTGTTATAGATGTACGAGAACAAGCGAGAGCCAATCCGGATTACGCTGTAACTGTAGATGATATTAAGGGTAAGTGGGTCTATTCCTCGAGAGCGATATTACGACTCGGGATGTTTCGTTAACAGCTAAATGTTCTTTCTGTGAAAAGGTTTTTGTAACAGCATTAAAAACAGCGGCCATGGACTAGTTGATATCGTGTTGGCTCTCAATCATAGGGTCGCCAGTTCAATCCACTATAAACGTCATTTCTGACATGTGTCTGTCACCAATGAGTTTATATCGGTAATTATATGGTATAATACAATATCGCTAATTTCGTCCGCTTGGACGAAAATAGCGATATTTTATTACCTTCCTTTACTGCTAAAAATTATGGGATGATTTGATCGGTTTTTTTGTTTTTGTGTGTGTGTTTTTTTTTTTTTTTGTTTTTTTTTATTTTTATTATGAAATGTTGATCATTCTGAACGATTGCAAAGTGCGTGTTTTTTAGCTCACCTGAGCACGAAGTGCTCAAGGTGAGCTATTGGGATCTTGTAATGTCCGTCGTCCGTCGTCAGTCGTGCGTCGTCCACAATTTCTTTAAACATCTTCTCCTCCTAAACCGGTGGCCCAATCTTGATGAAACTTGGCAGGGATGTTCCTTGGGTCAAGCTCTACTAAAGTTGTTCAAATAAATGAAATCCACCCTTTCCCTTTCCCCTTAACAAAAAGGGTGAAAATATGAAAATCTTTAAAAATCTTCTTCTCTGAAACCAGAAGGCCGACAGCTTTCATATTTGGTATGTAGCATAATCTAGTGGACCTCTACCAAGTTTGTTCATATCAAGACCCTTGGGTCATATTTGGGCTTTGCCCGGGCCCAACCCTTTTTACATAGAATTGAAGAGCGAAAATCTTTAAAAATCTTCTTCTCTGAAACCAGATGGCAGACAGCTTTCATATTTGGTATGTAGCATCATCTAGTGGACCTCTACCAAGTTTGTTCATATCAATACCCTAGGATCATATTTGGGCTCCACCCGGGCGCGACCCTTTTTACATAGAATCAAAGAGGGAAAATCTTTTAAAATCTTCTTTGATCGAAACCAAAGGACACACTGCCTTCATTTTTGGTATGTAGCATCATCTAGTGGGCCTCTACCAAGTTTGTTTATATCAAGACCCTTGGGTCATATTTGGGCTCCAACCGGGCGCATCCCTTTCAGCTCATCTGAGCACGATGGGTGAAAATAGGAAAACCTTCAAATATCTTCTTCTCTTAAACCAGAAGGCAGACAGCTTTCATATTTAGTATGTAGCATCATCTTATGGACCTCTTTCAAGTTTGTTCATATCAAGACCCTGGGATCACATTTGGGGTCCACCCGGGTGCATCCCTTTTTACATAGAATCAAAGAGCAAAAAGGCATATCTGTCTTGCTCTACGCTGAAAACGTTCCATGGTATTGATCTTATGCAATTATCTTCTTTTTGACATCTGCCTATCTAATTAATGTGATGTCCCAGGGGTCAAAGAGACTCAGGTGAGCGATCATCTTGGTCCTCTTGTTTAACAGTTTTGGGCCTTTTTTGAACAGTTTGAGAAAGTGTTTTGAATTATGAATGGAGCGGTCATTAAGTGATATAGAATGGTTAAGATCGGAATGAGTATCAACTTCAAGATGTTTAATTGTAAGTTGTTATCACGACATTTTGCTTACCAACTAAGGTCCTTATAGTTAACAACTTAGTGAAATTTACATAGTGAATGAATTGGATTCATTTTGTATTGGAATTGAATGAGTGCAATGAGTGAGGTTTTAGTGAAACAAAAGGGAGAAAATCCAATATCACCAATTTTGTTCAGGATGAACAAAATTAGCGATATTCATTACCACCCTTTAATAAATTATGCATACACGTTCTATACATAGCTTCCTATTTCTTCAAGAACAAATCACACACTTTTAATTTATAATTATGTCATTGAAATTGCATTTATTTCTATCTATTTTTATTTCGAATTTAGTCGTTGATCTTATCTTTTTTTAGTAATTTTGTAGCGTTTTTGAATGGTTTGACGGTGTGATTGGAATAATTGATGTAGCGCTGGGTGAGAGATTTGGAATGGATTTGATTGCTTAGATGAATATATTTCACGATGTAATATTTCAAAAACGACAAGATTACTGTGAAGGCAGGTAATTGCATTTAGCGCCAAAGAGTAAAACCACGAAGAAATATAACAATTATCTTGTGATATAAATTAATTTCGAGATGAGATTTGCAGAAAGGTTTATTTATCGTTATTTATTTACATTATCGTGATACTATAGGTAAACCATGCTATTCGAAAGTTTATAAACAAAGTTTAGGCGAGTTTAATAACGAGAAATTGGGACCAACGAATTTTTTGCTAGCACGGTCCTTTTACTATACTGAAAGATCACAGAAACGCAAAACTACTGGCATTTCAGCCATCATTTGAATTACATCTGTAAACGTCATGTGTCATAGCGTAAAAGTAACATGCTTTTGTAGCCGACTTCATCGTGAAGAAACTAAATTGAAACCACAATAAGCATTGAATATCGATATGGAGAAAATATGTTGTTTTTCTGGACGAATTTCTTTACTCTATCAGTATATAGGTGATTTCATTTGTAATTTAGTACCGTTATCTCAGGCTTGTTAAATTTCAGTTCAGTCCACCCCTACTCCAGGCTATACCACATTTTCCCGCGTTTTCGAAAACCGCGGTTGGGCTATACTATCTTGTATCTCATGCCCGACTGAAATAAACCACTAAAAACACAACTCTTCGACTAGTCTCAAATTTGGACATAACATATTGCATTTGATGCGACCAGTCTAAAAAGCGTCGCATTCTGAGGACATACACCTAAATAAGTTTGGTACTTCACTGAAACTAGTTTGGTCAAACTATTGCATAATATACAATTTAAGGAATGAAATAATAATAATAATAAACTTAAATTATGTCGATTAGGGACCATTGTGTCTTAAAAGCGTAGAAGTGAATTAAAGTAATTTACATATCACGCCTGTCGTTCAAAAAATTTCAATCATCCAATCAAAATCCTCATTCTGCAGATGAATCATGTTTTAATGTCAGAGGGGCGTGTCATGATGGGGATCAAGATGCGGGGTCACGAGCATTCAGTATATGAGTATTTCACGCAAGAAGTGTAACGAGCATTTCTTCTTCTCAACTGTGAAATTGGACTGTGCATGACAATTCCAATAATTTCATATGTCCGCAAACTAAAAACTCTGGCCAGTCTTAACTGTGCATTCTGTAGATGGATAAGGTCTTTACCAATCTTCAGACGGTCAACAAATAGTCTCATTACACTGGATGCAAATTAAATATGTGGCTTTCTTTAAGGAAGTAAACCCGTAATAGTTCCGCAGCATTTCGGATCGTATTAGCATTCAAATGTTTACCGATGTTTCCTAATGAAAATCTTTAGGAACCTCGGTTAATACTGTTGAGATTCATTACCTCCGAATAATGCGTTACTTTTACTGGCCCACTTACCGTCTAGAGGTAACTCTGATAAGAATGTACGGACACATAAGCTTATCTGAGTTTTAAGGTAGTAGAACCGTAATAGTTCTGCAACATTTCGGACCACATGTTCTTTCAAATTGTTAACCGAGGTTTCCTTATGAAAATCATTAGGAAACCTCGGGTGGCCATGGTAATCAAAATTTGCCGAAAATCTTAGAAAGAATTCTTCTCCTAAACCACTAGGGAAACCAGGGATGTTCCTTGGATGAAGCCCTTCAAAAGTTATTAAAACAATTTATTTGATAAAAAACTCTGGTTTTCATGGTAACGGAAAGGCTGAAAAATGACCAAAAATTGCCAAAAATCTTAGAACAAATTCTTTTCTTCCTTGGATGAAGCTCAAATTATAGAAATAATTTTATTCAATCAAATCCTCTGGTTTCCATGGTATTGGAAATGTCAAAATATTGCCAAAAATCTCAGAGAAGGTTAATCTTCACCTTAACTTTTGGATATATTTTAAATTTGACAGGGATATTCTGTTAGTGTACTAAAGTTGTTAAAAAATCAATTCCATCAATAACTTTGTTTGCCTTCGGAAATTAAAAAATAAAATTGCAGAAGACGAAATTAAAACCATCCCAAATGTACATCAAACAATCTCTAGTATTTATAACATGGTTGACAAGTTATGAGTTGACTTACTCAGGTGAGCGATATAGGACCATCATAGTCCCCTCGTTTGTATTGCATTTACATAAGTATTACAGCATAATAACGGCTTTAACCTTAAGTTGAAACTTGAGACATTTTGAGTTCAGAATGAGAAGAGTTTTATAATCTCGAGCCTAGATGAAATTACAAGAAAACTTGCTTTATTGTGATGCATGTTGTCAAATCATCATGGTAATGCTTGAAACCACTAGACGCTCCGTTATGTAAGAAAAGCTGCTCAAATGACAACAACTTGGCAATAGAGTTAGACTTCAATTCGTAAAAAATGCTTAGATTGTCATTCATAAAACAAGAAAAGTTATTTAATTCCAAAAGGAATAAGATCCTTTGTTCTTTTTTTATGAAACCCTTTTCCCGCAATCCGGATTACTCATACAATGAAGAGACATTTTTTTCAAGCGATTTTTCTATTCTTCTCTTTGTTTTCTTCAATGCTTTGCAGTCGCCTTTTACTTTCACCACACATTGAATTAGAGGGGAAAATTCTTTGACTTTAATAATAAGTTTATAGTTGTTTGTTTGTATGGCGTAATTAAGGGAGGTATTCAAAGATAGAGAGGAAAATCGTTCGTTTCAGTGAAAGATCGATTTAGATTTCATTGAGTCAACAACAAAAATTATATTTTCACGAGCGGCAGAGCCATCTTACTCGAAAAAAAACGATTATTCTATTTCTTTATTGCAAAAGTGAGATAAAATGTGAAATTATTAGGATCTATTTGCGTAAAGCGCGTCATTTCTGCGCGTGATCGCTATGCAACGTTCATTGTGACGTCACTTATTTCGCCCCGCATAGATGACGTCAGATAGGATGAAATTTACAAAAACAGGGTATAAGTTTTTGATGATTTTACTGCTTTTGCGATGAGATTATTAAGTGTTAATCAACCTTTATTTCTCGATAAACCACCGAATAGCATTAAAGAAAACGGATTATTCATATGGCGATTCATTTCCTTGTATTTTACAGCATACGAAGATAAATATGGACGTATTCCCGAGGGGGCGATAGTCATGATGAATTCGGGCTGGTCCGAAAAATATCCGATGCCAGAATTAGTGTTGGGATCGACGAACTTTAACGATTTCAGCACGTTCCATTATCCAGGATGGGGTATTGAAGCTTGTAGAATGTTGAATGAAGAACGAAAGGTTTGTTGAAAAAAGAGTTATGATCGTTCAAATAGTAACAAATGAATAAAGGAATAATGTTAAAGATTGTAGAGATCGAAGGGACTGCACTAGACTTAATATTCAGAAGGTTTGACCCAAAACATACTTTCAAACAGAAATCGAATTAAAAAAAACGTTATAATCAGAGATATTACGTTTACACATACGTATTGGCACATCTTTTCAGTCATAGTGCTGCAATTAACATTTGCTTGAAATATCCTTTTTTCATGGAATTAACAAAAAGGATTTTTCTTCATACTTATTGTGTTGAATAATAAATTTTATTCGTATTTTCAGATTTCTGTGCTTGGAGTAGACACTACATCTACCGACCCCAACAAAGTAGGAGATCTAGACTGTCACCGGTACCTACAACCATTAAACATTCCCCTCCTGGAGTATGTGGCCAACCTGGACAACTGTCCACCTAACGGTACGACCATGTTTCTTGGTGTACCCAAGATACGTCATGGTACTGGTGTACCCACAAGGATCTTCGCCTTGGTAGATGACGAACCCTGTGGTGACGTGTCCGCCGCCACAAGTCTTTACAGATCTACTGCTTTACTCGGTGTAGTAATGCTATGTCTCTCTTATATAGTTGAATTATAAGTTAAAAGGGATTAGCTTTCTTTTTCTTCTATGACAAAGGGGGCACTTATTCCGAAATAAAGGAAAAATGACAGTGAGCGACCAAAAGACTATGACCACAGCTTATATCTAAGCTATAAGGTTGATATCTCGATTCTTAAGGAAGAATGTGACATTTTACCAGATAACCCAAGGTGGTGATGTTGTTAGGCGTGTATAATTGTGCACTTATATTGGAAAAAACACTCAAACGTTTAGTATGACGTCCGATACATATTAGTCTGTACATCAGTTAGAGATGTGAAAATTTGTGTTTAGAAAGTAAATTGTTTGAACTAAATATATAAAAAGACCTACGTCGCCGGAGTGAAATAAACCCGTAGAATATTTTCGATATTATACGGGTGAAAAGCACTAGTAAATTAATTATGCAAATAAGCTTAGAACGTATAGCAACTCTATTTTCGTTGTGAAAATGGCGTTATAATGCATTTGATGACGTCAATTTGAAAACGGCGTTATATATGTTTCACGGAATAACTTCAATCGATAAATGTCTGGAACCTCCTCGATTTGTCGCAAAAAATCATGTCATGTCATAAATAGAATATCAAACTTGTGCTCATAAAATACTGAATTATTAAACTCCTAAAATATAACAAATAAAAACTTGACACAGCCTCATTTTTATCTGTTTATAGATTACTCGTCCAATAAATTCGGTAATCAACGTCCACTCATTCAATATCCTCTAGATATATACCAAACGATCTATGTTTCTCTATTTGCAAAGACATGACTAGTTAATCCTTGTAACGGCGCTTGAGATATACTAGGATAGCAAAAATGGTGATGGTTACTTTATAGATTCATTTGAATTCTTTATAACGTTACAACGTTAGTGAATGCGTTTATTCGTCGGTGTCTCAAATTTTGCAAAACTTACGTTAATACTTTGAGTGAATCGTAAAGTTTCGAAAATTGTCAGTTTTCAATATTCGCGCATATGCAATTCATAATTTGTCAAATATCATTTTGTATTATTGATTGTATTTGTATTACTGTAATTCATACACGTTTGAATTAAATATATATTCATCAATGTGATCATTTGGCTACAAATAATTACCAACTTTGTTATGAAACTAAATTGAACCAGAGGTAATATGCGTTTTACAAGTAAGACTACAATTTGTTTCGCTTGAATCAGCCTATCGGTTGCTAAGAAGAGGGTATCTAAAGGTCAAAATAAGGTCTGCCCATCCACGTCCATATTTGGGGGTCAATCAGAATTTCCTAAACAATTTCGAAAAGGGTCATCAAAGGAATATTTCTGCCAATTGTGATTGAAGTTGGTTTCGTGGTTTCAGAGGAGAATATGTTTTCAGATTAAGGGATAAAAACAGCCCGGCCCTGCCACGCTCATACATGGGTGTCAATCAAATTTTCGTGAACAATATTTGCAGAGGGTCAACCAAGGAACATTCTGGCAAAATTTCGTTGAAATTGACCCGGCGGTTTAGAATGAGAAAAATGTTTTAGAACGTTGACGACACACAACACACGAAGGACGGAGTGTGATCATAAAAGCTCCCCCCATGCCCCCATGAGCACGTTAAGAAAACATTCTTTTCGTTTTAGCTCACCTGGTTGGAAGGTGAGCTACAAGTTAAGAACATCGTGAAATTGACCCACAATCCGATCAAAATCATTCTACATGTAAGTAACTCACATATCGTTTCGTTCAATCATTCAAGACATTCACTCAAAGCATTCAAAACGCTCCAAAATTGTTCAAAAAACTTTCGATGTTGTTCAAAACGATCAACATTTCATTCAAATCGATCAAATCATTCCACGATGTTCTTGCTACGGTGGATTTTAAGCGGTTGATTGGTAACTGAAAGAGTAAAAACACAAAATTTGTAGATCTTTTTAAAGGGGGGGGGGGTAAAAATAGCTAATTTCTTCGAATTGGAAGTTATAAACGATGTTGTATTACCTCCCTTTGAACAGTCGAAACTCGAAATTTTCATTCCGAACTCATTCAATTTAACATTATTGATGGTTTTGTGATTTCCCAATGTCGGTCGCGTGTCATGTGGTGTCCCCCGTGCAAAGCTACTTTTTTAACAGTATTTCTATTATGAATCAAAATATCAAGACACTATGTAGACAATTACCGTTCTTTATAGCTGAAGTGGTCTTCCAAGTAGAATGTCATGGGCTGGGACGGGGATCACCATTTACCTCCCTTGAAACCAAATTTAACCTAAAGAAATAAAGCATAAAGGAAGACATATGTGATCCGTCGGGCAAAAAAGCACTATCTGGGTAATGCGTTAAGCGTTGACCGAGTCAGACCGCGCGGACTTCGCATGATGATTTTGATCGAAACTTTAGGCACTTTGTTGAATTTCTGAATCTTGAATTATTATTCTTCCTTCCTTTGAAGAAAGAAGTTTTTAAAAAAAACTCCTGTTTGGACTTTCCTTGATCTTAATCTCTTCTTTACCACTTTCCTGTTTTACAAAATTTTGGACCTGTCCAAATTCAAAGGTTTTGCATACGAAAATTTAAAGTGGATTTAATTTAAAAATAACCATTCAGTAGGGTAGAAAATAGTGTGGAAAAAAGAGAAATTGCTTGTCAGAAGCAATTTCTTCTTTTTTCACAATGTTTTCTCAATCATAAAATCACAGACACGTAAAAAGCAGGGATTAAACAGGAAAGTGTTAAAAGTTTACTTTACTGAGTACCCAGATGGTCTCTTTTCGCCTGACAGGTCACATTTATCTTACAATCCCACAGATACATTAACATTTATCTACAGTCAAACCTGTCTTAGTGGCCAACTGTATTCAGCAAGCAACCTGTATTAAGCAAGCGACCATCAAGATCCCAAATGAACCAATTACACTCAAATTGACCTCTATTAAGCAAGCACCTGTCTTAAGCAAGCACTTTTTAAATGTCCCTTGACTGCTTGCTTAAGACAGGTTTGACTGTACTTTGTAATCAAGTCTTAAAAAAAAAAACGTACACCAATTCTCCTTGTTGAAGCATTAACACAATTGAGTAGCAGAACGATACAATTTGATAAACAAAAACTACAATCATTCCAAAGTTTACATAACAAAATATATTTTCATCTCTTCAACCTTTGAAATTGATTTTCGGCCTGGTTCAGCAGGCCATAGGAAAAAAAACCTGTATCCTGGAAATTGCCTAGGAAAAAGATAATCGAGTCAAAAGCCGAACAACGTGTGTACTATGTAGCTTTTTTGTGCTCACGCGCGCGCAAAAAATAGGATCTAGTATGCGTTATCAACTTTTGTGCGACCCAAACTGCTTTGTGTGTTCAACGCAGTGCTTGCATATCACTACACTGTGCTAAAACATAGTACTAATAGTACTAAAGGCGAGGGAAATGAATAGACGAAACTTCACACGAGGTCAATTTTCTGGAATATAGCCTTGATAATTCACAAAGTCCTTATCATGTATACCAGATATTTTCTTACTTATTACTGCCAAATTCACTGCTGTGTTAAAGATACATAGCTTTTATATTTGATCTTGACGAATGACCTTGCTAATAGGGAAAAGAAGAAAATGATTATAACTAACACTTTCTACTTTCTTCCTAATATTATCGACCCTTTCTGCAACAAATTTTACTAATTTGCCTACTTATTGTATGTAATCTGCAACTCTTTACAATTTGGACCTGTCTAAATATTTGTTGTCTTGTAATGGATTTATCTAAATTAGAAAAAAAATAAAAGCCCTGTGTCATCCTTAAACCCTTAAACAGACGACAAAATTTTAGACTGAGCAAATTAGGAACAGGTTCCAGACAATAAATCAACATGAGTGTAATTTGATATATATCTAGGGTAGAAATTAAAATTATTGGGGTATTAGTATAGGGTGGACCATAGTGTGGGAATGGGGGAAATTGACCTTATCAATTTCTTGTGTTCCCACAGTAAAATACAACTTCTTTGTGGAATTCAATTCGATGTAAAAGATAGACTCGACGAGCTTGTGCCCCTAGAAAAACATCATTACTACGATTGTTAGACGAAATGATCGAATGGATAAATTGACTGACTAATAGCAAACCAATCAACTCACCTAAAATTATAAAAACGCGAGTTGCGCCTGTCTGCAAAGCGGTATCGTCCGTAGTAATCTATACCTTGGGAATTAGTTGGGGTTTTTTGGCGGACTCGGCGCTATATAGTGAGCATTTCGTTTGACATTTTCTTTTAAAGTGAGTCGGGATGTGGCTTACGATCCCTATAGGTAAATGGAACATTTGGTTTCCTTCGCCGAAAAAAACATTGCTAAAAGATTCAAAAATTGGAGTACATGCCTTCAAATGTCACCTTGCCTCTCTATAAACCAGGCCTTCAGCGCTTTTAACGCCTGGATTATATTGCTTAGAAAAGTGATTAGTACAGTATTTGTTTCGTGTGTCCAAAAAGCCGTTGATGCATGTTTTCAGTTTTAAAGAAATGAATGGCTTGCATTTAAGAATCAGTCGTGTATTACAATCATTCACGTGATTATTTTATGATCGGAACAAAGTTATGAATTATTTTAATCTTTAATTTTATTTTTTAGTCAAAACGCAATCTGTCTAAAATCTACGTGTTTTTATCAATAGAATGAAAACTAGGCCAAGGTCTTATGCTTACAAAACGAAAATGATACACGTATTATCCATACAAGGCGAAATGAAGATGTGTTTTACAAAAATAACTGAACACGTCTTAATTTTTATTTGAATTCAACTTGTTAGATTTTTGAGCTGAATCATTGTTAGAAAGCAAAAGTGTCCTAAAGCTAAATGTATTGAAGGACTGAAGTTCAGTCCAAGTATCGTTTCAACTTCTGAGAGAA
The DNA here is from genome assembly GCA_948146395.1 of Fragum whitleyi. Classification (NCBI taxonomy): domain Eukaryota; kingdom Metazoa; phylum Mollusca; class Bivalvia; order Cardiida; family Cardiidae; genus Fragum; species Fragum whitleyi. The sequence continues at coordinate 1,479,989 of OX411545.1, read as the reverse complement.
ATTTGTAATGAAAATATTGTTGAGTAATATCGGCGATTTCTTTAAAATGTTGTGATGATTTTCGCCAGCATCGGATCCGAAATGTCACAGATTTATACAGATTGTTATATATCTCGTATATAAATATCGCTAAATGAAATGAAGAACAAATAGATGCTGAAGCTACGATGTTTATTAAAGAACTGAACTACAGTTACAATAGTAACAGAGACTATATAGAATACATTACAGTAATATGATAGTCAAAAATTAAAGGTGGTACTGTATAGTACAAGGAGTATAGAATGAATACACAACAATCTCCCCCTTCAAATTAAAAGTCATAAATTTTGAAGTTTCAAAAATCAAAATTTTTAAACTTGAATGAATATAAAATATTAACCAAAAACTGTGCATATACTGCTTTAACTTTAGGTTCTTGATAAACAAGTAATTAATTATCTGTTAAATTCCAATGTTCCAGCTGGACTTAGTTAATGGCACTTTATCAGCAGTAATCACAACTAAACAAGACAACAAGTACCTGTTAATTACATCGTTAATCGGTCGGGCGGTTTTCTGACCCTTGTAGGATATCGTCTTTCTGCTGTAATTGGGATACTCCCACTTTTATCAGAATTTGTGATTTCAGACCTGTCTTTATTATCATTGTTTTCAAATGACTTGGGGTCTGTACTTTGTACATTTGGACTCTGGTCATTTTCTGGAATTTTGACACTTGACAGTAATGGTGTAGGTAAACTCTTATCACTCGAGGTTGGCAAGGGTTGGTCAATTAACTCAGATTTTCTGATTTGATCTGCGTGCCTTTTCCACCTTAACCCATTACCTACATCAATTGTGTACATTAACGGTCCATCACGCGATAGGATAGAGCCTTGTAACCATTTTTGATTACCTCTGTAGTCACGAACTAACACATTTTGACCAATTTCAAATTCACGTAACTTTCTTTGATCATTCAAAGCTAACTTCATTTGCCAATTTGTAACATGTGTTTGCGTATCGGGCTTAATCAAATCTAACCTTGTCCTTAAGTTTCTACCTAAAAACATCTTAGAAGGCGTTTCTCCGGTTAGAGAATGAGCAGTATTTCTATATCGCATTAGAAATGTGTTGATCTTCAAATTTAGATCGTTTGAAGTCATAGTCATAGCTCGCATACTCGTTTTGAATGTACCCACGAATCGTTCTGCCAAACCATTTGTACTGGGTTTAAACGGCGCTGATCTTAAATGTAAGATTCCGTTATCTTTCATGAACTTTTGAAATATTTCGCTGGTAAATTGGACACCATTGTCAGAAACTAACTGCTTAGGTAATCCATTTCGCGCAAATATTGATCTAAGTTCTTCTACCGTTCTTTCGGCTGTAGTCGATTTCATAACTACAATTTCGGGCCATTTCGAATGCGCATCAACTATGATTAAGAACATCTTGTTTAGGAAAGGACCTGCAAAATCAACATGAATCCGTTCCCATGGCGATGTCGGCCATTCCCATGGATGTAAATTACTTGAATGTGGTGCTTTTTGATGCATTTGGCAACCCGTGCATTGGTTAACCAAATTTTCAATATCATTGTCAATTCCTGGCCACCATACATAACTTCTGGCAAGACTTTTCATCTTTACAATACCAGGGTGACTTGCATGTAACAAATCTAAAATTTGTTTCCGTAACTTAGTAGGTATAACTACGCGTATTCCCCACATTAAACATCCTCTATGAATTGATAATTCATTTCTACGATTGTAAAACGCTTTCAACATAGGATTTTCTAAAGGATAAATCCAACCATTTTGCGTATTTTCAAGTACACGCGACAAAATATTTTCGCGTTGAGTTTCCCGTTTAATTGCATCATTCGTAACAGGAAGTTGCTCAATTTGCATAGCATAAAAAGTTTCTTCGCCATCTTCAGCGCAATCTGAAGTTTGCGATGGTAAGGGTAACCTTGACAAACCATCAACATTTCCATGTTTCAGAGTATTTTTGTACTCTATGTCATAATCAAAACCTGACAAAAATACAGCATATCTCTGAACTCGCGCAGCTGTCGTAGTTGGAATGTTTTTCTTAGGATTGAAAATTGACAATAAGGGTTTGCAATCGGTAATCAGGGTGAATTTCCTACCGTATAGATAAGGATAGAATTTCTTTACTCCCCAATAAATTGCAAGTGATTCTTTATCAATTTGTGCATACCTCTGCTCGGTTTTAGTCAATGACCTTGAAGCATATGCAACTGGTTTCTCTTCACCATTTTTCATGACATGTGACAAAATTGCAGATACACCATACGGACTTGCATCTGTTGCTAATCTTACAGGTAATTTTGGATCATAATGCGTAAGCACTGGCTCAGATGTAATTAATTGCTTTGACTTTTGGAATGCGTCTTCACACTTCTGTGACCAATCAAATTTTTTGTTTTTCTCAAGCAATTCATTCAGTGGTTTGATAACAGTGGATAAATTGTTTAAGAATCTGTGATAGTAATTCAATAGACCCAGATAAGCTCGCAATGTCGAGACATTATGTGGTCTTGGACTGTTCAAGACTGCATCTACCTTGTTTTTGCTCTTCCATAAGCCATGTTTATTAATTTCATGCCCACAATACTCTATTCTATCTTGGAAAAATGAACATTTATCTTGATTTAGTTTCAAACCAAATTGATCTAATCTTGACAAAACAGTGTCTAACGTTTGTAAATGTAACTCATCGGTTTCACCTGTAATAACCATGTCATCCAAAATACATTGAACACCATTTATTCCCTGAAGGATTTGTTCAATTGTTCTTTGCCATATCGCGGGTGAAGCTGAGACACCATATGCTAATCTCTCCATAGCATATAACCCTTTATGCGTATTTAAAGTAAGTACTTTTTTACTGGCTTCGTCCATTTCTAGGTGTAGATACGCCTGTCTTAAATCCAATTTAGTGAACTTTTGGCACGGTGACAAATTAGCAAATATATCCTCTACACGTGGTAACGGATACCTATCTACATCCAATGCTTGATTTACAGTCACCTTATAATCCCCACAAATACGAATTTTTCCCGTAACGGGTTTCACTATTGGCACTATAGGCGTAGCCCATTCACTAGTATTCACCTTGGAAATAATTCCTTGACGCTCCAGATTATTTAGCTCTTCCTCGATCTTCGGTTTCAGAGCGTATGGTACTGGTCTGGCCTTCATAAACTTCGGTTTTGCGTCATCGCGTAACTGTAAAGATCCCTTTAAACCCTTAACTTTACCAATACCGTCACTGAATATAGAGCTGTACTTAGATAAGATACGCGTAAGCTTCTCATTAGTACCTACAGTTTTAATCAGCAATATCTTATTCCAGTCCAATTTAACCTCTGCTAGCCAATCTCTGCCAAGAAGAGTTGACCCATTGCCTTTCACAACATGAAGTCGTAACGATTTTCTTTGTCCATTATAGACAACATTCACGTTTTTAACTCCAACTTGTCGAATTACTTCACCTGAATACGTTTTCAGAATTGATTTTGGGGTTTCCAATTTTATCTTCCCAAAATGTTTCTTAAAATTGGAGTAACTCATCAGACTTACGGACGACCCGGTGTCTACTTCCATCAACACCGGTTTCCCATCAATGTTTATTGTTACCTCAATTTTTGACTTCTTAGTATTCGGCGTATTCGGCGAATGCACGTGCAGCACTTCATTTTGCTCACACTCCCTTAACGTATGAACTTCTGAACGGCATATCGGCGCAATGTGTCCCTTTTTCTTCCATTTGTAGCAGGTAGCATTCTTTAAACGGCATTTCTTGGATTTGTGGTTTGTTTTGCCACAATGATCACATTTCTTAGTAGCTTGACTTGAAGCAGGCTCAGGTTGACGGGGCTTTTTCTTATTGCGAGGCTGTCGTCTTACAACAATTTTATTTGCAGTCTCCCCGTTTGAAGCTCTACTGAGTTCAGAGGCATCTCTAACAGCTGTCTCCATGGCGGTAGCAATTTCGATTGCCTTGACAAGAGTTAAGTCTTTTGTCGATAACATCTTCCTTTGAATAGCCTCATCTTTGAGTCCACACACTAGCCTATCACGCAAAGTGTCATCTAAAGTGGCACCAAAGTCACAATGTTCCGACATCTTTCTGATAACTGCCACAAAGTCATTCACACTTTCAGACTGAAGTTGGTTTCTTTTATGGAAACGAAATCTCTCTGCGATTACCAACGGTTTTGGTGACAAATGTTGACTCAATATTTGACAAAGTTCGTCAAATGTTTTCTCGGAAGGTTTTTGAGGAGACGTCAAATTCCTAACAAGGGCATATGTCTTGTCCCCCAATAACGTCAACAACGCAGCAACCCTCCCCTCGTTACGAACATTATTCACTGTCAGATATTGTTCCAACCTTTCCTGGTAAACTGTCCAATTATCCGTATCAATATTAAAAGGAGAAATAGTTCCCAACAAAGCCATGATGACATGTGCACTAAAACATCAGAACAAAGTAAATCCGAAATTCTCGTCGCCAATTTTGTTATATATCTCGTATATAAATATCGCTAAATGAAATGAAGAACAAATAGATGCTGAAGCTACGATGTTTATTAAAGAACTGAACTACAGTTACAATAGTAACAGAGACTATATAGAATACATTACAGTAATATGATAGTCAAAAATTAAAGGTGGTACTGTATAGTACAAGGAGTATAGAATGAATACACAACACAGATGATTATTACGTATTCCTTTTTTTCGCGCGCAACGGCAACATTCAGAATATACAAGGGTGTATCAAAAAGTTCTGAGACAATTGCGATATCTTTTTTTATTATTATTGGTCGGATTTTGATGAAATTGTCAGTAATTGTTTGTATGGATGTGAATGCTAATTATACAAAAATGCAACAAAATATGACTACGCGTCTGTTTAGAAACAGTCGCTATGTAAAACAAATGATGCGCTTTCGGAGCACTTTAAGCTTTAAACTCACTGTTGAGAAAGAAATTCCTGCAAAACGCGCCAAACAAAAGCTATTTAGAAAATTCAAATTCAGTTGAAATAAGCAATGAATGCGCAACAAGTGATCTTGCAACCACGAGGTTAACTTACAAACGTTTAACGCTTGAAGACAACCAAGACGACGTTACTTTTTTTCTTTTTTTTCGGAAAGAAGGTAACGTCGTTGCACTTGAAATGGTAATTATAACAAATGTGGGTAATTGTTTTTCACGCCCACGGAGGTTAGCGCCTGCGTAGTGTATTCCAATAAACATGTATTTTTCAATGAAGATTAACAATAAAAGAATAAAATCTATCTTATTTCTGCGTTTAGCAACACTTCGGGTGTGACATATCATGAACAGGTGTAAGGTTAACACCAAAATAAAGGGTTGAGGTGTTTATTACAGAACGGGTCAAATGTCTCTCCACCGTAATGGTATTTGAAGTCTTTCTGTTTTTATTAGTCCGTAGTAATACTAATGGCGGGGACTTATTCAGATCTAGTATTGGACTATTGGTCTTATATTTGAGTCTCAATAGAAAAGCCATTCTACCTTTTCATAGATTTTTTTAAATGAGCCTGTGCGTGACATTTCCAACAATTTGAATGCAAACATTGAGCAGCGTAGACAGCCACATACTGTACATATTAAGCTACCTGATGGTCTAAAGATACTTTGTGACCTTATATATCTACTAGTGAAGACTCTGGCCAGACTGTGCGGATGCACAGGTTGGTCAGAGTCTATGCTTTGCGCATACTTAAAATTGTTTGAAATCTCACGCATAGGTTCAAATGATAATGATAACACTGACTGTTCTCACACGTTCCGCACACGCCGGCTAAAACGTTAAGGCGTGACAGCCCTATAAGGAACTTTTGCACCCAAAATGGTTTGATGTCTCTCAACCGTAATGGTATTTAAAGTCTTTCTGTTTTTAGACCGTAGTAGTGAAGGTGGTGGGAAGAAAATATAGACTATTGGTCGTTTATTTGTGTCTCAATAGAAAAGCCAAAAGCCATTCTACTCTAAATCATATTTTTTTAAATCATAACACTGACTGGTTTCTACTGCATAAATTGGAGTCTGCTTTATTCATAATTCCCAGTGTGTGTTTATTATTATTATCTTTCTTTTTTTCAACCCCCCCCCCCCACCTTTTTTAAGATGTTCACATATAAAGATAATATAAGGATGCAAAAAATATTTGAGCCTGTGCGTGACATTTCAAACAATTTCAAACGTGCATCAAGCAAAGACTCTGGCCAGCCTGTGCATCTGCACAGTCTGTCAAGAGTCTTCACCTTGGGCCTTGTTGGTAGAAAAGGGCCTCAAAATATCTATAGAAAGACAGACAATCTTTGAATTGCATTAGGCCTATGTGACTGTCTAGGCTGCTCAAAGTTTGCAACTCACATACATGTCAAGTTGCTGGAAATGTCACGCGCAGGCTCATTTGATATCGCTAACCTCTACCTCTATAACGATCTACAATGTATATTGTTGCGTAGTTGACGAAATAAGGTGAATTACACTTTTGAACAACGTTCTACATGTGATTTGATGCATGCAAGACATGCATATTGTTATACATATTTTACACGGTATATAATCTGCATACTCATTGTACCCGGATATTTAGAACTAACTAAAACGAAATAAATAATTCGGTCGGGGTATAGATTGGCACGGTAGATAGAGGGTAAGATTTTTTGTTTCAGTATAAGATCGATCTATATGTATATTCCATGGAGTGCACAACTTATGATTTTTTTTCTTGGGATGCTGAGCCAAGAGTGAAAATATTGTTTTGGTTGTTTTCGAAATGAACTTGACTATTTATCTATTTGTTTTATGAAAAAAGGGCCAGTTTGGACAAATATCATGTTAACCTCAATGTACAATTATACATTGATTATGCAAAAGCGCCTAATTAAAATTTGTCTTTTGTAAGTATACAATGTATCGTTTACATGTAATGACATGGCAACGTGATGGCATCGTATTGACACTATCGCTATTGAGGGTCCCAATCGCAAGAAATGAACATGATCAGTCTTGCGTTCAGGATAATAAAACGGTAAAAACAGTTTGTAAATTATATCCCCCCCCCTTTGCGAGCAAGTGGGTGCGGAAAGCGGTGTAAAATTTACGGTACCGTTTTGTCATCCTGAACACAGGGTTGTTTAAATCTATTTGGATAGGTGATTCCACTAATTCGATAATTTCGTCGCTTCGAATTGTGAAATTTCCAATCAAAATACTCTCAAAAACTTCGATAATTCTCCTATACACATTTAAGAAACTTTTATAACTGTCGTGTTTATGTAAAAGTATTAATACCTTTTGTATGGACCGGGGGCTTTTTCACATTTAAAGATTTTTTAAAATAGAAAATGGGAGTAGCGCGCGACCCCTAAATTGGCGGAATACAAGTCACACCCCATTACCTCCGACTAGGAACAATGTCTCATTGATCATATGATATTATATCGGAACATATATTGACGAGGGCATGGAATAAAAATCGTACATTGATTCGGGTGACCTTAATTTCCTAACTGCAGATTGAAAAAAAACGTTTTAAGAACGCCCGTCATCGAAAGGGATCGACAGTGATGTCGGCGAACGTCGAAGGCTCGTGATTACTTCCCGTCTGAATGAGCGATTCTACTTGTCAATCGAATCGTTATTGACAAGGGCAATTGTGAAACATTTCTCTCAGTATGTCGTCAATCTGGGATTATTTAATAAGCGATACTTCATTTGCGAAAACATCTAAAAATATAATTTTATGCTTCATTCTACATTTAAGCTTCCCACCTGCCGTCATGGAGCGTATGCTATTGCTAGTTCTCTGTATCCAATCGCTGTCTGCTAGACGTATTGTGGATCTGACACACACCCTAGACGAGGATACTCCCACATATTCTCTCCGGAGTTTTGGTGAAGAAAAACTGACCTGGTACAAGAGTGAGGAAGTACTTGCAACGCTCTTTCCCGAACAAGGGGTCTGGTGAGATGATATTGAACACGTCTTATGTCATATTCTTCACACGATTTTTTTCTCAATCTTGCAATGCCTTACTTAAATCCTTAATTTGATACTTAAAAAATATTTATCTTAAATAAAAGGATTACTCAAAGTTTTTAATTATTAAATTATTGTTGAACGTGTGAAATTACATTTAATCTGAATTCAAATTGTAGACCAATTGGCTATGATCAGTGTATCAAAACTCAACTAAATCCATTTTCATTTATGTTTGTTGGACAAATACATACTCAACACAGATCGAAATAGAAGGAGTTATTTTTCCCAGGTTGGAAGCTCGTAAGATGGAGATGTACGAACATCAAGGTACTCATATTGACGCTCCAAGTCATGCTGGTCGAGGAAGACAACAGTTACACGAGATCCCGCCAGAAAGGCTTATCGGGCCGGGTGTTGTCATCAATGTACGTACACAAGTAGAGGCCAACCCGGACTATCTAGTCACTGTGGAGGATATCAAAGGTAAATATTACCATGATCTAGGGTCTTTAAACCATAGGGGAGATTTTAGTTAAGATGTTTTAAAAATATAGATAGATAGACATGGTGATAAAGCGAAAAGAGACGAGTGTTCCGTTGATAACCAGGGGGGGGGGGGTGTCTCTTAAAAGAATTTTAATAACGAATGTACTCACGAATTTTCTCTAAGACATATTTGTTGTTAATATACATAGCATTATAAGAAAGTTACCACCAAAATACCTTTAGCTTTTTCGAATAGTATTGTCCTATACAAAATACTATGTACGAAATTTATACCAGGTATTACTGTTTACGCACAAATTAACTTTTGTGACGATAAACTGTTTTCATTATTGACACAATGCGTCACTTGTAAATTGGGTAATTCTAACGTTGTTGACGTGTATGCAAAATTTATCACAAATTGTCTATGTTTTATGCAGCAGGTAATCATGCCGAAATAAGAGCATTTAAATTCTTAGAAATTTTGCAAGTATAAGACGTTTGGTTGACGAACAACGCCATTGGGTTTTCAGTATGGTCGAAGCAGGATTATGTTTTCTTCAAACTGTAGACCGGAAAGGCTACTATTACAAAAAATAATGAAACTTGCCAGTGACCACAAAGAAAACTTGGTCTGTAGATGATAGGCACGTCCAGGACGCCAAAGGTGACTCAACACAAACTGATGGTCAAATCATCCAATGGCATGTTTGCGACAGGTTCCGAACGGCTTCGAAGACGATATGGGACACATAAGGACATCAAAGGTGCTGGATGTGCGTCATTGTTTAAAACAGGTCGTGTTTTGCGCTGATAAAGCTTTCCAGGAGTGCGTTTCAACGCCAGACCGTCAACAAGATCATGTTAATTCGAGTACTTTTTATCGGAGATAAGGTAATTGACATTGACACAGTGTTCTTTTCACAGACGAATCAAGACTCTATCTAGAAATGGTCGACGGTGTTAATATGAACGCCATACGTTATGTCGTGGTAGACAAGCTATGCGTTAGGTGGTGGGAGTATAACGGCATTTCATGGAGACATTATCAAAATTCTCTTTTTTGCCGATGGAAGTGTACAAAGAAACAATGTGTTGAGACCATCTTGAGACCATTTGTTTATCCGTTCGAAATGAAACGCGTTAGCATTGACGTTTTCCATCAAATTAACGCTCGGTCGTATTTTGCTATTTTGATTTAGGTTTTCTTAGAATCCGCTTCCTTGTATTACCTTCACTTCCGATCGCAATCCTGCAGGGCATGTGTGGGTCAATAAAGACGTACGGTGTGTGACGATTGACGTCATATCGGAAAAAGGCAGCAACTCATCAACGCTTAAGATTACGGACGAATGACATGCCATTCTCTAATAATATAATGTATACAGCGTACGTTAAGAATTTCTTGCACAACATCATTGCAGTTCTCCATGAAAACGGTGGTTTAACTCGTTATTGATGTTAGTGCCTTTTCAATTTTAAGTAAGTTTCTGTAAGCCAGAAAAATAAGACTTTGCTCCTAGCCAAATATTAAAATTGCTTTTGTTTTCCCACCACTCCATTGTCAATGAATTAAATGTTTTTTAATGGAAATAAAATGTTCAATGTTGTTTGGGTGTTATTGTTGGTGGTAACTTTCTATTGACGCTGAGTATACATATCAACGAGTATATGAAAGGTTGGTTCAAATAATAAAGTTTTCGACTTTGTATGCATGTTTATTGCGTCGTGCACCATGAAGTATTAGGAATATGGCTCAATTGTGCAAACTGAAATCTTGCAAGTATGCAGTGTTGACTGTTCGAATCCATTGCCAAGCCTATGTGTTATATTCAAGTCGATGGGGCTGACGGCTCTTAGGACCCATATCATGGTTGCAAGAACAGGAATGTGTGAACGTTGCGGTGAAATAAGGGAAATACAGTTTAAAACGGCATAAATGCCTCAACAACTAAATATTCAAGTAGGATAATTTTCGTAGCTTGGCGATGCATTGATTTAAAAAGATTTATTTGGAACAGTGGTATCATTTCAGAATATGAATCCGAGTACGGTCGTATTCCTCCCGGAGCCATCGTTATAATGGACGCTGGCTGGTCGGCTAGATACCCATTCAGAGATCTGATATTTAACTCGGAAGATTTCTACAATTTCTCTACCTATCATTATCCGGGCTGGAGTCTGGAGGCGTGTAAAATGTTGAATACAGAAAGACAAGTAGGTCAAAATTATTTTTTTGTTGTTGTTGGTGGTGGTGGTGGTGCTTTTTTGTTGTTGTTGTTGGTGGTGGTGGTGGTGGATGTGGTTGTTTGTTTGTTTGTTGCTTTTGTTTTTTTTTTGTTGTTTTTGTTTTCATTTGTCAAAGGATAATACGGTAAAGAGACGAACTTTTATTTCCAATTTCCATCGTGATCACATCCCCGTAAGCCAAAACGTTAAAACTCCTCTATGTTCCTTACAAATGTTCGGATGGAACATAGTGGTGTTGGAACCCTTTGCTTGCGGAGATGTCGTGGTCCCTACTCATACCAGATCTTATCGTGCATTACAGAGAGGGCACAATAACTTCTAACCGTTGATACCCAATTTTATAATTGACTCAATTTCGGGGTACTGTGGCTCTTTTCAACTTATTCTATCAAGGGGGGTAGCTCTAGACGCATTTTGTGCAAATGATGCCCATTTTCGACTTTGAAGTAAATAATGAGTTTGTCTACGTGTACGTCTTCATAACGGTATAAATACTGTGTTGTCTAAAAGATGTGTTTCTAAGCTAAAATCAAAACAGCGAATTTGGCATCTTATCATCATTCATCAGTCCTCATATGTTGCGAAACAAATCATTCTAGTTCTAATTTTGAAAAATAATTTCGAATTAGATTTTTGCTCAAAGAATTAATTTACCATAGACAAAACTTAATGTGTATATGCTGATTTGAGTCTTAGCGATGCGCACATATGAAATTCTTGAATCTGTTACAGGCTCAAATTTTGTCAGCTACTTGTTTAAATTCGAACCTGAAGACTTGTATAATTGTGACCCGTCACGCGAAAAGGGACCATCTGGGTAGTGCGTAAAGTGTCGACCCTAGTCAGACTGCGCGGACTGCGCAGACTGACTAGGGTCGAAACTTTTCGCCTTTTGCTTTTTTTCTGAATCTAGTATGATCAATCTACCTTCCAGTGAAATAATTTTTGAAATACAACTTCTGGTTGGCCTTTGCTGGATCAAATCTCTTTTTCAATAATTCATTTTACAGAATTCCCGGATGGTCCTTTTTGCGTGATGGTTCCAAGATTATTTATTTTCAGATATCTGTTCTTGGTACGGACGGCGCCTCCGTAGATAACCAACTGGGGTTTCTGGATTGCCACAACTACCTACAACCTCTTAATGTACCTATACTAGAATACGTCGCTAATCTACACAATATACCGCCAAACGGAACCACAATCTTTATAGGGGCCCCGAAAATAAGGGCCGGGACAGGGGCGCCGACTAGGATCTTTGCAATAATCGATGATGATGTCACGCCATGTACTGATGCTGTGGGATATGTTAAAACTTGTCCAATCCTGATCATTTTGTTAGGCTTGCTCCATGTTTTACTTCCTTTCTGAATTAATTCTGATACTGTTTTGGATCAAGAGACAATCATTTCTTTAATTCGGCGTCCACACGGTCTTACCTTTAACTTGAATATGGGCGTAACTAAAATTTAAAAATCCATACGCACAAAATTGGCGACCACCCGAAAATATACATGCGTTAGGACACTTTATCAAACTGCCAATCTTCTAATTTTAGCGAAAAATAGAGGACAAGGGGTCCCAAGGTCTAAGGGTATAACGTGCCACGCCGACACCAAATGGTTCGTGGACACCTGATCGATCTTTTCGATACGGGACTTAGGGGGAGCAAGTTTTTCACTTATTTGTAAACCAAAATAATCATTTTCATTTCAAATTTTAGTATCACTGTCGAGATAAATGGTTCTTCTTTTAGGAAATAAAAGTAATGGGGAACAACTGGTCAAAATGAGCGAGTTCTAGCCCTAGGAGTGAGTGACTTTGCTTATTTTTTAGGTTTGTCGTTAGTTTTTTGTCAAATATCATGACTTTTCTTCATTGTTTGTGTTTGTCTAATAGCATTTATGTATCCTCTACACGCATACTAAATTTCTCGGCGAAAGATCCATATTAAGCGAAGATATTCGTACTTTTATGGGCCTGGGTAGAGGAAAATATGATAACAATACACCCCCTGAATTTTTAGCGATTGGAAATCGACACCAGAGTTAAAAGAAGTTGTGATAACTCGACACCTACCTTTAAATCATCTCTATTCCTCCCTAAACGCTCGTGTACTAACCGTTTACGGAGCAGTTTCTGTACATTTCAGCTAATAAAGGCTCGATGATTAATTTAGGAGCATATTCAAACCATTCCCGTAAATTAAAGCACTTATTTTCACCGTTCTGCCCATCATACATTCGACCAAGTTGGCCAACTCCGATTGAATATTTAAAGTCATAAATGCGAGTTTTGAAACGCTCATAGGACGTTGAAAATCGTGAAATCGTATATCACATTCTTTGCCAATATCGGGTATAAATCGTTTTCATGCGTCCTGTTACTGTTACATGTATATACTTTTGCATCTGAATGAGGAAAATATGTAAGTGGTTGGCCTAAAGAGCATATATTCAGCTTACCTACGTGTATGACATGTTGGTCACACTGCGTCATTATAGATTACATTTCATTAGAGTACAATGAAAAGCTGCCTTGCATTCAGGATACGAAAGCGCTCGCCGCGAACAGTCTATGTTGTGCGCACCGCACCGCAAGCGGTTTGGAGAAATGACCCGGTTGCTAGGCGACCAAAGTGGCTCGACTCAAAGCTTAATCCAAGAAAACACTTTTAGATTTATAAAATGAATTAAAAAAATAAACAAAACATTTGTTTTACAGATGGTAAAATATCCAAACAAAACGAAAATCGCGATATTTTCAAAAAAAGATCGATAATGGTTAAGCTATCCATTTGCTTTGCTAGTCACCTTGTGACGCTGCTAGCCGATTATTTCAAGCGCCCCAAGCAAGCAAACCGTTCAGAATAGGAAAGCAAGAAAGTGCTCGCTAACGTTCGCAAGCGCTTTGCTTACCTGAATCAGTTTTGACCAATGTCTTTGTAGGTCTCGCTTCGAAAAAAATAACGTAGTTTTTTAAGTGTCAGAAATTATTAGATTATGTGAATTGTTTTTTCTATACTTAGTAATGTAAATTTTAATATGAATGCTTTTCCATTGACCCTTTTCGCGAAAATACAGCAAAAATCGCGTGACATGGTCCTCTTTAATTCTTCTTTAATTAGTATAAAAACAGTTAATATCAAAACTATTCAAAATCACTCGCTCAGCGCCCCAATCATTCATTCAAAACTCTCACTCACACCTTTCAGAAACGCTCCAAATCCACTAAAGAGTACTGCATTCAAAATTATTATAGACAAAAGCGCAATTTCACTAACATAATTAAAATTACAAGCGTGTGATTCGTTCTTGGAGTTATAGGAAACTATTTACTTTATTGGAGTAAAGACGGCATACTTCCCGTCAAATTTCACACCACAATAGCTCGTTGGGTGGTTAAAAATCCTTTGGTGACACTCTTTCAAACATGATTTCTTGTTTCAATGAAAAAAAACAAGACTTTAATGGACTTCGCTAATTTCTATGGAAACGAAATGATATTTCTGCTAAATACGAAATGATTTTCATGCCGTTAACTCCTTTCCTACATTCTTCAAACGTAAATTAGCCTGCGCCTATGTATAACATGTCTTTTCTGCTATGCTATGGATTCGCTAGGCATTTTCAAAAGGCTTTTAGATTATTGTCGTTTATTTCTTGGTGAGCGAAAAATGATGCGTGTCAGATGGCAATGGTCATATGAAAGTTGTGCGCGCCAGGGCTACACGTTACTAACTGAGCTAGAACATATGGATGGACAAAAAAATACAGTCTTTGCCAGGTTTTTGGTTGAGTGCAGACCGGTATATTTATCTCAAATGGTTCCACTTGGGTTGAAACAAGTTTACCTCGTTCGACTCTTTTCGACTTATATTTCAGAATTAATTCCATTTAATATAATGACTTGAATATTTGTAATAAAAATTATGTTTGTAAGTTTAATCTTATATTTTGCAAAATTCTTATTAAGCTAAAATCAAATGAGAAAAAAATTTCTTCCACGCTTTCCAGTGTGTTAACAAGATTTCTAAGTGGACTACCACTAGGTAATTTCACCAAAAAACAGTGAAATTACCAATTTGAATCCAGTTTGAAAGATAAAGTGGTATGAGACATGTAATCGGGTACCATCATGCCGTTGGTGTTATCCGATACCATGATATCATGCGCGAAAGAGACTATCCAAGCCAATCAATCCTAAAGTATTCACTTATCATCTTATATTATCCATTCAAGAAAAAAATGATGGTTCGCTTTATAGTGTGAGATCGATATACATAGACATTCGTCTCATTGTATGGCGTTTTTATCAGACTTCTTTGAATTCAAACAGCACGCTTATCACTTTCCATCCTCGTTTTCGTGTGTTTGTTTGTTTGGGGTTTACTGCCGCTTTTAAAAATTTAAGTCATATCGCGGCGACTGGAACACCTAAGTATCGACTCATGATGTTTCCCTCACCAGTACTATCATTTCATCCTTTCCTAGCCATCAGCTGCTATCCCTCAAAGGTCTTCGATAATCAACCATCGTTTTGTTCTGCTTCAATAAAACAAAACTTTTGTTATCTTCCCAGTATACACGAACTTACTTAACGAAAAAGTCTGAATAACTTTGTTCTTGAGTGATAGTCTGTAAACGTCTTTATGACAATGTTCAATTGTGACCTCGACCATTGAAATTTGTGACGTTAAAACAATAGGGCACGCAGCAACTATATAAATAATCATACCTCTAAACTAATGCGACCTCTGGTTGCCCTGTACTGCAACCTACCTCGTTTTCAATTGATCTTAATTTGAAATCCCAGGTTGTCAATTTTCGCGTATCGTATCACAAATATTATTTACGAAATAATTGAGTCGTCAATTTGCTATTTATTGGTATTGACTTTCCACAGAATATTAATTTCATTTTTGAAAGTTGGCTGTAAATTTCAAATGTTTGTTCTTGTAATTTAGATTGATATACACTTGGGTGTAGAAAGAATAAGGATTCGTGTATGGAATCATATCGGCTAATGTTAGTATTTATTAGTAGCTGTGTGCCTTATTTATCTTTGTTGATCCGTGTCATTATTATAAAATGAAGATCAAACGTAGCACAATTGTCCGTGGTCGCGTCATACGTATCGCGGAGTAGCAAACCACTCTTTTCGAGTCCCTTTTCTTGATTATATCAACAATTCTGACCTGTCAGGCCCATATTTTGGGGTAAATCCAAATTCATTGAACAAATTTAGAAGAGGGAATATACATGTAACAGTAACAGGACGCATGAAAACGATTTATACCCGATATTGGCAAAGAAGGTGATATACGATTTCACGATATTCAACGTCCTATGAGCGTTTCAAAACTCGCATTTGTGACTTAAAATATTCAATCGGAGTTGGCCAACTTGGTCCAATGTATGATGGGCAGAACGGTGAAAATAAGAGCTATATTTTACGGGAATGGTTTGAATATGCTCCTAAATTAATCATCGAGCCTTTATAAGCTGAAATATACAGAACCTTCTCCGTAAACGGTTAGTACACGAGCGTTTAGGGGGGAATAGAGATGATTTAAAGGTAGGTGTCGAGTAATCACAACTTTTTTAAACTCTGGTGTCGATTTCCAATCGCTAAAAATTCAGGGGGTGTATTGTTATCATATTTTTCTCTACCCAGGCCCGTAAAAGTATAAAAATCTTGGCTTAATGTGGATCTTTCGCCGAGAAATTTGGTATGCATGTAGAGGATACATAAATGCTATTAGACAAACACAAAGAATAAAGAATAGTCATGTTGTTTGACAAAAAATTAATGACAAACCTAAAAAATAAGCAAAGTCACTCACTCCTAGAGCTAGAACACGCTCATTTTGCTTAGTTGTTACCCTCTACTTTTATTTCGTAAAAGAAGAACCATTTATCTCGACAGTGATACTAACATTTGAAATGAAAATGATTATTTTGTTTTACAAATTAGTGAAAAACTTGCTCCACCCTTACTTCCGTATCGAAAAGATCGATCAGGTGTCCACGAACCTTCTGGTGTCGGCGTGGCACGTTATACCCTGTGAAGGTATAATTCTATAGATTTCAACATTGATGAAAGGTTAATACATTGTAACTACAGCTTGAAAAAGTATGATCATTTAACGACGATATTTTTCGAGAAGGGATTTATTTTGTATTACGCACTAGCGTAATGGTAGTAACGCCCTTGTTTATTATAAAGTTATAGCGGTCACACTCACCAGTTGACAATTCGACTACGTGTACCCATTGTACCATAGTGACAATGACTGAGCTTTAACTGCATCTTGTTTTATACCGAAATTACTTGATATTCGTTTCTTTATTCAAGCCTACATTCGGGAAAGTGTTTAGTTTGATTCTTCCGATGATTTGTTTGTTGCGGATTAGCTTGATTGTTTTCGGAGAAAACCTAGCGTATTGCTATGTAGCCGTTTGGTGTCGCCCGGTCAACGTTGTGCTAAATCTGTGACATTTTGATGTGTTGGATAATTGTTCACAACCAAAAGAATAAATCTGTACTATCAATTGGAATAAATATAAATGCATTTGTTCTGGTGTAAGATATTACTCTGAGAATATCCTTATAAAACCTATTTACCAAATCTAACATGACGACTGTAATAATGGACTAACTAATTGTGCGAATATATCATGAAAAGGTGCTTTAGATTATGCAGGCTTTTCGTTTATCTGGAATGACCAATTTGATATTAATCATAAAAATTTTCCCGGTGTTTTAGTTCCGATCTAACATCAAATTTAAGTAGCAATACTTCAACTAAAATCTACAGGAATATTGAGAATACTTTCTATAGGGAATATTATCTATCCATTTTACCTACGAAAAATATTATATTAATATTGCAAAGATATGCCTGTCTTCACATAAATTAAAAGAATTAAACCGATCGCTATGCAGGTCAAAATTTACAATTTGAACATATTCTTTATGAAAATATTAAACCATATTTTAGAATTAGACCTAGTATGTTAAAATTTGCCGTTAGCACAAAGAAATCTATCAAAATTGACGCAGCAAAATTTATAAGCGAGCCATTGTCAAAAAAGACTCCATTTTGATAATGATTAAATTTCTTAACAAAAAGTTGTTGGCTCCTGTCTTTTCAAAATTCTTCTACAGTTTTTTTGTGTTACTGAATTGCGATAGTCATCAAAAGTAACTTGCAATCTCTCTCAAAGCACTCCGTATGGGATAAATGACAAGAAAGATACATTTTGAATTGAACGTAGGGCATTTTAATGAAATGCCGGATATTTCCATCAATAAAGTAAAACCCGTGTGGAATGACAATTATAAATGCGTATGACGCCCTTTTAGTAAATAACAATATTGCCAACAAAGGCTAAAAAAATTGTAATGACACGCCTTTCAATGGGAAAATGGCGTGAAGAAGTAAATTCCACTCGAGTTAAATGTAAAACTAGTAAAGTTACGTCTGAAATGAATTTATAACTATACAATCTCAAAGCTAAAAACGTTAATTTTTCCAACCGAAAAAGTATAACCCATGTGGCATTACAGTTATAATTGCTTATGACGCCTTTCTTAGTAATTGATATCTTCAGCATGGGTCCCAATTGTTGTAAGGTCACGCCCTCAAATGGGTATGGCATGAAGAAGTAAATTACTCTCGTGTTTAAATGTAAAACCAGTAAAGATACGTAAGAAATGAATTTATGATTATACAATCAAATAAATCTAAAAAAGTTAATATTTCCAATCGATAAAGTATAACCCATGTGGAATGGCTGTTATAATTGCGTTTGACGCCTTACAGTAATAATATTGCCAAAATGGGTACAAAAATTGTAAGGACACCAGCTCCAATGGATAAAAAGCGTGAAAAAATAAATCACTCTCAAAAATGGTTGACCAAACTATAGCAAGTCAACAAATAAAAGCATCTGTAATGCTAAATACAGTTACCAACAAATATATAAATAAGTGCCATGTATAGCACAGGTCGAATATAGGCTCAAACTGGCCTTAAAACGATCGACATGTAAAAAAGCACAGGATAACCTTCAAAATAAATAACTCAAAACTAGAATTTTACTTAGGAGTCTACAAGACGGGCTCTAAACCAAATTACGTTGACAAACTACCCAATCTTTCTGATAGATCCATGGTTTGAAGAATGAGAATAAGCTCTCATCATTTAATGATTGAAAAATGGAGACATCTTTCGATTCCCAGAGTAGAAAGAATATGTCCATGTTGTAATACAGCGATCGAAGATGAAACTCATTTTTTATTGTACTGTGTGTATTATAGTGAGTTGCGAATTCATTTTGATAGTAAGATAAATTCAAATTGCAAAACTTTTAACTATATGGATAACATCTGCAAAAATCAAAGTGCTGTCAGCACTGTAAATCGTACATCATTGAGAGGCTGGGATAGTGCAATAGTTCGCCAATCAAAAGGGCTCAAATTTGGACAATAAGAGTTGGTAAAATCTTTAAATATGTGAGTTTTTTGTCTTAACAATCCATCTTTTCGAGGACGTCACCAGCTCATCCAACCTCGTGGGTCCGATTTTGAAAGTTTGCTGATTCGATAGCCCTCTGCTAGTCTAAATTATTTCTTAGCAGATTTTTACGTTGTTATAATGAGCACGCGCCAAGCTAAAAGCTTGTCTGTTAATATTATTCCTCTCTCTATAGAGTTTAAAAGCCTGTTTAGCAACAAACATTTTTCATTAAACTATTTACAATTTTGATTACCAACATGGTTGTATTTCAAGCATTGGGTTTTCCCAAATACTGTAAATGCATTTTCCCTCAAGAAACACGTGAAATCGCCAACTATGCTATTTATATCTTTGGTTTCTGACCAATCGATTAAATCTAGCAGCACTCTATGATTATTCATGAGTTGTTCTAAAAATAGATCGCTCTTACTGCTATCCCAGTATTTCAGTTTATCGTATGTTTTTGTCGGTTTATTTGTTGTTGAATAATTTTTCTTCATACTCAAATTTGAATTTAATGAAAATAGGATTGGAGCGTGATCAGAGTGCTCATTGCAATCAAATATTTCAAAATTACAAAATTATTTCTATTTGTTAACACATGCGAAAAAAAAGTAAACTTCCCACGCTCCCTGTTTGAGTGCAGACGACTATTGACTAATGACAAACAAGTTAATTGACACATTTCGAGCAGACGATGTCCATCTGAATTTACACGTGGTCTGAATTTACGCGTGGGTTTTGACCGAGTGATAATCATAACAGAATTTGATTGGTTGTCAGCCCTACAACTGGTAAATGATCGTTCGAGAAAGTTCAGAGCAGTAATATTGTAAGTGCTACAAATTAATTATACAGTTAACCTATTGTACGTTTCAACTCCTTTACTCAACCGAAAATCTTGTTATAAACACTGAAAATACTAACTGGTAATTACTAAAAGCGAAAATTACATCAAATTTTGTATTAGCCTCTTCTCTATTTGTCGAAAAGTAAATAAGGTACAACAAAGTTTGTAGATTGTGACTGAAAAGGCCGTTTCTTCGGTGTTTGAAAACACATAATTTGGTTTGAACACATTGCTCAGAAGATAATGGTAAAAATGTACTGGGTCAAACAGACTGGATTTCTGGAAAACGGTAGATATAAATCTACTGCTTCGCAGTACGATTTAATAATGTACTTCTAAACAGCGGCCATGTCTCCATACTGAAGATGCCTTCAAAATTTTTATCAGATTTTTCCACTTAGCTTGAACATTTCAAGCAGGCAGTGGTAAAAATGCAGTATTAGTCTGACTGTCATTGTTTTTATCCTCATAGTTTGTACCCTCATCTCACTACTAACATTTTTAATCTGTCTTGAAATATTTTATCAGTTTCACTTTCCCTGGCATTCTCCGCCAGGTTTTACTTTTACATTTTTTTGTCCTGCCTTTTATGGCCCTGTCACACCTCAACGTTTTAGCCAGCGTGTGCCTAACACGTTTGAGAAAACGACATAGTCCGCAAAACCTCGGCATACGCTGACCTACATTTTCTTTTTGTCAATTCACGACGCGCTTGTAGCGTGTTCATAGCGTGTTTGAACTTGTGAGTAACGCGTGAGTAACGTGTCCAGAACGTGTTGATAGCGTATGTCAGCGTATACCAACGTTCTTGAGCGTGTGTCCAACGTTCTCGTA
Organism: Fragum whitleyi; assembly: GCA_948146395.1. Lineage (NCBI taxonomy): Eukaryota > Metazoa > Mollusca > Bivalvia > Cardiida > Cardiidae > Fragum > Fragum whitleyi. The sequence goes on along the minus strand of OX411545.1, from coordinate 1,459,002 downwards.
ACGACCTCAGAACGTGCTTAGCGTGTTTGTAACGCGCTTCTAGCGTGTTATAACGTGTTGGAAGAGTGTTTTGGATGTAAATATAAATTCTGCTAGAAATTACCACTTTATATTTCTTCTTATAATAAATAAACAGGCCACCGGCCACTACACATATTCAAATTCAAAGTATGTTGGTTCATGTAAAAGAAAAATAGGAAAAGACGAAAAGAAAAATACACTGACACCTGTTACTTATGAAAGCATCTATATAACAAACTAATAAGATTACAGACTGATTAAAGCTTCTGGTACTTTTCATGAAAAAATATTGTGAAAGGGTGAGGAACTACTTGTCATAATGCACTCCTTTCTTCAACCATATGCTCTACCATGTAGGATGACTTTCTACAATCTCTCTTAATCTTGAATAGCTAGTCTTATATTAAGGGGGGAAAGGTGTACCAAATATTAAACTTGTAGTAGATATAATAGAATCAAATATTCTGAACAGAACGAAAAGAGTAAAACACGTCTTGTATTATGTCCACTAGGTACAACGATGTACTTGTCTTTTTTGGTTTATTGATAATGATCAAATGAGACGATTGAATGTTTGTATTTTCGCGAACGTATTGATATTCTGACCAAAGAGCAGACGCACTTGTAAAGCTATAAACGCAATGCTTAATACACATTTAGGCTACATTCTCCACCTCGTCAATCTGAGGAATTAAGAAAATCCGTAAAGGATTTATATTGAAGAAAAGACAAACAGCTCATAACATAACATAACATAACATAGCATAAGTTTTATTTATATGACTTGAAAGAAATCGTTCATCGTTAAATATAGAGAATGCTACTTATAATCGATTTTCAAGTCATTCCTAGACTGGTCATGAGGAAACATGCAGATATGAACATGTCAAAGGGGTCATACACACGCACATGCACAAATTTATTTATTTACGACAAGCTGATGGTAGAAATTCAAGACAAATATGCAGCGGAACTTTATATTTTTTCTCGAAAACTGAAACGCTGTCATACGCCAGAAACACGCTGTGAACTTGCTGGCAACGCGCTAGACACACGTTCAGTACGCTGAAGACACGCTATGCACACGTTCCCAGTACGCTGGAGACGCGCTAGAGACACGTTAAACTTTTGGTGAACGTGTTTCTAGCGTGTCCGTAGCGTAAGTGAACGAGCTCCTAGCATGTCTCTAGCGTGGTGAGCGTGTTCGGAACGTGTGCGGAACGTGTGCGGAGCGTGTTCCAACACGTTCGGCACACGCTGAGAAATTAAGTGCATGCACAAAATTTTATGAGATACTCAGCGTATCGCAACGTGTTACAGCGTGCCAATAGCATGTGCGGAACGTGTCCATAGCATACCAGACGTGTTCGCAGCGTGTTATAAAAAATCCAACACGTTCCTCACACTCTGGCTAAAACGTTAAGGTGTGACAGGCCACCGGCCCATACACATGGTTTAAAATTTGGAAAATTTACGTATAGCTGTAAAGTTACATATTACAAACTTGCACAATACAAAAAATATGAGTTTTAGATTGTCTAAAGCTTCTTAGAATATTTTTAACCGAAAAATATTGCGGAAAGGGAAAAAAATGTTCGTCAAGATAAATTCCTTTCTCCCACGATATTTTCTACCACATAGGATGGTTTTACTTAAAAATATAACTTCTTTCTATATTCGAAAACTTAAAAGGGTATCAGGAAAAGAATGAAATATCAAACTTGTGGTAAATATAATAGACAAATACTCTGCTCAGAACAGAGAAGAACACATCTTTTATACGTACAGGAACGACAATGTTCTATAAGGAGATATAAACAGTATTGTATATGAACATTTATAATCCCACAAAATTCCAAGTTATTTAAAATGCAGCTATTGCTGCATCGATTCTTTCTCTGATATACAAATAAGAAATAATTCAAAATCCATACTTAAGACCTATGTCAAAAGCATGAATAAATGAAATTAACAGTGGGGTCGAACATTCTGTCTATCACTCGTTTATATGAAAGAGAAGTCAACCAGCTTTATTTGAATGCTAGATATGATTGCGTTTTCAAGTCGTTTTTCGAGAGATCATAAGAAAGCATATACATATATACACTAACAAGAATCATTACACTTTTTTCATAATTACTGAAAGCCTGCCATTCGATGAAAAAACGTTTTGAACACGCTCAGGCAACGTGTTAGACACACATTCAGTACGCGTGAGAGACGTTCCGCACGCGTTCCGAACACGCTCGGTACGCTTGAGACACGCTAGAAAACATTTTAAATATTTTGGTCATGGCGTTTCTTGTGTGCTCGTTGCGTATGTGAACGTGCTCGTAGCGTGTCTCCAGCGTACTGAGCGTGTTCGGAACGCGTGCAGAACGTGTGTCGGGCGTATGTCAACACGCTAGGCAACACGCTGAGAAATTTTGTGCATGCACAAACATGTTTGAGGTACTCAGCGTATGTCAACGTGTGCCAGCGTATTCGAACGTGCTCTATGCGTCCATAGCGTACCCGTCGTGTTCACAGCGTGTTATGAAAAATCCTACACGTTCCGCACACGTTGGCTAAAACGTTAATGGGTGACAGCCCTATTACTGAGTTATCCTTCTCATCACCAATATATGTTTCTTTATTAACCATCACGAACAATAGTCACTAATAAGTACACCTGCACATGTACATATAAATATTTCTACTTAAAACCTACTAAATTGATATTTCTTGTGTTGAAATCTAAATTGCTATTTGTAATCCATATTGTTATTGTCATTTTGATGGATCTAATTAAGAATGTCTTTGTCACATCAAATGTATAATTGTTGCCCTCTTAGTGGCATATGCGTAATCGAAATTGTTGGAGATGGCCTTGAATTATACTGTTTATTTGAGGCCGCTCTATCCCTCAGAAAATCTGCAGTATTGTCTATCGAATAGATTGATTGATTGATTAAATGGGGTTTTACGCCGCTTTCAACATTATTTCAGTTATATCGCGGCGGCCGGAGCACCTAACAATGGATTCCTGGTATTTCTCACGCCAGTACTACCATTACATCCTTTCCTAGCCTCCGACTGCTATTTTACATAGGTTTACGATTCGAATAGATTGAAGATACTGTGGTTTGCTATCGGACGATATCATGTATGGATTTGGTACCATGACTTGGGATAGTGTCAATGGCATCGATTATGATAAGAATGATTTATATTATGACTAAGTAACATCTAAGCAAATGTATACTCGTATTTGAATGGGTCCAAACCACTGATTGTAATTGAGTTAGAGCAAATTAATATTTGTACATGTATTTGTATTTAATCGTTACCCATTGCAAATCCCGTGAATTTCTTGGGTTACTTTTATTGTTCGCAAAACAACCATCAGTCATGAAATTTTTTGTCATAATGAAGAATAAATCTATTTTTGCTAGGTGTCAAGGAGCTCTCTTTGAAGAGTATACATGAATTTCTTATTCATAGATACCTTACTTCAAATGTTTAAATGTCCAAGTAAAACGAAAATCACTATATATTCGTGAAAAGTGATAGTAGTCAAGTTATCCGCCATTTCTATTCGCAATGCTAGTCACTTCATAACGTTGCTATTCGATTTTATCTTATAACTATACAAATATCCGTGTGATAACAACCCGTATGATATTTTTTATGATATCACACAGTTATTTTTAGAACAATGATATAATGCGGTTATTTTTAGAAACTTGCATTTCAGTTAAAAACATCAACGAAAAGAATGCAAAAAGAATTTATAAGATAAATATAATACATACTTAGTGTATTGTATGAAAAAATATCTAACTCGGCTGTGAGAATTGATTATTGTCTCGGCAGAGCCTCGACAATGATCAATTCTCCCAACCTCGTTAGATATTTTTTTTCATATAATACACTAAGTATGTATTATATATATCGCAAGCGTCCCGAGCAAGCACACCGTTCAGGATAGGAAAGCAGGAAAGCTAACGTTCGCAAGCGCCGGGCTGGAAAACTAACAAACTAATTGTAGTTGTCTATCGGATGAGACGTTAAACCGAGGTCCCGTGAAACGGTGCTTTACTCGAGCACGTTAATGAACCATGTCGGAATCAGGGCGATTCTTAGCCGGGTAGTCCTTACACAATGGGTTAATTATACACTATCGTTCGAGTGCGTGCTGACTTTAAATTCAGAGCAGACGTTAAACTTGGTACATGTCTGTTTTTGCGCGTAATCGAACTTTTTTATTGACTGCGTTGTACTCCATCAATTCGACATCCCGATGATAAATGTCTCCTTGTTTTTTATGCTAGTGTAGATTAGCTTCAACTTCCATCTTTGTGGCTTTCGGTGGATTATCGAAAATAACGGTAGATTATCTTTTGACAATGAGTTCACCGCATAACCAGTGAAGTTGTCAAAAATTTAAACCCCGATTTCCTTAATTTCACCCGATCTGACATTATCGAAGAGCATAAGTTAATATGTACATGTATTTAATATAAGGTCGATTAGTTAATATTTGATTGAGTTGGAAGTTGTAATTTCATATGTGAAGGAGCCACGAGTGAAAATATAGCTTTTGTTGCTCCTGAAATAAAATATCAAGTTCCGGTGATGATGACGTCACTTATTGTGGTCCTCTTGGATAACGTCAGATCGGGTGAAATTAAGGAAATCTGGGTAACAGTTTTTGATAACTTCACTGGTGAATACCAAGAGTTCATTCTAAGGTGCACCAGTTGTTGCCTTATGATGGAAAAATTGTTAAAAGTGATGTTAACCCCATTCAAACAAATTAAAAAGATAAACGCATTTAAAGCGTTGAATTTGATAAAAAAATCATGTCACGTTTCATCAGGCGCTCTCAATATTCATGTATGTTTACTGTCGATGGTTCCATATAATAAAAAGCCGGGCTGCAGGGTCGCCTTTCTCGTTATTCAGTCAGTCTGAGCCGCTAACTTGAGTAACCGAGTAAATCAAATAGTTTAGTGGCTTTTCCGTCTAAATGTAAAGCATGTCATTATATGAGAGTCTTATAATTTGATTCAAAGGCCGAAAAGGGAAGAAAAAAAGAGCAAAAGAGAAGTTGTTTAAGTTTTGTAAAGACTTGTAAAGTACTTTGATTTTACTTCTGGTACTTTGATGAATAAGTCACTTGGAGTTATCTTTCCTTTGTAAATATGGCGGTAACAACAGCCAGGTCCAGGTACTGCGCAGTTTACAATCAAGATTCATCTCTCCATTATCGATTTGCATTTGTAAAGACTGTCTAAGATGATGCAGCAAGAAACAAAATTTACCTTTTGTCAATTTATTGTTATATCACAATTTCATTTGTGAGAAAAACTCCCGAAATCATGACCTACTACGAGTCTTTCCATCTTAGGTAACGGGGTTCATAAAAAAAAAAAAAAAAAAAAAAAAATGAAACTTACAAAAAATCTAGATCGTTGGTCATCTCTCTTATTTCGGAAAAGCAACATATTTCTATTTAATTATTATAATATATACACAGGCCAAGCTGACAGGCCGAGTTATTCACAGGCTGAGTTGACTGTGAACCAGGATATATGGTTGATATGCCTAAAGCCGTGGGTTGTCTTTTATTCGTGACTATCAAAAAGGATATTGAATGAAGATAGCGAATATTAAATTCCTTCGCATATTATTCAGAGAAAGCATTATTCATATATTTTGATCAAATTTGCTTTATAAAATGAGATTGGTCCATCAAAATTTAACATAATCGATCTTTTATCTAAAATTTTCAAAATTTCTGAATTTAAAAATGGTAGTCTTCTAAAATGAACAGATTCGAGTATTCGTTTAAATTTTTTAAAGTCCAAGTCTAAGGACGAGGCTTAAGACATACTATGAATGTGTAGCATCCAATTTCTTCAGGTATCATCCAAGTATTGTTCTTAATTTAACCTTCTTTTTTGACAGGCCACGGATAAAGGAAAACAGGGCTTTTTCCAGGTATTTGGGGAAAGGGCCCCTGGCCCGAAATTGGGAAAAATTTATCGACAAGAGCCTTAAATTGGGAAAAAAATGATAAAACTTGTATAAATTGTAACATTTTCTCTAATAATCAAAGTAGTTTATACACATCCCATGACACTCAAATCATCAATGTGCAGTTTTCTTGCTGTTTTGGCTTTGAATAAATCACACAGTCATCCAACATTGAACTGGGTGGCTCACCAAGATCTATAACAATAATCATTAAGTTTTGTATGGTGTTCTAGGTGAGAGAACTTCAAATGGGTGTACACATATTCAAGTGACTGAATCCACAGGTAGTCAACACAGGTGGGGATAGTGTAATATTACCAAACATTAACCACAAAAAATCATAACATTTACCTTTTTCATCAAAATAATTATATTGACTAGATCTATATTATATTTTTACATGAAAAGATTTACATAATATTTTTTTTGGTAAAGTTTTACACCATCCCCTTCAGTGGGCTACCTGTGACTGAACCCAGATCTCTACTCACATTCGTGTGAGTTTGATAATTCTGAACGGTAGAAAATGCAGTGACTTGTTGTTCACTAGTCACTTGATCAGGAGTACTGGACTCGAAAAAAGTTACGGGATCATAAATAGGGCATGACTTATTGCCATTAACATTGCTGGTCGAAGGTTATAGGGAATTGTTGTCGCCTTTATCAGTTACGGTTGTACAGCCGAATAAATCAACTATCAAACAAGATTTGGAATGGCATTTTCGAAGTCTCTTCACGAAAGATGAATTAACTATTGTATGAGCCCAACATCGCAAACTTATTTCATATTTCCCGCTGTTATAATTAGGCCGTTGTTGACATCGTCACTTAGACTACGAAACTACTATATTTTATTGGTTATTATAAACAGTAAAGCTATACGAAAATATGCGTATTTTTGGGAGATTGGGTTCCCGCGTACAAAGATTTACCGCTATCGACTGCGGGAACCATATCACTGATTTTTTCGTATTTGACTAGCTTTACACGAATGGTTATTCGGCACTTATACATGTCGTACTTTGAAATTTAATTTTTATCGATTCCAAAGGTATAACGTTGAGCGAATAATTTACTTTTCTATTCTTCGTTAAAAAAAAGAAAAACAAAAATAGAACATAACTTTGGGAATTTTTTATTCAAATTGGGAAAATAATGGGGCCGTTTTGGATTGGGAATGGGGCCGAAATTCGGCCCTGCAGGAATAGGAGAAAAAGCCCTGGAAAACCGAGTTTTTCATATGTTATGTATAGTTCCGTATCATAAATGTTCAATTATTCCTAAAGCAAGGAAGTCACACATAAGTAGACTGTGTCAACACAAACACAAAATGAGCAAGTTATTTTCTAGCTCCAATTTTCTTTGTTTTGATGACATCATCACAGTTGTCTAGAGCTATTTTTAGAAATACCCACGGAATTAGGCAAATATAGCATACAGTCTAAACTTTTTACAAAATCATTGTGAGAAAAGGGGAAATTTTTCGGTTCATGATTGAAAAATTGCTAAAAGTGGCGTTAACCCAGATTAAACATTTGCCCATAAGCAACTCAGGGTCTTCTATGGACTGAAATTTCTTATCGCCAACACTCTCGTCAAACCAAAAAAAAATTGAGCCAAATTTGGACTTTAGGAGCCAAATTTGGAGCCGTTTTTCTTCTATAAATTGTGCTTGATACAGTCTTATGTTCCTTTTACATAGCTCATTGACAAATCAAATAAATGTGTAATGGGTAGCCAAGAGGTTACTAGTTGACACACATGCCTTTTTTGCCTCAATCAATTGCCATTCACTTGTGAGTGTATCTACACAATATCCTCTCAAAATCAATAATAGCTGATGGGTCAATATTTGGATTTCTTGTTGCCAGTCTTTTTGACAATTTCATTTTTATACCGCCAAATTCATTTCATTTTTGCATTTGGCGACAATGGCGACCCCCAGAGAAGGCCCAGGCAACTTGGCCCATAAGCAACTCGGCCTGATATATCACTTGGCCCAAATTTCATTTTATGCTAAAGCCTTCTTTTTTTTCGATTATTTTTTTCAGTATTTTTATTACAGGTACAAAAGTATTCATTCTTCATTCAGTTATAAGGAAATGTATGTGTTAAAAAGTTGAAATAATTAAGATAAACCCAGTAAGGTATAATAGCATCATTTATATCTAACTTGTACATATTTTGTGAAAAATAATCTTTGTTACTACAGACTATTCATTGCCCGAGTTGACCAGGCCAAGTTATTCAATGGGCTGAGTTAACTGGTAACCAATTTTTCAGATATTGAGAGATGTTCTCAATTTCCTATTGTAATGAGAGAAAATTTTCAAATCAAAATGTAGGAATGAAGGATTTGGTTAAATATCTCACAAAAATCCTTAATTTCTCATTAGATTCAGCTAAATGAAACATTTTTGCTCTTGATATTCTAAGCCAGAAATCTCCTTGCAGACTTTTTCTCCTCATTTATGGAGTGTGTGTCTTACTCTACATTTTACTTTTTTATCAGCAGCCCCTTTGATTTTTGGTCATCAGATTAACCCTTTGCTGTTTAATCCCTGCTTTTTACGTGCCTGTGATTTTATGATTTGAGAAAACATTGTGAAAAAGGAAGAAATTGCTTCTGACAAGCAATTTCTTCTTTTTCCACACTATTTTCTACCCTACTGAAAGGTTATTTTTCAAATCAAATCCTTTTTAAATTTTCGTCTGCAAAACCTTTGAATTTGGACAGGTCCAAAATTTTGTAAACCAGGAAAGGGTTAAACATATATATCTTTTAATCTTTTATTTTCCAGACCTAATGGACCCCCTGAGTATGTGATTATAAGGGACTACGGGGACAGTGAACTGAATGATGAAGACATTGAAAATGAACTGGAAAGAGCCCTTGAACAAAAGGCAGAGATCATTGTAATAGAGCCTTTAAATATTGGTGAAGAAACAGCGAGGTGGATAAAAGTAGGCAATGTGCTGCACAAGACAGCTGTCTTATCTGGGTCTACATGTATAATTGGTGAGGCAGCTGATGAGAAGAGAGACTATTTATATTTTAGTTGTGGAATGTTCAGTATAGTGTGCGCAAGTATTTATTACTTCTCGTGGCAACATGACCCGTGCTGTAAATATCAAGTCGAGGACAATGTTCAGAAACTCGAGACTTTGCTCCATTCAGTGTCGAGTGCTACACCCATCGTTCTGGTGAGGAAGGATGACAGTCGTCGTAAAACTCTACACAATTTGATTGCAATTTTATCTGGGTTTGTTTGTGCTTGGAGGATTTATAATTGGATAAAAAGCTGATCTCATTTTAATGTTGCTTTGTAATATGCTTCTGTGTACATACAGGTTGAACTTTTTTATGAATTTGATTTAAACCAGACTCCAATTTCTTGTACATGTGTGTGGAAAGAAACTGTGCTAAAAAAAGTCTTTTGATGTACTTTTATTATAGTCTTATTCAAAACAAATTTATTTAATCCACTTCAAGATACCAAAATTGTAAACTTGTTCAACTTCATATATTAATTGCAGATCTTGTATTCTTTACCAAGTCAAGAAAATTTGTTCATAAATATTTTGGGAAAGGGATTGTATGCTGGTTACAGGTATTCATTTTTCATTCGATTTCATGAATATTATACAGGGTTGTGTAGTAACAACCCTTGTCATGCTGACCCTGGAATATTCCTGCTTTGGCAGGAGCTATAGACAAACATCAGTCTGAACATATGTGTAGTCTGATATTAGTCTACACCACCTGTTTCTCACTTTCAAACCAGTATTGTCAGTGGATTTAGTTTTTCAAAAAAAAAAAAAAATGACCTACTGTTGGTACTTTCAGTGCTTTTTGCCTTTTGATTTTGACTAAAATTTTTAGCCAAATTTTTTTCAGCATGACAAGGGTTAAAATAGCGAAATAATGGTATACATGTAGGTATACGTCGCCAAAGGTGGACGTATATTAGTATCATCTTCTCCATCTGTTCATCCGGGTGTCAGAAGGTATGTACAAAATGTTCCTAGTCACCTGGCCTTGTGCATATTGTCAAGATTTGGTGAATTTCTACCGCATCATGGAAAAAGGGACCATTTGCATATTGTCCTGATTTAGTTAACTCTGCCATGTCATGTATAAAATTGAAGGAAACAACTCCTTTTTTAGCTCCACTGGCTGAAAGCCACTGGAGCTATTGTCTTGGCGTTGTGTCTGTCGTGCATCCGTCTGTCCGTCTGTGCGTCCGGTTGTAAACTTTTTCTTTAAAAATCTTCTCCTCAGAAACTACTGGATGAATTTCAACCAAACTTCACAGGAATGATCCTTGGGTGACCCTCTTTCAAAGTTGTTCAAGAAATTTTGATGCAATGAAAGACATGGATTTAATGGGCATGGCTAATTTCCAAATACGGTAAAAAGTGAGTTTTCTCAGATTCTAATTGATGGATATCAACCAAATTTTACATGAATGCTCCGTAGGTGACCCTTTATCAGTCTACCAAAAATTATTGTGATCGGATGAAAAATATGTTTTTAATGGGCGGAGGTCATTTCTCAATATGTTATATTGTGGAAACTTTGGAAATCATTTTCTCAGAATGTAAATGATGGATATCAATCAAATTGCACTGGAATTTTCCTTGAATGACCCTTTATCAGTCTACCAAAAATGTTGTGATTGGATGAAAAATATGGATTTTATGGGCAGGGGTCAAATCTCTAAATGTTGTGGAAACTTTGAAAATCATTTTCTCAGAATGTAATTGATGGATATCAACTAAATTTCACTGGAATGGTCCTTGAGTGACCCTTTATTAGTGTTTTTTTGTGATGGGATGAAAAATATGTATTTTATGGGCGGAGGTCATTTCTCTATATGTATAAAAGTGGAAACTTTGAAAATCATTTTCTCAGAATGTAACTGATGGATATCAACCAAATTTCACTGGAATGATCTTTGAGTAACCCTTTATCAGTCTACCAAAAATAATTGTGATCAGATGAAAAATATGTATTTTATGGGCAGAGGTCATTTCTCTATATAATGTATAGTGGAAACTTTGAAAATCATTTTCTCAGAATGTGACTGATGGATATCAATCAAAATTCTTTGGTATGATCCTTGGGTGACCCATTATCATGCAGCAAAAAGATATTAGCATTGGATGAAAAATATGTCTTTTATGGGCGGAGGTCATTTCTCTATATGTTGTATAGTGGAAACTTTGAAAATCATTTCAACATCATAAGAACCCAAACTATCTAAAAATTTAGTCAAAACTTAGGTTTGCTATTACAAGAAATTCAAGCCTGTGGAGCGATTCAAGCCATTCATGGCTTTCTAGTTTTTAAGGATTGATTTGGTTGATACTTTCTAAGGTTTATTCTTCATCTTGTGAACAGGAACATTCTTATGATGCTTCATCACAGAAAAGGGGGCTTTCTTTTTAATGAAAATCCTTTTGGTGGCGTATCTTATGTCGACAGCTCTCTTGTTATAGTTGTAATTCGCAGTTTTGTAATAATTGATACACCTGGTATTGTCTTCATAATAGGACTTAATTAGGTGAAGCTGAAGATAGCATTACAAATTTTAGCCATGGTCTCACTTACTGCTACTGAAGATATTTTTGCATGTACATTTATGATTAATTATCACAAGAACAATCTATGCCATCAAGAGAGAGATAATTTTGTAAGCATTTTGTTGGAATTATGCACTTTTTTTTTTTTTCAGACTTTTTCTCAAGATTGAAGTAACCTAGAATCATGAAACTTTATAAATTTGTTGCCCATGACACAAGGAAGTGCACTTTTGTTTTTGGGTCTCAAAGGTCAAAGTCAAGGTCACAATGATTTAAACTCTGCCCCATAAAACTTTCTGGATCAGGGATAAAGTGGAGGGTGAAAGCACAGAGTGGGAGTGTGTATTTTTCTGCTCTGGGACTGATCTAGTTCGAAATTGCATTGACAAATCAACCTACCTCATTGTCTATCTTTGGGAGGGAAATTTTTTGAAAAGAAAATGCTTTTTAAAGCAGAGTTTAAACAAACTAAATACATAATGCAAAAGTTAAAGGTCATGAGGCCTATATATAAATTTCTTAAATGCTTCTATAGATTAATGCTATATATTTCAATGTTTGATTGTTTGACTGCAATTTTCAGACATTGAAATACACCATATGGATAACTCAAAAACTTTTCTTTCATGCTACTCGGTGGTTTATCAAGGAATTACAGTAGGTTATCATTTTGATAAATACACCACCTTACCTGTGCATTTATCAAAAACCCTGCTTTCGATCAGTCCTCTTGATCTGGTGTCATCTACCCGAAGCAAAAAAGGTGATGTCATCATGAACATTGCATAGCAATCACTTGCAAAATAACATGTTTTTAGAAAATTTGTCCTAAAATGTTCTCCTTTTATCTCATTTATGCATTAAAGAAATATAATAATTGCTTGGTTTATGGAGTAAGATCGATTAAAATTTCATATTGTGAACAACAAATGCTATATTTTTGTTTGTGACTCTGTTCACTCAATGAAATATAAAAATCATTCTTACACTGAAACAAATGATTATCCTCTTTGTAACTGTTAATTTGTTTAAAGGCAGTAACAACTGTTTTACTCTATCAGTCTGAGCTATCCATATAGTTTCAACTCGTCACACTGAGAGGTGTAAAATTTCACTTGTTGTTTGTGTTCTTGACCACAAGTTTACAAAATTTATAGGTATAAGGTTATGTGTTCATGAAAGTTATTTTGTTTATAGTGTACAGATGGTTTAAATTTTTGATGAAAGAAATACTGAAAATTTGGATTTGTCTTTTCGTTTTTATAAACCCCTGATGTTTTGAGGCAGTCCCTATCATAAATCAGAGCAGAGATGCCTTTATAGGTGGGAGTAAAGTTAGTCATAATTCATTATTTCCTCATAATCTATAAGCCCCTTATGTTATGAGTAACATATCGATGGCTCAGTGTGAAACAGTTGTAACTGCCTATAAACGTATAGGCAGTTACAACTGTTTCACGCTGAACCATCGATATGGCAGTCCCTGTCATAAATCAGTGCCTAGAGGCCTTTATAGGAGGGAGTAAAGTTAGTCTAAATTCATTATTTCCTCAACAAACCCCTATGTTGAGGGTACATATTAGAATCTTCTTGAAACAATTGTAATGAGTTTCCACAAAAAAATATTTCATGCAAGTAATATTGAAAAATTTGAATCTCCAATTCAAGATACTCCTGGGCCCTCTATTTATAGATATATTTATATAGAGGTTATTGAATGAGTGGTCATGGAATACCAAAATTATTAAACAAGTTATCTATAAACAGATAAAAACGATGCTGCACCTAGTTTTTATCTGTTTCAGATGACGAGTTTAATAAATTCTGTATTTTATTAGCACAAATTTTATATTCTATTTATAATATGACCCAAATTTTTCTGCAAAATCGTCAAAATTCTTTCAATTCAACATTTCAATTTTTCCGCATAACTTATAACACTGTTTAAAACTGACGTCACAAAATAAACAATATTACGTCATTTTAGCGGTTAGAAATAGTGTTGCTATTCACTCTGAGCTCATTTGCATATTTACTCCACTAGTGTAACAAGGTGCCAAATTGTCACAAGATACGCCCGTCACACTGCTTAGTATAAACTGGGGGTTTGAATAGAACTGAGGTTATTTTGAATGAATATTTTTTGCACCCATGTAGTTTCATTATCCTAGCTATTATACTTTTACAGATATACTCCGGACAAGATTCAAGTCTGAAAAACGACAAAGGGCAATAACTCAAAAAATAGGCCAGGTAGAGTTATGGTTCTTGTGCACTGCACTCCCCCTTGATGACATCTATACACCCATGAAGTTTCATGATCCTAGCTATTATACTTTTACAGATATACTCCGGACAAGATTCAAGTCTGAAAAAAAACAAAGTGCAATAACTCAAAAAATAGGCCTGGTAGACTTATGGTTATTGTGCACTGCACTACCCCTTGGTTAGATCTATACACCCATGCAGTTTCATGATCCTAGCTATTATACTTGTAGAGATATACTCCGGACAAGATTCAAGTCTGAAAAACAACAAAGGGCAATAACTCAAAAAATAGGCCAGGTAGAGTTATGGTTCTTGTGCACTGCACCTCCCCTTGGTGAGATCTATACACCCATGAAGTTTCATGATTCTGGCTATAATACTTTTACAGATATACTCCGGACAAGATTCAATTCTGAAAAACAACAAAGGGCAATAACTCAAAAAATAGGCCAGGTAGAGTTATGGTTCTTGTGCACTGCACTCCCCCTTGGTGAGGTCTATACACCCATGAAGTTTCATGATCCTAGCTATAACACTTTAAGAGATATACTCCGGACAAGATTCAAGTCTGAAAAACAACAAAGGGCAATAACTCAAAAAATAGGCCAGGTAGAGTTATGGTTCTTGTGCACTGCACTCCGCAATGATGAGAAGAATATAATTGCCAAGTTTGAAGTCAATCGGACTTCAAGTGACAGAGTTATGCTCCGGACAAAGAAGTGGACGCCGCCGGACGCCCGGACAACCGGACGCCGGACGCCACGGGTGATCCCATAATACGTCCCGTCTTCGACGGGCGTATAATAACAACCGTGTAATATCAAAAATATTCGATGTGGTTATATCATTCCCGTGTTGTAGGTCACATTATAATTATATATATTTATAGATACATGCATATGTATTGCTAAGCAAAGTTGCATTTGAACTTTCACCCAACATTTGACAAAGGACATTTGTCTCCCAGCAAGGGGCATATAAAGGTGGTATGCGTAATCTATATGAGCAGCTGGTAGCTTAGATGAAATATAGTGGTTGTACTTGTGTAAGAAAGAACAGGAAAACTGGGCATGTGCATCAGTCTGTTCAGTATAAAGTAAATTATGTTGAAAGTGGTTTTATACCTAATATAAAGGATGTGTACTACATCAGCCTTGGTCCGCTTTCTTTGCAGAAAAATAAATTGGAGTATAATTCTTACATTGATGAATGGATGTCAATATAATTCAACATTATTAATAGATTACAACTCAATCAAAACAATGATCAACAAATCATTTTTTTTTTTTTTTCAGTGTGAAACAGTTGTAACTGCCTATATTCTCATAGGCAGTTACAACTGTTTCATACTGAAGCATGATGTTGATCTCCATCATTTTCCACCATTTTATTTCAAATATTTCTTCGGATGGATGACGTAAATGTCATAAATACAGCTTGTTCCCTTGCACCTAGTCAATTACTGCTATTTGATTCCTACCTACTTAAATATACATACACAGGTTGACACTGATCTCTCACCAATGGGTATATAATCGTAAACCTATGTGAGATAGCAGTCGGAGGCTAGGAAAGGGTGTAATGGTAGTACAGGTGAAAGAAATACCAGGAATCCATTGTTAGGTGCTCCGGCCGCTGCGATATAACTGCAAAATTGTTAAAAGCGGCGTAAAACCCATTCAAACAAACAAAACAAACAGGTTGACACTAACTCCTGAGATTAAGTCCTTACACATGAAATCACGGAGTTCAAGCTCAAAGTAAGGAGACAGAATTTTCATAAAGGAAGAACATTGTGGAAAAGGAGAAACTGTAATTTCTTCTTTTCCACAATGTTATTCCAAAGAAGAGTATGTTTGTTTTTTTCTCAAAACACTTCAATATGCAAGCAAATAATTTCTTTAACAACTTTTGTAGTGAAAAGATCTACAGTTTTGGCAAGTGTTAGAAATGATACTGCTCAGACTCCTTACTTGCAAATGGAATGAGTCCAAACTGGTAAACAAGGAGTCTCGGACTCCCCTTAGTGTAGAGCCCTGCATACAGACTTTATTACACAAACAGGATAAATGACAGATCTAAACCCATTCCTGTATGATACCTGAATTGTCTATCTCTTCACTTGAAATTATAGTGGAAAAGGAAATTGCCTGTGATGAGTAATTTTTCCTTTTTACACAATATTTTCTATGACAGGATGTCCTAGGCACCTGACCTTGAGCATTATGTGGCTTTTGTTGAAATTCAGCCACGTAATGGAAAAGAGGCCTTCATGCAAATTTCTTGTGAATGTTATTCTTTAATTTATCGACCGATTTGGATGAAACTTTCACAAAATTAATCCTAGTCACCTGACCTTGTGCATATTGTCAGGTTGGTGAAACTCAGCTGTGTCATAGAAAAAGGGGCCTTCATGTCAAATTTCATGCGAGACCAACTTCTACTACATTTATGGACCAATTTGGTTGAAACTATCAACAAATGTTCCTAGTCTCCTTACCTTGTGCAAGTTTTGGAGGTTTTGTGAAAGGCTGCTGTGTCAAAGAAAAAAGGGCCTATAGGCCAAATTTTCTGTATCCAACATGTATATCCACGTAAAGGAAACAACTCTCTATTTAAGGATTAATTTGGCGGATACTCTTGGGTGTTATTCTTCATTTTGTGAATAGGAGCATATTTTCACCTTTCACTAGTGTTTGGCAATCAGTTTCAAATCATAATCGATAATCATATTTTAGTTGAAAGAGTAAATCAACAAATGATTGATTGTACTTTCGTTTCTTGTAAATTATTACAGCAGTCTAAGTATCATTTCTTTGAAGAATAGAATATGAAATTTTAGTTAAAACGCATGACCTGAAAACTCATCCTGCAGATTTTTCTACCAAATCTGTTGCTCAGCGTGAAACAGTTGTAACTGCCTATAACATTAAAGACAGTTACAACTGTTGGGTGACGAGCCATCAAACTGATGTCAGTTCTGTTATCAAATATAATGGCTTTCATATATGTGTTATGACCTGATTAATCTATTATGAAATTTCTTAGTCAATTATCGCAGTCGGATGCTTATCAATTATAATCGAGTAATCTGCCCATCACTACCTTTCACTCTTATGATGCAGCATTAACAGTAATTTGGGAGCTTTTATCTTAATGATAATCCTTTTTGCCGCTAATTTTGTGTCAACGTCACTCTTGTTTATAAATTCCACCCTAATGCTTCAGGGCAGTTATTATACTGCTGTCGATCAAAAATAAATCACATATTTTTTTTATTGTGTGGTTTGATTCCCAGGCTGGCACACTAAACTAGAAAGCAATGAATGGCTTGAGTGGCTCCACAGGCTTGAAATTCTAGTAATAGAAAATAAAAGTTTTGAATAGACTTTTAGGTATTTTTGGGTTCTACTGATGTTGAAAAAGAATTTCGGAGAATTTCGGAGTTTCCACTATATAACATATAGAGAAATGACTTTTGCCCATAAAATACATACTTTTCATGCGATAACAATAATTTTTGTTAGACTGGTAAAGGGTCACCCAAGGATCATACCAATGAAGTTTGATTGATATCCAACAGTTACATTCTGAGGAAATGATTTTCAAAGTTATACTATATAACATAATGAGAAATTACCTCTGCCAATAAAAAACATATTTTCCATCCGATCTAAACAATTTTTGGTAGTCTGATAAAGGGTTGCTCAAGGATCATTCCAGTGAACCTTAGCTGATATCCATCAATTACATTCAGAGAAAATGATTTTCGAAGTTTCCACTATATAGAGAAATGACCTCCGCCCATAAAATACATATTGTTTATCCAATCACAATATTTTTTGGTAGACTGATAAAGAAAGGGTCACTCAAGGATCATTGCAGTGAAATTTGGTCGATATCCATCAGTTACATTCTGAAAAAATGATTTTCAAAGTTTCCACTACATAACATATAGAGAAATGACCTCCGCCCATAAAATACATATTTTTCATCCAATCACAATAATTTTTGGTAGACTGATAAAGGGTCACCCAAGGATCATTCATGTAAAATTTGGTTGATATCCATCTGTTAGAACCTGAGAAAAGTCACTTTTTACCATATATGGAAATTAGCCACGCCCATTAAATCCATGTTTTTCATTGGATCAAAATTTCTTGAACAACTTTGAAAGAGGGTCACCCAAGGATCATTTCTGTGAAGTTTGGTTGAAATCCATCCAGTAGTTTCTGAGGAGAAGATTTTTAAAGAAAAAGTTTACGACCGGACGCACGGACGCACGTACGGACGGACGCACGACGGACACAACGCCATGACAATAGCCCCAGTGGCTTTCAGCCAGTGGAGCTAACAACAAAGGGCAATAACTCAAAAATTGGGCGTGGCAGAATAACAGTACTTGAACATGACACTTGTCCTCAACAAGATCTATCACTGTAACAAGGTGCCAAATTGTCACAAGATACGCCCGTCACACTGCTTAGTATAAACTGGGGGTTTGAATAGAACTGAGGTTATTTTGAATGAATGTTTTTTGCACCCATGAAGTTTCATGATCCTAGATGTTATACTTTTAGAGATATACTCCGGACAAGATTCTAGTATGAAAAACAACAAAGGGCAATAACTCAAAATATAGGCCAGGTAGAATTATGGTTCTTGTACACTGCACTCCCCCTTGATGACATCTATTCACCCATGAAGTTTTATGATCCTAGCTATTATACTTTTACAAATATACTCCAAACAAGATTCAAGTCAGAAAAACAACAAAGGGCAATAACTCAAAAAATAGGTCAGGTAGAGTTATGGTTCTTGTGCACTGCACTCCCCCTTGGTGAGATCTATACACCCATGAAGTTTCATGATCCTAGCTATTTTACTTTAAGAGATATACTCCGGACAAGATTCAAGTCTGAAAAACAACAAAGGGCAATAACTCATAAAATAGGCCAGGTAGTGTTATGGTTCTTGTGCACTGCACTCCCCCTTGGTGAGATCTATACACCCATGAAGTTTCATGATCCTAGCTATTATACTTTTAGAGATATACTCCGGACAAGATTCTAGTATGAAAAACAACAAAGGGCAATAACTCAAAAAATAGGCCAGGTAGAGTTATGGTTCTTGTGCACTGCACTCCGTAATGATAAGAAGAACACAATTGCCAAGTTTGAAGTGGATCCGACTTCAAGTGACAGAGTTATGCTCCGGACAAAGAAGTGGACGCCGCCGGACGCCCGGAAGCCACGGGTGATCCCATAATACGTCCCGTCTTCGACAGGCGTATAAAAAGTTTGAAGTTGCTAGCACTTATAGTTTAGGAGATATGATCCGGACAAGAATGTAAGGGTAAAGACAACAAAGGGCAATAACTCAAAAAGTGGGTGTGGCTGAGTTACGGATCTTGAACATGACACTTCGCCTCAATGACATCTATAAGTGTACAAAGTTTGAAGTTGCTAGCACACATAGTTTAGGAGATATGTTCCGGACAAGAATGTAAGGGTAAAAACAACAAAGGGCAATAACTCAAAAAGTGGGCGTGGCAGAGTAACGGTTCTTAAACATGACACTTCTCCTCAATGAGATCTATAAGTGTACAAAGTTTGAAGTTGCTAGCACTTATAGTTTAGGAGATATGTTCCGGACAAGAATGAAAGGGTAAAAACAACAAAGGGCAATAACTCAAAAAGTGGGCGTGGCAGAGTAACAGTTCTTAAACATGACTCTTCGCCTCAATGACATCTATAAGTGTACAAAGTTTGAAGTTGCTAGCACACATAGTTTAGGAGATATGTTCTGGACAATAATGTAAGGGTAAAAACAACAAAGGGCAATAACTCAAAAAGTGGGCGTGGCAGAGTTATGGATCTTGAACATGACACATCTCCTCAATGAGATCTATAAGTGTACAAAGTTTGAAGTTGCTAGCACTTATACTTTAGGAGATATGATCCGGACAAGAATGTTAGGGTAAAAACAACAAAGGGCAATAACTCAAAAAGTGGGCGTGGCAGAGTAATGGTTCTTGAACATGACTCTTCGCCTCAATGAGATCTATAAGTGTACAAAGTTTGAAGTTGCTAGCACTTATACTTTAGGAGATATGTTCTGGACAAGAATGTAAGGGTAAAAACAACAAAGGGCAATAACTCAAAAAGTGGGCGTGGCAGAGTAATGGTTCTTGAACATTACACTTCTCCTCAATGAGATCTATAAGTGTACCAAGTTTGAAGTTGCTAGCACATATGATTTAGAAGATATAGCCCTGACAAAAACGTGATGGACAGACAGATGGACGGACGGACAGACAGACGGAATTGAGCAAACCTATAGTCCCCCAACCGGTAACCGGTGGGGGACTAATAATTTTTGGCTGTATGATAATGGATCACCCAAGGATCAAACCAATAAAGTTTAATTGATATCCATTAGTTACATTATGTGAAAATGATTTTGAAAGTTTACACTATATAACATACTGAGAAATGACCTCTGCTCATAAAATACATATTTTTCAACCAATCAAATAATCTTTATCAGACTGATAAAGGATCACTCAAGTCTCATTCAAGTGAAATTTAGTTGATACCCTTCACTTACATTCTGAGAAAATATTTTTCAAAGTTTTCACTATGTAACATATAGAAAAATGACCTCCGCCAATAAAATACATATTTTTCATCCAATCACAATTATTTTTAAAGACAGATAAAGAGTCACCTTAGAATCCTTCAAATTCCTTAAAATTTAATTGGTATCGATCAATTAGAATCTGAGAAAATTCATTTTTTGCCATATTCTGAAACTAGCCACACCCATTAAATCCATGTTTTACATTGGATCAAAATTTCTTGAACAACTTTGAAAAATGGTCACCCAAGGATCATTCCTGTGAAGTTTGGTTGAAATTCATCCAGTAGTTTCTGAGGAGAAGATTTTTAAATAAAAAGTTTATGACCAGACGCACATACGGACGCACGACGGACACAACGCCATGACAATAGCCCCAGTGGCCTTCGGCCAGTGGAACTAAAAATTGTCTACATATTATACCCACTTTTGCATGTGTGCATATGCAAAGCAAGACGTAATTTGAAAATGGCTTCCAACATCTTGTCAGACAGAACACAGAGCTGGTTTCTAATTATGGCCCAGCTGAAAAACAACAAAACCGGGACCTGCTTTGACCAGAAATAAGTTGGCCCTTTGTGTCTCTTAAATCGATACTTTATTTGGTCCCAATTTCATGATATCTTGGTCAACACAAAAGTCAGCATAGGATTCACATTTTTATTCACATTTATTTCACATTGAGGATCAAACATTTATTGTACATATATCAGTTGATTTGGGAAAAAATGAAAACCACATGATTTAAACACCTTAACAATACATATGACATGAAAGTTGAGAATTTGACTATACAACCATTAAATGACTTGTTTTATAATGGTTTGAATTATATAAATCTGAAAAACATATCTCAGTTCAAAATACATTCAATCTTGCTTGATCAACAAGTCTAAAAGGATACCATATCGTAAAGTGTCTTTACAAAAAACCAAAATCTCTTTAAAAAAAATCACATTCCTTCATAAATCATTGTGACTAAATCTTCTCATCAGAGCTCTTTAGATGAACTTTTGCTTAAACCTACCTTTAATCCCCAAGATATACTAACATGGTTCCATTTTCAATACCAGAGCTGCAGATAGATGGCTAATTTTGCATTTTAGTTTGAAGGTTTTCCATATTACTTGCACAAACTCTATATTATTGGTTCTCATTGGAATCACAGAAAATTTGGATATTTCCAATAAATACCAAAAAAATAGAGTTTTATGTTAAGGACTAACTTCACCCCTTATTATCTGCACCTCTACCATGTATCAGGCTCCAGTTGGAAAACGGATAACCAATTTTGAAATATACACAGGAAGTTATTTTCAACTTATCAGGTTTGTTTGTTCATTTGTACCAGATGAAACAACAACCCTTATTTGCTGAAATTAACTTCTTGTTAGAATTTAACCAATGGTTATCTTTTAAACAACTGGACCTAGAAGGGTAAATAACAAATCAATATCCTTAAGCTTAAAGGTGCCTATATCCAATACAAGCACTTGCAACACCATAGCATTGGGAAGTATCTAAAGGTAGTGAACCTGCAATAGTTCTGGAACACTTTTGAATTTATGATCTTTCACAATGTTAATCGAGGTTTCCAAATGAAATCCTTAGGAAACCTTGGTTAACCCTGTTTATGACTTCCAAAGCGTTACTGAACTAATATGGGTCCATTACCATAAGTTGTTCTACCATTAAGATTCAACTTATTTGTTCAACCTATAAACCATCCATCCACTATTTTGATAAGCATAAGAAAGTAAGCCACAAAATCTAGGAAGAAGCGAAGAAATTGCTTGAAACCTGCACACTTGCCTTTCCTCCCAATGTTTTCTACCCTATATAACAATTATATTTCAATTCCTAGGTTAACCCTATTCAATACTTTTTAAGATGTTTTCTACCCCTTTGAATTTGAAATTTATATATATTCATTCAAATAGTCTGCTGTAGTTACAGAACTTTTGTAGACCATTCACATACACCATGACAAATCAACTACAATGAACTTCATTATTTTTGAAGAACCCAGATTCAGTTGGACACTCCCTGAATGTAATTGTTGAGCCTGACTGGGTCGTCACATCCGTTATACACACTCTGTCTATTAGAGACTTCATGTTTTGAGGTGGAATCCAATAATTGCGTAAATCAACAGGTCGCTCTATAATACCATCACTGTCCCCTGTTAACTCATCATCAAATTCTGTGTCCGTATTGTCCAACGATTCAGGCTCGTGTTCGAGAATGCTAACACCTTCTAGAGATCCTGTTGATTCACGTTTTTTCTCCGTCTCTGTGATTGGCTTTTCTGATTTCACTGTTGTTCCCTTTAAAGTTTTTGATTCAAGGTGAGATTTTAGTGCTTTTTGAGTATTTTGAGAACTGAGTTCTTCTGGTTGTATCCTTCTTGGTCGTCCAATCTTTTTTGTGTTCATTTTGATTTTCATTAAACTTGATTGTTTAACACCTCTACCCCTCCCCCTCACACTCCCCCTTCCCCTTGTCATTAACTGTCTTGGTGATTGAGATTTTCCAATGTTCTTTAACAACCCAACTGGCTTGACACCAGCTCTCCCCCTCCCTATCCCCCTACCAATTCCCCTTTTCATGCCCCTTCCAGGACCCCTAGATCGACCAGACCCTCTTCCCCTATGTTTCATGGCATTTTGTAAGTGAGGTAAGTGTAGTTTCTTCTTATTGGGTGATCCAGGAGGTCGACCCCGTCTCTTGACCGGAGTCAGTTTTGGAGGAGGCGGGGTCACAGAGTCACTAGATTCATTATTGATTTTTTCCATGACTTTATCATTCTCAGTGTCACTCCCACTGTTATTGCTGGATTTTTCAGGATCAGCTGTCTTTGACTCATGCGAGGTCTCCGACATGGAATCGTCCGTTTTAGACAGTGAAGCCAAGTCATCACCAGACTCTGACATATTCTCACTCCCCTGCTTTTCTGTCTCGGCATCTGAGTGGTCACTTGTGTCATTAGATGTTGATGACTGTAAATAGAGATTACAAATGAGCCAATGCCTGACATTTCCAACAATTTCATGTATGCATGACGGACAGACGTTGAGCAGCCTGGACAATCATACAATACATTAAGATTAATCTTGGGTTGTGGACAGCAATTTTAATTCCACGATCATCTAGTAAGCACACATTTTTGAAATTGTTGGAAATGACATGCACAGTCTTGAATTACAGTCAATCTTGCTCAAGCCACCACATCTATTTAAGCAACCACGTAAAATAAGCAACTGTTTTCAAAGTCCAATTCTTTAATTGAAAATGTCATAAAAAGTTGATATCATTGCTCTACAAATAACTTGATGAGTCCTGTGTTGTAAAAACTAAATAGCATAGGCTCTTTGAGACGATTCAAACAAGTTTACACAATGCAGAATTACTGAGAAATTCCAAATAATATGCAAAGTAATATTTCTGATTTGTAAACAAACCTTGTACTTAGTGACCATTCTTTATAACGAATGCTTTTTGATGGTCCCTCGAGTGGTTGCTTAATACATGATTCAATGTATCATGTTACATCAGTTCAGTCCTATAAGTTTCATAGGATGCAGATGCTCATGTTTTACCCTTAAAGCTGCTCTTTAACAGTTTTTCATAGAAAAAATACAAAATTTGTTCTTAGATTTGGAAATGTGTGTATTTTAAGACGATTAAGAATGATCCGAGGGCATTGGCACTAAAACCAACATATTTCAATAATTTTGTAACTAATTTTTTCAAAGTGTCAAGATCAGTAAGGCATCCAGTCTATTTATTTCGAGTCTACACATTACAAAATCATTAATTTCAGTGAAAAATCTTTTATTTTTGCTTGTAATGATATGAAGTTTCCAGCTGTCAAATACTTTTACCTTTATCTTTGATTGATAAAGACAGACATGAAGAATTCACATGCAAAAATAGTTGGCTCAAAATTGAAGAATTTTTTTTAAGGCGTTAGTAGTTGCTTTATTTTTCAGAATGATTTTCGCTAAATTCAGGATTATCAGTCTTTCTTTCCATGCATTGCCAGATTGAATCTTATTATTTTAGAGGCTTCAACATGATGAGGTTGTTACTTCCAATTAATTTAAATTATTTTTAAATGTTCATTTTCCTGGTCTGTGAAAGAGGGAAAACAGGGCTTTTGACTCTCAGAAATTTGAACTAGAAAGCCATGAATGGCTTGTGTCACTCCACAGGCTTGAAATTCTTGTAAAAACAAATTAATGCTTTGACTAGATTTTTAGATATTTGGGGTTCTACTATATATACTATAAGTTTCAACTATATAACAAATAGAGAAATGACCTCCACTCTTAAAAGACATATTTTTCAAATAATTTTTTGCTGCATGATAATGGGTCACCCAAAGATCAAACAAAAAATATTTGATTGATTATACATCAGTTACATTCTGAGAAAATAATTTTCATAGTTTCCACTATTTAACATATTGAGAAATGACCTCCGCCCATAAAATACATATTTTTCATCCTTTCAAAATAATTTTTAGTACACTGATAAAGGGTCCCTCAAGGATCATTCCAGTGAAATTTGGTTGATATCCAAAAGTTAGATTCTGAGAAAATGATTTTCAAATTTTCCACTAAATAACATATAGAGAAATGACCTCTGCCCGTAAAATGCATATTTTCATCCGATCACAATGATTTTTTGTACACTGATAAAGGGTCACTCAAGGATCATATCCATCAGTTACATTCTGAGAAAATGATTTTCAAAGTTTCCACTATATAACATATAGTGAATTGACCTCCGCCCATTTAATGCATATTTTCCATCGGATCACAATGGTTTTTTGGAGACCGATAAAGGGTCACCCAAGGATCATTCATGTAAAATTTAATTGGTATCCATTGATTAGAATCTGAGAAAACTCACTTTTTACCATATTTCAATTTGGAAATTAGCCGCCCATTAAATCTCTGTTTTTCATTGGATTCAAATTTCTTGAACAACTTTGAAAGAGGGTCATCCAAGGATCATTCCTGTGAAGTTTGGTTGAAATTCATGGAGTAGTTTCTGAGGAGAAGATTTTTAAAGAAAAGTTTACGACCAGATGCACGCACGGACGCACGGCCATGACAATAGCCCAGTAGCTTTCAGCCAGTGGAGCTAAAAACCTTATTTTGACCCTCAAAATAAGTTATATGGGGTTATTTTGTCCCTTTTAATTTTCATTAGTGCATCTTGACACTGCTGCAAATTTTTAATGTATTTGAATTAATTGTCTCCCACATATCTATATCTATATGTGAATCTCTTATAAAGATTCAATTATGAAGAGACAATAATGGCAGTTAATCAACAAGAGCACCGCCTGCGGGTGCCTACGCTCGGCTGTCGAGTGCTGGATGGTGGGAAAAAATCTAAGTTGAAAAAGGGGCATAATTTGCACAAAATGCATCTAGAGTCATCACGTTTGATAGTATATCTTGCTCTTTTGATGGTGAACATGTGTGCCAAGTTTCAAGTGAATGCCTTCAGTAGAACCAGAGATATAACAAAATGTCAAAGTTTTCATACAACGACGACGCCAACGACGACGACAACGACGCCGACATGGAGTCTATAGCAATACCTCGGGTTTTCTCCGAAAACAGCTGAGCTAAAAATCAGAAATATTCACTCAATATCAACTCATTCTATTGTTTTGACCTCTTCTAGTAAATAGTGATAGTGAATGATAAGTCTATGTCATAAAGGGGACATCATTTACACAAAATGCATCAAGAGTTTTCCCTATTGATAATAAAGGATATGTGCCAAGTTTGAAGTGAAGTAAAGTCAAACTTTCGCTTGATGACCAAAACAACAATGACAACACCAAAGCTGTATTAGTGAATGCCTTTGGTTTAATCTGTTGTAACTTCTATTTTGTGATGAAAATTTTACAATCTTCATCATTTGAATTTAAAATGATGCAAAACTTACAACAAAATTTTCAAACACTGAATTTGCAACAATCACATCCTGGCTTAGGGGACTTGATAGTGGTAGAGTATTAACTCTTGTCATTTTCACACCGGAATATTCCTGCTTTGGTAGGAGCTATAGACAAACATCAGCCTGCACACATGTGCAGTCTGATGTTAGTCTACACCACCTGTTTCTCAAATTCAAAAAAGAATAGTCAATAGGTTTAGTTTTTCAAATAAAAATTGACCACTGGCACTTGATCAAACAAGAGGACCAAGATGGTCCTAGATCGCTCACCTGAGTCTCTTTGACCCCTGGGACATCACATTAATTAGATAGGCAGATGTCAAAAAGAAGATAATTGCCTAAGACCAATACCATGGATCGTTTTCAGCGAAGAGCAAGACAGATATGCCTTTTTGCTCTTTGTTTCTATGTAAAAAGGGATGCACCCAGGCTGACCCCAAATGTGACCCCAGGGTCTTGATATGAACAAACTTGGAAGAGGTCCATAAGATGATGCTACATATTAAATTTGAAAGCTGTCTGCCTACTGGTTTCAGAGAAGAAGATTTCTGAAGGTTTTCCTAATTTCACCCTTCGTGCTCAGAAGAGCTGAAAGGGATGCGCCGGGGTGGAGCCCAAATATGACCCAAGGGTCTTGATATGAGCAAACTTGGTAGGGGCCCACTAGATGATGCTACATACCAAAAATGAAAGCAGTGTGCCCTCTGGTTTTGATCAAAGAAGATTTTAAAAGATTTTCGCTCTTTGATTCTATGTAAAAAGGGTTGTGCCCGGTTGGAGCCCAAATATAATCCTAGGGTCTTGATATGAACAAACTTGGTAGAGGTCTACTAGATGATGCTACATACCAAATATGAAAGCTGTCTGCCTTCTGGTTTCAGAGAAGAAGATTTTTAAAGATTTTCATATTTTCACCCTTTTTTTTAAGGGTTAAGGGAAAGTTAAGGGTGGATTTCCTACATTTTCATTTTTTACCCTTCGTGCTCATAAGAGAAAAAGGGATGCACTCATACAAAGCCCA
Source organism: Fragum whitleyi (assembly GCA_948146395.1). NCBI lineage: Eukaryota > Metazoa > Mollusca > Bivalvia > Cardiida > Cardiidae > Fragum > Fragum whitleyi. Next base: position 1,431,464 of record OX411545.1, on the reverse strand, counting down.
AATATGACCCAAGGGTCTTGATATGAACAAACTTGGTAGAGGCCCACTAGGTGATGCTACATACCAAATATGAAAGCTGTCTGCCATCTGGTTTCAGAGAAGAAGATTTTTAAAGATTTTCGCTCTTTGATTCTATGTAAAAAGGGTTGGGCCCGGGCAAAGCCCAAATATGTCCCAAGGGTCTTGATATGAACAAACTTGGTAGAGGTTCACTAGATGATGCTACATACCAAATATGAAAGCTGTCTGCCTTCTGGTTTCAGAGAAGAAGATTTTTAAAGATTTTCATATTTTCACCCTTTTTTTTAAGGGTTAAGGGAAAGTTAAGGGTGGATTTCCTTTATTTGAACAACTTTGGTAGACCTTGACCCAAGGAACATCCCTGCCAAGTTTCATGAAGATTGGCCCACTGGTTTAGGAGGAGAAGATGTTAAAAGAAACGACGGACGACGCACGACGGACGACGCACGACTGACGACGGACATTCTACGATCACAAAAGCTCACCTTGAGCACTTCGTGCTCAGGTGAGCTAAAAATGATGACAAAAAATGTGGATATAAAAAAAGAAAGAAAAAATCAGTGCCTGTTTATTCTCGATAATGTAATAATTACGGATATGAATATGACTATAACGGTATTGATAGATCTACCCTATATATTATATTAGGGTTACTAGGCCGTTACTCATTATTACTTTTCAGATCGAGCGTGAGTGAAATTGACCTAGAGTTAGTACTTTCAGAGCTTTTTGCCCTTTGCTTTTGATGAAAATTTTTAGCCAAAATTTATTCAGCATGACAAGGGTACTGAGCATCATCTACAGGAGCCTGCAATTGGCTGTTGAGTGCTTGATAGTGAATTAAAAGTCTAAGTCAACAAGAGCTGTCGGAGGACAGAAAAGCTCGACTGTTCCAAGAGCTGGATAGTAACAGCAAATCAATATAGACATTGGAAAATTCCATTTAATGAAAGATAAAAGTAATGAATCTTTATCTAAAGGATGATATCATGGTTATAGAAGCATGCTCAAAGTTTCCAAGTAAAAGGCTTAAGTAGAAATATAGATACAATTTATATATAACAGTTGCACATAAAAACTTAAGCAAGAATTTATAAGAACAAAAAGGGTTAAAATTGAACTTAATTCAAAATCAGATTAATCAATTTTTGTCTACAGGACAATATTATGATCATAGAAGCATGTGCAAGGTTTCCAAGCAATAGCTTTAGTAGAAACGGAGATATTACAAATCTACATCAGTTTCATGTAAAAGCTTAACCAAGAATTTCCGAGTCGGAAAAGGATTAAAATTCCACTTAATTCAATATCAGAGTAGTGACCTTTGTCTAGAGGCTGATATTATGGCCAAAGGAGCATGTACAAAGTTTACAAGTAAAAGATCAAGTAGAAACAGAGATATTACAGATATACATCAGTTGCACATAAAAACTTACCAAGAATTTCCAAGTCCGAAAAGGGTTAAAATTCTACTAAATTCACTATCAAAGACATAAATTTTTGTCTTGAGGCTGGTATAATTGTCACAAAAGCATATGCAAAGTTTCCAAGCAATAGCTTTAGTAGAAACAGATATACATCAGTTGCACTTTAAAACTTAACCAAGATTTTTAAGTCCAAAAAGGGTAAAAATTCCACTTAATTCATTATCACCAACTCTGACGTCCAGCTTACTGGAACAGCCCCCTATTCTATGAATAGTAAAGCTGAAAAGGGGACATAATTCACACAAAGTGTATACAGAGTTACCCTCTTTAATAAGAAAGGATACTTTTTTGATCGTGAACATATGGGCCAGGTTGGAAGTGAATACCATTAGTAATTCAGATATACCAATTAAAGTCAAAGTTTTTGTTTCATGACAACATCAAGACTATGATGACTATTAGTAAAGAAATTTGGTTTTTCTCAAAGCTAAAATGATTAATTAGTACAAAATGTACCTGCTGTTGGGCCTTTTTAGGCTTTGGGCCTCTCTTCTTCTGAGCTGCATCTGGGTGTCTGCAATATACAACAGATGGAAGTGAGATTTGATGGTATCTGCAATATACAACAGATGGAAGTGAGGTTTAATGGTGTCTGCAATAGACAACAGATGGAAGTGAGATTTGATGGTGTCTGCAATATACAACAGATGGAAGTGAGGTTTAATGGTGTCTGCAATATACAACAGATGGAAGTGAGGTTTAATGGTGTCTGCAATAGACAAGATATGAAAGTGAGATTTGAGAGTGTCTGCAATATACAACAGATGGAAGTGAATTTTGAGGGTGTCTGTAATATACAACAGATGAAAGTGAGATTTTTGATGGTGTCTGCAATATACAACAGATGGAAGTGAGATTTGATGGTGTCTGCAATAAACAACAAATGGAAGTGAGAGCAGATGGTGTCTGCAATATACAACAGATGGAAGTGAGATTTGAGGGTGTCTGCAATTTACAACAGATGGAAGTGAGATTAGATGGTGTCTGCAATATACAACAGATTGAAGTTTGATTTGATGGTGTGTCTGCAATATACAACAGACGGAAGTGAGATTTGATGGTGTCTGCAATATACAACAGATGGAAGTGAGATTTGATGGTGTCTGCAATATACAACAGATGGAAGTGAGATTAGATGGTGTCTGCAATATACAACAAATTGAAGTTAGATTTGAGGGTGTCTGCAATTTACAACAGATGGAAGTGAGATTAGATGTTGTCTGCAATATACAACAGACTGAAATTAGATTTGATGGTGTGTCTGCAATATACAACAGATGGAATTGAGATTTGATGATGTCTGCAATATACAACAGATGGAATTGAGATTTGATGGTGTCTGCAATATACAACAGATGGAAGTGAGATTTGTTAGGTATTGCTATCACTTCATTGCAGAACTAATAAAAGGAAGATTTGCAATAAGTACCTGTATTATCATCCATTTACTGTTCATCTGAGCACTGTAGCTTAATACATTAACAATTTTTTTGGTGAAAAGATTAGATTACAAATCACATACTCAGGGCTTGTGTTTGACCCTTAAACCAGGGTTCTGAACCTCAAAAATCTGATAATATCCTTTTTTGACCCTGAGAAATTTTTCCCAAGGGGGTCATTTTGAATCCCTTGAGAGGTATTTCTAAAGGTCAAAACATTTTTATGCATCCTATATATTATTGAAAATTTTACATGTCACTTCCTTACTTCATATTTTTAAAAGGAAAGGTCACTTGACTACAGAATTATGCTCATGATTTTCTCTTTCTGATTTTTTTACTCATTTTGACCCCCCTGAGTTTCATGGTTAAAGGGTCAATGACTTCCTACTTTCAACAAGAGCAACGCTGGGCGTGGCATTATACGCCCAAAGCTCAGAAATAAATGGGTGATGTTTTGAACTTTTTATTGATCCTTAAGATGTATTTTCTAGCAAACACTATAGTATATTGTATTTATTATGATGGTAGTGTTTGTTGATGTCCTGTTCTTTTCTAAAAGTCTCTTGCAAGTATCCGATAAAACAAAATTCACCGAGTACTAAAATATTCACCAGGTGTTGCAAGTACCCAAGTACTACATTGTACTAAGATATTCACTAATTCAATCAGATTGAGATAATGTAATCAAACACTTTAGCTATGAGTTCTACATGTTATGTTTCAACATCATAGTCCTTGTATTTTGAAAGTTGTGGACCGGACACAAATTTGCAAACTGAATCAAACAAAGGGCAATAACTCAAAATTTATAAATGGTAGAGTTAGTGTTATTGCGCTTTGCACATCCTAGCTATGAGATCTATACACCAGTGAAGTTTCAAGACCATAGGCCTTATAGTTTCAAAGTTATGGACCAGATACGAATTTTCTTACTGAATCAAACAAAGGGCAATAACTCAAAAATTACAAATGGTAAAGTTGTGGTTCTTGGGCCCTGCACACCCCATTTATGAGATCTATACACCTGTGAAGTTTCAAGACCAAAGGCCTTTAAGTTTCAAAGTTATGGATCGGTCACAAATTTGCTATCTGAATCAAACAAAGGGCAATAACTCAAAAATTACAAATGGTAGAGTTAAGGTTCTTGCACTCTGCACACCCTAGCTATGAGATCTATACACCTGTGAAGTTTCAAGACCATAGGCCTTATAGTTTGAAAGTTATGGACTTGACACGAACTTGCTAACAGACAGACAGATAGACGGACAGACAGACGATGTAGACGATAACAAAATACGAACTTTCGGGCATATAAAAACTAACACAAGCCTTGGAGACAAGTGCAGGGGTCAGTACAACACTATTGTGAGTGCCAATATATTTATAGGCACTTACAAAAGTGTTGTACTGACCCCTCAAAATGCCTATAATACAAACATATTTGGATAAAACGAGAAAGTGCCGTTTGAAACGATTTTCCTGTCCGCCATGTTCTCTCTCTATTCTCAATATCATTATACATTCAGTAAATAATTATACCTATTACAAGGATATATCTGATATAATTATGCTGTTGTAATGTATCCAATTCTGCCCTTGTCATTTCAAAATTGAGAAACCTACTAATGATATTATTTAAAGTAATACAGATAATCTGGATATTTAAATTTTAGGTCCAAAGAGATCATTTCCTTTTTTTATAAAAGTTTTGAGAATTTCTGTAATTATTGTTTTAAAATCATAAGACCTCATGACTTTCAACACAAGAGATGTTTGTAAAACATTTATGTCCCCCCCCCCCCCATTAGAGCAGGTCAATGGCATATTATTTGTCAATTAACAAAAGTCAATAGATATATGAGTTATGGTTCTTGAATCCATCCACTCATGAAGTTTCATGATTTAAGCTTGCATACTTTATGAGATAAATTATGCTCTGGACAAAAAATGGTCTACAGAGGGACCGACCAACAGACCGAAAAACAGACTGACAAGTGAAAAGCAATATATCCTCTCTTCTTTGAAGGGGAGCATAATTATGTATAAATCACTATGCAATAAAATCTGCACTTCAGTCAGTAAAGCTTAAAGTCATCTGAATTACTTTTGGCCATATTTTTCCAACTTTAGTAGGCTAAGCAAAACTATTGTCAGTGCTTTAAAATATATAATGAGAGCTGCACCAGAAATAGTTCTGTAGAGCCCACTCAATATACCTTCTGTTAAATGCATCAATAAGTCTTTTATCTAGGATATTGTTTTCTGGTTCCCAGGTGTTGTATCTGCAATATAAAGAGGTTAACTACGTTTTAATGAAAATTTATCTTTCATAGAGTGAACAGCAAAAGCTATTTTGTAGAGGTTGCAAAAAAAACCCTTAATGAATCTTGTGACCAGACGTTGCACAAAAAAGATAAAATTATCAAGAATAACCCTGTTCCACTTAACTCAACTTAATTGTACCAGTGGATGTCACTCAAGGAACACTCTGGCAAAGCAAAACAAGAGGACCACGAAGGTCCTATATGGCTCACCTTTATCTCTTTGACTGAATTAATAACAATTAAAGGCCAATTTTTCATTGCCATAACTTACAGGCCTGAAGGACCAGCAACATGGTTACTTTTACCAGTCCTCCCAAAAACCCATAGGTCTCGGGCTTGAGGACTGGTGTTAGTGTCAACCTCTACTGAATGTATTCTGTATACATTCAGCATATCAGGTTGAAATCAACAATATTTTTCATATTTCAGCAAACAACCTTGCTACATTGTCAAAGACTCTTTCCATCTCTCTTGTACTTAGTAATGTCAAAGGACATGGTTCACAAACAGTGATTTTGGCCCTGTAAAATCTGTTCTTTTTCTGATTGCAAATGATCTTAATGATCATAAGGTTATATGGTTACCCTTATCCCCATCTCTAAAATTGTACGAGGAATATTTTCTATTACTTTGCCAATTCTTGAAAAAATGCAAAAAAAATATCCATTTTTCAACAAAATTTGAAATATATGTAGCTAAAATAAAGCCCAAATAGCACCACCACAATATTTCCCTCAAACCTTCTAGAGGTCATAGCTATTACTTGATAACAAGAGGAACATGATGGTCCTAGATCGCTCACCTGAGTCTCTTTGATCCCTGGGACATCACATTGATTAAATAGGCAGATGTCAAGCGCAATACTATTGAATGTATTCAGCGAAGATCAAGACGGATATGCCTTGCTCTTTGATTTTATGTAAAAAGGGATGCATCCGGATGGAGCCCAAATTTGATCCAGGGTTTTGATATGAACAAAGTTGGTAGAGGTCAATTAGATGATGCTACATACTAAATATAAAAGCTATCTGCCGTTGGTCACAGAGAAGAAGATTTTTGAAGGTTTTCCTATTTTCACCCATCGTGTTCGGATGAGCTAAGGGGATGCGCCCGGGTAGAGCCCAAATATGACCCCAGAGTCTTGATATGAACAAACTTGATAGATGACCACTAGATGATGCTACATACCAAATATGAAAGCTGTGTGCCCTCTGGTTTCGGTAAAGAAGATTTAAAAAGATTTACACTCTTTGATTCTATGTAAAAAGGGTTGTGCCTGGGTGGAGAGCAAATATGATCCTAGGGTCTTCATAAGCAAACTTGGTAGAGGTCCACTAGATGATGCCACATACTAAATATTAAAGCTGTCTGCCTTTTGGTTTCAGAAAGGAAAATTTTTTAAGATTTTCATTTTTTTACCCTTTGTGTTCAGAAGAGCTAAAAGGGATGCACCCTTTACAAAGCCCATATATATTCCACGGGTCTTGATATGAACAAAGTTGATAGAGGCCCACTAGATAATGCAACATACCAAATATGAAAGCTGTCTGCCATCTGGTGTCAGATTAAGATTTTTTTAAGATTTTTGCTCTTTGATTCTATGTAAAAAGGGTTGCGCCCTGGTAGAGCCCAAATATGTCCCCAGGGTCTTGATATGAACAAACTTGGTAGAGGTCCACTTGATGATGCTACATACCAAATTATGAAAGCTGTCTGCCTTCTGGTTTCAGATCTAGAGAAGAAGATTTTTGAAGATTTTCATATTTTCACCCTTTTTCCTGAGGTTCATGGAAAAGTTAAGAGTGGTTTTCATTTATTTGAATAACTTTGGTAGAGCTTGACCAAAGAAACATCCCTGCCAAGTTTCATCAAGATTTGACCACCAGATTAGGAGGAGAAAATGTTTGAAGAAATTGTGGACGACGCATGACGGATGAGGCAGGATGGTTGACTGACAACAACCATTGTACAATCACAATAGCTCACCTTGTGCACTTCGTGCTCAGGTGAGCTAAAAATATGGAGGTGTGGCAAGAGGGGCTTCATATTTTTGAAACCATAAACCAATATTTTTTGGGAAATTTAGGCTTTTCTACAGATTTTTGCTAATATATCGGCTTATTGTAAGGAAACTTGGTGGTTTTGAAAATTTTCTATACAGAGTTTGAAAAATTGTGTATAGGCCAACAGAAAAGGGCAGATATAACTGTAGACATTAGAAATTGAAAAATGCTGATTTTACAGAGCCAATTTCTATGTTCATGAACATTGTCCTATATGTTTTGCAAAATAAGACCAACATAATGATATCGGGCTAACTTACTTGATGGACCATCCCTTCCACTTGACAAAGTACTCTGCTTTTCCCTGTAAAGAAATTAGAAGTGAAACTTATCACAGGATTGGTGTCATGCATGCTTAATTTGAACCATAGCTCTGGATAAGTCTTATTTTAACAATAGACCTTGAACTGTAATCTTGAACTTTGAGCCTTCTTAAAGTTCTTTCAAATATCACGGAAATTCAAGATGGATAACAACTGTGCCAAACTGCTTTGAAATTCATCCATAACAATAAATAACAAAGTACTGATAGTACTGAAGGCCAGGAAATGTTTGAAATTGAAAGTTGATAACTTAAAGAAGTAGTCAATTTAAGCGAGTGGAAAGAAATATGACCTGAAGTATCTTGCTTCTATGACAAACATTGTTGAAAGAAGGAATTAAATTATCATTATCAAGTCATAACCTCTTTTCCACATTGATTTGTACAACACTAACCTCCTAAACCTGTCTCAATGATAAAAAAAGGTGCTCACAAACAATTTTCTCCTGGAATACACACTGGGTAGATTTCAAATGATGTTGCAAGGTATTTTTACAATTCAGAATATCTTAAAATTGATACCATGAATGATTAACCCTTTGCTGTTTAATCCCTGCTTTTTACGTGCTTGTGATTTTATAATTTAGAAAACATAGTGAAAAAAGAAGAAATTGCTTCTGACAAGCAATTTCTTCTTTTTCCACACTATTTTCTAAACTACTGAATGGTTAATTTTCAAATTAAATCCACTTTAAATTTTTGTCTGCAAAACCTTTGAATTTGGACAGGTCCAAAATTTTGTAAAACAGGAAAGGGTTAAGGAAAGATTTTGGAGTGACTTTGAAAGATTGGAATGAATTTATAAGTTTTGAATGAAATTAAGAGAAAGGTTTCTATTATCCCTAATTTTGTTCAATATTAACAAAATATGCCTATAATATCAATAAATTGCTTTCATCTTTGTCTTCATGAACCAATCAGCCGCTTTCAAAATCAATTTAGTCAGTGTTATTGTGATTTTCAATTAGAAACAAGGTGCCAAATTGTCACAAGATACGCCCGTCACACTGCTTAGTATTAACTGGGGGTTTGAATAGAACTGAGGTTATTTTGAATGAATATTTTTTGCACCCATGTAGTTTCATTATCCTAGCTATTATACTTTTACATATATACTCCGGACAAGATTCAAGTCTGAAAAACGACAAAGGGCAATAACTCAAAAAATAGGCCAGGTAGAATTATGGTTATTGTACACTGCACTACCCCTTGGTTAGATCTATACACCCATGCAGTTTCATGATCCTAGCTATTATACTTGTAGAGATATACTCCGGACAAGATTCAAGTCTGAAAAACAACAAAGGGCAATAACTCAAAAAATAGGCCAGGTAGAGTTATGGTTCTTGTGCACTGCACCTCCCCTTGGTGAGATCTATACACCCATGAAGTTTCATGATTCTAGCTATAATACTTTTACAGATATACTCCGGACAAGATTCAATTCTGAAAAACAACAAAGGGCAATAACTCAAAAAATAGGCTAGGTAGAGTTATGGTTCTTGTGCACTGCACTCCCCCTTGGTGAGATCTATACACCCATGAAGTTTCATGATCCTAGCTTTTATACTTTAAGAGATATACTCCGGACAATATTCTAGTATGAAAAACAACAAAGGGCAATAACTCAAAATATAGGCCAGGTAGAATTATGGTTCTTGTGCACTGCACTCCCCCTTGGTGAGATCTATACATCCATGAAGTTTCATGATCCTAGCTATAATACTTTTACAGATATACTCCGGACAAGATTCTAGTATGAAAAACAACAAAGGGCAATAACTCAAAAAATAGGCCAGGTAGAGTTATGGTTCTTGTGCACTGCACTCCCCCTTGGTGAGATCTATACACCCATGAAGTTTCATGATCCTAGCTATTATACTTTAAGAGATATACTCCGGACAAGATTCAAGTCTGAAAAACAACAAAGGGCAATAACTCAAAAAATAGGCCAGGTAGAGTTATGGTTCTTGTGCACTGCACTCCGCAATGATGAGAAGAATATAATTGCCAAGTTTGAAGTCAATCGGACTTCAAGTGACAGAGTTATGCTCCGGACAAAGAAGTGGACGCCGCCGGACGCCCGGACAACCGGACGCCGGACGCCACGGGTGATCCCATAATACGTCCCGTCTTCGACGGGCGTATAAAAAGTTATTGCTCTTAATTTATAAGTGATTTTGGAGCAGTTTTGAATGGTTTGAATGAGTGTTTTAATCAGAGTGATTTAGAACAGCAATTACATGAAGTGATTAACTTTAAAGAGGCGCCCTCAAGTATTTCATAATCTTGAACTTCGGCATGGGCCTTCATCTTTTTGACAGTCGCTTTACTTCCTCAACATCATAATTGCAGCTTTAAACCTGAGTATTTTTGAGCTTATGTGTTACATGTATATGAAATCTTCTCATAATTTCTTTAACATCGTTGGGTGTCTTAAATAGTCATTTTGGAAGGCTGCATTCAGTCATTTTCTGAATTTTTCTATATCACTTATGCCTTCAATTTACATTACATTGTGAAACATCAGAATGGTGTGATTCAGATACAGTTTGCAGGCAAACGCCTGTAAAAATACAGCTTCTATTTTGTTTTAGTGCAACCAGAAATGTCTTACCCATAGCTTGAATAAAGCCATAAATACAACATTCCTGCCATTAGCCAACAACTTGCTTTTTGTTCTACATACTCTTGATATATTACTCTTCAATGGAAAAGGGCCAAATAATGCCAGAAATAGCTGTCCAAAAAGCCTCACGTAGTCAAAGTTTCATTTTTACATTGTTACGCTAAAAATTATCATGAATGTTAAATCTTCAAATGTCCGTAACTTATTCCGTATTTTAGCCCTATCCCATTCTTAATATTGGACAAATAGTTTAATAAATCCTTATAAATAAGTATTTTTCATCAGACTGTTGGTCCAATAAGGTGAGAAAAATGTTCAGTCAATGGTCAGTCCTGTACAATAAAGGTGATGTATGTGTACCAGAGTTATAAAATCAAGGTTCCGTGTGATATACCCATTTAAAAACTTTTTAATTACTCTCATTTTACTCATAAATGAAAATTATTCTACAACTTCAATCGCAATAAAGACTAAAGGATCATTCCAGTGAAATTTGATTGATATCCATCAGTTACATTCTTAGAAAATGATTTTCAAAGTTCCCCTATATAACATTTAGAGAAATGACATCCTCCCATAAGATTCTTTTTTTTTTAACTGATCACAAAAATTTTAGGTAGACTGATAAAGGGTCAAACAAGGATCATTCGAGTGAATTTGGTTGAAATCCATCAGTTACAGTCTAAGAAAATGAATTTCAATGTTTCAACTATATAACAGAAAAATTTTATGACCCCCGCCCATAATTAACATATTTTTCATCTGATTACAATAATTTTTTGTAGACTGATAGAGGGTCACCCATGGATCATTCATGTAAAATTCAATTGGTATCAATGAATTAGAATCTGAGAAAACTCACTTTTTACCATATTTCAATTTGGAATTTAGCCGCCCATTAAATCTCTGTTTTTCATTGGATTCAAATTTCTTGAACAACTTTGAAAGAGGGTCACCAAAGGATCATTCCTGTGAACTTTGGTTGAAATTCATCCAGTAGTTTCTGAGGAAAAGATTTTTAAAGAACAAGTTTACGACCAGACGGACAGACTGACACACAACGTACACAGGGCCATGACTATAGCCCCAGTGGCCTTTGGCCAGTGGAGCTAAAACTGATAATCCGACACATTTTTTTATCAAATTGAAATCGATATTCTGCACTTAGCTGAGAATGAGCAATTAATGCAGTTAAGTAAATAAGGGCGGAGAAGCAGGGTTTTCCCTGGGCCTCAGAATTTGGGGGTCATTGTGACCCCCATACCTTTAGAATTGGGGGTCATTTCCCCAATTTGGGGGGACAACTTTTTAGAAACTTAGGGAGCACATAAAAAACCAAAATAAGTAGACTGTAACATCTTCAGAGCCATATACATTTCAGGGCTCGTGTTAGTGTTTGATATTAGGGAGTCATTGACTCCTAACCTTAAAAATTTCAAGGGTCAAATCTGAATTTAAAGGGGTCAAAATGACAGAAAAAGCAAATCAAAAGTAGAATTTTGCATATTTAAGAGTCACTTTAACTGTTTCTTGTAATGATATGAAACAAGTAATTGATTGCAGAACTTTTAGATAGTAATTTGTGAAAATCTTAGGTATAATACTATGTTTTGACCTTTAGTAATTCTTCTAAAGGGGGTCAAGATGACCCCCTTGGGAGAAATTTCTAGGAGTCATTTTAAGATATTTTCAGATTTTTAGGGGTCAAAACCCTGGTTTAAGGGTCAAACACGAGCCCTGCATTTCATATTTTTTGGGGTTTGGTTGTTCATTCCTCCTATTTTGGAACAGGTCAAAATCATTTTAACCCTTGGAGAATTAAAGCCATATAAAAAGATTAAACAAATTCAGATTTAATGACTAATGACTCCTTTGGTAGATGGACCATAGTCATCACCATCAAACTGGCTAAAACAGCTCTATTTTGTTGTTCCTTTGAAAGAATGGCCCTAATGCAGACGATGGAAGTTTACACACTTTTATTTGTTGTTGCATTATGTAAGATGCGGTGTCTGGTTTATAGTTAATTTTATGACCGGAAATTGGGTCAGAGGAGGTTTAAATCATGATAACCCGTCTGCATATTTTATCGGGTACCTATAGCTATCTAGAAATAGAATAGTGTACTGATTTTAACATACTGGAAAACCTGGCTATTTACAGAGGCCACGGAAATATTGTATCTGACGCTTGTTTAACAAGCGAATTATGTCAATTTTTAACCCAACTGAAAATCTATGAAAAAAGATCTCCAATCATACATGTTTATAGCACAGAGCTGTATTTTGAAACTTGCGTCACAAATGTCGCACGGGTAATTTTTTGCGGGTCATTTGTTTTGAAATTGCGACAAAGACGCGCATTTTTTGCGTCATGGAAATCCCTGGAGAAGATGTGTACCACATGGGACTTGGACCGATGAACCCCGGAACACGAGCACAACGCTCTTCCAACTGAGCAAACCAGGCTCCTGGTCATAACTGCTGTCCACGCACTGTCAATCACTAAACAAGAACACAGGGACATATCCGGCTGATTTTTAAATAATATATATATGTAATTAAATATGGACAAGGGGTCGAACTCCATTTTGAAGCAAACATTGCCCAGCACAAATTGAGAGTTGATTTCTAAGTCAATTTATACCCAATCATATGCACAGTATATCATTTCATTGCTAAATGGAAAAGCTTCCATTGAATACTTAATTTTAAGACCAAGCAAACATCACTTGCGAATGCAAAACTAAAATGTTGTGCAATTAGACATTGATTTCGCAACCCGGACAAATGTCTGCACAAAATATCATTGGGGCAAAAGTTCATACAGACACCATAATCATTAGTATTTACTCAAGTTTCAGGTCCTTATCATACAGATAATCCAAAAAAAATTTTTTTTGTTTATTATTCTATTAATATCATAGGTTTTCAGATGAAAAATAAATACAGAGCCCTAACTTGTCCGTATATCATCTGTGACGAAAAATTTCATTGGCTACCTAAAATCAGTGAAGATGGTTTCCTGTGTTGTCACAATATTTCTAATGAAAGCAGGGGTCTAACATTTCAAATTTATATACGTAAAGATTCAAAATTGTTAGAATGGAAAAAAGAAAAATTAGAAATGAATTTGATAAAATGAATTTGATTTTTAAAATACTTACCCATACTTTATTAATCGATTTCGCAAATTGCTTTTATACAGGAAAATTCAGCGAGCTGAGTTATCATTTGTTTTATAGGGATGCAATGAATCAAATTGCACCTTACAATTCACGGTTAGGTGTTACGTTATGGCAAAGTATGAATATTTTAAGCGATATTTTGGACAAAAACCGTTCTGCTGATGCATACCAATGTTGTGATGGTAAATTATATAGCTTAACATGGTAATAAATAATATTCTATCCGAAACTACTTACTAGTGTTAATACCAACAACTGTGGTGTTTGTATGAAAATTTGCCACATTTTTATTTTGTGCAGACATTTGTCCGAGGTGTGAAATTGACATCAAATCACACAAAAGTTTAGTTTGTTATTCGCAAATAAGGTTTGTACTATCATAAAATCAATTATTTACTGGAAGCCTACTGGTAAGAGACCAATTCTCGCCGAGTACCAGTTCTCGCCAACCACCTTGGTTCAAAGTAAAGACGGAAAGGAACTCCTTCTAAATTACAATTTATGTTGACAACAACTTCTTTTATTTATTGAGAAAATAATTAGTTGTAAATGAATATTGCGTCTTTACTGTAAAAATTGTCTGTTGGCAAGAATTGGTACTTGGCGAGAATTGGTTTCCAACCAGTATCCATTTAGCTATGAAATGATTTAATGTTCATTCAGATTGAGCATCAACTGCCTTTGAAATCGACTTTGGATTCATGCCCGGTGATGTTGGCATCTACACAGAGTTCAACCCCTTGTCTATATGATACATATATATTATTTAAAAAATCTGCGGGACATGTCCCTGGCCTGTGCACAGGAATCTATCTGCAAACAGGTTGTTGACAAAAGGCAAGCAGGCCATAAATTGATTAATCAAATGATTCCTTTAACCTACCCGACGAATTCGTTTCTTTTGGATACATTCCGCTGCAAATACTCTTTCACCCATGTTCTGTAGTTCCATAATTTGCAAAAAATAAAAAAATTACTTGACCATTATCTGGCCAAAATTTGTAATTTTCATGATGCCGTGACGTCACGATCTTTGTCTCGCAGACGCTTGTTAATAAATTAACTTAACCGGGGAAAATAAACGAAAGGAATGTAAGGAAGTTTCAGTTCTTAACTTCACGACGATTAATATATTTTCGCTTTTGATTAATTCTCGGGAATCAGAGGTTCTAAAATATCAAAAAATGACAAAGTACCCCTCCATTTTTTCTAAAATCAGACGAGGTAAAAATCGGGTCTTGATAATCACCCCGGGATGCATCGGGCACACCGGGACACCCCGGGACGGTTCATATATGGAAAGGAGGCTATACGATTTCGCATAGGATAAGGAACACCCGGGGACTTAATCCAAATGAACAGAATACAAAACGATTTCTCTTGGAAGGAGAAACACCCCGGGACTTATTTTATATGCATTTACAAACTCACAAAGCGATTTCGCATATGATAAGAAACACCCGGGGACTTAATTTTATTGAACAGAAAACATACAAAACGATTTCACTTGGAAGAAGAAACACACCGGGACTAATTTGAATGCATATACTAACGCACAAAACGATTTCGCATAAGATAAGACACACCCGAGGACTAAATTCAATTGAACAGAAAACATACAAAACGATTTCTCTTGGCAGAAGAAACACCCCGGGACTAATTCTTTATGTATATACAAGCTCACAAATCGTATTCTTTTATGGTATTTATAAAACAACCTCGTGACTAAATTCAAATGCGTAAGAAATCTAACAACGCGATTTTTCTTGGCAGAAGAAACACCCCGGAACAAATTTATGCATTTACAAACTCGCAAAACGATAGGATAAGAATTACTCCGTGACTAAATTAAATCACACAAGAATCTTAGAAAACGACTTCTCTTTGAATAAGAAACACCCCGGGACTAAATATAATTGATATACGAGCTCAGAAAAGAATTCTACAGGATAAGAAAAGAATCCCGGGACTACTTTTATATGCATACAAGAACTCATGAAACGTTTCAGATAAGAAACACCGCGGAACTTTTTTCAAATGAACATTAAACTTTCAAAACAATTTTCCTGAAAGAAGAATATCCCCGAGACTGATTGGCTAATATTATATTGAAATACGAATTCATAAATCGTTTTCTTCATGATAGATCTAGGATAAGAAACACCCGGGCCTTAATTCAAGTGTACGGAAATCCTAGTCACGACTTCTCGTGAAATAGGAAAAAAGGGACTTTCGATTTCTCACAGGATAAGAAAAGAACCTTGGGACTAATTGTTTATAAATACGAATTCACAAAACGATTTCGCTAACACATTGAGACTGAATTTAAATGTAAATTACTCATATAAAACAGTAATATACACAATATCCATCTATTTATTGCATATAAATCATATTTGATGCGTCCCGGGGTGTTTCATAGAGTCCCGGGGTGTCCTGGTGCGTCCCGGGGTGAATATTAAGACCGGTAAAAATCAACCTATAATGATGAGATTTTTTTATACTTTTTTATACTACACCCGAGAGGCATTTACTGAAAGATTGCGTAACTGTCCGATAAGTGTGACCTCTATCTGCTGTCGAATCTTGGAAAAAATAATTAAAAAAAGAAATCGTAGACTATCTTGAAACAAACGAATTAATATCAAAGGAACAACACGGTTTCAGGAAAGGGAGATCATGTGTAACACAACTGCTAGCATGCTTAGTAGAATGGACTTCCTCAATCCTCAATCCACGGCCTCGTCGGCTCGAGTGTACTCTTATGTGTAACTTTCTCATGTGCGCTAATAATCTTCTCTAATGTAAATTATCACTTATGTAATTTGATTATAAGATGTGGACTGACGGATTAGGATTTCTGAAGAGGTATGTCTGGGCTCTTTTTTCTCAAACCGACCTGTTGCCTCTATATAACTTCCAACCTCTTGTCTGATTGTTTCTCTCCAGCGTGCCAATTCGGGGTGTTCTTCGTTGCTCAGGAGTGTATATATGTTAAGATGATGGAGTCCAAGTTGGGATGATAGATTTCTTTGCATTGTAACTCTTTGTTGATGGTATTTATGGCAGTTAATGAGATAGTGTTCTGTCGTTTCTGGTTCACCGCATGTACATTGGTTGCTGTCGATCTGGCCTAATTTGTGTCTGTAATCATTGAGTAGTGTATAACCTGTCTGTAGTTGTGGGATTTTGGTGAAGCTTGTTTTGTTTGGTATGTCAATGAATTTATTGGATTCCACTAGAGGTATAAATGAATAGTATGATCTGCCAACTTCAGTATTAGTCCATCTGTCCTGCCATTTTGCAATCTGGGTCTTTCTTATGGCTTCTTTGATTTCTTGTAGATTAGTGGAACGTATTAGGTCAGGTTGGTCCTCAGCTTCTGTGGCTGCTTCCTTTGCGAGTCTGTCTGCTACTTCATTTCCTGCAATATTTACATGTCCTGGGGTCCATGAGATGTCGATAGTTCTGCCTTTTTTTGTAATGCTGTCCATAGTTTGTCGAATTTCTCCAATGATGTCTCTGTGGCCCGATTCTTTCCAGTTTAGGGTTAAAATGCCTACTGTAGCCTGGCTGTCACAGAAAATCTTGATCATTGCGCTGGGGACCGAGTCTAGCTTCTGAAGGAAATATTCCAAGGCTATTAGAATTGCAACGAGTTCGGCAAGAAGGATGGATCCCCTCTTTGTGACAGGTCTTTTTAATGGCACTGGATCTTGGTTTGGTGGGTATAGAACTGCACCAGCTCCACATGGGCCTGGGTTTGGTATGCATGAACCATCGGTGAAGGCAAAGGTGGTATTTTCTGGAGCTTCCTTCATCATCTCTAGGATAATTTCCTTCCCGAGTTCTGCTTGTTCGACAGTGCGTGATTTTGTTGAGCCTAGTCTACTCCAGTAGGATGGGAATCGTCTGACAGGTGCTAAAATTCCTGATTCAAAGTCCATCTCTTGGTCTATGAGTCCTATGTTTGTTCCAGTATAGGCTTTCATTTCGGTTGCCTGGGAAAGGGCTAGTGAAATAGGTGTGATGAATGTTCCTTCAGTTGTTGAGTGTAGACAGGTGTTTAGAGTTTGTTTAATAGGTTTATCAATGGATTTGGCTTGTATTTTTGCAATGTCTCGGACTGCATTCACAGCGAATCTGAATTCAAGGGGGAGTATGTTGGAAGCTACTTCCATCGCTTCCAAGCCAGATGTTCTTGGGAGTCCTAGACAGAGTGAGAGTGCTTTCCGCTGTACCTTGTCCAATATACTCTTTTGTGGGCTGATCTGCCATATAGTGGATCCATATTCCATAATGGTCCTGACTAGGGAGCTGTATATTCTTAGTAGTTTAATGGTGGAGATATTTCCTATCCCTTTTATCTCTCTTATCATTTTCAGCGCACTAGACGCTTTCTTTTCAGTGGCTTGGAGATGGTGTTTGAAGGTAAGTTTTTCATCTAGAATAATGCCGAGTATTTTTGGAGTAGGGTTATAACCAATAGATTCTTGGCCGATCTTGAAGTTTGTTCTGGGAGTGTCGTCTATAGAGAATAATGTGCCCTCTGTCTTGGAAAAATTGACTAGCATTTTCCATTTTTTGCACCAAGTTACCCATTTGGTTGCTTTGTGGCATATGGTCTGAGTGGCCACTAGTGGGTCTATATTTTGCTCCCAGGTAGTGCCATCATCTGCGAATTTCACACACTGGGAGTCTGAATCTTCATACATGTCCTTGATGAATATGTTAAATAGTATAGGTGACAGGACTGTGAGTCTTAGTACAGCATTGGTGGTAGAATGATTTTTCCTGAATCCTTCTTGCTCTGGGTCTAATAGTTTGTTTCCTTCGACATATGATTGAAGTCTTTTTAGTACTAAGCTTTCCATGACTTTTGCTAAGCTTAAGGTTTATAGGTCTGTAGGCTGAGGTGTTGTAGTAGTCTGTTTTGTTTGGTTTCCTGAGGAATTTGATGTCTGCTGATTTCCAGATTTCAGGGAGTGAGCCCTCCGCCCAAAATAGATTGAATAGTATTAGTATTGCTTCTTTCATACAGTCTCCTCCGTTTATAAATATTTCTGGTGGGTATGAGTCAGGTCCGGGTGCTTTCCCTTTCTTCAGTTTTGAGATTGCAGCATCTACTTCTCCAATATTGAAGGTGGAGTTGTATGCTGATTCCTCTTCGGCTTTTGGGTCTATCACAAGATTATTAATCTCCGAGTCTATTTGTGTTTGTATAGTTTTGTATTTGTGTTTGGAAGTTTCTGTAATTGTCGTCTGTTTCTACTTCTCTTTCATCAAAGAAAACTTTATGCAGGGTTTCACATTTAGCTTGTTTATCAGAGATTACTTTTTTTATCAATTATGAGTGGAAGAATAGAAATATCATAAGATTTATTGGTTAACTTTTTGAAACTTTGCCATATATCTTTTGGGTTTTTCGATTTGTAAATTGTTCGATGAGGCTATTTGACCATTCTTCTTTTGCCCTCTCTTTTGCTTCTTCAAAATCATCTTCTGCTTGTTGTAATGCAATTTTATTCTGAGGGGAGTTGCCCTTTTTGAAACTTCTTTGGAAGTGATTGAGTGCCTTTTTCTTGTCCACTACATTTTTGTTCCACCAGTATGGGTGTTTCCTCCTATTGTTTAGAATGATTGTTTTGTTTGGGCATATCTTATCAAAGCAGCTCTTGATTATGTTGTCAAAACTTTCAAAGGCAGTTTCTGAATCTTTAGGGGGTAACTTCAACCATGAGCTAAATTCTTTTTCTGTCATGTCTTTCCATGCCTTCCAGTCTGCATTCTCAAGGCTTCTGAAAGTTTTTGTAGTTTGCATATTGTTAGATTTATCAATTGTGAGGTCTGTTAGGATAGCAATATGGTCTGAGCGCACTGATTCATGAGCTAGTGTATCACAGGTACTGACATAGTTTGAAAGTTGAGCTGATGTAATGAAGAGGTCGATGACACTGGTCTTACCTCGTCTTGTTGGTTGGCCGTCGTTGTGTATTATCATGTTGTTTTTTGACAAAATACATTCTATGACTTCTCCATGTTTGTCTGTTGTTGTGTTTCCCCATTCTGGGCTTTTTCCATTTAGGTCACCAACCAAAACCATATTATCAAGGTTTACACTGTCAAGTAAGATAGAGAGATTATTCATTTGATCCTCTTTACATGGTGGAATATATGTGCATATGATGTAGGCTACATTTTCAGTGTTAGTTTGTATTTTAGCTGCAGATATTTCTAGGTCAGCGTGGTCAAATAGGTTGCATGATGTTGCTGTAAAGGTGTCTGATCTTGGGCTGCAGAAGATTGCCACGCCTCCATGTTTATCGGGCCTTGCTTTGCTACTTATCTTGGACCAGTTATAAAATTTGCAAGGGTTGTTGGAGTCTTCCCATGTGTCATTTAGGCACAGTATATCTGCATTATATCTACAACATAAACATTCAATGTCTGCTTTTTCAGTGTTGAAAGATTGGCAATTTAAAAATAAAATCTTCATACCTTGAAATTTAGGTTTTGAGGATGCTATATACTCTCCGTTTCTTTAGGATCTCTCTAAATACTCCGCAAGCTGAGGAAGAGCTTTTGTGTCCTTTGTTGCAGTTACAGCAGGAAGGTGGTTTGTTGCAGGACTCTGTATCACAGTCTACTTGGCCGCAGTTGTCACAGCGTTTGTTGAATATGCAGCACTTTGCAATGTGACCAAACCTATTACAATGAAAACAGCGGATAACTTTGAAAGGCCTCTGTTTGTTAAAGATGACAGGGTTTTTGATATCTGGGATTTTGATTTTTCCTGCATTTATAGCTTTTTGGTAGTCACTTTCCTTGTCAAATGTAACCTTAATCACAGGCATTGGCTTTTTAGAGTCGTGGAAGCGGACTCTCCTGATATTTGAGTGAGGTTTATCGGCCTGATTTAGGTTTTCCTTCAACCTGGTGATTGATACAGATATAGGTATGTTTTTAACAAATGCCGTCCAACTACTTGTTTTAGTTAACTGTTTGCATGGATGTATCACTTTAGAAGTGGAAAACAAGAATGATGTAGATGTGATCTACCTGGACTTCAAAGCGTCATTTGATAAGGTCCCTCATAGAAAATTACTACAAAAGACATGGAATATTGGAATAAGGGGCAATTTGTACCAATTGATTAAATCATTCCTACATGACAGGAAACAAAGGGTTATTATTAACAACAGTAAATCTAGCTGGATGGACGGCACAAGTGGAGTGCCCCAGGGTAGTGTCCTGGGACCTATTTTATTTTTAATCTGTATTAACGATCTGCCAAGCTACATAATTTGTCCAAGCAAATTATTTGCTGATGATACTAAAATATGTATGTCCATCAACTCCCCAGATGACGAACCCGGCATAAACTACAGGATAATCTTTTCAATGCCTGTAACTGGTCAAATGAATCGGACATGATGTTCAACCAGATAAAATGCAAAGTAAGTTACATATCGGCAAAAGTAAGCCGGGAGAATTCTACATGAAAGATAAATACAACAAAATATCCACATTAGATACCACAACTCAAGAAGAAGATTTAGGAGATTTCATAGATAGAGACCTGACCTTTGACCAACATATTACTGAGAAAGTAAAAATAGCCAATAGAAACATGGGTATCATAAGTAAATCTTTCACTTTCATGGATGAAACAATGTTTAAAAACCTCTACAAGGCGATGGTTCGTCCTCACCTTGGATACGGGTCAGCCATCTGGTGCCCAAGACTTAAAAAACACTCAGTCATAATTGAGAACGTCCAACGGAGAGCGACTAGGATGGTCAAATGTCTAAAACACTTATCTTACCCTCAAAGATTGTTGAAATTAGGCTTACCGTCGCTCGAATATAGACGTCAACGCACAGACCTTATTCAAACACTTAAACTCATAGATAAAATTGACATAACTTCAACAGACATTATAACTGGAAGATTCTTCAATAACAAGGGGAAATTACAAAATATATAAACACAGATTCAATACTGAAAAAGGAAAAACTGCTTTTGCAACAGAGTTGTAAATATTTGGAATAAACTCCCAAACTCAGTAGTTGATGCAACCAGTGTCAATATGTTTAAATCAAGATTAAATACAAACTGGAAAGTAAATAATAAATTCTTCCCAAGTTGTTATGGGAAATAATATAGGCATAAACTGAATTAATACATTATACTATAAGGCTTAAATGATATAAAGAACACATACAAAGATCACCTATACCAATATAAAATATATGACAATACTCATTTACATCAACTCTGGTGTGACTGACTGCAGTTTACCAGAAACAAAACAAAACCAAACAAATCAATATCAAAATTTGTCATAAAGGACAAATTTTAAATCTCTTCCTCAATCAAATTCAGGCAGTTCCAAAAAAATCAAAGTATCCAATGCACAACAAGAAATTTTACAGAAAATTAAAAAAAAAAAAAAAAAAAAAAAAAAAAACACAAATGTATATAATCACATCTAAAATAATATGAAAGAAAAATCATACTAGTAGTTCCTCATTATAATCGCGAGTTGCGAAGTTTCATATCCGAGTAAGGTGAACAGAGACCAGTGAGCAGTTAACCAACAAGCGCTCCAAACAAAAAACTGTGAAAAAGTGATACAGTGTGTATATGAACACAATGGTGAGTAGCAACTAGTGATTGAAGTGCTTTATGACATTCAAACGAATGTGAACTTAGTGTTAATAAGTAGTGTAGAAATTTATCAGTAAAATCAAAATGAGCGGAGGGACCGGAGGTCATTCCCAGGGAATTTACCCACTATCAACAAAAGGACTAAACCAAAAACGGGCCAAAAAGAAGCTAACGCTTATGCAGAAATGATGCATCAGGCCTCTACTACTATGTGAACTATGTGTCTACTTTTGGTGTTTTTCCTCAAGTATAGTCCGTTTTGGTGGACGGACGTTTTGGCCACGGACGTTTTGGCTAGGACGTTTTGGCCACGGACGTTTTGGCCACAATATTTTTCAAAGCAGGACCTTTTAGGCCATTTTTCTTTTTTGAAAACAATGTGACAATTTAGTCTTTATTTTTTCCCTTAAATAACTTTTAAATAATAAACTTAAAAAAGGAGACAATTTGTTCCGGAATAAATACACTTTTGGCCAAATATTTGATTGCATGATGTTATCTATCTATCTATCTATATATACTGCCTAACTCCCCTTTCGGGTATTACTGGCAGGTGCGCGTCTTTGCTGGAATATAAACTGTTAGTCATTGGTTAGGGTGCCGGATTTTAAAAGTATTGTGAGTGTTAGATTAAAAGATCTTTGTTTCAATTTTTAAATATGAGTTTTGCTTAATTTATCCCATTCACTAGATAATTGAACATATTTTATCCAAGATCTTCATGATTTTAATCATAGATTTTGAATTTTCACTTGTTGGTGGTAACCATCAATTCTAAGTAATACTGAGAATTTTGCTTTAATTTTGACTTAGATCTTTATTTTTATTGACCAATTTTTTTAAATCCTTTGTTCAAGAGCTTGCATGTCATTTGTAAGCTGGTGACAATTTTAAACAAAAATTTGTTTTAAGAGGAGAAAGCATTGTGGACAAAGAGGAAATTTGTAAAAATAAAATTCTTCATTTTGTCACCATTTGTCTTTAAAGGGCAAGGAAGTTGATATGAATAGCAATGACAAAACGTTAAATGGTCCAATTTAAACCAACTTTCAAAACAATACTTTTATGACAATGTCTTTTTTTAGGAAGAAAACATTGTGGACACTGAAAAATTCAAATTTTCAAAAAAACAAAGAATTTTTCCGTGTTCAGCAATGTTTTCTTTTTTCTCTTTTACTTAAGGAGGGTTAAAAATTGGTGTGTTAATTGCAACTGTGAAAAATTAACAAATAAATGTGTTAACTTTATTCGATCAATTTATAAAGTTTTTAAAGTTACCAATACTGAAGCAACTAACCCTTGTCTTGCTGAACCTATGTTAGTTCTGAGTTGTAAGGAAGTATAAGCAAAGATAAGTATACACATAATTGCAGCCTGATCTTTAGTATATACCACCTATTTAACTTAAAAAGCCAGAGATAATTATGTCCAAAGACAATTTTGTCCGATATTCAATACTTCCAGAGCATGACATGAGTTACAAACTATATAAGGCCAATAATTGTCTAATTTGAAAGACCATAAATTGAAAGATAAAATACCAGACAGCCACATACATTTATTTTAATGTTTTTAAGATCAATGAAGATAAACGTTGTTTGCAAAATGAGGAATTGTAGTTTTGTAACCAGCAATTTCTTATTTGCATACAATGCCTTATAATTCAAAATTTGGAAAAAATACTAAAACAATACTATTGGTTTCCATTCACTTGGTTTTGCCATTTATAAAAAGACCAGTCGAATTTTATGCTATTTGATAACAGTATATAAAATGGTTTAAAATGGAAGCACTTTTAGTCCATAGAAGCACCATAATGAGGTAGTACATAATTCTATACCAGTACACTTAATCACCATAAACACATAGCACATTTTTAATTCCATTAGAAGTATGCATGATTATATGTAAGGTTCACCGGGTTAAAGATTATGTGAAACACCAGTGAGAAATTCAGCAATGGTCTTTCGGTTGGTTACTCTGTCCTGACACAGATTACTTAGTCTTTTTTGCAGCTCACTGTACACTTTTTTCACTCTCTTCTTAGGTCTGATAACACGCTCATCTTGGATCAGAACAGCACCAACTCGAGAACATTCACGTTGTAAAGTCTCATTAAGTTTCCAAGTTGTTGGGTGGTCCTGGCCGACTAAACTGTGAAACTTGTTGTTCCACCTTTCTGAAGCGTTGTTGGTTCTTGGTTGGTTGTTGACAGTGTTCTCATGACAGTTCAACCTATGTGGTGGAATCACTGAAGGAAGTCTACGGAAGTTGATTATAAGTTCATTGTTGTTTCTTCTTGGTCGCAGTTGGCCAGAAACATAGGTGGAATCGAAGTAATGGGTATGTGGTTCTGCTTCTTCGGGTGCGTTGTCTTTGAAGTACTCCATGCCTTCTCCCACCTGGTCCAGTGGTAGGAAAGCAAGGGCACCAAGCTGCCCACAGAACAGCCTGAAGTTGTTGTCTGTCTCGTATCTGTGTGTTAGTCCGAGAGACTGGATTTTACGCCAGATGGACTGTGTAAGGTGGTAAAAACAGAATTGGACAACCATATGGTCACCAAACACAGATGAGATAGCCAGTTCAACACTACGTTCAAAGTCCACAGTGATGGTTGATGGATCACAACCAGCTTGTTCCAGGATACGGAGGAGTGTTTCATATGTTTTTTGGGTTTTCCTCTGTAGTAGAGCGTACACCAAGGGTAGGAATACGCCGTTGACATAACCTCGGATGACATACAGATAGTTGAAGAGACTAGGAGCTACGGCGAATGTACTATCCATACACCATTTGTTACAGTAGGATAGTCTTTGTACATGGTCCTCAGTGCCGAATACTATGACTCGCTCGTCAGCTTCTTGACCGTTGTCAAATAGGAGGAAAGTGGTTGGATTCCCCCCGATGGTTTGTGTCCACTGATCTTGGATAGTTAGTTGTTGGAGGTTTTGTGGATCTTTTGGTCGATGTTTAGTTCTAACACGGCGCAGAACCCATTTGATCGTGTCAGACTCTGGTAATCTGGCTTTCACCTCGTCAGATACTGTAGCTGTGGCGAATGTCAGAATGTGGTTTGGTGTGTCGTTTGTTGTTTTGGGCTGTACTTTTCATATCATGTCGGGTTTTCTCAACTTCTGATGCAACTCTGTCTGAGATGTGGTTGTGTTCAGTAGTTAGTGAATTTCTTCATTTTTCTTGGTTGTTTGGAGAATTGCTTTACAGTCATGTGTTGTTCTTTTGACGCAGCGCCAACTCAACTGATTCTTCTGTTTAGCAGCATGCTTCAATGTGTTCACGAATCAGTCTAGGCAAAGCTTTCTACCGCCTATCTTCGTTTCTAGTATCTTCATAGTTGATAGTAAAAGGAACGATGACAATAAATTAAGGCCTTCCTATATATACCAATTTTTCAATCTTTCATCTCTGATAATTAAACCATAATTAGCATTTAGCTAACACTTACAACTTGATGTTTGCCTTTTTTTTTTTTTTTTTTTTTTTGAACAAACTTTAATTTCAATTAATTAACACTTATCTAATTATATAAATTGATGTCTACCTAGATTGATAATTGAAGCAATTGCAAATCAAAACAAATAAATACTCAAAGGATCAAAGAGAAATTTGAAAATGAAAATCAAAGTCAAAAATAAAGCAATATTTTTAATATAAAATTTAATTAATTATTACCGCCAACATGATAATCTACAGACAATAGCACACACACAAACACTCTTACTTTTAAATAGTAATAAATGCACAATGGCAAGTTCAAAATCTATTTTGAAATATAGATCATGGTAGAATGTGTTAAATTATCTAGTAAATAGGATAAATTAAAACATAGCTCATATCTAAATGTCATGCAATCAAATATTTGTCCAAAAATGTATTTATTCCAAAAAAAGTCTTCCTTTTTTAGACACCATTTTTGATGAAAAAAGGTATTTCATATTCATTACACTTAAGTTATGAATATAAAGAGAAATAAGTAGAAAAAATAAAAATGTACCATCAAATACATGTTTTTCTGTAATTTTATATTTGGCCAAAATGTCCTACTTTGAAAAATATTGTGGCCAAAACGTCCTGGCCAAAACTTCCTGGCCGAAACGTCCGTGGCCGTGACTTCTATATGGACCAATATTTAGCCAAAATTCTCACATATGAATTAGTGAAAACTCATTTTTGTAAGTCATATCAATTTTTACTTCTAATACCATAAGAATTACGTTTTTCAGATTTTTTGAAAGTAAAATGATGATTTTGTCCGTCCGTCTATATGTTAACTCCCGGCCTTCATACCTAGTTGTTTCTATAATAACGGAACAGCGAATTATCTCTCCAAAATAGGTCTAATTTACATAGGGGTTGTCAAATGTAAATTTTATTTAGTTAGGCGTTTTTGTATAAATCGACTATGATATAAAATAGTTTTTGTCTGTGTAATTTACTGGTTAGGTATACTTAAATGAGTTTATCCTAACTTCGTACCAGATATTGATAATAATCTTTATCTTTTTTTTAGATGAATCCCATACTCCCTTATTCAGACCAATCAGAAATGGATATTTTAACGAAATCTATGCGATTTTTGACGAGAAAAGGCCAGTAAGCAGGCTAGCTGTAACGGTACAAATCATATGAGATTTAAGTTTAAACTAACGTGACCGTCGATATGCTAACTTGCAAGTCCAAATGAGGAAGTATAGTCATTTGAAACCAAGTGTTTCCACTATCATGTTTACATTTTCTTACTACTAAAAAGTCTTTTCCACTCCTCCGGAAAATACGAAAATATCAACATTAACTAGATAGACAAAATCATTATTCAAAAACCATTTTATTATCAAAAAATAATTTTTGGAATGGTTATAAGCTAAAATTAAGGTATTGCCAAATACAAAACTTTTTTGTCAATGTATTTTTGCTAAATTGACGAAAACCGTTGGTCCTTATAAAAGTTAAACGAACTATAATATTCGCTTTTAGTACCCTTGCCCCAGTACTATCACAGTAAAAAACTTAAAATGTATGAGACTTCCTCGATAGCTCAGTGGCTAGAGCGTCGGTCTCCTGATCCGAAGGTCAGGGGTTCGAGTCCTGGTGACAGCGAGGTATTTCATTGGGCAAGAAACTGAAAAGTTACTGCCTCGGTCCACCCAGCTGTATATGGGTAGCAGTGAATGAAAACAATTTAAAAAAAAAGGATTTCACTGTCTCTCGAATTTCTCACGCAAAATTGAAAAAAACTAAAATGGGTCAACTGCCAGTAATACATGAAAGGGGAGTTAGGCAGTATGTATTTATGTATGTATGTATGTATGTATGTATAAATAGAAAGACAGATAGATAGATAGATAGATAGATAGATAGATAGATAGATAGATAGATAGATAGATAGATAGATAGATAGATAGATAGATAGATAGATAGATAGATAGATAGATAGATAGATAGATAGATAGATAGATAGATAGATAGATTAATAGATAGATAGATAGATAGATAGATAGATAGATAGATAGATAGATAGATAGATAGAAATATAGATATATATATAGATAGATATATAGATAGATAGATAGATAGATAGATAGATAGATAGATAGATAGATAGATAGATAGATAGATAGATAGATAGATAGATAGATAGATAGATAGATAGATAGATAGATAGATAGATAGATAGATAGATAGATATATAGATAGATAGATAGATAGATAGATAGATAGATAGATAGATAGATAGATAGACAGATAGATAGACCGATAGACAGATAGACAGATAGATAGATAGATAGATAGATAGATAGATAGATAGATAGATAGATAGATAGATAGATAGATAGATAGATAGATAGATAGATAGATAGATAGATATTGCTTTTGTTACGTGTCAATGTAACAAGAACAAAGAAGCCAGCAACAAACTTTACAATTAACATTTAATATTTACAATAATAACAGAATTATTGACAATATAAATTTTATACAAAAACCAAATTACAATACCTTGAATGAATCCTTAAGTTTTTATTTTTATATCCAATTGAATTATTGGAGAAATCCCCTTTTAGTTTAACACCGTACTACTAAATGAAACCATTAGTCTAAACCAAGTGAACCAAGAATGATGTAGGAATCCCTTTATATAGTACCATAGAACATAGAACTAATATACATGGTGAAATGTAATTACTTTGGCTAGGTTCAATGAAATCATTCTCCATAAACATGTAATTCACTTCATCTTGAAGGGATTTTTGTTTCACTGGATTCATTCTATAAGGATGTTGTTTTATTGGTTGAGAATCTTCAACAATGACATCATTATATATTTTATCAGTTCTTGTGGGGATGTCAGGAAACACGTGTTCACATTCATTAATCAACTGTTTCGGCTCTTCTCGTTGAGATTGCACCAACTGTGAAAGTTGGTCGTCAAGATTCTTTAGTATTTTAGAGTTCTCAAGTTTAGGTGGACCAGGAACAGATTTTTCACTACAGTCTAAACTTACTTCTGATTCAATCACATTTGATTCTTGTTGATTCAGTGTTTACAACTGTAAGTGGTTTCGAAATAGAGCTTTCTATGTCAAAATACTTTTTAAACATATTCACATGACACATTTGTTTATTTTTACGCCTTCCAGGAGTATTGATAATTCTTATCAATAGTATACGGGCCATAATACCTTACCTGTAAGGGTCGACCAGGTATTGGCAAAAGAACAAATACTTTATCACCTGGTTTAAATTTCCTATCAACACTATGCTTGTCATATCTTGCCTTCATTTTGCTCTGAGATGATTTAAGATTTGACCTAGCAACCTCACATGCCCTAGACAGTTTATTTCTAAAGTCAGAAACATACTGTAATAAGTTCAATGGTAATTGATCTTCAGCAAGAAATTTTTATTTTAAGAGTGTTAATGGCCTACGTACAGAATGACCAAAAACTGACTCAAAGTGGTTAAAGCCAAGCGATTCTTGAACAGATTCTCTGTCTGCAAATAATAGCAAATGAATACCTTCATCCCATTTTTCTCAGTATCAAATCAATATGACCTTATCATATTCTTTAGGGTCTGATGAAATCCTTCTAAAGCGCCTTGACTTTCCGGGTGACAAGTAGATGGCCGATATTGCTTGATACCTAAATCATGCATAACCTGCTGGAATATGCCTGACATAAAGTTTGATCCTTAATCAGACTGAACTGATTTTGGAAGGTCAACAAAAGTAAAGAATTTGACAAGAGCCTTAACAATTGACTTTGCCTTAATGTTTCTTAAAGCAAATGCTTCTGGGAAACGAGTAGAAGCACACATAATTGTCAACAAATATTCAGAACCTGACTTAGTTTTCGGTAAAGGACCAAAGCAGTCTATTATTATCTGACTGAAAGGTTCATCAAAAGCTGGAATGGGTTGTAACCTTGCTTTTGGAATAACTTGGTTAGGTTTCCCTACCATTGACAAGTGTGGCAACTTTTACAATATTTGGAAACGTCCGAAAAGTCCATGCCAAAACGATTGAGTCATAATCTTGTGATAAGTCTTGTTTACACCTAAATGACCAGACATTGGACCTTCATGGGCTATACTAAGTATTTCATGGCGAGATGACCTTGGAACAACAATTTGGTGATGAACAGCCCAATCTCCATCAGCTTGGACATCAGATAATCGCATTTTTTTATTAGGATACCATTCTTTTTATAGAAACAAACAGGATTCTGAGACATTTCTTTTTCGGGTAATGCCCTATCAATTAACCTTGAAATCTCAGGACCATTTTGCTGTGCCTGGATTAGCCGTGACTTTGAATGCATTTCATGACCTTGGTCATTTGACCTTGGAGATGACTGACAAAATTTTGACGAGTCTGTCTGAGTATCAGGCAGACTAAGACTTTTTAATCTCGTCATTGAAATATTGACCGACAAAAGTATTTGATAAATTAATTTCACTTGAATTTTTCAAGGAAGCTTTGTTAGCCGTACAACCGAGTTACTGCATATACAGGGCACATGAAGGGTACAAATCAGGTATTTCCTGCAAAATAGGATCATCTGTTTGACCTACATTAGGTGTGTCAGTTACAAGAGGATAAACAACAACCTTATCTCCAGCTAAGTCATTGCCTAGAAATAAATGTACACCTTTAAATGGTAGAGAACCACACAACCACAGAACCAGTAACCAAAATTGAGGACAAATTAACCTTATGAAGAGGAACATTAACAACACCACCTCTACACCCTGAATAAGGACACTAGTACCAGACGAAGTCTTCTTAGAGATTGAGAAGCTCCTGTGTCTCTTAAAATTTTTATAGGGACAGGTGGGCATATATCACCTGAGAGTGATACAAAACCATCCAACATGAACGGTTAAAAAATCTCCATACAGGAATCAGAATTTGGTTCTGCCTTAACAATTGAATTTAACTCAAAAAGAAGCTTGTGATTGAGGCTGAAGGCTGGTGAGCCCTGTAGGTTTGGCTGCACCCAGTTCCTTCTTCCTTTTTAATCTTAAACATTCTGAAATAAGGTGACCTGTTTCTTTACAAAAAGTACAATGTACTCGAGATAAGGAATTTGGATCATTGGTTTCACCAGTAGACTTTGGTTTAGGTGAATTCGATTGACTAGACATGCTAGATGAATCACCAGACATACGTTTATTTTGGGGATGTGAGGAAGCAAGTTTTGATTTGTTTACGAAAGAATTTTTGTGTGTAAGGTAGTGATTATCAGCTAAACGAGCTGCTTCATGTATAGTTTCAACATTTTTTTTCATCTATATGTGACTTAATGTCAGATTGAATGCAATTCTTGAATTTTTCAATTATTATAAGTTGTCGAAGATTATCATTATTTTGGTCTATTTTCTTTGAAAAGCACCACCTGTCAAATAATTTTTCTTCGTTTCTTGCAAATTCAACATGAGTCTGGTCAGATTCTTTTCTACAACTTCTAAATTGTTGTCTGTATGCTTCTGGAACCAGCTCATAACCTTTGAGAATGAGTTCTTTTACAGTATCATAATCTTTGCTTTGTTCTTTTCTAATTGCGAATAAATATTGCGAGCTTTTCCTACCAAGACACTTTGAAGAAGTAAAGTCCAGTGCTTCCTTGGCCATTTAAAGTTATCTGCAACTTTTTAGAAATGTTCGAAATATGTATCAACTTCTTTTTCTAATTCTTTAAATCGCAATTGAAATGATCTTTCTTCTCTTTCCATCTCTTTCTATTTCTCGTTCTCTTTCTTCTCTTTTCCTTTCTTCCTTTTCCCTTTGAAATTTCATTTCTCTTTTCTTTCTTCAATTTCTAACCTTTTTTTTAATTTTCTCTCTTCTCTGTCTCTCTCTCTCTTTCTATTTCCAAAACCTTCTCCCTTTGTTGACGTTTTAACAGTTCAAGCTCTCTTGAGCTTGCAACTGATGGAACATCAACAATAAGAGACAGAGCCTTTTCATCAAAAATGTCCTCATCAATAAACTGTTGAACCAAAATATTTTTAATTTCATGCTTTCGCAATGAGGACTTGACTTCTTTTAATTCATAATGCGTAGCAAGATTGAGAAGATCAGGCTTCTTACCCAAATTAAATTGCTTCACGGAAGGTTCTTTCATAAATTATTCTAAGCCAAAAGACATGGTAGCTTGTTGCTTGGTTCAAATAAAAATGTAAGATTTTGATAAATAATAGTTAAAGTACACCTTAAATTCATTAAAATTGAAATATTAAATTAATTTCTAAAATAATTTTGAACAGCAGATTTAAATAAAAATTTCAGGCTTTTTTTGTTTTGTTTGTTTGCTTGTTTGTCTGATGTTCGTATCTCGAAACGAGCCCCCAAATCAGTTACGTGCCAATTTAACAAGAATAAAGAAGCCAGCAAAAAACTTTACAATTAACAATATTCATTAACAATACTAACAAAATTATTGACAATATAAAATTAATACAAAAAACAAATTACAATACCTTGAATGTTTAATCCTAAAGTTTTAATTTTCATATCCAATGAAATTAAGTTCCTGGTCCACAAATAATAAGTCTAATAATACTCAAATTTAAAATTAAACATACTTTACACAGTACTACTAAATGAAACCATTAGTCTAAAGTGAACCAAGAATGATGTAGGAACCCCTTATATAGTACCATAGAACAATCTAGAAAAGCATAGAACATTAGAAGATTTAATCACTTTCTAAAAGTCTTTCTAGAAAGATCTAAAATATTCTACATACATGTTTATCCAACAATATCCAGGGATCGGAAATTTCCAGACTAATTCTAAAAATAGACCTTCTTTTCATTGCAAATTTTCGATTTTTTGTCAAAATTGTCGAATGAGGTATATCGTGTCCAAGATTACACATAGTTTATCGAGTGTAGTTTAAATGATGATACATAGCCCAAAAAACTGTTAAATTGTATATAAAATCATGCTTGGTCGAAAAATTATCTAGGCCAATGTAGTCCACCTAAAAAGGCGAGAAAATCTGAATATACAACCAATTGCAAGTACCATTTTGAAAATCGAAATTTCTTTAAATAAAAAAAATAAAAAAATGCGTACTTTACTAATCGATGGTCAAAAACTTATGCACATCGTAAATCTGGATTGACCCACTCACAATTGCTATCACCTGAAGTATCGTATTTTCTGCCCATTTTTCACAGTATTTAAGATTACAGTTTCAAAAACACGCTAAAGTACGAAATGCAATGATGGCCCGTTCAAAATTTTATTTCTCAAGACTAAGAATGCTGATTAAAAACAAATAATAACCGTAACAGCGTGAACCACCAATTACAATGAAATATTTACACACGGTTTCGAATTTAACAAAATTGTATTTCTGCCACATTTAAAGGCATGGAATTAGATTTACCTATGATAGAAATGTTGTTTTGTATTTTAAGGTGCCACAAGATTTGATATCCGGTCTATTTTTATGTTTTGATTGAAGTTTTTCGTGGGCAGTAAAATTTGGTCCGTACCCAGCGATTTCCCCACAACCATTGGACCAAATCAAATGAAACTTACCATATTAATTCCTATGATATAGTGTTGATGCTTCTGTCTCGGCTTTTGGATTTGAGGCCTCGTCACGGGAAAAGGGACCTTAGGGTAAAATACAGTTTTTCCTCAAATATCTCCTAGGCTAATGGTCAGAATTTAATGAAATTTCATATTTGAGTAGAAAATCAAATGCCCTTTACTATAAACAATTTGAAATTTTCGTACAAAAATATATCAAGGAAAAAGGGGGCTTTATATTTGTTACCTTTATCTTAGCTTGTAAAAAATAGTTATTCTTTCATTTCTCCTAGTCTTTATTCAGAATCTGATGAAAGTTCACATTTGAGTAGCAAATAAGATGCCATTTACCATACTCTATTTGAAATTTTTGTCTAAAAATATGTCATGCAAAAAGGGGGGTTAATGTTTTTTACATTTATGTTAGCTCCCTGTGTCTCATATTACAGTACTTTCTATAACCCTTTGCCTAATCAAATGAAACTTGCCATGTGAACTCCCTATGATAATGCTGATGTGTCTTTCCCGGTTTTTAGATTTGTGGCATTGTCACGGGAAAGGGGGGCTTAGAGTGATTTTCATTTTTCTCTCATTTTTCCTAGTCTAATGGTCAGAATAACATATTTGAGTTTATTTTATCATAAACAATTTGAAATTTTCGTACAAAAATATGAGCCTGTGCGTGACGTTTCCAACAATTTGAAGTGTTCACGGGGTACAAACATTGAGTAGCGTAAACAGCCACATACTGTAATTATAAAGTTACCTGATGGTCTACTGATAATCTGAGACCTTTTCTTTCTACTAAACGCATAGTGAAGACTCTGGTCAGACTGTGCGGATGTACAGGCTGGTCAGAGTCTTTGCTTTGTGCCTATTTGAAATCTCACGCACAGGCTCATATATATCATGGGAAAAGGGGATGGGAAAATGTTTGTTACCTGTTTCTTTCATTTCTCCTTGTCTTATGTTCAGAATTTGATGAAATTTCATATTAGAGTAGCAAATCAGATGCCCTTGACTATAAACTATTTGAAAATTTCATACAAAAAATATCATGGAAAAATTACCTTTTTGTTTGCTCTCTGTGTCTCATATTTCAGTACTGAGCAGAAAAATGACAAAACTCTTTTGCAGAATGTCATTGTAAAATGTTCAACTTTTTACCCTATAACAACTGCCTCTCAAAAAGTGTTCAGGGTAAATTAAGTAAGGTTCATTGCAATGAATTTTAAAGTTTGGTGGTGGTTAGAACAGACTGAGTAGAAGTACAGCACTTTACAAGTATCACCATAATGTTGAAGTTAGTATTGATAAGCAATACTTAAGTTTTAGCCTGGTAGTTTTTAGAGCTCTATAGAAGTAATCAACAGCAAACTTTTTCCATTGATAGCATACATTTTTTGTGACAATACCTTATTCGGGGAGCATAATCCGTCTTTGACGGCTCTTGTTTTCTTTTGTTTTTAATTTTTCTCCTAAAGTTTAGTATATTAAAAGTACACATGTGTCATTCTTGTCACCGAAGACAATAATAGTGATAATTTTATATTAGCATAGGTAACATCTAATGGTTCATGGTATAAAAGTCATATGCAAACACATAGATTTCTTAAATTCTAAAGAACCACGACATGCTTCCTTACACAAAGGATAGCGCATAAAAAAGAGCAAACCCTTATTTCCTGTGCAGGCGGCTTCAATGCACAACCCCATGAAAGTGGACTAGGCAAGAAACAAATAACTATATAGTTTTCCGGTTGGTCGTGATTTATTGGAACAATCTAGACAAACAAATGCTAGCACAAAAAATCAACATAACACCATCAAATCCTAACATACATACAACATTATTGCATCAACCAAGTGAACATAGGTTACTTTTGCGTCAGCTTCTAATGCGCTTACAGCATTATGGCATCCGTTCATATCGCGCATACACCATTAAATCAAGTAACATCAAGTTCAAAATGATAAACACCTGTAGAAATGTAATGCTAATGCCAGACTGTCGTATATATAACCCATAATTTTGTTACAAACATAGTAATCTAACTTATTTCTGTGAAATTGAATAAATCGTTGCAAGTATACTAAAATCACAGTTATTCATTCAATCAGTTGTACAGCATTGTTTTAAACTCATACAACAAGGTAGAATGACTAATACGGTAGAGACCTACAGTAAAAATGGAATGACAATTTCAGTGAAGTAGAATAACCATACTGTAACGATAAAAACCCTTAAAATGCTTACAAAAAGCATTTAAAATTCAATTCAACAACTTAAATTATCTAGAAAATAATCTGCTAAAATCATAGTTCAACTTACTAGCTTTAGGCCAATGCACTCAAGAAATAACGCACGTGGCGGCAAGTACCAACAATTCAGCTCTCTGTTGCTAGAAAATCGTCTGCTTTAGAATGATTTTGCAATACCCGCCTACCATCTGTAGCCAGGATGAAATGTTCACTGTTTCACACCACTGTCTTTTTACATGAGCTGTAGTCATCCTTATATGCGTGGAAAGTGAGCGATTGGAGTGAGTTGTTTACACTAGTCACTTTTAACCACACCCATGCTTGCATGCTTTTCCCCTCACTTTAAGTCTAAACCCTGGATAGGAAACATCTAACAATCTGCTGATCTTCATCGTATCTTGATCCTGGTAGGTAGAACTTCGTTGCAGTCATTTTTAAATCATTTAGACTTCATAAACATATTTTAAGGAACAGTATCTTATGAGCCTTCAAATTTGTATATTTCAGGTTTTTTATTTCCTAGAACTATTAAATTGTACTTTGTACAACGACCGTCGAGAACTCAATACAAGGGATACTACACAATTGTTGTTAGTCTTCAATCTTGTAACACATCTATATATACCCTGGCGTACATGTAGGACAGGTCCGCGTAGCAAATAATGCAACGTGCACAAGTTCCATACGTTTCGAATTCTCAAGGACAAATTGAAGCGTCATGAGTAAAAAGAGCAAAATTTAGTTTTTAAAATTTGGCACATGTAAATGTAGCATCAACATCCGGGCCCCCTAATTGGGCGTAAGAACAATTACCAAACAGCATTATCAAAATTGCTAAATTACAAATGTAACTCGTACACAGAAAACATACTATACAGTAATCTTAGTTTCATAAATGTTTAACAAACATCTAAAACATTGCTTAACATCCAAACACCTTTTCAGACAGTGCTTAACATCTATACAATGTCATTGTATTCAAATCGTGCTTAACATCTATACATAAAAACTATCTGACTCTGAGATGAGACAAAGTTTATAGACTGGTCTCTCCAATTCATTCGATTGAGTTTGCACATACACCCTGCGAATGTTACCGAGCCTATAATCCGACCGAGAGGCCAAGACCCGCGCAGCGCCTTCTCGTCTGCTACTAACACAATATCGCCTATAGACAAATTTCTCTAACTTTGATGCCATTTTCACACCGTACAACCGGTTGCGGCGATGACGGATGAGAGTCAACGATGACAGCATCGGAACATTATGCCGATGAGACGGTAGGTCAAATAAATTTATTCGTGTAAATAAACGATTGAAGCTTTGGTACTCTAAAGCAGATAAATGATCGTGTAGGTGTTCAGCGCTTCTATAGAATAAATCTTTACTCATGTCCCTCCCAAATAAGGCCACAATCATTGATTATTTCGGAGGTTTCCCATGAAAAGTTATGAAATTAGACTTTATGCTCTCATATTTCGCCTATCTCTCAATAAATGCTATTTCAACTTGTACACACCTG
Source organism: Fragum whitleyi (assembly GCA_948146395.1). NCBI lineage: Eukaryota > Metazoa > Mollusca > Bivalvia > Cardiida > Cardiidae > Fragum > Fragum whitleyi. The sequence continues at coordinate 1,394,470 of OX411545.1, read as the reverse complement.
AAGTCTAATCATCCGCCGATATTTCTTCCAAATTTGAAGCCATAATTAAAAAAAATAAACACGCAGCGGGTCCCCAAAGACGACATGTAGTAAGAAAAATGTTGCTTCTGTAGACAGCGTGAATTTCACGGGGTTCACATAGATGACAGAACTGAATAAATTGTGATTGCCGATGTCGACAGACCCATATTCAGATTATGCATAAAAATGATCATTTTTGGTGTTGTATTTTTCAATAGGACACCAAAACAATTAAAATCGACATACATGCTGACATTCATGTCCACTATTTTGCAAATGACGTGTCATATCGAAAATTAATTCAAGGGATTTAATGTAGGATTTCAAATACTCACAAGCAAAGAAAAAACAGTTGTGACCAGACTGAATATATCGTATACGTTTTTAGCTCCACTGGCTAAAGCCACTGGGGCTATTGTCATGGTGTTGTGTCCGTCGTGCGTCCGTGCGTGCGTGCGTGCGTCCGGTCGTAAACCTTTCTTTAAAAACTTCTCCTCAGAAACTACTGGATGAATTTCAACCAAACTTCACAGGAAGGATCCTTGGATGACCCTCTTTCAAAGTTGTTCAAGAAATTTTGATCCAATGAAAAACATGGATTTAATGGGCGTGGCTAATTTCCAAATATGGTAAAAAGTGAGTTTTCTCAGATTCTAATCTATGGATACCAATAAGATTTTACAGGAATGATCCTTGGGTGACCCTTTATCAGTCTACAAAAAATCATTGTGATCGGATGGAAATATGCATTTTATGGACAGAGGTCAATTCTCTATATGTTATTTAGTGGAAAATTAGAAAATCATTTTTTCAGAATGTAACTGATGGATATCAACCAAATTTCAATGGAATAATCCTTGAGTGACCCTTTATCGGTCTGCAAAAAATTATTTTGATTGGATGAAAAATATGTATTTTATGGGCGGATGTCATTTCTCAATATGGTAAATAGTGAAAACTATGAAAAACATTTCCTCAGAATGTAACTGATGGATATCAATCAAACATTTATGGTATGATCTTTGGGTGACCCATTATCATGCAGCCAAAAATTATTTTGATTTGATGAAAATATGTCTTTTAAGAGTGGAGGTCATTTCTCTTTTTGTTATATAGTTGAAACTTTGAAAATCATTTTCAACATAAGTAAACCCCAAATATCTAAAAATCTAGTCAAAACATTTATTTGTTTTTACAAGAATTTCAAGCCTGTGGAGCGACACAAGCCATTCATGGCTTTCTAGTTTACTTGTAATTCAAGTGACTTAGTATACATTCGACGAGTCAAAAAAGCATTTATATTGGAAAACACAATTGGTCGGTCTTTCGTTATCTTTCGTTAACTTTCGATAACATCCACGAGTTCACAAGAATGATTTTTATTTTAGATAAATTTTCGTACAAAAATATATCAAGGAAAAAGGGGGCTTTATATTTGTTACCTTTATCTTAGCTTGTAAAAAATAGTTATTCTTTCATTTCTCCTAGTCTTTATTCAGAATCTGATGAAAGTTCACATTTGAGTAGCAAATAAGATGCCATTTACCATACTCTATTTGAAATTTTTGTCTAAAAATATGTCATGCAAAAAGGGGGGTTAATGTTTTTTACATTTATGTTAGCTCTCTGTGTCTCATATTACAGTACTTTCTATAACCCTTTGCCTAATCAAATGAAACTTGCCATGTGAACTCCCTATGATAATGCTGATGTGTCTTTCCCGGTTTTTAGATTTGTGGCATTGTCACGGGAAAGGGGGGCTTAGAGTGATTTTCATTTTTCTCTCATTTTTCCTAGTCTAATGGTCAGAATAACATATTTGAGTTTATTTTATCATAAACAATTTGAAATTTTCGTACAAAAATATGAGCCTGTGCGTGACGTTTCCAACAATTTGAAGTGTTCACGGGGTACAAACACTGAGTAGCGTAAACAGCCACATACTGTAATTATAAAGTTACCTGATGGTCTACTGATAATCTGAGACCTTTTCTTTCTACTAAACGCATAGTGAAGACTCTGGTCAGACTGTGCGGATGTACAGGCTGGTCAGAGTCTTTGCTTTGTGCCTATTTGAAATCTCACGCACAGGCTCATATATATCATGGGAAAAGGGGATGGGAAAATGTTTGTTACCTGTTTCTTTCATTTCTCCTTGTCTTATGTTCAGAATTTGATGAAATTTCATATTAGAGTAGCAAATCAGATGCCCTTGACTATAAACTATTTGAAAATTTCATACAAAAAATATCATGGAAAAATTACCTTTTTGTTTGCTCTCTGTGTCTCATATTTCAGTACTGAGCAGAAAAATGACAAAACTCTTTTGCAGAATGTCATTGTAAAATGTTCAACTTTTTACCCTATAACAACTGCCTCTCAAAAAGTGTTCAGGGTAAATTAAGTAAGGTTCATTGCAATGAATTTTAAAGTTTGGTGGTGGTTAGAACAGACTGAGTAGAAGTACAGCACTTTACAAGTATCACCATAATGTTGAAGTTAGTATTGATAAGCAATACTTAAGTTTTAGCCTGGTAGTTTTTAGAGCTCTATAGAAGTAATCAACAGCAAACTTTTTCCATTGATAGCATACATTTTTTGTGACAATACCTTATTCGGGGAGCATAATCCGTCTTTGACGGCTCTTGTTTTCTTTTGTTTTTAATTTTTCTCCTAAAGTTTAGTATATTAAAAGTACACATGTGTCATTCTTGTCACCGAAGACAATAATAGTGATAATTTTATATTAGCATAGGTAACATCTAATGGTTCATGGTATAAAAGTCATATGCAAACACATAGATTTCTTAAATTCTAAAGAACCACGACATGCTTCCTTACACAAAGGATAGCGCATAAAAAAGAGCAAACCCTTATTTCCTGTGCAGGCGGCTTCAATGCACAACCCCATGAAAGTGGACTAGGCAAGAAACAAATAACTATATAGTTTTCCGGTTGGTCGTGATTTATTGGAACAATCTAGACAAACAAATGCTAGCACAAAAAATCAACATAACACCATCAAATCCTAACATACATACAACATTATTGCATCAACCAAGTGAACATAGGTTACTTTTGCGTCAGCTTCTAATGCGCTTACAGCATTATGGCATCCGTTCATATCGCGCATACACCATTAAATCAAGTAACATCAAGTTCAAAATGATAAACACCTGTAGAAATGTAATGCTAATGCCAGACTGTCGTATATATAACCCATAATTTTGTTACAAACATAGTAATCTAACTTATTTCTGTGAAATTGAATAAATCGTTGCAAGTATACTAAAATCACAGTTATTCATTCAATCAGTTGTACAGCATTGTTTTAAACTCATACAACAAGGTAGAATGACTAATACGGTAGAGACCTACAGTAAAAATGGAATGACAATTTCAGTGAAGTAGAATAACCATACTGTAACGATAAAAACCCTTAAAATGCTTACAAAAAGCATTTAAAATTCAATTCAACAACTTAAATTATCTAGAAAATAATCTGCTAAAATCATAGTTCAACTTACTAGCTTTAGGCCAATGCACTCAAGAAATAACGCACGTGGCGGCAAGTACCAACAATTCAGCTCTCTGTTGCTAGAAAATCGTCTGCTTTAGAATGATTTTGCAATACCCGCCTACCATCTGTAGCCAGGATGAAATGTTCACTGTTTCACACCACTCTCTTTTTACATGAGCTGTAGTCATCCTTATATGCGTGGAAAGTGAGCGATTGGAGTGAGTTGTTTACACTAGTCACTTTTAACCACACCCATGCTTGCATGCTTTTCCCCTCACTTTAAGTCTAAACCCTGGATAGGAAACATCTAACAATCTGCTGATCTTCATCGTATCTTGATCCTGGTAGGTAGAACTTCGTTGCAGTCATTTTTAAATCATTTAGACTTCATAAACATATTTTAAGGAACAGTATCTTATGAGCCTTCAAATTTGTATATTTCAGGTTTTTTATTTCCTAGAACTATTAAATTGTACTTTGTACAACGACCGTCGAGAACTCAATACAAGGGATACTACACAATTGTTGTTAGTCTTCAATCTTGTAACACATCTATATATACCCTGGCGTACATGTAGGACAGGTCCGCGTAGCAAATAATGCAACGTGCACAAGTTCCATACGTTTCGAATTCTCAAGGACAAATTGAAGCGTCATGAGTAAAAAGAGCAAAATTTAGTTTTTAAAATTTGGCACATGTAAATGTAGCATCAACATCCGGGCCCCCTAATTGGGCGTAAGAACAATTACCAAACAGCATTATCAAAATTGCTAAATTACAAATGTAACTCGTACACAGAAAACATACTATACAGTAATCTTAGTTTCATAAATGTTTAACAAACATCTAAAACATTGCTTAACATCCAAACACCTTTTCAGACAGTGCTTAACATCTATACAATGTCATTGTATTCAAATCGTGCTTAACATCTATACATAAAAACTATCTGACTCTGAGATGAGACAAAGTTTATAGACTGGTCTCTCCAATTCATTCGATTGAGTTTGCACATACACCCTGCGAATGTTACCGAGCCTATAATCCGACCGAGAGGCCAAGACCCGCGCAGCGCCTTCTCGTCTGCTACTAACACAATATCGCCTATAGACAAATTTCTCTAACTTTGATGCCATTTTCACACCGTACAACCGGTTGCGGCGATGACGGATGAGAGTCAACGATGACAGCATCGGAACATTATGCCGATGAGACGGTAGGTCAAATAAATTTATTCGTGTAAATAAACGATTGAAGCTTTGGTACTCTAAAGCAGATAAATGATCGTGTAGGTGTTCAGCGCTTCTATAGAATAAATCTTTACTCATGTCCCTCCCAAATAAGGCCACAATCATTGATTATTTCGGAGGTTTCCCATGAAAAGTTATGAAATTAGACTTTATGCTCTCATATTTCGCCTATCTCTCAATAAATGCTATTTCAACTTGTACACACCTGAAGTCTAATCATCCGCCGATATTTCTTCCAAATTTGAAGCCATAATTAAAAAAAATAAACACGCAGCGGGTCCCCAAAGACGACATGTAGTAAGAAAAATGTTGCTTCTGTAGACAGCGTGAATTTCACGGGGTTCACATAGATGACAGAACTGAATAAATTGTGATTGCCGATGTCGACAGACCCATATTCAGATTATGCATAAAAATGATCATTTTTGGTGTTGTATTTTTCAATAGGACACCAAAACAATTAAAATCGACATACATGCTGACATTCATGTCCACTATTTTGCAAATGACGTGTCATATCGAAAATTAATTCAAGGGATTTAATGTAGGATTTCAAATACTCACAAGCAAAGAAAAAACAGTTGTGACCAGACTGAATATATCGTATACGTTTTTAGCTCCACTGGCTAAAGCCACTGGGGCTATTGTCATGGTGTTGTGTCCGTCGTGCGTCCGTGCGTGCGTGCGTGCGTCCGGTCGTAAACCTTTCTTTAAAAACTTCTCCTCAGAAACTACTGGATGAATTTCAACCAAACTTCACAGGAAGGATCCTTGGATGACCCTCTGTCAAAGTTGTTCAAGAAATTTTGATCCAATGAAAAACATGGATTTAATGGGCGTGGCTAATTTCCAAATATGGTAAAAAGTGAGTTTTCTCAGATTCTAATCTATGGATACCAATAAGATTTTACAGGAATGATCCTTGGGTGACCCTTTATCAGTCTACAAAAAATCATTGTGATCGGATGGAAATATGCATTTTATGGACAGAGGTCAATTCTCTATATGTTATTTAGTGGAAAATTAGAAAATCATTTTTTCAGAATGTAACTGATGGATATCAACCAAATTTCAATGGAATAATCCTTGAGTGACCCTTTATCGGTCTGCAAAAAATTATTTTGATTGGATGAAAAATATGTATTTTATGGGCGGATGTCATTTCTCAATATGGTAAATAGTGAAAACTATGAAAAACATTTCCTCAGAATGTAACTGATGGATATCAATCAAACATTTATGGTATGATCTTTGGGTGACCCATTATCATGCAGCCAAAAATTATTTTGATTTGATGAAAATATGTCTTTTAAGAGTGGAGGTCATTTCTCTTTTTGTTATATAGTTGAAACTTTGAAAATCATTTTCAACATAAGTAAACCCCAAATATCTAAAAATCTAGTCAAAACATTTATTTGTTTTTACAAGAATTTCAAGCCTGTGGAGCGACACAAGCCATTCATGGCTTTCTAGTTTACTTGTAATTCAAGTGACTTAGTATACATTCGACGAGTCAAAAAAGCATTTATATTGGAAAACACAATTGGTCGGTCTTTCGTTATCTTTCGTTAACTTTCGATAACATCCACGAGTTCACAAGAATGATTTTTATTTTAGATAAAATAAAATCTTGCTAACATAGCCAGGGATCGAAAAGGAGGATTATGAAAAAATGAAAAATCTATCCGTTACATTTCTAAAAGCTTATTTCATTTTATGTATAGGTCACTGAGCAATAGGAAATTACATCATGAAGATATATAAGACAAGAGGGCCATTGGCCCTTAAGCGCTCACCTGAGGCATATAGTTTACAAAGGAAGCAAAGTGCCAACACTACTTATTTGAAATTCATTACTGGCTTAATAAAAGTCACAGATATCAAGATGACATACATTTGAGTCAAATAAACTGCCCCTAGAGTGCACACAAGGTTTTTCTAGAATTTGACCCCTTGACCACATTTTGGTCAGACTTGACCGAATTTTGATCTTGACCGAGATTTGATATAGACAAACATTCTGACCAAGTTTCAAGACATTTGGGCCAAACATGTGGCCTCTAAAGTGCACACAAAGTCTTTCTAAAAAATTGACCCCTTGACCCCATTTTTGACCCCACTTGACCCAATTTCGAACTTGACCCAGATTTGATGGAGACAAACATTCTGACCAAGTTTCAAGACATTTGGGCCAAAAATGTGGCCTCTAGAGTGCACACAAGTTTTATTTTTTTTTTAAGTTTGACCCCTTGACCCAATTCTTGACCGCACTTGACCGAATTTTGAACTTGACTGAGATTTCATGGAGACAAATATTCTGATCAAGTTTCAAGACCTTGGGCCAAAAATGTGGCCTCTAGAGTGTACACAAGGTTTTTCTAAAATTTGACCCCTTTACCCAATTTTTGACCCCACTTGACCCAATTTTGAACTTGACTGAAATTTGATGGAGACATACATTCTGACCAAGTTTCAAGACATTTGGGCCAAAAATGTGGCCTCTAGAGTGCACACAAGGTTTTTCTAAAATTTGACCCTTGACCGCATTTTGACCCAACTTGACCCAATTTCGAACTTGACCGAAATTTGATGTAGACAAACATTCTGACCAAGTTTCAAGACATTTGGGCTAAGAATGTGGCCTCTAGAGTGCACACAAGGTTTTTCTAAAGTTGACCCCTTGACCTCATTTTTGACCCCACTTGACCCAATTTCAAATTTGACCAAGATTTGATGGAGAAAAACATTCTGACCAAGTTTCAAGACATTTGGGCCAAAAATGTGGTCTCAAGAATGCACACAGGGGTTTTCTAAAATTTGACCCCATTTTTTACCCTGCTTGACCCAATTTCAAACTTGACCGATATTTAATGGTGACAAACATTCTGACCAAGTTTCAAGATATTTGGGCCAAAAATGTGGCCTCTAGAGTGCACACAAGGTTTTTCTAAAATTTGACCCCTTGACTCCATTTTTGACCCAACTTGACCCAATTTCGAACTTGGCCGAGATTTAATGGTGACAAACATTCTGACCATGTTTCAAGACATTTGGGCCAAAAATGTGGTCTCAAGAGTGCACACAAGGTTTTTCTAAAATTTGACCCCTTGACCACATTTTTGACCCCACTTGACCCAATTTCGAACTTGACCGATATTCTGACCAAGTTTCGAGACATTTGGGCCAAGAATGTGGCCTCTAGAGTGCACACAAGGTAAAGTTTGACGACGGATGACAGACGATGGACGACGGACGACGGACAGCAGCCCATCACAATAGCTCACCTTGAGCACATCGTGCTCAGGTGAGCTAAAAAGGTGAGAGGGATATTCGATCTTCGGACCTTGCACTGCGAGTCTCTGACCTTATGCATATATCTCATTCTATTCTGTCATCACGATTTGGTATATATTGTTACTTGAATGTAATGTTTGCTTATTGTTTATCCATATAAGGAAGTGGGTTTCGAATACTTAAAAAAGGTAAGCAGGAATATTAATTGATTGATTGAATGGAGTTGAACGCCGATTTCAACATTTTTGCAGTTATATCGCGGCGGCTGGAGCACCTAACAATGGATTCCTGGTATTTCTCTCACTAGTACAACCATCACATCCTTTCCTAGCCTCCAGCTGCTATCTCACATAGGTTAACGATTATCAGCCCATTGGTGAGAGACCGATAACTTTCAAAGTTGACAAATTTAGGACAATTTGAAAGGAGTTTTACGTCGACCCTTGTAACAAAACATGTGTTTTGTGATGTGTTCCTTTACACTTTATTTCATACTGACGCAAGGAAAAAACGCCTTGGTAAAATGTGAAATTTCTTTTCCATGTGGCATTTTACATCTCGATAAAACTTTGGTTAATTTTAATAAAAAGAATGTCTAAACTTCAGAAGCGGTTAGGTTTTTTCGAGGAACATGTGCGCCTTTTTAAGATTGTTGCTTCAATAAAAATTACACATGTTTCTCTAGCATTTGATATGCATGTCAGTGATTCACGCATGTAGTGTATATTTCAATTTTGTAAACCTATCCTTTTCATGTTCTCAAAAATAATCCAACATTTTGTTTTAAGTTCAAATAAAAAAGCACCCTATGCATTTGAAACTGACTTTATACACTGATTTAATAATGGGAATCTAATCAACTACTTCTTCTTCTTCTTTATCTTCTTCTTCGTTTTATGCATTTTTATTGTTTAGCGTCAGAAAGCGTTATTATAAGGAAATTGATTTAGGACTTTAATCTCCGTTTTTGTTTATATTTGTAAACAAATTTGTTTATAACAAATTTGGCTATATTCCTGCTTACCTTCTTCAGTATTCGAAACCCACTTCCTTATATGGATAAAAAATAGGCAAACATTACATTCAAGTCACATTATATAACCAATCGTGATGACAAAATAGAATGAGCTATATCCATAAGGTCAGAGGTTCGCAGTGCAGAGGTCCGAAGATCGAATCTCCCTCTCACCTTTTCTTATATATCTGCATGAAGTAATTTCCTATTGCTCAGTGGTCTTTACATAAAATGAAAATAGGTTTAAGAAAACTTTCGGATAGATTTTTCATTTTTCATAATCCTCCCTTTTCGATCTCTGGCTATGTTAGCAAGATTTTATTTTATCTAAAATAAAAATCATTCTTGTGAACTCGTGGATATTATCGAAAGTTAACGAAAGATAATGAAAGACAGGCCAACTATGTTTTCCAATATACATGCTTTTTTGACTCGTCGAATGTATACTAAGTCAATGGAATTACAAGTAAAAAACGTATACGATATATTCAGTCTGATCACAATTGTTCTTTTCTTGGTTTGTGAGTATTTGAGATCCTACATTATATCCCTTGAATTATTTTTCGATATGACACGTCATTTGCAAAATAGTGGACACGAATGTCAGCATGTATGTCGATCTAAATTGTTTTGATGTGTTATTGAAAAATACAACACCAAAAATGATCATTTTTATGCAAAATCTGAATATGGGTCTGTCGACATCGGCAATCACAAATTATTCAGTTCTGTCATCTATGTGAACCCCGTGAAATTCACGCTGTCTACAGAGGCAACATTTTTCTTACTACATGTCGTCTTTGGGGACCCGCTGTGTGTTTATTTTTTTTAATTATGGCTTCAAATTTGGAAGAAATATCGGCGGATGATTAGACTTCAGGTGTGTACAAGTTGAAATAGCATTTATTGAGAGATAGGCGAAATATGAGAGCATAAAGTCTAATTTCATAACTTTTCATGGGAAACCTCCGAAATAATCAATGATTGTTGCCTTATTTTGGAGGGATATGAGTAAAGATTTATTCTATAGAAGCGCTGAACACCTACACGATCATTTATCTGCTTTAGAGTACAAAAGCTTCAATCGTTTATTTACACGAATAAATTTATTTGACCTACCGTCTCCTTGGCATAATGTTTCGATGCTGTCATCGTTGACTCTCATCCGTCATCGCCGCAACCGGTTGTACGGTGTGATTTTTGTCTTTCTTGTAAAAGTGGCAAATATTCCTTGACCCAGCGTTTCCAAAATAGGTTCACGAGATATTGAACCTGGTGCCAACGACGCAAGGCGTAAGATTCGCTTTTACTAAAGACTCCAGGCGGTAAAGCTGGCTTATGGTTCAAAAGAAAAAGATGATTCGGAGTCAATGCTTCTTAATCGTTTGGACAATCTGGGAGTTTGGTAATCGGTCTGTCATTTATTATATATTCTACTTCGCATAACAAAGTTCGAAGGTTTTCATCGTTCAAATTCTGCTCTCGTAGAATGCTATACAAAACTTGGCCCACGGTCCTTATCATTCGATCCCAGATGCCCCCAAAATGCAATGCCGCGGGCGGATTGAAGTGCCAAGAAATATTTTTCTGACACAGAAAGTTATGTATTTGACTGTTATTTCACTCATTAATACAATTTTGAAGTTCGCGCTTCGCCCCGACCAAATTTTTACCGTTGTCGGATATAATCTTTGAACATTGACCTCGTCCCGCGATAAAGCGCCTTAATGCGTTTACGCAGGACGAAGTGTCGAGACTTTCTGCAATCTCTAAATGAATAGCTCGCGTGCTCAAACACGTAAAAAACAACTCCGTAACGTTTCACGCAAGATGTTACGTTCACGTTTTTGTTTAACCTCGATAGAACCAAAGTAATCCATACCAACATTTGAGAATGGAGGATTATCGGGCATCACCCTTTCAATGGGCAAGTCGGCCATTTTCTGAGAACATGCTTTACCTTTAACCTTTCTACACAAAACACGTGCTGACAACACCTTTGCAATGAGGGAAGGGGCATGAACAACCCAAAATTTCTGACGTAAACGCGACAATACAGAATTACGTCCCATATGACCAACATCCCTATGTACCTCCTCAATAATCATTTTGATACTTGGCTGTCCTTCGGCAAAATGATCGGAGATTTACATAGCTTTGGCATGCTTGATTTATTCAGCCGACCACCGACCACCAACTCGAATCAGATCAACTTCATAATAGGGATCAAGCTTTCTTATGCTACTACTAGAATTCACATATCTACCCACCTTAAGCTGACTAATGTCGCTACTGTAGCTTTTTGATTGACAATAACGTAATATTCAGTTTTCTGCATCCTGTATATGCTCTTTTGACAAAAGATCGAAGGGCTGAGATATAGATCGAGTTTTGACAGCCTTCATACTAATCCTATTCAGCAATAAATTCTTACAGCATAGAATCCATGCAACAGACCTTTTCAATGAGTTCCAACTTGAATGAAAGTGTCAATTTGATTCACAGAAATGAAATTTGAACCCTGATCTTTCTTCATCTCTATATCAGCGTCCTGTAAATCCTTATCAAAGTGACAACATGGCCAAACTTTTTCCGAGGATTTCAAAAACGTTTGTCCTGTAATCCAATCTCTACTCTTTACAAACCTATCTACACTTATTCCCCTTGAACTCACGTCAGCAGGATTTAACTTTGACAGAACGTATGTCCATTGTGAAACAACAGAACCCCGTTTATAATCGCCAAACGATTTGCTACAAATGTCTTAAACGTAGAGGTTGCATTGTTTATGTACTGTATAACCGCCATACTATCTGTCCAGAAATATGAACCTGATATATGCATAGTAAGCTCCCTTCTAAGAAGTGCATCAACTTTTACAGCGACCGTGGCTGCCGTCAACTCTAATCTTGGAATAGTCACTTGCTTGCGAGGTGCCACCCGAGCCTTAGACATAATTAAAGAAACGTAAACCTGATCTCTAGAGTCCACTAAACGTAAGTACGACACAACACCATAACCAATCTCGCTCGCATCGGAGAAATGGTGCAAAACCGATTCCTTAATATCGCCAAATGAACCCATTTACAAACACCTATGGATATGGATTCCATTCAAAGAACCAAGCTGATCTAACCAAAGTTTCCATTTCGTTTCTAACTGAGCTGGCAGCCTGTCATCCAAAGAAAGTTTTAAGCCTACTCTTGCAAATAACCTTTTCCAAGTAACACAGCTGGTGCAAGGAAACCCAATGAATCGTATATAGCGCTAACTATACAAATCATTCCCCTACGAGTAAAAGGTTTGTCCTGCACTGAAATCTTAAACTCGAACATATCCGTCTCGGCATTCGTGACAAACACCTAAAGCACGTTCTGTAGGAAGACAGTCGACTTTCAAGAGCTAACTCCTTCACATTTGAAGCCCAATCACACCTAGGAATTGATTCCACCACCTCTTTGCTATTACTTATCTGCTTACTTATATTGAACCCTCCGGAACCTAAAACAGACTTCAAGTTATTAAAGATTTCGCTCTTTTGACCGATTCGACTGACCGTAAACAATCGTCTATTAACCCTTGTCATGCTGAATATAATTTGGCTAAAAATTTTCATCAAAGTCAAAGGGGAAAAAGCACTGAAAGTACCAGCTAAAGGTCATTTTTTATTTGAAAAACGAAATCTATTGACAATTCTGGTTTGAGAGTGAAAAACAGGTGGTGTAGACTTACATCAGGCTGCACATATGTGCAGGCTGATGTTTGTCTATAACTCCTGCCAAAGCAGGAATATTCCGGGTTCAGCATGACAAGGATTAAGACTGTATCAATAACCTCTTTATCAAACCGTGCAGACACACAGAAAAGATAAGAACAATTATCATTTATCTGGCCAAAAAGTTTTTAGACAAAGAGAGAATACACTCAGATTTGATATCCCAGGGAATTAAAAATCTTCGACAAAATTAATTTTATAAAAATACTCGATTTCATACCAAAACGACTCACTTCAAATCATACACTTTTGACTCGGCACCTATGCAAATCAGAACTTTTTTGGTTGGGCAAGTCGCTGTTCCGTTTACTACAGACACAAGAAGGTGTGAAAGGCTGGAAGTTAACATGTAAACGGACGCACAAAATCATTATTTTACATTCAAAAATTCTGAAAAAACATGATTCCTCATGGTATTAGATAGAAAATATGAAATGACAAGAAAAAAATACATTTCAATTATCCATTTCTGAGATTTTCGGCGAAATGTTGGTCCATATATAAGTCAAACGGACAATACCTTACTTTTCCATCATTTTGATTCAAATTCGGCTCTTACACTTATCTAGCATAACCCTTATTCACCGTACTGAGAAATACAGTGTTGTTGGTTAAAGAGTTCAGAAAATCGTTTGTCAGCATGCAAATGTACATTTCAAGTGAAGACTGATAGTCAATCTGTTTTGTGTTAATTACATATCATAATCAGTAAGTACTGTTCGACTTGACACTTGAAATTAACATTTCACTGAGATTTCTATTTTTAAAACAGTTGTTTATAGTGACTTGCATTTGACACCCTTTCACGGATCAGTTTTGATCTATTCCTTTTGTCTCTCTCCCAATGCCGAAAAGGGTAATTCTAGAACTTTCAATGTATGTTGTGAATCAAAGATGTCATTCAACATGATCGAGTATAATACTGATTTCATTCGATTCGTACTCTGCAGAACCAGTCCATGTTTTGACTCGGCTGTCGCCACGTGAAATATAGGCTGGTTCTGCAGGGTACTCATCCAATAGAATTCAGTATTGTACTCTATAATAATAAATAACCTCTTATTATTGCCTGGTATGTATTTTAAAGTATCTGATTGGCTATGAAGACGCACAACCAGAAAAGTACGTATATTAAATTTAAGGAATAATCAATATCGCTATTTTTGTTCATCTTGAACAAAATTAGCGATAATGTATTACCTCCCTTTAATTTCGCTCAAAACTCGCTCCACATACTCATTCAATCTCAATCCAAAATAATTCTAAAATCATTCATTTGATCAATTTCACAATATTTTTATTGGTCATTTAAAGTTGTTTTTTGTCTCTGGCCCGTCTTTAGGAACGCCAGGCATCGCTTTTTGCTTGATATATCCTTGAAAATAATACCAACTCTTCCACTGAAGTAGTTGACCTTACTGGAAGAATAAAATATTCATACACGTGCATTTGCATCAGTATAGATATACCTTATATGATACTTATATTTGCTGTTGTCATTCTTGCTTTTTTGTAATGAATCACTGACCCTATATACATGAATATTGAGAGCCACCGAATAAATATAGGGCCAACTTATTTCTGTCTTGAATCACCTCATTGGAATCGTCTTATTAAGACGATTCCGGTGAGATATTGCAAGACAGAATCTAACAAAGAATGAACACATTAGCTACGACTTGTGATTTCGACTTACGATCAATTCGTCGTAAGACGTTTATAGTAAAACGGCCTCCAGGTCTAGACTGGTCCACATATCGACCATCAGAATAGCCTATATTAGGCTATTCTGATATTCGACAGTGAGACCAGTCTATGCCCGACCCGAAAGCGGGCCAGAAATAGGTTGGCCCATAGTGTACAAATGAATAATAATTTGGCCGTTGTGTTATGATTTGAAAGGCCGTTTCAACATGCCTCGGTATATTTGTCCCCCGGTCATCTAGATCTATATTTCCAATTATCAGTTCCACACGGTGTTTGCTCGAATTATGAACGAAATAAAAGAATGTCTCAACTTCACACAATAAGTTAAAGCCTGGTACGGCGTGATCAATTAGACTGAGAATAATGAGAACTTGACAGAATATGTTACTAAATATGTGTCTAGAGAAAATTTACTGAGCCTATAGATGAATTCGTGCATGAAATTTGGAACAAGTTTAAATACATGTCCGTGAAGTAAGTAAGATAGTTAAAATTATATAAACATCACTCAACTTTAAACCTCGAGTCTATGATTTGGGTATGGCACTCGACTAACCAACTATCAAACTGAATGTCTTTCTGAACTACGCATTGTCGATTTTCTGAAAAAAAATCGTAACCACAGCTTTATACGAGCTGTAGTTAAGAGGTATTATCAGAAAACTGACGACATGCTTAAAAATATATTTTGTACTGTCATTTTACTACTTTTAAAATGCTTTTGGTAGCACAGTTTCCTATCAATGATACTCGAAAGAGAAATGGCAGTAGGCCTATCCACTATCCAGTATAAAATGTAGGAAAAAAATAAATATATAAATTCATATGTGATCCGTCATGCGAAAAGGGACCACCTGGATAGTGCGAAAAGGGACCATCTGGGTAGTGACTTAAGGATCGACCCTAGTCTGTCTGCGCGAATTGCGCAGACTGAATAGGGTCGTAACTTTTCACACATTGCTAATTTTCTGAATCTAGAATGATTAACCTATCTTCCCGTAAAGTAACTTTTGAAATTCGACCTTCGAATGACCTGTTCTAGGACCAGTCTCTTTTTCAAATATTTATTTTACGGAGTTCCAAGATGGGTATATAATATACAACTTAAAATTTTCTAAGGATCACTTTTTTACAGTTGAATATTTTAATATCATGATCAATTTATACATTTTTTTTATGTTTCTGAGAACTTCTGCGTTTTAGGTATTCAGATTTTTTAAAAGAATTATTGTCTGGATGTTGCTTAAAGAGAAAGGCTTGCCAAAACGCCATAAGGGTAAAAAATCAACAATTTCGATGTTATCATGAAATTAAATAAATTTGGTTGGTCCAAAATTAAAAAAAAAAAAAAAAAACTGTACACTTCAATAGCGCGTGTGTCCCCGGGCTTCGATTGCGGCCTGACAACGCCTGTGCATACTGCTTATAAGCCTCCTGATCTTATATTGTTGAATTTGATCCCGTTCCTCAAAACTGCCTGAGCTCCTGTACCGATGCCGGTTGCTCAGGACGTGATGAAACAGCTATCTGTAACATGTTCCAAGCATGCTCTATGGGATTTAGATCCGGGGATCAATCTGGCCATTCCATTGTTGACGATTGTTGCTTCCTCGAGATATTGATTGATGATGTTGGCTCTATGTGCACGCGAATTGTCATACATAAGAATGTCATTTTCACCAACTGCACATGCATAATGGTCGAACGTATAACATTTAAGGTGGAAGAGGACAATAGCGTTTTTTTTTAGATAAGGGCACATATATTATGATATATATCGAAACGTTGTGTTAGCGCGATCTCAACGGTGTATGTTTTAACGTTCAATTTAGAATTTACGTAACCATGACGTCGTTAAAATGACGGTTTCGCGCGTTTTTCACAAATGACCCTACACGTTCTTGAACGCTTACCGTGATCGTATTTTAGCTGATTCAATTCAATGGAATACACCAAAATGAGGGTGAATGAATTGGGAATATTGACATGTAATTAGAAAACTGTTTGATATAAAGATAGATACAAGAGCTTGAATTAAAGTTATTTCTTTAATTTTTTGCGGCCCGAAAAATAGCTTTAAACTTATCTTTTTAAAAATTGGCCTATGAATTTTTTTTTTTTGAAATTTCATATTTTTTTGACCAGCTTCCTTTTCATATGCTCGCATCTTTTTGTGACGTTTCACCGTACGGAATTTCTACAATTGGGGATCAAAGTTTATTACCCTAACGTCGAAAGTTGGAAAAAGACAAACGCGGGTCGTCGAAAAAAATCGCTAGATTATTTTGACAGACTTCACAAAAAGTATTTATTTGATTTCTGTATGTAGAAAAATCAAATGTCAAAAAGATTTTTCGTTTTTCATAAACATGCATAGAGGTTTTCCCATTTTATTTGAAATGTTATCACTGCACCCTCAAATAGCCTTTGAACGTGCTAATTAATAGTATCGACATAACGTCGAGCTTGTGAAATAAATTTGCAAAAGCGAATTTTCATTTATAGCGACGTCGACGTAAAACTTATTGAAGTCACCGATCGGCAACACTTGTGTTAGGTAAATTCGTGTGTTCCGCGAAATTCTCGGTGTATTGGAATAAAATTTTGAGGGCCTTTTCCTCAAAGACCTTTGAACACGTCTATGAATTTTTATCTTTTATTCCAATTGATCGCAAAAGCATTCAAATAAACATGGGAAAATATTAGTTGTTATTTAATGTCCCTGAAGTTGGCAGAATGGCAGAATAGCAGAATAGCAGAATGAAGTTAGCAGAATGGCAGAATAGCAGAATGGCAGAATGAAGTTGGCAGAATGGCAGAATAGCAGAATAGCAGAATGAAAAATCGAAAGTCAATTTCGGGTGCATGAAATAACTTGATTTGTTGTTTAAACGTGTTTTCAACGATTTTCCCGCCAAAAATTCCTTATATCATGCTCCGGTTAACATGCCAAGCAACCAAGTCCAAATTCAAACTAATGAAAAAACCAATCATAATTTGAAACCAATCGGTCTAAAATCGATTTAAAAATGATATTAAAACGCAATAAAGATAATTGAGAGTGAAAAAAGTCATATCTTAACAGTTTTCGCGACTTTTAAATCTCATTCTGCCATTCTGCTATTCTGCTTTTCTGCTAGCAGAATGAAGTTGGCAGAATGGCAGAATAGCAGAATGAAAAATCGAATGTCAGAATTCGATCAATATGTGAATGAAATAACTTGATTTGTTGTTTAAACGTGTTTTCAATGATTTTCCAGCAAAAAATTCCTTATATCATGCTCCGGTTAACATGCCAAGCAACCAAGTCCAAATTCAAACTAATGAAAAAATCAATCATTTTCTGAAACCAATCGGTCTAAAATCGATTTAAAAATGATATTAGATCGCAATAAAAGTAATTGAGAGTGAAAAAAGTCATATCTTAACAGTTTTCGCGACCTTGAAATCTCATTCTGCCATTCTGCTAATCTGCTATTCTGCTAGCAGAATGAAGTTGGCAGAATGGCAGAATAGCAGAATGAAAAATTGAATGTCAGAATTCGATCAACTTTTGCATGAATTAATTTGATTTGATGTTTAAACGTGTTTTCAACGATTTTCCCGCAAAAAATTCCTTATATCATGCTCCGGTTAACATGCCAAAAAGAAAGTCCAAATTCAAACTAATGAAAAAAACAATCATTTTTTGAAACCTATCAGTCTAAATTCGATTTAAAAATGATATTAGAACGCAATAAAAGTAATTGAGAGTGAAAATAGTCATATCTCAACAGTTTTCGCGACTTTGAAATCTCATTCTGCCATTCTGCTATTCTGCTAGCAGAATGAAGTTGGCAGAATGGCAGAATAGCAGAATGAAAAATCGAATGTCAGAATTCGATCAACTTTTGCATGAAATAACTTGATTTGTTGTTTAAACGTGTTTTCAACGATTTTCCTGCAAAAAATTCCTTATATCATGCTCCGGTTAACATGCCAAGAACAAAGTCCAAATTCAAACTAATGAAAAAAAAAACAATCATTTTTTTGAAACCTATCAGTCTAAAATCGATTTAGAAATGATATTAGAACGCAATAAAAGTAATTGAGAGTAAAAAAAGTCATATCTCAACAATTTACGCGACTTTGAAATCTCATTCTGCCATTCTGCTATTCTGCTATTCTGCTAGCAGAATGAAGTTGGCAGAATGGCAGAATAGCAGAATGAAAAATCGAATGTCAGAACTCGATCAATATGTGCATGAAATAACTTGATTTGTTGTTTAAACGTGTTTTCAACGATTTTCCCGCCAAAAATTCCTTATGTCATGATCCGGTTAACATGCCGAGCAACCAAGTCCAAATTCAAACTAATGAAAAAAACAATCATTTTTTATAACCAATCGGTCTAAAATCGATTTAAAAATGATACAAGAACGCAACAAAGATAATTGAGAGTGAAAAAAATCATATCTTAACAGTTTTCGCGACTTTGAAATCTCATTCTGCCATTCTGCTATTCTGCTATTCTGCTAGCAGAATGAAGTTGGCAGAATGGCAGAATAGCAGAATGAAAAATCGAATGTCAGAATTCGACCAACTTTTGCATGAGATAACTTGAATTGATGTTTAAACGTGTTTTCAACGATTTTCCCGCAAAAAATTCCTTATATCATGCTCCGGTTAACATGCCAAAAACAAAGACCAAATTCAAACTAATGAAAAAAAAAAACAATCATTTTTTTTAAACCTATCGGTCTAAAATCGATTTAAAAATGATATTAGATCGCAATAAAAGTAATTGAGAGTGAAAATAGTCATATCTCAACAGTTTTCGCGACTTTGAAATCTCATTCTGCCATTCTGCTATTCTGCTATTCTGCTAGCAGAATGAAGTTGGAAGAATGGCAGAATAGCAGAATGAAAAATCGAATGTCATAACTCGCTCAATTTGTGCATGAAATAACTTGATTTGTTGTTTAAACGTGTTTTCAACGATTTTCCCGCCAAAAATTCCTTATATCATGCTCCGGTTAACATGCCAAGCAACCAAGTCCAAATTCAAACTAATGCAAAAAAACAATCATTTTTTGAAACCAATCGGTCTAAAATCGATTCAAAAATGATATTAGAACGCAATAAAAGTAATTGAGAGTGAAAAAAGTCATATCTCAACAGTTTTCGCGACTTTGAAATCTCATTCTGCCATTCTGCTATTCTGCTATTCTGCTAGCAGAATGAAGTTGGCAGAATTGCAGAATAGCAGAATGAAAAATCGAATGTCAGAACTCGATCAATTTGTGCATGAAATATCTTGATTTGTTGTTTAAACGTGTTTTCAACGATTTTCCCGCCAAAAATTCCTTATATCATGCTCCGGTTAACATGCCAAGCAACCAAGTCCAAATTCAAACTTATGAAAAAAAGAATCACTTTTTGAAACCAATCGGTCTAAAATCGATTCAAAAATGATATTAGAACGCAATAAAAGTAATTGAGAGTGAAAAAAATCATATCTCAACAGTTTTCGCGTCTTTGAAATCTCATTCTGCCATTCTGCTATTCTGCTATTCTGCTAGCAGAATGAAGTTGGCAGAATGGCAGAATAGCAGAATGAAAAATCGAAAGTCAAGATTTGATCAATTTGTGCATGAAATAACTTGATTTGTTAATTAAATGTGTTTTCAACGATTTCCCCGTAAAAATTTCCTTATATCATGCTCCGGTTAACATGCCAAGCAACCAAGTCCCAATTCAAACTAATGAAAAAATCAATCAGCGCGAATCACTCTAGAGCGGCTGCTAATAGCCGCAGAACCGCCAAACTCGTCACTATCGTAGTGCTTGAGTGGAGCAACAAGACGGAACCATGATAGACTCGATCGGCGCATTGGACGGCCCAGCGGCGTTACCCGGCAACGGCCCCACTGCTCTCGCGTCCCAGGGCGCGTATTCGCGTTTCTCCGGCCATAGATAAGCTGGGAACACCAAACTCGCCTCGATTGTAGAGACCAAGCCCTGGGGCGATCGACGTCGAGTAATCCCGACCCAGCTACTGCATGTCCGGTCAGGGCGCCGAAAACACGATTTTCGCCCGTAGTTGGGATGGAGGTGCGAAACTCTCCCCGATTCTAGTGCACGTCGAGACGAACATGTAGTCACCAAGATTGTCCCGATCGGCCAACTGGGGGCCGAGCTATGGCCGTAGCGCCTCTTAAAAGCCAAACTCGGCTTGCACCCTAGCGACATGAGCGCGAATCACTCTAGAGCGGCCGCTAATAGCCGCAGCTCCACAATACTCGCCACGATTGTTGTACTTGGCTGGAGCAACAAGAGGGTACCATGATCGAGTCTTTCAACGCCTTGGCTCGGCCAAGCGGCGATGCCCGGCAGCGGCCGCTATATTCTCGCGCCCCAGGGCCCGTATTCGCGTTTCTCCGGCCATGGATGAGCTGTGAACGCCAAACTCGCCTCGATGGAGGAGACCGAGCCCCAGTAGCGAACGACGTCGAGCAATCCCGACCCAGTCACTGCACTTCCGGTCGGGGCGCCGAAAACGCGATTTTCGCCTGTGGTTGGGATGGAGGTACGGAACTCTCTCCGATTGTAGTGCTCGTCGAGACAAACACGTAGACACCAAGATTGTCCTGATCGGTCCACTGGTGGCCGAGCTATGGCCACAGCGCCTCTGAAAAGCCCAGTTCAGATAGGGTCAGGGTTAGGGTTAGGTTTAGGGTTAGGGATAGGGTTACTGCTCTCGCGCCCCACGGCCCGTATTCGCGTTTCTTCGGCCATAGATGAGCTTGGAACGCCAAACTCGCCTCGATGGTAGGGACCGAGCCCCAACAGCGATGGACGTCGAGCAATCCCGACTCAACCACTACACTTCCGGTCTGGGCGCCGAAAACGCGAGTTTCGCCTGTGGATGGGATTGAGGTGCGAAACTCTCCCCGATTGTAGAGCTCGTCGAGACAAACACGTGGATACCAAGATTGTCCCGATCGGCCAACTGGGGGCCGAGCTATGGCCGTAGCGCCTCTTAAAAGCCAAACTCGGCTTGCACCCTAGCGACATGAGCGCGAATCACTCTAGAACGGCCGCTAATAGCCGCAGCTCCACAATACTCGCCACGATTGTTGTACTTGGCTGGAGCAACAAGAAGGTACCATGATCGACTCTTTCAACGCCTTGGCTCGGCCAAGCGGCGATGCCCGGCAGCGGCCGCTATATTCTCGCGCCCCAGGGCCCGTATTCGCGTTTCTCCGGCCATGGATGAGCTGTGAACGCCAAACTCGCCTCGATGGAGGAGAACGAGCCCCAGTAGCGAACGACGTCGAGCAATCCCACCCAGTCACTGCACTTCCGGATGGGGCGCCGAAAACGCGATTTTCGCCTGTGGTTGAGATGGAGGTTCGAAACTCTCTCCGATTGTAGAGCTCGTCAAGACAAACACGTAGACACCAAGATTGTCTCGATCGGCCAACTGGGGGCCGAGCTATGGCCGTAGCGCCTCTGAAAAGCCCAGTTCGGATAGGGTCAGGGTTAGGGTTAGGGTTAGGTTTAGGGTTAGGTTTAGGGTTAGGGTTAGGGTTAGGGTTAGGTTTAGGGTAAGGGTTAGGGTTAGGGTTAGGTTTAGGGTTAGGGTTAGGGTTAGGGTTAGGGTTAGGCTTACTGCTCTCGCGCCCCAGGGCCCGTATTCGCGTTTCTTAGGCCATAGATGAGCTTGGAACGCCAAACTCGCCTGGATGGTAGAGACCGAGACCCAACAGCGATCGACGTCGAGCAATCCCGACTCAGCCACTGCACTTCCGGTCTTGGCGTCGAAAACGCGAGTTTCGCCTGTGGATGGGATGGAGGTGCGAAACTCTCCCCGATTGTAGAGCTCGTCGGGACAAACGCGTAGACACCAGGATTGTCCCGATCAGTCCACTGGGGGCCGAGCTACGGCCGAAGCGCCTCTGTAAATCCCAGTTCGGCCGGCACCCTAGCGACATCAGCGCGAATGGCTCTAGAGCGGCCGCTAATAGCCGCAGCTCCGCAGCTTGGGTGGAGCAACAATACCGAGCCATGATGGACTCGATCAGCGCCTTGGCTCGGCCCGGTAACGGCCGCACTGCTCTCGTGCCCCAGGGCCCGTATTCGCGTTTCTCCGGCCATGGATGAGATGGGAACGCCAAACTCGCCTCGGTGGAAGAGACTTAGCCCCAGAGGTGATCGACGTCGAGCAATCCCGACCCAGCCACTGCACTTCCGGTCTGGGCGCCGAAAACTTGATTTTCGCCTGTAGTTGGGATGGAGGTGCAAAACTCTACCTGATTGAAGAGCTCGTCGAGACGACCCGTAGACCCCAGGATTGTCCCGATCAGCCCACTGGGGGCCGAGCAACGGCCGATGGGCAGTCAAAATTGCGGGGCAAAATGAGAGTTCTGGGAGCGAGAATGCGGATAACTGCGGCAAAAATCACTGCTATACGGGTTGAGATGCGGGGCAAAATCCGAAGTTTGGGAGCAAATCACTGCTTCGAGAGCACAACTGCTTTCGCATGGCCGCAAAAAATCGCGGCTCAAATGAGTCACGGCGCGAATCCAGCGCGATTCTTGCTAGCTCCGACGCAATCCGCCGCAGCCCAACCAAATTTGCCACGATTGAAGGGCTTGAATAGGGCTACACGACGGTACCTACAACATAGGAATCGGTAAATTGGTTCGAGCCCTGCATGGAGTGTCTCATTCACGTGAACACTTCGCCCCGGCGCGAGCGGCCCACTGCCTGCCTAGCAAAGGCTACTGAGCCGTCCTAAATCGCCGCTCGAACTGCCTAGAGATCCACCGCGATGGGGGGCAAATTCCCAACTCTCGAAGCAAAAATCCGCTTCAAGAGCCGAGCTGTATTCGCTCCGCCGCTAAAATCATGGCTCGATCGCGCCGAGGCGCGACTCCAGCGCGAATCTCTGTAGTTCCGTCTTTTTTGCCGCAGCTTAACCAAACTCGCCACGACTGTAGCGCTTGAATATGGCTACACGACAGTACCTACAACATAGGAATCGGTCCATTGGTTCGAGCCCTGCATCGAGTGTCTCATTCCGATGAACTTTTCTCCTCTGCGGGAGTAGCCCACAGCCTGCCTAGCGACGACTACTGAGCCGTCCAAAAGCGCCGCTCGAGAGCCGTTCACCTGCCTGGTGATCGACCACGATGCGGGGCAGATTCTGTGTCTTAGGAGCAAATCTACCCTTCAAGAGCCGAGCTGTATTCGCTCCGCCGCTAAATTCATGGCTCGATCGCGTCGAGGTGCGACTCCAGCGCGAATCCTTGTAGCTCCGACGCAATCCGCCAAAGCCCAACCAAACTCACCAAGATTGAAGCGCTTGAATATGGCTACACGACGGTACCTACAACATAGGAATCGGTCCATTGGTTCGAGCCCTGAATCGAGTGTTTCACTCCCGTGAACATTTCGCCTCGGCGCGAGCGGCCCACTGCCTGCCTAGCGACGGCTACTGAGCCGTCAAAAAATCGCCGCTCGAGAGCCGTTAAACTGCCTATTGATCGACCGCTATGCGGGGCGAATTCCCGACTCTCGGAGCAAAACTCCGCTTTGAGAGCAGAGCTGCACTCGCTCCGCCGCTAAAATCGCAGCTCGATCGAGTCGAATCGCGACTCCACCGCGAATCGCTGTAGCTCCGGCGTTTCGCCGCAGCCCAACAAAACTCGCCACGATTGTAGCGCTTGAATAGGGCTACATGATGGTACTACAACATAGGATTCGGTCCATTGGTTCGAGCCTCGAATCGAGTGTCTCACTCCCGTGATCATTTCGCCTCGGCGCAGGCGGCCCACTTCCTGCCTAGCGACGGCTACTGAGCCGTCCAAAATCGCCGCTCGAGAGCCGTTAACCTGCCCCGCGATCGACCGCGATGCGGGGCAGATTTTATGTCTTGGAAGCAAATCTAAGCTTCAAGAGCCGAGCTGTTTTCGCTCCGCCGCTAAAATCACAGCTCGATCGCGTCGAGGCGCGACTCCAGCTCGAATCGCTGTAGCTCCGCCGTTTTTCGCCGCAGCCCAACCAATCTCGCCACGATTGAAGGGCTTGAATAGAGCCTACACGACGGTACCTACAACATAGGAATCGGTCGATTGGTTCCAGCCCTGCATCGAATGTCTCACTCCCATGTCTCACTCGCCTCGGCGCGAGCTGCGCACTACCTGCTTAGCGACGGCTTCTGAGCCGTTCAAAATCGCCGCTCGAGAGCCGTGAACCTGCCTAGCGAACGACCGCGATGCGGGGCTAATTCTGTGTCTTGGGAGCAAATCTACGTTTAAAAAACTGAGCTGTTTTTGTTTCGCCGCTAAAATCACGGCTCGATCGCGTCGAGGCGCGACTCCACCGCGAATCGCTGTAGCTCCGACGCAATCCGCCAAAGCCCAACTAAACTCGCCACGATTGTAGCGCTTGAATGGAGCTACACGACGGTACCTACAACATAGGAATCGGTCCATTGGTTCGAGCCCTGCATCGAGTGTCTAACTCGCGTGAACATTTCGCCACGGCGCGAGCGGCCCACTGCCTGCCTAGCGACGGCTACTGAGCCGTCCCAAATCGCCGCTCGAGAGCCGTTCACCTGCCTAGCGATCGACCGCGATGCGGGGCAGATTCCGTGTATTGGGGGCAAATCTACGCTTGAAGAGCCGAGCTGTATTCGCTCCGCCGCTAAAATCACGGCTCGATCGCGTCGAGGCGCGACTCAATCGCGAATCGCTGTAGCTCCGACGTTTTTCGCCGCAGCCCAACCATGATATAAGGAGTTTAGCGGGAAAATCGTTGAATACACGTTTCAACAACAAATCAAGTTATTTCATGCTCAAATTGATCGAATTCTGTCGTTCGATTTTTCATTCTGCTATTCTGCCATTCTGCCAACTTCATTCTGCTAGCAGAATAGCAGAATAGCAGAATGGCAGAATGAGATTTCAAAGACGCGAAAACTGTTGAGATATGACTTTTTTCAATCTCAATTACTTTTATTGCGTTCTAATATCATTTTTGAATCGATTTTAGACAGATAGGTTTCAAAAAATTATTGTTTTTTTCATAAGCTTGAATTTGGACTTGGTTGCTTGGCATGTTAACCGGAGCATGATATAAGGAATTTTTTGCGGGAAAATCGTTGAAAACACGTTTAAACATCAAATCAAATTATATCATGCAATAGTTAATCGAATTCTGACATTCGATTTTTCATTCTGCTATTCTGCAATCCTGCCAACTTCATTCTGCTAGCAGAATAGCAGAATAGCAGAATGGCAGAATGAGATTTCAAAGTCGCGAAAACTGTTGAGATATGACTTTTTCACTCTCAATTACTTTTAATGCGTTCTAATATCATTTTTAAATCGATTTTAGACCGATTGGTTTCAAAAAATGAGTGTTTTTTTCTTTAGTTTGAATTTGGACTTGGTTGCTTGGCATGTTAACCGGAGCATTATATATGGAATTTTTTGCGGGAAAATCGTTGAAAACACGCTTAAACAACAAATCAAGTTATTTCATGCACAAATTGATCGAGTTCTGAAATTCGATTTTTCATTCTGCTATTCTGCCATTCTGCCAACTTCATTCTGCTAGCAGAATAGCAGAATAGCAGAATGGCAGAATGAGATTTCAAAGTCGCGAAAACTGTTGAGATATGACTTTTTTTCAATCTCAATTACTTTTATTGCGTTCTAATATCATTTTTAAATCGATTTTAGACCGATTGGTTTCAAAAAATGATTGTTTTTTTATTTGTTTGAATTTGGACTTGGTTGCTTGGCATGTTAACCGGAGCATGATATAAGGAATTTTTGGCGGGGAAATCATTGAAAACACGTTTAAACATCAATTCAAGTTATTTCATGCACACGTTGATCGAATTCTGACATTCGATTTTTCATTCTGCTATTCTGCCATTCTGCCAACTTCATTCTGCTAGCAGAATAGCAGAATCGCAGAATGGCAGAATGAGATTTCAAAGTCGCAAAAACTTTTGAGATATGACTTTTTCACTCACAATTACTTTTATTGCGTTCTAATATCATTTTTAAATCGATTTTAGACCGATTGGTTTCAAAAAAATGATTGTTTTTTTCATTAGTTTGAATTTGGACTTGGTTGCTTGGCATGTTAACCGGAGCATGATATAAGGAATTTTTTGCGGGAAAATCGTTGAAAACACGTTTAAACATCAAATCAAGTTATTTCATGCAAAAGTTGATCGAATTCTGACATTCGATTTTTCATTCTGCTATTCTGCCATTCTGCCAACTTCATTCTGCTAGCAGAATAGCAGAATAGCAGAATGGCAGAATGAGATTTCAAAGTCGCAAAAACTGTTAAGATATGACTTTTTTCACTCTCAATTATCTTTATTGCGTTATAATATCAATTTTAAATCGATTTTAGACCGATTGGTTTCAAAAAATGATTGTTTTTTTCATTAGTTTGAATTTGGACTTGGTTGCTTGGCATGTTAACCGGAGCTTGATATAAGGAATTTTTGGCGGGAAAATCATTGAAAACACGTTTAAACAACAAATCAAGTAATTTCGTGCAAAAGTTGATCGAGTTCTGACATTCGATTTTTCATTCTGCTATTCTGCCATTCTGCCAACTTCATTCTGCTAGCAGAATAGCAGAATGGCAGAATGAGATTTAAAAGTCGCGAAAACTGTTGAGATATGACTTTTTCACTCTCAATTACTTTTATTGCGTTCTAATATCATTTTTAATCGATTTTAGACCGATTGGTTTCAAAAAATGATTGTTTTTTTCATTAGTTTGAATTTGGACTTGGTTGCTTGGCATGTTAACCGGAGCATGATATAAGGAATTTTTGGCGGGAAAATCGTTGAAAACACGTTTAAACAACAAATCAAGTTATTTCATGCTCAATTTGATCGAATTCTGTCGTTCGATTTTTCATTCTGCTATTCTGCCATTCTGCCAACTTCATTCTGCTAGCAGAATAGCAGAATAGCAGAATAGCAGAATGAGATTTCAAAGACGCTAAAACTTTTGAGATATGACTTTTTTCACTCTCAATTTCTTTTATTGCGATCTAATATTATTTTTAAATCGATTTTAGACCGTTTGGTTTCAAAAAAATGATTGTTTTTTTCATTAGTTTGAATTTGGACTTGGTTGCTTGGCATGTTAACCGGAGCATGATATAAGGAATTTTTGGCGGGAAAATCGTTGAAAACACGTTTAAACATCAAATCAAGTTATTTCATGCAAAAGTTGATCGAATTCTGACATTCGATTTTTCATTCTGCTATTCTGCCATTCTGCCAACTTCATTCTGCTAGCAGAATAGCAGAATAGCAGAATGGCAGAATGAGATTTCAAAGTCGCAAAAACTGTTAAGATATGACTTTTTTCACTCTCAATTATCTTTATTGCGTTCTAATATCAATTTTAAATCGATTTTAGACCGATTGGTTTCAAAAAATGATTGTTTTTTTCATTAGTTTGAATTTGGACTTGGTTGCTTGGCATGTTAACCGGAGCTTGATATAAGGAATTTTTGGCGGGAAAATCATTGAAAACACATTTAAACAACAAATCAAGTTATTTCGTGCAAAAGTTGATCGAGTTCTGACATTCGATTTTTCATTCTGCTATTCTGCCATTCTGCCAACTTCATTCTGCTAGCAGAATAGCAGAATAGCAGAATGGCAGAATGAGATTTCAAAGTCGCGAAAACTGTTGAGATATGACTTTTTCACTCTCAATTACTTTTATTGCGTTCTAATATCATTTTTAATCGATTTTAGACCGATTGGTTTCAAAAAATGATTGTTTTTTTCATTAGTTTGAATTTGGACTTGGTTGCTTGGCATGTTAACCGGAGCATGATATAAGGAATTTTTGGCGGGAAAATCGTTGAAAACACGTTTAAACAACAAATCAAGTTATTTCATTCTCAATTTGATCGAATTCTGTCGTTCGATTTTTCATTCTGCTATTCTGCCATTCTGCCAACTTCAATCTGCTAGCAGAATAGCAGAATAGCAGAATGGCAGAATGATATTTCAAAGACGCTAAAACTGTTAAGATATGACTTTTTTCACTCTCAATTACTTTTATTGCGATCTAATATCATTTTTAAATCGATTTTAGACCGATTGGTTTCAGAAAATGATTGATTTTTTCATTAGTTTGAATTTGGACTTGGTTGCTTGGCATGTTAACCGGAGCATGATATAAGGAATTTTTTGCTGGAAAATCATTGAAAACACGTTTAAACTTCAAATCAAGTTATTTCATTCACATATTGATCGAATTCTGACATTCGACTTTTCATTCTGCTATTCTGCCATTCTGCCAACTTCATTCTGCTAGCAGAATAGCAGAATAGCAGAATGGCAGAATGAGATTTAAAAGTCGCGAAAACTGTTAAGATATGACTTTTTTCACTCTCAATTATCTTTATTGCGTTCTTATATCATTTTTAAATCGATTTTAGACCGATTGGTTTCAAAAAATGATTGTTTTTTTCATTAGTTTGAATTTGGACTTGGTTGCTTGGCATGTTAACCGGAGCATGATATAAGGAATTTTTGGCGGGAAAATCATTGAAAATACGTTTAAACAACAAATCAAGTTATTTCATGCACATATTGATCGAATTCTGACATTCGATTTTTCATTCTGCTATTCTGCCATTCTGCCAACTTCATTCTGCTAGCAGAATAGCAGAATAGCAGAATGGCAGAATGAGATTTCAAAGTCGCGAAAACTGTTAAGATATGACTTTTTTCACTCTCAATTATCTTTATTGCGTTCTAATATTATTTTTAAATCGATTTTAGACCGATTGGTTTCAAAAAATGATTGTTTTTTTTCATTAGTTTGAATTTGGACTTGGTTGCTTGGCATGTTAACCGGAGCATGATATAAGGAATTTTTTGCTGGAAAATCATTGAAAACACGTTTAAACAACAAATCAAGTTATTTCATGCACCCGAAATTGACTTTCGATTTTTCATTCTGCTTTTCTGCTATTCTGCCATTCTGCCAACTTCATTCTGCCATTCTGCTATTCTGCCATTCTGCTAACTTCATTCTGCTATTCTGCTATTCTGCCATTCTGCCAACTTCAGGGACATTGTAATTTAAACGTTAAAGTCACCGTTTTAACGCCAAAATAACAAACTTTAAATCCGGATTAAATAAATCAGCACGGTAAAACCTTTAAGATTTTTTCCTGTTAATCGAACTAGAAATGTAGAAAATGATATTAAAAATGAACAAATTTCACCGGGCCATTTTTTTTTTTTTTTTAATTTGCTAAAAGTGAGATTTTTGGATTATTACAAAAAAAGTGATATTAATTTCAAGCAACTCATTTGTCTATATATTTAGTTACAAACATTTTAATGTAGCATTTGCGTTTTAACCATCCATTAAACTTAATTTTGGTATAATATTTGGAACTAAACGTCTAATATTAAATCGCACTGCGCATTTAAATGGGGCTAGGGTAGTTTGTAGAAAGCGCGCCAAATCGCCATTTTTACGACGTCATGGTAACGTAATTTTCAAATTAAAAATGAAAAAATATACGCTGTTGAGATCACACTAACGCGGAGTTTATATGTATATACCAAAATTT
Source organism: Fragum whitleyi (assembly GCA_948146395.1). Classification (NCBI taxonomy): domain Eukaryota; kingdom Metazoa; phylum Mollusca; class Bivalvia; order Cardiida; family Cardiidae; genus Fragum; species Fragum whitleyi. The sequence continues at coordinate 1,364,250 of OX411545.1, read as the reverse complement.
TATCACTTATCTCAAAAAACGCTAAATTGTCCTCTTCCACCTTAAGTACCCGAGAGCCGTCAATGTGCCGTTTTCAATGACGTGGAGATCTGTTTTGCCCTGATCATTAATCCCGCCCAAACCATGACTGAGCCCCCGCCAAACCGACCATGTTCTGCTAAACACGCTGGAATAAAATGCTCATGTGGCATCCTCCGGACCCTCTGACGTCTATCGGTAAAGTCCACACAAAACCTTGACTCGTCTGTACAAAAGACAGGGGCCCAGTCATTTCGGGTCCAGTTTACATGACCACGTCGCCATGCTAAACGCATTTGCAAGTCAAATCGGATTAATGGAATACGGACTGCAGGCCGTCTTAGCCTCAGGCAAGCATCGTGAAACCAATTTCTGATGGTTTGGATACTGACTCGCTCACCAGAAGCGTTCTGGAAGTCTTTGCGTAACATTGTTCATTGTAAACCACCTGAACCCCCAAAATCGGTTTGAGCTTCATTGGTTTAGCGTTCTCGACTCCCAGAATGCAAATGTCTAACATTACCAGTCGTTAAACACCGATTCCTCATTCGGGAAACAACTCTCTGGGACATACCTAGGGCTATAGCAACGTGCCTTTGAGAAAATCAATAAATAAGCATGCCATTGCCCTATTCATCTCATCTGTCATTTTAAAATGGAAACGGATTGTTAAAGTTGTGATAACCTTGTTAAAATCTCGTAAAATGTACCATCGTGCTTAGGGGATATGCCTTTTCAAGAGGTGCTCGTGCATTGTATACATGCCAAATATACATTTTGACTACAGGGTAATCAATTCCGAATATTTACCCTTCTTCGTATAAAAGGAAAAAATGAGGTCAATATGTTTAGGCTACAGCAAAATATCCTTAAAAGAAAAAGTGATACTTAGCAGATTTTGAGTAGTATACTCGTAATTGCAATATTCTTCGAATTCGTCTCTCACTCTGAAGGTTAATTGTGTCCAGTGGCCTATAAAGTTTTGAGGTTGAGAATTTTTGCCGATTAGCCCTAATGTGGTAGAGAATTACGTGAAAATAGAAATTTAACACAAGTAAGACATTGTTAGAAGAAAATAAACAAAACACTAGGGTAAGAACTTACTTAAAAGGAGATTTGCAAGAGAATGGTCATCTATAGATTGTAACAGAATGTCCTTTACTCGATGCCAGAGTTATCAAATGCATTTACAAAGAACCATTACGAAAAAACATATATAAGCCTGAAAAGCTTTTACCTGTCTTTAGATATGATTATCGGTCAGTTTACAAGCGTTTGTATCTAAGTGTATCACTTGAACTAGTCCTGCATAGTGGATCAACTAGCCCCGTGTACGAGGCTATTTGATACACTGACGGTACTTTCAAAATAAGTTGAATATTTCTGTACATTCTATTTTCAAGTTCAAGATTTGCGTTTACGTATACGAAAGGGGTATATTCTTCCTCAGGACAGAGAACAAGAAAGCCAAGTTTCAAATTCAATAATCATTGGAGGATAAACTCGGGAAATGTGAGAAATATATTAATTAAACCCGGTCTTCCCTATCTTGGAGCCACATAACTGTCAATTTGCTGGTGAGCTTTGGGATCCTTTATTGTTCTATTTTAAACCGATGTTTTATATTTTCATTGTTCATCTTCAGACTATTAGGATCTATGGTATTTTCTGTAGACCGAAAAAATGTTACCATAACTCCCCCCACACACACAAATACACAGAATATATAGGATTAATTGGCACTTTTTCCAAGAAAATATCGTACACTCATAGCCTTATTGTGTAGTAGATATTTGACCTTTTTCTGTTGCAAAACCGATTAGGAATTACAAAACCTTTTTTAACATAGTTTATTAAATTTAGATGACTAGTCACTTTTCAACTTTTTACCACTCAATCAAGACAACAAAGGATCGAAGAACTGTGTGGAAACTGTGCTCACTTTGCTGGCTATATCCGGTGTACCATACCCCCCCCCCCCCCCCCCCCCCCATTATTCTTGACAGGATCCGCTCCGGTCACAATTTACTTCCTAGGTCGTTGTACCCTCAAATAGTCCGGTTAGAAAAAATGATATGCTCCTTTTGCCACACTGTTTTAATGTTTAAATAACAGTAAAGGGCTTGAAATGAGGTTCAGCTAAGTGCCAGACCTCTGCTACATGTCATGCATAGGATTAAATGAATTTAGTTGCGAACTACTTTTTCTTGGAGCCTGACCTTTGATGGAGGTACCAGAGTTGACATACACTTTCGTACCAAGAGAATTTTGAGGGTAGTTGTGCGCAATGAAAAATTGTGAAAAAAGTTATCCTGCAAGGTACTGTTTTCTGGGGCTGATATGCAAGAACATATATTGCTCTTTAAGCCACACTAAGTTATTTAGCCCAAATTAGTTTTTTAAAAGAGCTACAGACTGTCAAAATGTGCCAATTTACTATATAATTTAACACGGCCAAAACAGACAGGAGTGTAACCGACACGGCCGACCACTCATAAATCGATGACGTCATTCATATAACAGGAAATGCACAATCGTCCATGTTTTGCATAGAAATTTGACAGTTCTACGAATCAGAGTCAAACAAAACCACTTTCTTGAGAGTAGTGAGGTTAAAATCGTCCCAATAAATGAAGGCATGATTAAGAATAGTAACGAAGAGAAGTTCGAGATACGTTTACCGAGGTAAGACGCCTTGACGACACAAAACAGCTGATCAACAAAAACGGAGTCGGCTGTGTGCGATATGGTTTCTTTGTCTCGACATTTAGACGTAACCACACTTTTTTTCTTGATGTTAAAAGTGAAAATGCTCATTAAATTCTCTAAGCTGCTAGTAGGACAAAACTTTCTTATTAAAGTAGTCGAATAATTGAAATATTGAAATTGACAGAAAGGACCACGAACTTGGGGGTTCAATTTCAGTTTTGCTATCAGAAAGGGGGAACCTGGCCTTCAGATTTTGATTTTGAAGCCAACGCAAGCAAGAACTGTCATGAATAGCATCAGAATTTGTCAGTCAATTTGGTCTACATCTACATTTTTCATTGATTCCATCACTCGGAACGACTACTCAACACATGGTGCAGGTCTACTGGTTGGAGACCAATTCTCGCCAAGTACCAGTTCTCCCCACCACCCCTTTTTCTCGGTGAAGACAGATAGTAAAACCTTCTAAATTACAAATTATGTTGGCAAGAACTTCTTTGAATCAGAAAATAATTTATTGTGAATGAATATTGCGTCTTCACTGTGAAAATGTGCAGTTGGCGAGAACTGGTACTTGGCGAGAATTGGTCTCTAACCAGTAGAGAAGAATAAAGAGAAAATATAGAAAAGTTAGAAACAGTATTAGGAAAGAAAGAAACATAAAGATTGAGATATATCCAGCTGCCTGTTCACCTCCTCAACCCAAGCCTCTCCGGTTACGGTGGCCGCTGCCGATACAGCCTTGGGAATCCTTGGTGGCTACTTACAGCTGGGGTCCTGTCATTTATTAAAAAGAGATGGAGCCCAGTCCCTGCTTGAAGGATACCAAGTCTGGGGATTCTGCTATGTCAGATGGTAGTCGGTTCCATGCTGTGATTGTCCTGGGAAAGAATGAGTTTCTGTGGTAGGCAGTAGATGTAGACGGCATGAGGTAGTTTTTCTTGTGTGTTGATCTGGTGACACTTGGAGCTGGTGTGAGATACTTGTCCGCAGGGATGTCTTTAAGGTTGTTCGATATCCTGTAGAGCATCACAAGCTGTGCATGGGCTCTCCTAGTCTCCAATGTGTCCCACCCGAGATGGTCCAGCATGCTGTTGACGCTAATTGTGTTGTACCTATTTTTTACTTACCGGGCGGCTCTTCTTTGTACCATCTCAAGTTTCTTGATTTGTGCCTTGGTATTGGGGCTCCATACAGACGAGCAGTATTCGAGGGTTTGGCGAACCAGGGCCTTATATGCTGTACCCTTGACTTCTTCACTGCGGATTTGTAGGTTTCTGCGCAGGAATCCTAGTGTGCTGCTCCCTTTTTTAGAGATAATGTCAATGTGATGGTTCCATGACAGGGTCTGGGACATATGGACTCAGAGGTACTTGGTGTGCTCTTCTGTAGTTGTATATGACTGGTTAAGGTTTAAACCAAAGGGAAGGTCTTTGATGAAAGCCAAGAATAGAATTGGCCCTAGCACACTACCTTGTGGGACCCCGCTGACGACTTGTGCTGGTTCTGAATTAACTCCATCAACGACGACTGTCTGTGTCCTTCCGGTTAAAAAAGCTTCCACCCATTGTAGAGTCTGACCCCTTATCCCATAGTGGTCCAGTTTGGTCAGGAGACGTTTGTGGGGCACTCGATCAAATGCTTTGCTGAAATCGAGGACAGTCGTGCTGTTTCTTGTTGTCAAGAGATTTCACTAATTCATCAGAGAGTGTTAGCAGCTGGGTCTCGCAGCTACGCCTACGTCTGAACCTGTGTTGACTATCTGTAAGCACATCATGCTTTTCGAAATGCCTCATCATATTGGTATTGGTAATCAATCTAATTTCATGACAGCAATAGCAGGGCTTGGCAAACTGGGCAACTTGAGCAACAATGTTGCCTAGATCATGAAAATTTCTCCCGAGATGCCGAGCAAAACAAAGTCAAAGTTGCCTAGCTATAATCTGGCTCACAGGCTTTAAAATTATGAGACAATAGATCAAAGAGTAGTCTACCGCCGATTGGAAGCCAGTGTGATAGTGTATATTGGTCATTTAAAGCCCATACCAAGCAGACAACATGATGTCCTTTCCACATCGCTGACAGTGATACTGTAAGCCGTATATGTCCATTATCAACTTTGAAATTATGACCCAGGGCAAACCAAGAAGTGTAATTGAATGCAAGGCGGGGTAAAACTTTTAAAAGTTTGCCACTTGGAAGCTTGTAATTCAGTCCTGTATCATTCATCGATAGGTGTTCAATAAAACTTCACGAATTTGTCATTTCAACCTAATAAATCAAATTACTTACTTCAAATACCAATTTACAATCTATGAAAACAATTAATCCAAGCAATGACACCAGGCAAACAAATTGTTTCTTGTTAAACCTATTTTCAATATGAGGTCATTGGTAAATGTCTCTCAAGGATCAAAGGCCCAGAGGTCTGTGTTTTGTTTTGACTCGGTGGCACGCTTTCTTACCATGAACTAGTCAGCAGAAGTTACTGCTTGGAATTAATATACGTTGTGCACAGAATTTTAGTAGATAAAAAAGGTACGAAACATAATAACTATGAGAGTGACAGTGATCTTCAAAATTCTAAATTAATGTAGTGGTTACATTGCACTTAATATTTTCAAGCTTCCAAGATTAAACAGACATTGGATATCACTTACAGGTTATTCTTAATTAATAAGCGGAATGATTTTATGACAAAAAACAATTTCCCCTGTTTTCAAATACTAATTTTTGCATAGAAACAGGTATTAAATGTGAAACGTTACTCAATTATTTACTTCATTCTATTACAAATGAAAAAATCTATCCTAATGATACAACATAAACAAATACAGTGTGTCAACACTTTATTGCTTTTGTTGTTTCAGTTATAATCAATTACTTTAAAGACTAATAAGTAATCATATTTTGCTCTTTTTTGATCCCTTCAAAACCAGTTTTGAACCCCAGAATTGTATGGTTTATGGGTCAATGACCCCCTAATTTAAAAAGCTAGCAGAAGCCCTTTTAAATCCACGAAATACCATCATTGATTACAAAGTAATGAACTCAGTTGAAAAAATAAATCAATATAAAATTTGAAAGAAATACTTGTACCAAAAATGTTGGGTAAGTGCAAAACTATTGTTAGTGCCTGTATATATTTAAAGGTATTTAAAACAGTTTTGATTTAACCCCTAAAATCGCTAATTCGTAAGAAATGTTCACAAAATAAATATTAGTTTTTTAATCGACCCAGCTTCTTCTGAAAATCTCACCACTTCTCCCCATTTTGAAAAACATCTCTCAATTTTGAGTCAAGGGAAGAATAAGAATAAGAATATGTTTATTATGCACAGTTATACCCAGAATTTTGGTTAAAGGCAAATTTACAATGGATGACAAAAAGAAACAAAAATTATTTAACAAAAACAAAACATATACACTGCATGACAAACATACATAAATATACAGTGCCCTCCAAAAGATCCTTCACACACATTTCATTTATAAGATTTTCAGCTTTAATCTTTTTAAACAAAGTTATAGATTAGTTTTTATTACTTAAAATCTGATTATTCCCATTTGAACGCTACTTTAGACGACAAAATGACTGTTGATAAAGATACTATTTTAGAACAATGTATAACAGAAAATATTGAGACAAAAGGAGAAAATGCTGATTATCAGTGGAACATTGTGAGAGACTTGTAAATAGCATGCCTAGATGCATGTTCAGGCTGTCTTACCTGCTAATGGAGGCTACACTAAATATTGACAGAAGTTGATCCCCCTGATAGAAAATTAGGCAAAATGGTGAACTATTCTGATTTTGTCAATTTTACATGATTTTGCCATTTCTGGTATTGCTTCTTAATTGATACATTGCAATAAAGAATAAAAGTATACATTTTATTAATAAAAATAATATAAAACATTCAGTATTTTTATTACAAATAAAAAAATATTCCATCTTCATTCAGTTTAAAGGAAATTTACTTATACATCAGAAAATTAAAAAGTTAAATGGAAATTTTAGAATCATTCTTAGAATTGTATATAATCAAATTATGAATCAATAAAATATTTCTAAAAAGACAAAACTATCGATTTAGAATAAACCCAGAAAGGTTTGTTAGCATCATTTGTACAAAATTTGTACATGTTTTATGAAAAATAATCTATGTTACTGTTACTATAGACTTAAGGGGCCAAGTTGACCTGGCTGAGTTATTGGAAGGGCTGAGTTGACTGATAACCACTTGAACTCATGACCCCCAGAACACTAGCACAGTGCTCTATCAGCTAAGCTAACCAGGCACTTGGTCATGAGTCAACACACTGTCAATCACTATACAAATCCTCCTTTTAACCAATTGGAGTCTGTCCCATACCACTTCCAAATGGCCCAACCCAGTGTTCTCCTTTTTCTTCTGAGACCATTGAAGTAAATAAGACCAGTGGAACACTAGCATGACCCTCTACAAACTGAGCTAACAGGGCACCTGGTTGTGGGTTTGAGTCCCATGTCCAGCACATCTTTTCTGCACTTATTTACTGTTCTGCCTCTCTCCCAGGGACAAATCATTAAGACATCTGTATGGAATGCTAGCTCTGTACAAGGTACACAATTTTAATTTAAAGTTTGGTCTGTGCAACAATTGTTTTTCATAGTAGTAGGGTTCTCTTAACCCTTTCCTGTTTAACAAAAATTTGGACCTGTCCAAATTCAAAGGTTTTGAAGACGAAAATTGAAAGTTGATTTAATTCGAAAAATAACCATTCAGTAGGGTAGAAAATAGTGTGGAAAATGAAGAAATTGCTTGTCAGAAGCAATTTCTTCTTTTTTCACAATGTTTTCTCAATCATAAAATAACAGGCACGTAAAAAGCAGGGATTAAACAGTAAAGGAATAATTACAAGGGCTTAATCATGTACTTGGTAGGTCAATTAGTATCAATGTAACCTATTATCTTATAACTATACAGATATCCATGTGAAAACATCCTGTATGATATTTTTTATGATATCACATTATTTTCAGAACAATGATATAATGCAGTTATTTTTAGAAACTTGCATTTCAGTTTGAAAAATTGACAAAAACAAGACAAATAGAGGTTATAAGATAAATATGATACATACTAAGTGTGTTGTAAGAAAAAATATCTAACTCTGTTGTGAGAATTGATCATTGTCTCAGCAGAGCCGCGACAGTGATCAATTCTCACAACCGAGTTAGATATATATTTTTTCTCATACAAAACACTAAGTACGTATTATATATTTACTTTATATTTATGTCTAATTCCCTTTACAGGTGTGGTTGCCAGACTAGGTATGTTTCTACTCTAAATGGGGACTTGTTTATCATGCTGTAAGGCCACGGAGCTGGATCGGTCTGCAAAATATGCTGGAGACCCTAACACTTCTATCACCTTAGAAACCCAAAGAGAACAGACACAGCCCCTTAACGCACCAATACGGACTCATATCGGAGATCAAATACGGGCAGTAGATCATGTAACTTCCTCAAAATCAGCTATTATTAGCGAAAAGAAAATGTTTACACCATACAGTAAAATACCACCAATTAAGAGACAATCAAATGGGGAAAATAAGCGGACTTCACTCATATCTAGGGATTTCTCAGAGAATAAAGCAAATGCTTTGTTTGACAATTATAAGGACAGATCATGTGATTGTATACTCGCAGATGGAGTGGAAAGATTTTGCGAAGATCTCGATGTTAAACCAGATGCTTTCATTGTTCTAGTTATAGCGTGGAAACTTAACGCAGAGGCAATGTGTGTGTTTACACGGGACCAGTTTATTCGGGGATGTCAAAGTATGAAAGTTGACACCATTAAAGGAATTCAGGCGAAGTTTCCAGATCTGCTTACAGAAGTTCAAAACAAACAAGTTTTCAAAGAAATGTATCGCTGGACATACAAATTTGGTTTAGATCATGAAGCCGGTCAGAGAACTCTACCACTTGACATGGCTGTTAGTCTCTGGAAACTTGTTTTTTCTCAACAAGAACCTAAAACATTACCTAGGTGGCTTAATTTTCTTCAAAAACACCAAAATATACGAGGAATCTCCAGGGATACGTGGGATATGTTTTTGAACTTTGTTGAACAAGTTGGCGATGATCTGAGCACATATGATGACACAGAAGCTTGGCCTAGTCTGTTAGATGATTTTGTAGAATATGAAACGGATTGTCAGAATCAAAATGCTGAGATGGACTGATTTTATTTTTAATTCTTAACCCCTATCCTGCTACTCACAGCCCAATGTTGTTAGTACTCACTTGAATCATTGTGTAGAGAATTCTACAGGTTTCAGTGTGAAATGACCTTTTGTTGTCATAATATAAAGGGAAATATTAATCAGTAGAATTCTAGGTAGCATACAAGATACATCATTGAAAATTTGAGTGATAAAACCTAGCTTTGACCCTTAGAATTTTCTCTCAAGTGGGTCAAAATGATCCCTTTGGTTGTAATTTCTAAGGGTCAAAATAAAATATTTTAATATTTCTGAGGGTCATACACCTGTAAAGGGTCAAACTCGAGCTCTGTATCTCATAAAATATTTCTCTTAGAAGTTCAATATGTAGGATAGGGGTTATACGGGCTAGTAGGCAATATTCATTAAACTTATCTTAGGGTTTTTCAAGATTTTCTTTTTATAATCAATTATATACCGGTTAAATACATGTAATATGAGAGTATGAATGCTTTCATTACAACAGGGTTTGAAATTGACATTAATAAGTATTGACAGGAATTCTAGCAGTTCAAAGTAAGGGATTCTGTCAGGATCCATAACCCTTTCCTGTTTTACAAAATTTTGGACCTGTCCATATTCAAAGGTTTTGCAGACGAAAATTTAAAGTGGATTTAATTTGAAAAATCACCATTTAGTAGGGTAGAAAAGAGTGTGGAAAAGGAAGAAATTGCTTGTCAGAAGCAATTTCTTTTTTTTTTTTTTACAATGTTTTCTCAATCATAAAATCACAGGCATGTAAAAAGCAGGGATTAAACAGCAAAGGGTTAAATGTGTTTAAAGTTTGTATATCCATGGCTCAGTGCAAAACAGTTATAACTGCCTATAAACATATAGGCAGTTATAACTGTTTCACACTAAGCCATTGATATGTCCTTTCAACTAGTATCCATCAGATTTCAAGTCAAGGGTTTTTATCTTCATTTTGTTCATTATGCATGTAAGGAACAAAGTACAGTTTAAAAGCCTTGGCTTGCAAAAAAGTAGAAAATACCTTTGTCCTATTGCTTTTGATTGTGCTTTCTTTTTGATTAAATGAAGGAAGGTATCCTGGGTTATTATTTGACTGACAGGGTGGGGCTTATCTGTGTCATAATTAGCTTAGTTTACTTTCTAATAGTTTGGGTTGTCTCAATAAGAAGCCGACAACTGTCGTGAAAATGTGGAATTAACTGTATCTTAAAAGCAAATGGTTAAACTTGCTGAGTGAAAGTGAACACATTTCATCTTTTGGTTATAAAATCCTCCTAACTTCAGCTTGTTGAAGCTGAGTTACGAGGGTTTTGTTGCCACCCTTCCATTTATAGAATGTTTACTATCTATTAAACTGAGTAATTATTAATAAACCTAAACCTTAAATTCAATGAATCGATTCTTAGGCTCTGCCTGGCCAAGGTAATAATCTTGGATAATGATTTGGCCCTCATATTTTACCTTTTGCATATATTTCTTAACCCAAAAAGACCTTATGGAAACATAAGTACAATGCAGTACAAAAATGAAGTAATTTCAAAATAGAAAAAATGTAATACTTATAATGGTCAAAATGACTTACTTTTGGTATGAAACCTCTTCTTGTGGACATTTACAAATTTTGCTCATGTGATGTCCATGATGGGGTCAAGGAGATTCAGTTGCGCTATGAATAATTTAATTTGAGTTGTTTCCATCTATATTTTCCTGCATTCTGATTTGTTGAAAAGTTGATTTTCATTCCCTAATGAAAACAATTTTGAGTGTGCAGCTGTTCTGTAAGCTTCCGCAAAATGTAGTCCCAAAATAAATCTGTTTGTAAATTGACAAATCTTTGCATTTTATAATGATATCAAATTATAAGATACATGTATTGAGAAAATATTTGTTGATTTCAGATCTGCTTCACATATTCATACAGTGTGATTAGGTTTTTAGTTGCATACCTCAATGAAATCAACAAATACATGTAATCTCTTCATCCTTAGAAATTTAATTAACTCTTCCTATGAATTGTTTGAAAAGAGTGCACAAGAAAAAGTTGACATATCAAGTACAGCTTAGTAGTCTATATAAATGAATTGACAGAAACAATAAAGTATCAATAGAAAGTTTATTGTTCATGTTAGTTCATTTTTATAGGAAAAAAATAAATCTATATAAAATGGTGCATAGGAAGATTAAGGTGTCAATCATGTGACTAACTTTCCGATGCTTTAATTAAAGATATTTTAAGACTTTTAAGGGAAAGAAATCTGCCCTGTGTTCAGGATGACAAATCAATGCAAACTGTTTGCCAATCTATCCCGTTTTGCATGCAAGTGCACATGCAAAACAGGGTATAATTTGCAAATAGTTTGCACCATTTGTCATCCTGAATGCAGGGCAGGTCTAAAACTCACCGCGTCTTTTGTAATGAAAAGTGGTTTTTGTATATTTAGAAAATATGTTTAGAGATATGATGTTGGTATTAATTCTCTTTCAAATCTCAAATCACATTTTATTTCAAGTAGATGTATTTTGTTGGCATTGAATCCCACTTTGTAAACTAGTAGTGTTGGGATTATCTAATGATCAGATTTTTTTGCTCAGGTTACTTAAGGCAAGTTGTTTGATTGTCCAATGTCAGTCATGCAACATCTGTCATGCATCATCCATATTTTCTCTATCTTCTCCTTCACTTTTTGGCTTATCTTGGTGAAACTGAAGGAATGTTTTTGGGGTGAATCTCTACCAAAGTCGTTCATATAGATGAATTGCAGCCTTAACTCTGATTGACAATGCAACAAATGGGGCAAAACTATTGTAGGCGTTTTGCTCTGGACCCTTGATTTGGGCATTACCCAGTTGTGTGCTTTTGTAACATAGAAACTAAAAAAGAAAGGAAACTTAGACAAGTGATTTACGATCAGTTCATCGTTCTTGAGCATGATTCTTTTCTTTCATCTTTTGATCAATTATACATAAAATAAAAGGAAGTAATGATCTGAAGATGTTTCATTCTATGTAAGGATGTCTTACAATAAACTAGGAGGTTGTCTCAGGACAACTCTAGTTGGGCCCTCATTTTAACATTTGATCTTGAGCTGTTTCCTTGTCTGTAGAGCTATCTGAAAATTTCTTTCAAACAGCATAATCTTCTCATGATGGAGAGTAATTGTGCAGACATTTTTTGAAATCCATCCATAAACTAGGAGTTATTTTCTTCACAAAATCCATAGGACTGACAGACTGTTCAGTAGACCACTCTCATCGTCCTGCACAGCTCTATGGTTAAAATACATTGCCTGACAACTGCGTGAGAGAAGATCTTCTTTAGCTTAGTGGTTGGCGCTTTGGACTTGTAAACTAATAATTTCAATATTATTCTTCTCCATGGGTAAGCCACCAGCCTGTGTCAGTTTATTTTTAGCTATGCTTTAGTTTGGATTATTTGTTCCAAAGAAGACAAACAGAGTGACGGACACACTTATTCACCCACACCAAGTGGTTTTTGTAACGTTGATGTCTTGCTCTGACATAGGAAGACATATTCCAGGAAATCAATCCATTGGCCTTCAGATTGCTCTTAGTTTGTACCTGTCAGTTTAGATACCGTAGCTAACATGTGTGACCATAGTAAGTGGTATCAAACCCCCATTAAAAAAAACCCAACAAGTCCAACATACACATATGAGAATTGTCACAGAGAGCCACATTCAAATGAGTTCTAAATTTGTGGTAAAATTCAGTTTCAATACTTTTATAGGAGAAGCAGTCACTTTTTGAAAGATTTTGAAAGGGACTGTCATAATTGTTTGGCTACTTGATGGATGCAGTCACTTGAGTTATATTGTGTAATAGTAAGAAACACATTTCTCTAAAATGTTGTGGGTGATAGTGTACTATATGTGATATATAAATGTATTATGTTATATTTTGTGACCTGTCACACAGTATGGACCATCTCGGAACTCCATGAAATAATGTTTTGAAAAAAAAAAAGAAATAGATGCAGCAGAGGTCTAACAGGATTACCATGTTGAGGGGTCAGTGCAAAACTTTTGTAAGTGCCTGTAATATTTATAGGCACTTACAATAGTTTTTAGCTCCACTGGCTGAAAGCCACTGGTGCTATTGTCATGGCGTTGTGTCCATCGTGCGTTGGTCCGTGCGTCCAATTGTAAACTTTTTCTTTAAAAATCTTCTCCTCAGAAACTACTAAATGAATTTCAACCAAACATCACAGGAATGATCCTTGGGTGACCCTCTTTCAAAGTTGTTCAAGAAATTTTGATCCAATGAAAAACATGGATTAAATGGGCGTGGCTAATTTCCAAATATGGTAAAAAGTGAGTTTTCTCAGATTCTAATTAATGCATACCAATTAATTTTAACATGAATTATCCTTGGGTTTCCCTTTATCATTCTACCAAAAAATATTGTGATAGGATGGAAAATATGTATTTTATGGGTGGAGGTCATTTCTCAAAATGTTATATAGTGGAAACTGAAAATCATTTTCCCAGGATGTAACTGATGGATATCAATCAAACATTTTTGGTATGATCTTTGGGTGACCCATAATTATGCAGCCAAAAATTGTTTTGATTGGATGAAAAATGTCTTTTATGGACGGAGGTCTTTTCTCTATATGTTATATAGTTTAAATTTGAAAATCATTTTCAACATCAGTAGAACCCAAAACATCTAAAAATCTAGTCAACACTTTTATTTGCTTTTACAAGAATTTCAAGTCTGTGGAGCGACTCAAGACATTCATGGCTGTCTAGATAACTGAACCCTTAATATCCCAAACAATAATATAGAAAAGTACAGTCAAACCTGTATTAAGCAAGAATCTAAGGGACAATGGAACAGTGCTTGCTTAAGACAGGTGCTTGTTAAATACAGGTAAATTCCAGTGCAATCACTCTACATGTATTCAGGAACTTAACGGTTCTGTTAAACTCTGTCAAGAGCAGTATGTAACCAACCTGGTGATTAAACCTGCACAATCTGACTTGGTCCGTATTTTCTAGATGGCTCATTCCTTGTGACAGGTCACATTTGTTTGCCTGTTTTGAATGAGTTTATGTCACATCACTGAAATACATTGTACGAAATTATGAAATAAAGTATTGAAATGTTGATTTAACTTAATAATTGTATCTATGCCCCTGCATGAAAAAACAGGATCATATTGTGTTACCATTGTCTGTCTGTCCATCTGTCTGTTGGTCTGTCTGTAAACCAATTACTGTAAGACTAATTACATGATAAAGTCCACAAAAATTATTAATTCTTTTAAATTTGATAATGGTCACATCATATCTTTTGAAAATGAAGCTATTTGTTGGAAAACGCAAGAGAAGGCGCCTTATGGAATTTCACTAAGTGCAACCTTGTTAATACAACATGAAGTCTACAAATATTATCAGATTCTCTTGAATCTCAAAAGAACTTCAATGATCATAAAAGCTCACCTAAAGCATGATATGCTAAGCTTAGCTAAAACTTTTTAAATCAAAGGTTATTACCTTTGATTACTTTAACCAAAAGTTATAGAGAAACAACTTGATAATTGAATTATAAATCGATGGCTCAGTGTGGAACAGTTGTAACACCATGTTACAACTGTTTTGCACTGAGCCATGAAAATGTGGACCCTTGAGTGTCAACATTTTTTTTGTCAAACCAGCTTGTATTGAGGGAGGCATAGCTGTCACGGTGACTGTATGTCTGTCTGACTTTGGACAACATCTCATAAATCTATGAATAGATTTCAAATTCACTTGACATAATTGTTCTCGAACATAAGCTACTGGATTTCCTTCAAACTTGGATTCAGGAAAAGGAGCCACACAAATTATTGCTGAAGAAAAATTAGAGTATACTTGGTTATTTTCACTTAACAGAAACTAGTGATACAATGAAGTTCCTTAAAAATCATATTAAACTTAGGATGACTTGATAGTAGAGCTTCTTGGGCCCTCAAGATGTTGTTTAGTCCTTTATAGCCTCAGTTCTAAATTGTTTTGTTCATGTAATTCATCGATCACACAAACATTCTTACCAATTTTCAGGTTGATTGGACCAAAAACATGGCTCATAAAGTCTTCACAATGTTTTTTAGGTCTCCTAACACAACATTCTCAAGAGGAGCTTTTGTGATCATTGGATGTCTGTTGTCCGTCGTGTGACGTCAACCATTTACATGTTTACAATCTTTATGATTTACAATCTTTATGAAAGTTGGTAAGAATTTTTGTCAGGTCACTAGAATGAGCCTGTTTAAAAATTGGAAGGATCCATGCCATTTCAGGGGAAAAGGGGTTTTATGACAATTGAAAATGGAAGGATCCAATTAATAACAGGAAAAATAGCAGATAGAGGCAAGGAAAGGATGTAGTGGTTGTACTGGTGAGAGAATTCCAGGAATCCATTGTTAGGAGCTCCAGCTGCTGTAATATAACAAAAAATGATGAAAGCGGAGTTAAACTCCATTCAATCAATCAACCATTCTGAACACATTTTCAGGAACAATTTTTAGTAAAGGGTCATTCATTGCAAGATTCAATGAAATTAGACCAAATGATTGGGAGGAGAGGCTTTTTTTTTCTAAAGTGAAAATAAGCCCTTCCCTGCCACTGCCACATTTATGTGCCCATCAAAAATTCTTGAGCTATTTCAGTAAAGGTGCACCCAAGGAGTATTCAAGCCAAGTTTCATTGAAATTGGCAAGAAGTGAGAGGGAAGGAGAAGATTTTTTAAAGATTTTAAAGTAAAAATAAGCCATTCCTGCCACACCCATATTTTGGGTCAATAATTTTTTTTCCCCAACAATTCAAGTAGAGGGTGACCAGCGGAACATCCATGCCAAGTTTCATTGAATTCAAATGATTTGGAAGACGAAAGTTCTTGAAGATTAAAATTTCTTGAACAACTTTAGAAGAGGACCACCCAAGGATCATTCATGCCAAGTTTCATTGAAATCGGGCCAATGATTTGGGAGGAGAAATTATTTAGATTTTATAGTGAAAATAACCCCTGCTCTGCCGCGCCCATTTTTGGGGGTCAATCTAAATTTCTTGACCAATTTTAGGAGAGGGTCATGCAAGGATAATTCATGTCAAGTTTCATTGAAATCGGGCCAATGGTTTGGGAGTAGAAAATTTTAAAGATTTTTAAGCCCCGCCCTGCCACGCCTATATTTGGGGGTTAATCAAAATTTCTGGAACAACTTTAGCAGAGGGTCACCCAAAGATCATTTCTGTCAAAGAATGTTTTAAGAAAAGTTTACGCACACATGGCTACACACATGCACCACAGACACACCGCCGTGACGATAGCTCCCTAGCTGAAGCCTTTCGGCAAGTGGAGCTAAAAATTCCATGCCCTGCTAAGCCCTAATTCATGGGTCAATCAGAATTTCGCATACAATTTAAGAAGAGGGTCACCCAAGGATTATTCTGGCAAAATTTCATTAAAATCGGCCCAGTGGTTTCAGAGAAGTTTTAAAATGTTGACGACAGATGACATACTCGGGGTGATCCTATTAGTTCCCATCTAGCATGGTGGCCCAGGTGAGCTAAAAATTGATCAAAATGTTTGCCAGGTCAAAAGAATAAACAATATGGAAATGGGAAGGATCCATTTGATATCATGGTAAAAGGGACCTCTATGATGTGTTTACACTCTATCAGGAGCAATGAAACAAAGGCAGATTATTTGTCTAGTCACAAGGATGAACCAATTGAAAATTTCATGCATTGATTACTAATAGGACAATCATAATACTATTAATGACATGACTGCTGAAAGCTTGGCCATTGATTGTCATTAATCGTGTCTAACACCGAAGGTGTACAAAATAGGACTATCATGGTCCTCTTGTTTCTAGGAGCTGAAGTTTTCTGATTTGGGACTCAAAGGTGACCAAACCAGAAGCGAACAAGATTTTATCAATGCAATCACATACAACATATCATGGACACAAAACAAAAGCTTATCTTCAGAACTTCGCGCCCAGGTGTGCTAAATAGGGGGCATTACAATGAACCAAGCGCTATCTACTTTGAAATAATTGGTTGCCTGTTTTATAGAGAACAAACATATCATCAAGTTTCAAACAATTGACTAAGAAATTTCAGAGGTATCTAGCAAGAGCTGTCGGAGGACAGCAAAGGTCGAATATTCCTAGTGCTGGATAGTAATGGCACATCAATATCGACATTAGAAAATTCCATTAAATGAAAGTCAAGAGAAAAGAATCTTTGTCTAGAGTCTGATATTATGGTCACAGAAGCATGTGCAAAGTTTCAAAGCAATAGCTTACTTAGACATAGAATTATAACTGATATTCAAAAACTTCACTAAGAATTTCTAAATCCAAAAAGGGTTAAAATTCCTTAAAAATTCAATATCAGAAAATGAATCTTTGTCTAAAGGCTGATATTATGGTCACAGAAGCATGTGCAAAGTTTCCAAGTAATAGCTTCAGTAGAAATAGAGATACAACTCACATACAAAATTTGCACATAAAAACAATCCTTAAAGGGTTAAAATTCCACTTAATTCAAAATCAGAGTAATGAATCTTTGTCTAGAGGCTGATATGATGGTACAGAAGTATGTGAAAATTTTCCAAGTAATAGCTTCAGTTGAAACAGAGAATTTTAAACACTTGCAAGTAAAAACTTAATCTAAGCATTACGCTGACGCCAAGTGACCAGAATAGCCCCCACCCCCTATTATACAAAAAGTCAAGCTAAAGATGTCTGTCAATGTAGGAAAATGACAACAAGATATATATATATACGCTTGCAAGTAAAAACATAATCTAAGCATTACGCCGACGCCAAGTGACCGGAATAACGTGACCCCCTATTATACGAAAATTCAAGCTAAAGATGTCTGTCAATGTAGGAAAATGACAACAAGACTATAGCAATATCTTCTGTGTCTCCTAAAACAGCCGAGCTAAATATAACTCACATACATGTTGCTGTCTGAACTGAAAGACGCTCCTTTACACAGATTTTACATTCATTTGGACCTAAAAATGTAGGTTTCTTGCTGGGTAAGGTACCTTATTTCTCCTAATAATTGCTTCTGGGAGCTATGCTTAACATGATCAGGGAGCTTTTATTTAGTAAGCATTTTCTGATTTAAAATTGATGTCTTTTAGGCGCCTTTCCCTGTTATTTGAGGCAAATTTCCTCTAAACAATCATTTAAATGATTGTTTAGAGAAAATTCATCTCAAATAAGAAAAGAAGTCTTAAAAAGTGGGTTTTCTTAGTAAAAAATGTAGGGTGCTACTATTAAGGAAGTTGCTATAATTAGAGGAAATATGTTAGGTTTATTTCATTCTATGGTAAATTCTGCGGCTTTAGCTAAAACAATTGTAAGTGACCTATAAATATATAGGCACTTTCTACAGCTTTGAGCTAACTCTTTGATTTGGCAGGTTTAACAGATTTAGAGCTAAAGTAAGTAGTGGGTAGTTCATTAGTTAAAAAAGAACAGAAACTCAACTCGTAATAATTTAATTGATATTTAACATAAACAAAATCACACCAAAAATGATAAAAAAAATAGTAAAATGAAATATTTACAAAGTGAAATCACAAAATAAAGATGATTTTTTTTTCATTGTATCACAAAACGTTTACGTTTTATCACAATCAAGTTTCGTAAATACTTTGTACAGGTTCAAATTGCACAGTGTATGAAATGCATGGCCGGTTATTATGACTTGAAAGAAACATTTAACAATAAAACAGTACAATACATAGTTCAATGAAATGCAACAAGCAAATTAAAGGGAGGTTATTATATGAGCCTGTGCGTGAGATTTCCAACAATTTCTAATATTTGCAAAGTAAAGACTCTTACCAGCTTGTGCATCCGCACAGTCTGACTAGAGTCTTAACTATGCACTTAGTAGATAGATAAGGTCTAAAAGTATCTGTAGACCATTAGGTGACTCTACATTTACAGTATGTGGCTGTCTACACTACTCAGTGTTTGCACCTAATGAACGCTTCATATTGATGGAAATGTCATGCACACGTTCATATGAGACTTGTTCTGTTTAAAGGACATTCTTAGACTGTTGAGAGACAGATTATAGATCAGTGTTTAACTTTGATTTTGACATAAATGGTAGTTTTATTTTCCTGCTTATCAATTTTGTACACCTGCTAAGAAAATGGATTCAGAAAATATTGTGGACATTGAAGAAAGTGCATAAAACAAGTCATTTCTTACAATTTAGGCCAATCTTATATTTGTTTCAACTAGGAATGTGTTAAATATTTGTGTTAATTTTTCAATAAGAACCTTTTTACATGACAAATCACATATAAGCTTTTGTGTGAAATTTCATACAAGTTCAAATGTGCACTAAATGTGCACTTTTTTAAGTCAACATATCCAGTCGTTCATTCAGGGCAACAAAAATTTTATTGTCTGGGATGTTTTCATCTCAAACTATTTCCTCTAAAAAGGTTAAGCAGACAGCATTCAAATGTACATCTACTTGTATTTTGAAACTGATTGCTAACCCTCACCCTGTTTAGTTTGTATGGGGTTAAACACCATATTATTGCAATATATTATTATTTCAATATTATTGCAGTTATATTTTAGTCGCTGGAGCACCCAACAAAGGATTCCTGGAATTTCTCACTTCATTTTCAACCATTCCGTCCTTTCCTGGCGTACATTTATCAACCCATTGATGAGAGACTAATAGTCAGAAGGGATGAGTGCCTGGGATTGAACCCTACACCCTGACCTCTGACATGGAAGACTGTTTCAGATACTAAAACACTATTTGTCTGTAAATTAATGTTGAGGATAATTGTTTGTTCCAGTGTAAGATTGATTAATATTTCATTGTGTGAACAACAAAGTTTATATTTTCACGAGTGGCACATTGTAATTGTTTTTCAAGTAAAACTTAAACTGGCATTAACCTGATATTTCTAAGATGGTCAATGTTGGATCATTCATTGACTCACACTTTGTATAGTCCTGCATGCAGGATGCAAAGAAGTTTGTGTACTTTTAGAAAATATAGCTTTTGATGTTCACAAAATGAAATATTGATAGAACTTACTTGAAAAGCAAACAATTATTCTATTTCTTTAACCCTTTACCAAACAACAAAATTTCAGGGTGGTCCAATTTGAAAGCTGCAGCAGACGGCAAAATGAATTATATCAAAGGTAGAAAATATGTATTGTTTAGCATAGAAAATATTGAGACAAAAGGAGAAAATGCTGATGATCAGCATTTTCTTCTTTTGCCATAATGTTTTCCTAAGTCTTCTCTAATAGAGACGTCAAAACCCGGTCTTGTTTGGGAAAGGGAAGCAAAAACGATACCAAATATGAAAATTTTAATACTAATTCTGTTAAAGCACATCATTTTGCACATGATTGCTATGCAACATTCATTGTGACGTCACTCATTTGGCTCTGCTTAGTTGACTTAAGATAGGTTGAAATGAAAGAAAGAGGGGTAAAAATATTGATAATTTCACTGGTTAGGCAATGATTTTATCAAATAATGATCTATTGTTATTCCTCTAAAATCAACCGAAAAACATTAAGAAATGGTAATACCATATTATACATGAAACTTTATGCAAAATTTTTGTGGGTTGCATACATGCAGCTTAAAAAACATTGAAGTTACACATCAGCAGATATGTTTTACATAAATGGCAGAAAATGATTCAGTTCAACATTTCACATTGAGTGTAGCAGAGTGGTTTAAATGGCAGATCATTTTTTGGACTGATAATAACCATCTTTCAATTGTTTCATAGCTTGGGTAGGAAAGAAAACATCATCTATGATAACATAATTTTTCAGAAGAATTTTGTAAACTACCTTCCTTTTAAAGACAAGGCTGTAAGAGTGAAACTATAATGTCTGTCATACTATTATATAATACTCCTTTCAGTATATTTTATAATTATCTTAACACTAATCCTGCTAGGTTTAATATTTTTTTCACATTTTACCCTTTTGTAGATATTTCAATCTGCCTGGCATAATTTTTCCCTCAAAAATGTTGTAGAAAGCAGGCAGTGTAGGCCAAAATCAGACTGTGTGTTGATGCAGGCTAATCCTAGGCTGTACTGTCATTCAAAGCTTTATGTATTGGAGGGAAATACCATGAACAACAGAAGGGTTAATAAATCATCTTAAACAATACCACCATTTTTTACTCATATTTTTACCTTTTTGTGAGGTATTACTTGAGCCTGTGTGTGACATTTCCAACAATTTGAATGTTTCGTGAGGTGCAGCATTGAGTAGCATAGAAAGCCACATACTGTAAATATAAAGTTACCTGATGGTCTACATATACTTTGAGACCTTCACCATCTCAAAATGCAAAGTAAAGACTCTGGTCAGACTGTGCAGATGCACAGGCTGGCCAGAAGCTTTACTTTGTGCACATGTGAACTTGTTAGAAATGTCACACACAGGCTCATTTAATTTTAATGTTCTTTCAAATACTATTGTTATCATTATCAGAACATTCTCTATGAAAAAATTATTGAGTATGCTACTATTTTGTTACAGCAAGTACGAAATAGTTACCTAATAAAATGGCAGCAACTGGCAAAATGTTTTGCTTGATGATATTGAATTATAAGAAATGAAGAAAATATATTTCAATCCATGGAAGTGTGAAATCAAAAACATAATTCCATGTACACATAAATCCACTATGTGTATTCATTAAATCTTAAGATTTCTAGTTTCATACATCCATGAATGAAAATAAATATTCTCTTCATTTCTTAGATAAATCACATATATAATTTAGAAATAACTTTACATTCCTTCTTTGTTTGCTTTATTTCCTACCAAGATACAATATAAACATACCAGTAAGCATGCTTAGATTTTTACCTTGCAATCTCTACATTGCAGTCCTTCTTCATAAATTAATCTCATTACATAATTACCCTGGAATAAAAAGGGGACCATGGTGGTCCTATATAGCTTTCTTTTATAGGATAGCTTGAGGCTTTTAAGATGCCAAAACCAAAACTAAGGGATCAACATTAACTTCTTTGAGTAAGGAGTCCACTGGACTCCCAACTTCTGAAATTACGGAGTCCAAGCTAAAAGTAGGGAGTCCGAATTTTTTTATAATTGGAGAACATTGTGGAAAAGAATAAATTGCTTATTAAAAGCAATTTCTTCTTTTCCACAATGATATCCCCCAGAGTAAATTTCATTTTTTTCAAAATAAAACTAGATGTAAGCAAATGTCATTTCCCACATGGTTTGAAGTGGAAGATCTACAGTTTGACAATGGTTGTCCTTAAACAGAAAACGGCCATAAGTATTTTGTTTGTTAAAATATTCTCATTATGATCCTGGGTGTCCATTGGACTCCTTACATGAGAAAAGAAGGAGTTCAAACTGGTAAACAAGGAGTCTTGGACTCCTTGACTCCCCTTAGTGCCAAACCTTGAAACTCTAGTCATTTCTACACAGTCTGACTATAGCTGGAGCTATTTGTAATTCCAACATTGAAAGGTCAGAACAAAACTATTGTAAGTGTGTATGAATACCTAAAAAAATCTTATTCTGATAAAAACTACCCACCTTTACTGAGTGTGAAATCGACCATTTTTCATGTGATTTTACAAACATCTTGAAGCCTTTAATAAAGCCCCTTACCCACAAAATCAAGGTCACTAAACATTCAACAGGTTTTATACACTTTTGCCCTAATCAAATTTGACTATTATGCATGGATTATGTTTATTTTTGGCCATTTTTTCAACGCCTTTAAGAATAGTGTAGCATAGCCTCTAATAAAAGCCCATACCTTTCTAATGGATATGCAATGATTCCAATAGAATTTTGGGTTCTATTCGATTCATTACATATTCCATTCGAAAGGGATGAGCTGTTATTAGAGGCAACGCTTCATTTTGATGGCTCAGTGCAAAATAGTTGTAACTGCCTTCAAGCATTTTAGACAGTAGTTTTGCACAGAGCCATCGATATTTGTTAAGACAGTGTAAAATGGCCAAAAATTAACATAATCCGAGCAAAATACTAACATTTGGTTGGGGAAAAGGTGCATCAAACCTTTGTTGAAATTATAGGGACCTTGATTTTGTGGGTATGGGCTGTGATTGGGGGCTTCATAATTTTGTAAAATCACATAAAAAAATTAATGGCAGATTTCAACCTCCAAAAAGGGTGATTGGGTTTCATCAGAGCATGGGACTCTATAAGAAATTTTACGGTATGTACAAATTATTTATACAGAACTATCACATAGTAATTGGAAACAAAGAAGCTCCCTGTATGTGTTCATAATTAGAAGTCATTGTTTAACAAAAAAAAATTGAAATTGCAATAATTTTTATTCTGAGATTTATGTTTTTTTTTTCCTTTTTCAAAAATTTCTTCAACATCCTACTTTCTCTTCAATTCAAACTAGTGTTAGACAATGGCAACCTGTATCAAAAAAGACCAATTTTAAAAGAAAAATCTTGACATAAACCGAATAATACTCATGGACTAGACAACATAGAAATATTTCAGGAGTGAAAGGAAGAATCTATTTGTGACCCATCACACAAAAAGGGACCATCTGGGTAGAACGTAACATGTCAAGCCTAGTCAGACTGCGCGGAGTGCGCAGACTAACTAGGGTTGAAACATTTCACACTTTGCTTATTTTCTGAATCTGGAATGAATAATCTCCCTTCCAGTAAAAGAATTTTTTGAAATGCGACCTCTGGTTGACCAATGCTGAACCCAATCTCTTTTCAAATATTCATTTTAAAGAGTTCCCAGATGGTCCCTCTTTGCCTGACGGGTCACATTTGTTAAATGCAATTTTTCTACAATACTTTTCTAAACTGAGAGTTGACAAGATTTTGAATCCTTAGACAATGAATTACAGTTTTACAATAACAAGGCTTGACTGGTATGATCGCTGTGAACATGATGATTGGTTCGTTGATGCGGAGGTTTTTCGTGGCGTCATTGTAATTCCCGACGTTGATTTCGATGTAAAGCCTGTTTCATCATACTGAGGGTAAATTGCTTTCGCTTGTTTTTTCTGCACTGTGAGCTTCCACCTGAAAATATAGGACAAATTTGATCTCATTTTATTCATAAGATGATTTTTTTAGACGTTTTTTTTACTTTCACATATGATATGTGAAAGTAAAAAAACGTCTTAAATGATATGAAAGGACCATCTAATGACAAAGACTACACCAGCATTAGTGACTACTAAATTTGGACTCCCTAAATTAGCCTTGCCATTTACTTCCTTTAAATGATATATTTGAAAAAAGAGTAATAATAAGAATTATTCAAATGGTTAATTAAAATTGAAATACTTTAACAACCTTTTGATTTGAGATGTTTTTCAGTTTTCTTCAATCTTTGCCTAATTAAAAAAAAATTACATACAGGTACAAAATCTAATATGACTTGATGCATATTTAGATCCAAAACTTTATAAATAACGTTCTTATATTCCATTTTAATGAGGCAGCCTTCAATATCCTTGAAAACAAAACCTTTTGATGATATACCTTGTAGTGTTACATATGATTTAAAGTAGTGGAAACATAATAGTTGCCCAACATTTTAAAACTCTTGATCTTTCACAATGTAGACCACGGTTTTGTAATGAAAATCATTAGGAAAGCTCAGTTCACACTGTTAACATTCATTACTGCCAAAAGGTTGCAGAACTATTACAGGTCCACTACCTTCAATTGAGTTATATGAGCAAATTAAGATTTGTTCTACAAAAATTTCACAGGCAAAACAAGAGCACCGCCTACTGTTGTTCTGTGCTGGATGGTGTTTAAAAATCTAAGTTGAAAAAAAGAGGCATAATTTGCACAAAATGCACCTAGAGTTATCCCCTTTGATGGTATAGATTACTGTTTTGATAGTCAACATGAGTGAAAAGTTTCAAGTGAAAGCATTTAATAGAACCAGAGTTATCACAAAATGGCAAAGTTTTGGCATGATTATGATAAAGTCACGGACAGCAACAACACTAAGGACATGACAATACCTAGGGTTTTGTCTGAAAACTGCTGGCTAAAAACAAAGCCTTTTTTTTTACAATCAAAGTTGATCAAGTTCTTAAAGAATTTTACAGTAGTTACAATAATGCTCAGGTTACATGCTGAATTTAGACCAATTTTAATGCTTGACTCACATGTTGACTAAATGAGTGACCGTAATGTGACCTTGATTTCTTACCCATCCAAAAAATATTACAAAAGACCAAACAAAATAACTGAGCCAAACTAAAACTGTCTCAAATCACACAAATACTCACAAAAAGGTTTGTACCAGCAGAAATTTCACTTACAGAAATGATTTGAAGCACATAATCAAACAAGAGCACATCCTACGGTTGCAACACTCAGATGCAGATGCTGAATGATGCAAATAAATCCAAGTCAAAAAAGGGCCATAACTCTTACAAAAAAACGCTTCCACAAGTATCCCCCTTAGTAGTCTGGACAGCTCTTGCAAATATGGTGAACACACAAGCCAAGTTTCATGAAGATATTTTTAAAAACAACAGAGATATGACCAAGGTTAAAGTTTGTTACATTAACACCAAAATCAATGCCAACAATGCCAAGGTGATCATAATACCTCGGGTTTTCCCAAAACATAACTGTGCTAAGCAAGAGGACCAAGATGGTCCTAGATTGCTCACCTAATTCTCTTTGACCCCTGGGACATCACATTAATTAGATAGGAAGATGTCAAAAAGAAGATAATTGCCTAAGATCAATACCACAGAACGTTTTCAGCAAAGAGCAAGACAGATATGCCATTTTACTCTTTGATTCTATGTAAAAAGGGATGCACCCGGCTGGACCCCAAATGTGACCCCAGGGTCTTGATATGAACAAGCTTGGAAGAGGTCCATAAGATTATGCTACATACTAAATATGAAAGCTGTCTGCCTTCTGGTTTCAGAGAAGAAGATTTTTGAAGGTTTTCCTATTTCACTCATCATGCTCAGATGAGCTGAAAGGGATGCGCCCGGGTGGAGCCCAAATATAACCCAAGGGTCTTGATATGAACAAACTTGGTAGGGGCCCACTAGATGATGCTACATACCAAAAATGAAAGCAGTGTGCCTTCTGGTTTCGATTAAAGAAGATTTTAAAAGATTTTCGCTTTTTGATTCTATGTAAAAAGGGTTGCGCCCGGGTGGAGCCCAAATATGATCCTAAGGGTCTTGATATGAACAAACTTGGCAAAGGTCCACTAGATGATGCTACATACCAAATTTGAAAGCTGTCTGCCTTCTGGTTTCATAGAAGAAGATTTTCATTTTTTTATCCTACATGCTCATAAGAGATAAAAGGATGCAACCGTGTAAAGCCCAAATATGACCAAAGGGTCTTGATATGAACAAACTTGGTAGAGGTCCACTAGGTGATGCTACATACCAAATATTAAAGCTGTCTGCCATCTGGTTTCAGAGAAGCAGTGTTTTAAAGATTTTTGCTCTTTGATTCTATGTAAAAACGGTTGGGCCGGTCAAAGCCCAAATATGACCCCAGGGTCTTAATATGAACAAACTTGGTAGAGGTCCACTAGATGATGCTACATACCAAATATGAAAGCTGTCTGCCTTCTGGTTTCAGAGAAGAAGATTTTTAAAGATTTTCATTTTTTCACCCTTTTTGTTAGGGGTAAAGGAAAAGCTAAGGGTGGATTTTCTTTATTTGAACAACTTTGGTAGAGCTTGGCCCAAGGAACATGTTTAAAGAAATTGTGGACGACACATGACGCATGACTGACGACGGACATTCTATCATCACAATAGCTCACATTGAGCACTAAAAATCACCTTAAGTGTTTACCTTGACCTTTGACTTTATTATGTGACCAAAATCTAAACAGATTGTTCTCACATATTAGCATCATTTGTACATTTAAGCTCTTGTACCAGTAGTTACTTTTAAGGAAACTCTTTAAATCACCAAAGTTATAGTTGATGTTTACCTTTGACTTATGTGACTTGAAAACTAAACAGCTAAGATTTATAGAAAGTTTCATCATTCTAACTGAAATGGCTTGTGATTTCCTTCAAGCAAGGATTGAGATTTGAGCCAGTGTGTCACATTTCCAACAATTTCAAATGTGCATTATGCAAAGCATATGGCCAGTCTGCATTTGCACAGTCAGGCTAGATTCTTTGCACTAAATATACAGTAGATAGATAAGGTCACAAAGTATCTTTGAACAGTCACACTATCATGTAATTACACTTTGTGGCTGTCTAGGATGATCAATCTTAGCACATCGCACACATGTCAATTGTTGAAAACGTCATTTAAAACAGTGAAATTGACATCTGAAAATGTATGTACATGTAAATATATCAATGATCATTAAATTCTAAAGACTATTCTTATTATTAGGAATGGGAACGAGCATACGATTAATCGGGTACTCGATCAAACATCCGATTATTGATTACCAATTTCACTAATTTACTAATCGGTAAAAAAAATGAGATAATAGCAAAATCGTTTCCAATCTCATTTTTTCATGTTTTCTCAAAATATCAATTTTTCATATGAAATGCTGTTCAGCTAAAGATAATGTATGCAATACCTGGGCGCCTGCTGATTGTCTTATCCATTGATATTTTTCCGAATTTGCAATCGAGTGCCAACTGTCATTGTTCTTGCTGTCAAACAATACATGTCGTCATGTAACTTTTCCCACCTTCGTATTTTGGACGATACTTTGTCTTTCTCAACCCAAAGTTATATATAAAACTGATGAATATCGCCTGGATATATTACCGAGACATGATACTCTCTTAGCATGCTCTTTACAATTTTCCGTTTAAAAAAATAAATTAGCCATCATATGTCATTTCAACTGTCCCTTCGACCGAAAATATGCAGCAAATACCGTATATCTTTACGTTTGAAGACACATAATTGATGAATGTACCCAATTATATCCGAGTACTCGATCGGAAAGGTGAATGAGTAATCGCTAAGTAAAATTGGTACTCGTTACCATCCCTACTTATTATGTTACAGTTAGTATTATTTTGTTAAATATCCTACTCTGCTTTTTTTATCAAAAATTGATCTGTTACACATACAGAGACCATTTGAGACCACAAAAACGTAGGGGCCCTGTTTAGATCTTGCCGTCTATACCTGACTGATTAAAGTTACTAAGTGGAACAGTAATAGTTCTGCATCTGGCCTCTTGATTTTTCACAAAGTTGACCAAGGTTTCCTAAAGAAATCATTTGGAAACCTTAGTTAGCATTGTTGTAGTTTATTCGTTTTGAAACCTTGCGAAACTATTATTGTTCCACTACCTTAAGTTTTATTCTTTAATTCTTTGTACATTACCTATTTCTAGAATGATGAAATCATTCTATCACTGGGCATTTATATTCAAAATACTCCCCAAAGTGACCAACCACTGGATTTGATCTCTTTTTAAATACAGTTATTTACAGAGTTCCCAGATGGTCCCTTTAAGCTTTGAGAATCATTAATATCTAGAGTATGTATTTGTTTGCATGCTATTTTACCCACAGCTGCGTGTTTTCAGAGACAGGAGGTAATGTATTCCTTTGCCATTCAACTAATGATTGTTTAGGGCGTTCTGATACAAAGGTTTTTGATCGCTGTTTAAGGAACCTGTATACAAACTGTGAATTATAGAATAAAATTTCAAATAATAATAATTAACCATTTTTTCTGCTTCTTTGACTAAGATGGCCAATGACATGGATAATTGTATCACATTGAACTAAATATCTATTCACAAGTCAATAGAGCTCTACTGAAATGGTACACAATGAGTGTTGGTTTAAAAGTGTTGCATTTAAGCTGATTGATTGGTGGGCCTGAGCTCATTATTGACTAAATTTTGGATGTTTTTTTTCTTCTAAGTTTATGATTTTTATGGATAAATGCCAGCTTAAGTAATATGTTACATGTATTCTATGGTATTATTGTTCATGGCTTAGAATTGATAAAGGATAATTTAATCTATTCAGTGTTTAACCCATAACCATGCAAGATTGATTAAACAATTTGTTGTGCCCCTTGATTGATTTTAAGATCAAAATTTAATGTGCTATACTTACAAGGAGAGTTAATCATACTTACTGCAAAAATTTGATTATAATTGTCATGAAACATGAACAGCTTTCATTCACATGATGTACAAAAATGGCTCAGCAAAAAACAGTTGTAACTGCCTTTATTTTTATAGGCAGTTACAACTGTTTTGCACTGAGCCACCAAGAAGAGTTTTCAGAAATGGATTATGCTCTATGAACAAGTACCTGCTCTAAAATGATTATATAAATCCCCATTTTCCATGACATGGCTTCAAGTTGAAAAGCCTAGAAATAATATGTAATGAAGCAATATCAAAGGGAATTCATATTTGAAATTTCATGCAATATATCCCAAGAGGTGTGGCCTCTCATATATATAAGGATTGGCTTAATGAATGGCTTAATGACAGACAGATAGACAAACAAATTAATGTCTACATGCTTTCCCTTATGATGTATAATGCTCATACAGAAATGTACTGGTAATGATTGTGTAACACAAATACTAAAAGTGATCAAAACTGTGGCAAATTAAGAGTAACTTAATTTGTTTGTTTGAATGGGTTTTTACGCTACTTTCAACAATATCGCAGTTATATCACGGCGGTCGGAGCACCTAACAATGGATTCCTGGTATTTCTTTCACCTGTACTACCATTACACCCTTTCCTAGCCTCCGACTGCTATCTCACATAGGTTTACGATTATCTACCCATTGGTGACAGACAAACAACGGAAAGGATATTTGCCGCCACCGGGGATCGAACCCACGACTTCCAGATTTGAAGTCTTATGCCTAACCAACTGCGCTATGGTGGCGGCTAAGAGTAACTTAAACTGTGCCTCGAGATATGGAAGCATTTGGAATCAAATCAGGTACAGCAGAATCGGTCTGCTGTATAGGAGATGGAAAAAGGAGTACAATTCTTATGCTATCCATCTAGCAAAATAAAGGCACTCATTAGGGCTTGGCTGTATAAAGATAGCTATTGGTTAGATATTAACTGGAAGTTAATTTCAACCTATCAGGTCTGTTGTATCAATTGATACAACATCCGAGATAGGCTGAAATTGATTTCCCGTCAGTATATAACCAATGGTTATCTTTTATACATAGTAAAAGTAGTTCAACGACATTGATGCACACTGGATGAGTAACACGCATAATTATAGAAGTTCAGTAATATTTCTTTGTTGATTTAAAACAAGGTTTATCTATGACCTTGACCTTTGATCTTTCAAAACCAATCACATCGCCAGTTTTTCTATTAAGTTTGATGGTCATTTGATAAATTGTCAGAGCTTTAACACAATGAATCACCTGTAACATCAACTTCTGTGATTCTGTACAAAATGGCACCTCCCTGCAACATTTTCCCTTAGGTTAAATGGCTATAGAGTAGGAGGAGTCCAAACATAGATAGAGAGAGCAACAAATTGCTGATGGAATGCTGACAATAGTATAACTATAAATCTATTCTACTTTTACTTATTACCAATACACATTGAACATGAATGATGATATTCAAAGAAATTTGTGGAAGTTCATTGGTCAAGTTCTGAGATAAACAAGTTATATTTTCATCTATTTTGGAAAACCAAAAACATGACATTGTGTAAATGGAAATAAAAACACAGATCAGCTGTGCAGTAGTTACACATATACCTCAAATTGTATAAAAGATAACCATTGCTTAAATTCTGACTCTAAATCATCTTCACCCAATCATGATTGTTTTATCATTTGGTTCAATTGAAACATCAAACCTGATTAGTTGATATTAGTTTCTAGTTAAAATCTAACCAAAAGCTATCTTTATACAGCTAGGGCGTTTATTTTGGTAGTTGCCAGCACAATAATTGTACTTACCAAATCCTAATTTTTGCCTCTTGCCATCTCCAATTCAAGTAGACTGAGTCTACTGTACCCAATTAGATCCTAAATACTTTCATATCTCGAGGCACAGTTCAAATACAAGAGCCATGTTGGACATGGCCATCCCCGCTAGGAAAGCTTGATAGTAAACTGAAGTCTAATAGATTAAGGATTATTTTGTACTTTTAGAGATTTACCCCCTACAAAATATTAATCTTTCAAACAACAAAGGGCAATAACTGCAAAATTATGAAAGCAAGAGTAATGGTTATTGTGCACTCCACTTCTCTTCAATAAGTGCTATCCACCTATGAAGTTTTTTAGTTGATAGCTATTATACTCTAAGATATGCCCCCAAGATCCTCCATGAGATCTATCCACCTATAAAGTTTCAAGTTAATAGCTATTCAACTTTCAGAGATATGCTCCGGACAAAATCTAAGTATTTAAAATAACAAAGGGCAATAACAAGTGTTATATATAAACTATAAATAAACCTAATGGTATTTACCGTGTCTATTTTTAGACTGGGAATTTTCCTATCTCTTGATTCTGTTAGGTAAATGTATGTAGAATACTGTAGATCTTTCTAGAAAGGACTTCTGGAAAGTGATTCAGACTCTAGAGTATTCTTATGTTCTCTGCTATTCTAGATTATTCTATGGTATTATATAAAGGGGTTCCTACAGCATTCTTGGTTCACTTGATTTAGACTTATGGTTTCATTTAGTAGTACTGTGTTAAACTTAAAAGGGGATTTCTTGTTATCTTAAAAGTGTGTTTGAAAGCGTGTTTAATTTTAAATTCAGATATTATTGGACTTATTTTTTGTGGACCAGGAACTTAATTAAATTGGATCTAAAATTAAAACTTTAGGATTAAACATTCAAGGTATTGTAAATTGTTTTTGTATTAATTTCATATTGTCAATAATTCTGGTATTATTGTCAATAAAAATTGTTAATTGTAAAGTTTATTGCTGGCTTCTTTGTTCGTGTTACATTGGCACGTAACATATTGGGGGCTCGTCCGGGATACGAACATCAGACAAACAAACATACAAAACAAAACAAATCAAACAAATTCTTTATTTAAATCTAGTGTTCAAAATTATTTAAGAAATTAATTTCATATTTCAATATGA
Organism: Fragum whitleyi; assembly: GCA_948146395.1. Taxonomy (NCBI): domain Eukaryota; kingdom Metazoa; phylum Mollusca; class Bivalvia; order Cardiida; family Cardiidae; genus Fragum; species Fragum whitleyi. The sequence goes on along the minus strand of OX411545.1, from coordinate 1,332,111 downwards.
TAAATCTAGAGTGTACTTGCACTATTATTTACCGAAATCTTACATTCTTGTTTGAATACAGCAACAAGCTACCATGTCTTTTGACTTAGAAAAATTTACGCACGAACCTTCCGTGGAGCTATTGAATTTGGGTAAAAAGCCTGATTTGCTCAATCTTGCCAAGCATTATGAATTAAAAGAAGTCAAGTCCTCATTGCGAAAGCATGAAATTAAGAATATTTTGGTTCAATATTTTGTTGATGAGGACATTTTTGATGAAAAGGCTCTGTCTCTCATTGTTGATGTTCCATCAGTTTCAAGCACAAGAGATCTTGAACTGTTAAAACTCCAACAAAGAGAGAAGGAATTGGAAATAGAAAGAGAGAGAGAAGAGAGAAAATTTCAAGAAAAGCAATTAGAAATTGAAATTGAAAGAGAAAGAGCACAGAGAGAAATTGAAGAAAAAGAAAGAGAAAGGCAATTTCAAAGGGAAAAGGAAGAAATAGAGAGAGAGAGAGGGAAAGAGAAGAAAGAGCATTTCAATTACGATTAAAAGAATTAGAAATTCAAGATATAGCAAATCCTAGCCTAGCCTAGATGTATAATGACCATTTTGATGTAACAAAACATTTTAGGCTTGTTCTCAATTTCAAGAAAATGAAGTTGATACATATTTCGAACATTTTGAAAAAGTTGCAAATAACTTGAAATGGCCAAAGGAGCAATGGACCTTACTTCTCCAAAGTGTCTTAGTAGGAAAAGCTCGCAATATTTATTCGCAACTTAGAACAGAACAAAGCAATGATTATGATACTGTAAAAGAACTCATTCTCAAAGGTTATGAGCTGGTACCAGAAGCATACAGACAACAATTTAGAAATTGTAGAAAAGAATCTGGCCAGACTCACGTTGAATTTGCAAGAAACGAAGAAAAATTATTTGACAGGTGGTGCTATTCTAAGAAAATAGACCAAAATTATGATAATCTTAGACAACTTATACTAATTGAACAATTCAAAAATTGCATTCAATCTGACATTAAGTCATATTTAGATGAAAAAAATGTTGAAACTATACATGAAGCAGCTCGTTTAGCTGATGATTACTACCTTACACACAAAAATTCTTTCTTTAATAAAGCAAAACCTGCGACCTCACATCCCCAAAATAAAACTATGTCTGGTGATTCATCTAGCATGTCTAGTCAATCGAATTCACCTAAACCAAAGTCTACTGGTGAATTGATTGATTGAATGGAGTTTAACGCCGCTTTCAACATTATTTCAGTTATATCGCGGCGGCCGGAGCACCTAACAATGGATTCCTGGTATTTCTCTCACCTGTACTACCATTACATCCTTTCCTAGCCTCCGACTGCTATCTCACATAGGTTTACGATTATCTACCCATTGGTGAGAGACAAATAGTCGGAAAGAATGAATGCCGCCGTCGGGGATCGAACCCGGGAGTCTACTGGTGAAACCAATGCTCAAAACCCCTTATCTCGAGTACATTGTACTTTTTGTAAAAAACCAGGTCACCTTATTTCAGAATGTTTTAGATTAAAAAGGAAGAAGGAACTAAGTGCAGCCAAACCTACAGGGCTCACCAGTCTTCAGCCTAAATCACAGCCTTCTTTTGAGTTAAATTCAATTGTTAAGGCAGAACCAAATTCTGATTCCTGTATGGAGATTTTTGAACCCTTCATGTTGGATGGTTTTGTATCACTTTCAGGTGATATGTGCCCACCTACCCCTATTAAAATTTTAAGAGACACAGGAGCTTCTCAATCTCTTATTTTAGCAGATGTTCTGCCTTTTTCTGAGAAGACTTCGTCTGGTACTAGTGTCCTTATTCAGGGTGTAGAGTGTGGTGTTATTAATGTTCCTCTTCATAAGGTTAATTTGTCCTCAGATTTGGTTACTGGTTCTGTGGTTGTTGGTGTTAAACATTCTTTACCATTTAAAGGTGTACATTTATTGCTAGGCAATGACTTAGCAGGAGATAAGGTTGTTGTTAATCCTCTTGTAACTGACACACCTAATGTAGGTCAAACAGATGATCCTATTTTGCAGGAAATACTTGATTTGTACCCTTCATGTGCAGTAACTCGGGGTATGGCTAAAAAAGCTTCCTTGAAAAATTCAAATGATATTGACTTAACTGATACTTTTGTTGGTCAATATTTCAATGACGAGATTAAAAAGTCTTTTAATCTTGGTCTGCCTGATACTCAGACAGACTCGTCAAAACTTTGTCAGTCATCTCCAAGGTCAAATGACCAAGGTCATGAAATGCATTCAAAGTCACAGTTAATCCAGGAACAGCAAAATGATCCTGAGATTTCAAAGTTAATTGATAGGGCATTACCCGAAAAAGAAATGTCTCAGAATCCTGTTTGTTACTATAAAAAGAATGGTATTCTCATGAGAAAATGGTGACCATTTGATGTCCCAGCTGATGATGATTGGGCTGTTCATCACCAAATTGTTGTTCCAAAGTCATATCGCAGTGAAATACTTAGTATAGCCCATGAAAGTCCAATGTCCGGTCATTTAGGTGTAAACAAGACCTATCACTAGATTATGACTCATTTCTTTTGGCCTGGACTTAAATCCGACGTTTCCAAATATTGTAAAAGTTGCCACACTTGTCAAATGGTAGGGAAACCTAACCAAGTTATTCCAAAAGCAACGTTACAACCCATTCCAGCTTTTGAAGAACCTTTCAGTCGAATAATAATAGACTGCGTTGGTCCTTTACCGAAAACTAAGTCAGGTTCTGAATATTTGTTGACAATTATGTGTGCTTCTTCTCGCTTCCCAGAAGCAATTCCTTTATGAAACATTAAGGCAAAGTCAATTATTAGGGCTCTTGTCAAATTCTTTACTTTTGTTGGCCTTCCTAAATCAGTTCAGTCTGATCAAGGATCAAACTTCATGTCAGGCATATTCCAGCAAGTTATGCACGAATTAGGTATCAAACAATATCGGTCATCTGCTTATCACCCTGAAAGTCAAGGTGCTTTAGAACGATTTCATCAGACCCTAAAAAATATGATAAGGTCATATTGTTTTGATACTGAGAAAAATTGGGATGAAGGTATTCATTTGCTATTATTTGCAGTCAGAGAATCTGTTCAAGAATCTCTTGGCTTTAGCCCCTTTGAGTTAGTTTTTGGTCATTCTGTTCGTGGGCCATTAACACTCTTAAAAGAGAAATTTCTTGCTGATGATGAAACACCCTTGAACTTGTTACAGTATGTTTCTGACTTCAGAAATAAACTGTCTAGGGCATGTGAGGTTGCTAGGTCAAATCTTAAATCATCTCAGAGCAAAATGAAGGCAAGATACGACAAGCATAGTGTTGATAGGAAATTTGAACCAGGTGATAAAGTCCTTGCTCTTTTGCCAATACCTGGCCGACCCTTACAGGCAAGATATTATGGCCCATATACTATTGATAAGAAAACAAGTGATTTGAATTATATTATCAATACTCCTGGAAGGCGTAAAAATAAACAATTGTGTCATGTGAACATGCTAAAAAAGTATTTTGACAGAGATAGCTCTATTTCAAAACCAATTACAGTTGTAAACACTGTCCCACAAGAATCAAATGTGACTGAATCAGAAGTTAATTCAGACTTTAGTGAAAAATCTGTTCCTGGTCCACCTAAACTTGAGAACTCTGAAATACTAAAGAATCTTGACGACAAACTTTCACATTTGGAGCCATCTCAACGAGAAGAGCTGAAACAGTTGATTAATGAATATAAACACTTGTTTCCTGACATCCCCACAAGAACTGATAAAATATATCATGATGTCATTGTGGAAGATTCTCAACCAATAAAACAACATCCTTACAGAATGAATCCAGTGAAACAACAAGATGTGTTTGTGAAACACGAATGCCCCCGTAACGGCATTTTTTTTTCAAAGTTTGACCTTGACAGAGGACCTTGACCTTGTCACATGACCTTGACTTTGGTACCAGCAGATGTGGATCATTGAGATCTATCATCATGCCAAATATTAGCTTTGTATCTTGAATAGGCTTGAAGATATTGGCAAGGTTAAGTTTTCAGATGTTTGACCTTGACAGATGACCTTGACCTTGTCACATGACCTTGACTTTGGTACCAGCGGATGCAGATCGTTGAGATCTATCATCATGCCAAATATTAGCTTTGTATCTTGAATAGGCTTGAAGATATTGGCAAGGTTAAGTTTTCGGGTTAAGTTTTCGGACGTTTGACCTTGACAGATGACCTTGACCTTGTCACATGACCTTGACTTTGGTACCAGCGGATGCGGATCATTGAGATCAATCATCATGCCAAATATTAGCTTTGTATCTTGAATAGGCTTGAAGATATTGGCAAGGTTAAGTTTTCGGACAGACGGACGGACAGACGGACGGACGGACAGACGGACAGACAGACACGAGTAAAACAATATGCCCCCGATCTATCGATGCGGGGGCATAAAAAGCCCTTCAAGATGAAGTGAATTACTTATTGGAGAATGACTTTATTGAACCCAGCCAAAGTAATTACAGTTCACCATGTATATTAGTTCCAAAGCCAAATGGAACATACAGAATGTGTACTGACTATCGAAAAGTGAACTCAGTGACAAAAACTGACTCTTTTCCAATACCAAGAATTGATGACTGTATTGACAAAGTCGGTAATTCTAAATATGTCACCAAATTTGACCTTCTCAAAGGATTCTTGCAAGTTCCGCTCACTGATAGGGCTAAAGAAGTATCAGCATTTGCTACTCCAACTGGTCTGTACCAGTACAAAGTTATGCCATTTGGGATGAAAAATTCTCCAGCGACGTTTCAGCGGCTTGTAAATATGGTTATAGCTGGCTTAGATGGCTGTGACGCATACATCGATGATGTCATCATCTACACAGACACATGGAGTGACCATATTCAAAGAATCAAACAATTCTTCGACCGTCTCAGTGATGCAAAATTGACTGTTAATCTTGAAAAAACAGAATTTTGTCATGCAACTGTTACTTTTTTAGGACATCTTGTGGGACAGGGTCAAGTTAAACCTTTAGAATCTAAGGTCAATGCTATCTCTGAGTTTCCTGTGCCTGCTACTAAAAAGCAAATGATGCGATTTCTTGGTATGGCTGGCTACTATAGAAAGTTTTGTAAGAATTTTTCTATAATAGCTGAACCTTTAACAAACTTATTAAAGAAAAACGTTAAGTTCAAATGGAATGATTACTGTCAAGTTGCCTTTGATCGCTTGAAAGCCATTCTAAAGAGCACACCAGTTCTTTTAGCACCTGATTTTGACAAATGTTTCAAATTAGCTGTTGATGCAAGTGATGTGGGTATTGGTGCTGTTCTTTTGCAAGAAGACGATGACGGTATTGATCATCCAGTTTGTTATTTTTCTAAAAAATTAAACAAACATCAGAAAAACTACTCCACCATTGAAAAAGAATGTCTTGCTTTGATTTTAGCAATCCCACATTTTGTAGTTTATTTAACATCTGCAACTTCTCCTTTAGTTGTATTCAGTGATCACAATCCCTTAAGTTTTCTCCACAAACTTAAGAGTAAGAATCAAACATTATTGAGGTGGAGTTTGTCACTTCAAGAATTTGATCTTGATGTAAGACACATTAAAGGAAAAGACAACATTATACCAGATGCTCTGTCAAGAGTAAAAAATTTTGAATTGTCTTATCTTTAAAAGATTGAATTTAACAGTTACATTTCACTATTTTTTTTTGTATATATGTATGTATATATGTTTGCATATATATCTCTTTTTTCAATTCTTTTGATGAAAATTGTTTGTATTTTCATGCTAGATGTGCTGAAATGTTTCAACTAATCATGATATTATCAATTGTGTAAATTATATTATCATTGTATATGCTAAAGATAATTCAAAAAAGAAAGATTTATTTCATTAACCTTTCTTTTTTCTTTCAAGGGGGAAAGTGTTAAATAAAAACTATAAATAAACCTAATGGTATTTACCGTGTCTATTTTTAGACTGGGAATTTTCCTATCTCTTGATTCTGTTAGGTAAATGTATGTAGAATACTGTAGATCTTTCTAGAAAGGACTTCTGGAAAGTGATTCAGACTCTAGAGTATTCTTATGTTCTCTGCTATTCTAGATTATTCTATGGTATTATATAAAGGGGTTCCTACAGCATTCTTGGTTCACTTGATTTAGACTTATGGTTTCATTTAGTAGTACTGTGTTAAACTAAAAGGGGATTTCTTGTTATCTTAAAAGTGTGTTTGAAAGCGTGTTTATTTTTAAATTCAAATATTATTGGACTTATTTTTTGTGGACCAGGAACTTAATTAAATTGGATCTAGAATTAAAACTTTAGGATTAAACATTCAAGGTATTGTAAATTGTTTTTGTATTAATTTCATATTGTCAATAATTCTGGTATTATTGTCAATAAATATTGTTAATTGTAAAGTTTGTTGCTGGCTTCTTTGTTCGTGTTACATTGGCATGTAACATATGAAAATTATGCAAGCAAGAGTTGTAGTTCTTGTGTTCTGCACTTCTCCTCCATTAGATCTATCCACCTATATAGCTTCAAGTTGATAGCTATTTAACTTTCAGAGATATGCTCTGGAGAAGTTTAGTGACAGAATGACAGAACAACGGAATGACAGATGGAGACCATTACTATATCCCCTTCACCGAAAACGGCGGGAGATAAAAATTATATAGGAATGAGTGTTTCACAACATTTATGTGATGTGACATACTATTTTTCACAAAATGAATGAACAGAAACATAAAATTATACTGTTAAAGATCAAAAAAGAGCCCCACACTCTAATATAACCCCATCCCCTTCTTCCGACGTCAAGATTGACCTTTTTTGTATGATTTTTGGAAAACTTAAAGCCTATAACAAGTCCCCATCCCAACCTAATTGATGTCCGGATGATTGCAATGGAGGGTAATTGTTATTTTTCCCAACCAAACATTTAAAGGTAAAGGATAGATGTTATTACTACAAAAAAAAGTGTGTGAAATAATGTAAGATCTGTGTTTTGAGACAAAGAAACACACATAAAACTGTACAGGAAACAATGCTTATCAGTTTGTGCCTATTGTAATTAAGTATTAAAAATCAAATTTAGCTATCAAGACTCTTGGAAGAAATTATGTTTCCCATTTTTGACAAAAACTTATACACTACCAGAATTTCTAGAGGGAATCTAAAGTGGACACAACATGTTGAGGTGTGATCAGATGAGAAATACAAAATTCTGAAATTGCCTGACAAAATGACATACTTCAGTCCAATATAAATGCTACTGAAATCCCATTACTTTGATGACTTTAGTATAAAGTTATATAGGTAGTGGACCCATAATAGTTCCACAACATTTCAGAACTCAAGGTCTTTCACAATATGAACCGAAGTTTCCTAATGAAACCATTAGTAACCTAGGTCAATAATGTGGAAGTTTATGATGTCCGAAACATTTCTGAGCTATAACAGATCCACTACCTTTATCAGTGCCAGCATTTATGGCCTTTAGATACTAAGATTACATAAGCAAATTTGATTGCGATTAAATCAGATGAAAATATTGTGACAAGATCTCAGAGTTATGAAGTCAGGCCAATTTCAGAATTTTATATAACACATCTTCCACCTTTGTGTTACAGTATACAATGTATATGTACTGTGATTTACCTTTGGAAAACAATATTATAAGATATGGAAGGGTCAGGGAAACTTGGGAACCTGGATTGGAAAAATGTGTATACTGATTACAGTTTCAGAATTATAAGACATTATTGCATAAAAAGTATGTTTTTCTGGTCGGTAAAGGCAAATGTTAATGGACAAAACCCAGGCATTAACGGGAGAAAACGTGGATTAATCAGTAAATTCATGTGCCTTTAATTTCCAGCCTTTTTTACTTGAATATCCATTTCGGCTTATACAGTTTAATCAATTTCAATGATTCTTATTTTTTTTTCTGCAAAATTAGTTTGTCTTAAAATGATGTTAAATGCATTCTGTTCAAAATACAACAAAAATAAAATAAAATCTAGAAGACTGTACGCATTGATTATTAAAATGCGTGAAAATTATTCATGTTCAACATAATCATTGAGCATACCTAGAGACGTTGCTCTGTTTCCCACATTAAATTGTGTGACGTCATAAATTTATCAAGCCACTTCCGTATAAACAAAATGGACGGTGTAATGCATGATGTAATTGTTTCGACATATTTGTAAGTTTGTAACTGGTTTTATATCTTTTCTATGAAATTATTTTATAAATTTCTGTTTGATTTTATACTCTTATCTATCTTTTTATGCAAATTTAGTGTCAATTCACATTTTTTCTGGCATTCACATTTGCAGAGACCCTCAAAATGTTTTAACACCCAAGTGGGAAGCACTCAGGCGTTAAACCATTTATCCGATCTCTGCAAATGTTAACGCCCTCAAAAACATGAATTAACCCTATATTAATTGGTGCTCTAGCCACAAGGATTTAACTGCAAGATTGTTGAAAGCAGTGCAAAGCCTCATTTAAAGAAACAAACAAATCAGTGGAGCTGGAGCACATAACCATGTATTCCTGGTATTTCTCCTACCAGTACTACCATGGCATCCTTACTGAGTGGCCAGCTGCTTTTTCAACTTTGTGGTTTACAATTATCCAACCATTTGTGGGAGACAAATGTTTGAAAGGATATTCACCACTGAGAGTATCTCTTTTCTTTCTTATTTGTACTTTTCTTAACAGTTCCCCTATTTTTCCAAATACATATTCAGCCTTGTGTCTAGCTCTCATTTGCTTTACAGTTTTGAATAGTATCCATTTTTTCTTTTTTTTTTTTGAAATGAGAAGGAGTAAACGACTGAAATAATGACCACTCATTAGACATGAAATATCTCCTAGTATATTGAGGTGCAAGAGTGAACTAAGTGTATATATACTGTATATACACTTAGTACAGTCTTGCTCTAAACCCTCGATATATAAACTAGTAAACAAACACACTCCACAAGTAAATGTATAAAACATCTTTAGGGTATGGAACAGATATGTTAGATTAGGAACAGCAAACAATCACCCATTGACCTACCTGACTACTACTTGGAAATGGGTCCAGATTAGTAATATGGGGTATGGTGGCCACATTGGAACGCTGAGCTTGCTGCTTGCCCTTCACCTTGATTGGTGCAGCTAGAAAGAAGTATTATATTCATCAGCCCTTGACAACACAAAACCTGGTTTAGGTGACCCACCAAATAAAACCCCACAAGATAAAAGGAGAAATATAATACATTTTTATTAAGCTCAAACTAAAATTTTGTTACGTGTTAATTGGTCAAAACTTTCTTTTTAAACTAAACTAAAAATTCAAAAAAAGAAAAATAATCTAAATCAAACTATCGATTTGAAGCTAGAGTGCTTATCAAGGGACAACTTTTAAAAGGCGGCAAGAGACAAGGGATATATAAGTATAAAATAAGCACAAATTAATGAGCATGCTAGGTCCAACATGATTCATTATGCCAAGTTGAGGAAGAATTAAAATCACGAATAACATAACTTATGTGAAACTTGAAATCTATTGAAACAAATACTCTTCATTCCATTTTAATTTTTTTTCAAATATAATATTCGAATTACAATTTTAGCTCCTTTACATTCTCTTTGATAGCAGAATGAAACAAATAAAGAGACCATAATGGTCCTTTTAAAAGCAATCACCAGGGGAAGCATGTCAAAACTTGAGAGAATATATAAGTCTAAATAGATGAAGATATACAAAACAAGGTTGTGCTGGGCACTCCCAAAAGACAACCCAGGGACACTCTTTTCCCTATATTTCAAGGGTGATTTTCTCAGGGGACATCTAAATACAATGTACTAATCTCAAGGTTGTATACTTTGACCAATTTTAAAGACGGTTTTCAAAGATTTTCTTCTTTGTTTCTCTACAGAGTAGACTATGCTAGAGCCAAGCGTTCATGGAAAAAACCAGGGGCATTATGGCATCATTTAAAGTGATAATAAAGGGATAATATTTTCTTAAGATTTCTTTCATTGTTTTTATATAAATTGGGGTGTGCCAGGGTAGGGGTCATATAGGCCCATAGGGTATTACTTCAACAATAAACTAGAAAGCCATGAATGGCTTGAGTAGCTCCACAAGCTTGAAATTCTTGTAATAGAAAATCTAAGTTTTGACTAGATTTTAGATATTTTGGGTTCTATGGATGTTGAAATGATTTTCAAAGTTTCCACTATGTAACGTATAGCGAAATGACCTCCGCCCATAAAATACAAAAGTTTTCATCCGATCACAATAATTTTTGGTAGACTGATAAAGGGTCACTCAAGGATCATTCCAGTGAAATTTGATTGATATCCATCAGTTACATTCTGAGAAAATGATTTACAAAGATTCCACTATATAACATATAGCAAAATGACATCCGCCCATAAAATACAAATTTTTCATCCTATCACAATAATTTTTGGTAGACTGATAAAGGGTCACCCAAGGATCATTCATGTAAAATTTGGTTGATATCTACCAATTAGATTCTTAGAAAATGATTTTCAAATTTTCCACTATATAAGATATAGAGTAATGACCTCCGCCCATAAAATATATATATTTCATCTGATCACAATAATTTTTGGTAGACTGATAAAGAGTCACCCAAGGATCATTCATGTAAAATTTAATTGGTATCCATCAATTAGAACCTGAGAAAAGTCACTTTGTACCATATTTGGAAATTAGCCACACCCATTAAATCCATGTTTTTCATTGGATTAAAATTTTTTGAACAACTTTGAAAGAGGGTCACCCAAGGATCATTCCTGTGAAGTTTGGTTGAAATTCATCAAGTAGTTTCTGAGGAGAAGATTTTTAAAGAAAAAGTTTACGACCGGACGCACGGACACACGACAGACACAATGCCATGACAATAGCCCCAGTGGCTTTCAGCCAGTGGAGCTAAAAATGAGGTGGCAAATTGTCACAAGATATGCTTGTTTGACTGCTGGATGTCCAAGTATGAAAAACGATCAAGGGAAATAACTAAAAAATCAAGTAGAGTTACAGTTCTTGTGCACTGCAGTCTGTAATCATGAGAGGAACAAGTTTGCCAAGTTTCAGATCAATAGAGGTATTTCACGTAATTATCTCCCTTGCGTACTCTTTAGTAAAACTGACATAACAATGCAAACGAGGGGGCATCCTTCTTTTCTCCACTCTTTATTTCATTGAAATTTATCCAAATAAATCAGTCGATTTCAACTATAAATAAAATAGATCATCAATCATTTATAATTCAAACCAATACTTAAATGTCATAAGAAACTATTTCGACCGCTTTTAGGAATTTTTATTTTTCAATAATGGCAAAAAGCGACGATTGATTTTAGTTGGGTTGAATAAATTACAGAGATAACTCTTCAGAGTTTATCTACTTGATGAATTTAAATTTGGTCGAAACAGATATCCTTCATTGAAAATCTACTGTTTTGAGAAAACACTTTGATATGATAGTTTGTATGGATTTCTTTCATTTTGACAATGCATTTTCATTATTTCAATACTAGTAATTGTTTGTCACAAATAGATCGTAATTGATCAACTAAAAAATACAGAAGAAAATGATTTAATAAGAGATAACAAAAACAATCAACAAAAACGGCAGACGACAGAATGTAACTTCAACACATATTATTATTATTTTTTTTTTTTACTCTAACGAAAAATAAAAACAAGATGTGTTTGTGAAACACGAATGCCCCCGTAACAGCATTTTTTTTCAAAGGTTGACCTTGACAGATGACCTTGACCTTGTCACATGACCTTGACTTTGGTACCAGCGGATGCGGATCATTGAGATCTATCATCATGCCAAATATTAGCTTTGTATCTTGAATAGGCTTGAAGATATTGGCAAGGTTAAGTTTTCAGGTTAAGTTTTCGGACGGACGGACAGACAGACAGACAGACGGACAGACAGACAGATGGACAGACAGACAGACAGACGGACATGAGTAAAACAATATGCCCCCGATCTCTCGATGCGGGGGCATAAAAACACGAAAACATATCGAGAGTTAAAGATAATGTGAAAAGAGGAGAAATAATTCCACCGCAGGTTTATTATTACGAGTTGCTATTTCATTTTGATGATGAATCAAATTTGAACACATACGTGTATTTGGAAGGACTTTTAAATACATTGGAAACGTGCATTTCACTCTTTCGAAGTTAATGATTTGTAGTTCTGAGTTCACTTGATTTTTTTTCGTGCAGTCTTTTTTTAACACTCACCTCTTCGCAATACAATTAATTTTCCAAATTCATGAATTATTGAACGCACAATTAAGATACCCCTTTTATGGATATATCTTGATCATGAAGATGTAATAGAAGTTAAATACGATGACGTATTGCCATATGTCACATACGACGCTTGTCACCAGTACAATGTTTATTTAGCGCATGTGTTGAAACTTATAACTGCTGCCTTAGTGTTTTACCGCTCTTTGATCTGGATGCTATTGTATATTGCAAAACCCCTTTTCTAAAATCATAAACAATCATGATAAATTCAACCCTACATTTTTTTCGCTTAAGTTTATCAAGCAATATGAAAAACAACAATGCTGCAAGGGACTTGTGCTAAAATAATTAAACGATTCTAAATGAGTATCAGATTTATGGCCCCTATACGATAAATAACATGAATCTAACTTAAACTTATTCTGGCCTATCTGTGCTTTTTAAAAAATTCCACGTATTTTTCTATTTATTATTATCATTTAATATTTCCTTAGTATGATCATTTCTTTTGTAAAAAAAACGCTGAATAGATAACATTTTTCACAAAGAAATATATATTGCATGGTCAAAATATCACATAGGCCTACTTTTCCTCATCAACGATTTATTTATTTATTTTATTTTTTATAAATACCTTATGCAAGAATACATTTCCTTGTCTCAATGTGTTCATTACGATGTGATGGTAATAATGTTTTATACAAATATAATACTATTTAAAGAAATAATTGAGAAGGCTACGTATTTTTTTATTTTTAGTAATATTGGGATTTTAATGGAAAGAGCAAAATAAATGATAAGATCTGAATAAAAAAGGGAATAATATATGAATGAAAATAATTCAAGGAGAAACTTTGATGACAAAATTTTAAAAAAAAGTCGGTGCATTATTACCAAAAAGAAATACAAAGTACTTCTTCATAGGTCAGGGACGCTAAATAGAGATATATTAATATAAGTTTATCAAAAGCAAAAAATTGAAAAAATGACAAAATTAGTTATGAACAATTTAAGCATTTAAACTACATTCTAATTATGTGTGAAAATAACTTTGATTTTGTTTATAACGACGAGTATCTTGTGGTTTAAAATATACTATTTTTCTTTAAACTATTACTGGACCTAAATGACATGCCCCCTCGTTTGTATAAGGGGCGGAGTCGAGAGATTTCCGCACATGCGCAGACTTATGTGAAACAAGTCTATTGTTATAAGGTGACAAAGTTAATCAGAAGGCAAAGAAAAGTACGCAACTTGCCTGCCCGACATCCAGACCCCATATGGGTTTTCACATATCAGGGAGTCAGTGAAACACTATTGTAAGTGCCTATAAATATATAGGCACTTACAAAAGTGTTGCACTGTCCCTGCGATATGTCCTCTCTTTCACAGGCACATAAAAAGGAGATTCCTTAATGCCATATGCATAATATTGATCCTTTATTTTGTCACATTTAGATTAATACATCTACAAGTCCAGTCCGTTTCGAACCAAAACAATCAGTGTTCAATTGAATTAAATTCTTTTTAGGAATTTCAAGGACATTGGCCTAAGGAACATCCCTGACAAGTTTCAACACTATTGGCCCAGTGTGACAGAAAAAGCTTAGCAGAAGAATAAGAAGTTAAGAGAAATTGTGGATGGATGTACAACTGGCAATGACCAATCACAATTGTTCACCTTGAGCATTTTGTGCATAGGTGAGTTAACAAAAAGGTTTCAAATCCAAAGCTAAGACAATCTTAAATTTTTCTTACAAAAAAAAGAATGTAATTCTACAAACAGTATTACATTAGTATAAGCTATAATTTCTAAGCATCTTAAAATAGGGTTAGGAAATTAATAGGAAGATATTAGTAAGATATTCATCCGAATAACTGGATAGTCCAAATCAAATACAAGCGATAGTCATTAATTACATATGAGCCTTTGTTCAACATATCCAACATTTTCACGTGCCTCTGATGTACAAACATTGGGCAGCCTGGACAGCCATATTGATGGTTCAGTTCGAAACAGTTGTAACTGCCTATATGTTTATAGGCAGTTACAAATGTTTAGCGCTGAGCCATCGAAATATAGTATTCTAACAATATTCTCTGAATACATGAAGAATCCTATCAATAGCATGCATAATGAAAACTCAGATCAGACTATGCAAAATACAGGCTGATCAGGGCCCAAGATTACAAAACCCTTTTTCATAGTCACTTGAGAATTTTCTCAACTTTCAACTTGCGATTAAAGCTTTATCCTATCTAAATACTATAATAAACATATCAAAATATTATATATAACAACTTATTAATGTCTTTTTTTTTATGTTCATACATTTATTTCAATTCTGAAATCGAGAAAATTTTCAGTTGGGAATGAGAAAAGGTTCTAAATCTCAGGCTAAGGTTTTGACATGGGCATGTGGAAAAATGTTGGAAATGTCACACACACACGCTTTTATCGGAGTTTATTCTAATAGATTCTTGATGACTGAAGTACCAGTCTTTTGAAACTAATTTTTAAGTAATTAAAAATTTGATATTCAACCATAAGCTTAATCTACATGAACATCATTAAGTTAATGCTATGTCTTTAAAGACAGGCCAACATTTAATAATAAGGTTAATAAGATTCTAAGGTTAATCAAAACAAGAGCACTGCCTATGGGTGCCTACGATTTGCTGTTGATTGCTGGATCATACATCTGGGTGAAAATCTAAGTCGAAAAAGGGGCATAATTTGCACAAAATGTTATTCCCCTTGATAGTATAGATTGCTCTTTTGATGGTGAACATGTGCACCATGCCTTCAAGTAAAATCAGAGATATCTCAAAACGTCAAAGTTTTCGCATGACAATGACAACCACAAAAATCTCGACATTACGACACCAAGGCTATAGCAATATCTCGAGTTTTCTCTGAAAACAGCCAAGCTAAAAAAGAGATTTGAAAAAAGGGTAATATGCAGGATATATGCAAACCTTCAGCTCCTCTGACTTCTGGAAAACTTATCATCTCCTTTTCCCTCCTTACTTCTAAGATGGTACTTTCTCGTTTTTGTGTGCGTAATTTCTCTAATGACTTGTCGTGTAAGTGGCTTTTCTCTGACTGAAGTGGTTGGGGGCTGAGAATAACACTGTGATGGTTAGGAACAGCTTTCTTGTAGCCCTGCTGCTTCTTTACCATCTTATCATTCACCCTACAGAAAATGAATAAGTATAAAGCAAATGCAATACCTAATGTTTTTTGGATAATTATTACACTCTCAGTCATTATCAAGAAAGTGTAAGTTTCTTAGTTTATAATTCACAAAAATCAAAGTATTGCTCCATAAAAATCTAAAAACCCATACTATTATCCATTTTCATTGCTTTAAAAATGTCTAATAATAAGTAAAATTCATAAGAAACCTTTATTATAATGCTACAAATTTTTTTTCTTTATAAACAAATCTAAAGAATAATAATAATAAAACTTCCAACAAGTCATTGTTTTAAAGAAATCATAAAATATAGTTTAAATGTTACAGGTACTAGGCAAAGACATACAAAATTTAAAATCTTAGAAACTATAATTCCTCAACAGAAATTTCTAAATGCTGACAAATACAACTTTGTCTTAAAAGACATAAAAATAACCGTCACCCTATGCAACAACCACATTTAAAGCTTAAAACAGACAAGAATATAGAATAAGTACTGCAAAAAGTAACCATTAATAAAGGTTAAACATGGCTAATTACATATACCTTAAAAAACCAATTCTAATAATGCAACCTATTTTTGTCTTTATCAAAAAGAAAAAAATCTTGACTGGTATCAATTGCAGGGTATATTAAAATCAAAAGGGGACTCAATGTAATTAAACAAGAGCACTGGCTATGGATGCAACTCTTGGCTGCAGGTGCTGGATAATGCAAAAATCCAAGTAAAAAAGGGCATAACTCTTACAAAAATGCTTTCAGAGTTATCCCCCTTATTTGTCAGGATAGCTTTTGTAATAGTGAACACACATGCCAAGTTTCATTAAGAAATCTTTAATAACAAAAGAGATATGACCAAGGTTAAAGTTTATCACACCAACGCAAACAGCGCTGAGGTGATAACAATACCTTGGGTTTTCTCTAAGCCAAAATAAAATTATTTAATGTATTTTTACTATAAAGTATATTTTTTAGATCAACTTCAGCCTTTCTGTTTATTATTTTATATTCATTATATGATATAAATACAAATATGGGTTTTGTGACACAAGAAAACTCTGCTTAAAAACATAAATTGGGTTAGAAAACATTTCAAATATCATCATTGTTATTTTTCACTCATACATATTCAGTACATATTTGGTACTTAGAAAAATTCCAATATGCTTGCCAGGTCTGAGGTTTGCCATCTGGGGAGCGAAATGAGGAATTCCTGCAATAAAAAGGCTAACAATTCTATATTGATTTTTGAAAGATGTATCTTGACTTTTCCAATGTAAAAAATGTAGAGAGTAACTTTTGGGAAAAAGATACAATTGAGAGTAAAACTTAATAAAGACATAAAGGACACATAGATCTTATATAAATTTGAGCTGATACTTTTAATAACAGAAATTCTCTTCAGAAAATTTTTTCTACAGATAATTCATGGAAATCAAATGGAAGTTAAATTAGAGAAAATTTTAGGAAGGGAAAAAACTTGGTATAAGTCATATTAAAAATGTTTCAATTGATCACATTTCTAGTTAGTTATTTGGGTCTTTGAATGGGGTTTTATTTCATTTTAAACATTAGTGCAGTTATATTCCAGTGGAATGGTGCACCTACCCATGTTATCATTTTGTTTCTGACAAAAATACAACTATAACATTTCTCCGGACCAACAAGCTTCTCATCCCATGTAAGTGTAAAACCTATCATCAGAGATACAGATAGAGGGGATATTTGGTTTTCAAATTAAAATGTTTCTCTAATCCCTGCTCAAACCCTATGTTGTGGTAATCAACAACATTGAGTTTCATTGAGAAATAAATATTTTAGATGGGAGTTACCCCCTCTTATCTGTACCCCTGTATCATACAAGCGCCTTTCTGGAAGGACCATCATATGCCAAAGCTTTGTCAGATGTCATATATTAGAACCTACAATACCTTCACCCCCTGCTCAACTCTAAAATACTATATAGTTGACCATTTACTCATATAAGCAACCCATAACCATAATTGTATCTGTTCCCATATCTTTTCTTCCCTACAGTCCAACTTGATTAACTTGATTAAAGTTTCTAGCATCTACAATTTTTACAAAACTTTAACAAGAAAAAATAAACTATTATTGCTTTAGTCATAAGTCTGCAGCATTACCAAATATCTGGATTTAAAATAAAAGACAACCACAAATCCCCATATTTTCTTCATCATTACAATAAGTTAGGTAAAATAGTATACTTATAATACTTATGTTCATGAATTGTGGAGATTGAGACATGAAGTTTGCCCAAGCTATAACAATTATGAATGATAAGAAGGGTAGTTTTAAATAATAGCTTGACTGTACCATAGTCATTCTGTAAATAGCTGTACAGCATAATCAAATGATAAATCAAATACAACTTTTTTAAATTTGCTGGTGCTTATGAAATCATGCAATATAATGGTATTCATATATCAGTACTGCTTAATATATTTTCTCTAAAAAACGATGATGATACTCTCATTAATAACATGCATAGATAGCAGAAAATATCTAATGAATATACTAATTTCAGTTGAACTGAGCTACAGCTTAAAAAGGTGTGCCACCATACCTGCTCTTTGAAAACACTGCAATTACAATTAGATACATTGGATTTATTTTCATGAATACAATTTATTTTCATAAATACCATGAACATTACATTCATTGTCAATCTAATTCAAGCTCAAAGAAAATTAAAGAATGGAAATGATTTAACTAGGTAATACATTTGATAATTTCTGAGAGGGTATCATTAATTGTGTCTTACATACATTTGTATAGATATCAATGTTCAAAATGGGATGCTACAGAAATTCTTGTAAATCATTTTGTAATTCTATATTTAATATATCATAAATAACAAACATTCTAAACAAGGATTTTATCTTTATGAATCAAATATAAAAATAGACCTTGAACTGCGAGTTGACTTTTTTTCAATAATTTATTTTTTAGACATATCCTTACATACTAGATAAGTTAACAAGAGCACCGCCTACGGGTGCCTATGCTTGGCTGTAAGTGCTGGATGGTAAAAAAACTAATGGATGGTGAAAAAACTAAGTAGAAAAAGGGGCATAATTTGCAGAAAATGCTTCTAAAGTTATCCCCCTTGATAGAAATGGTTGCTCTTTTGATGGTAAATATGTGTGCCAAGTTTCAAGTGAATGCCTTCAGTAGAACCACAGATATCACAAAAAGGTTAAAATGTTCTCATTTTTTGGGGCTTTTTTTTCAAATTTGACCTTAAAATGACCTTGACCTTGACTGATGACCTTGAACTTGGTACTTACAGTAAGTGCTTGTCACAGACAATCATCATGTGAAATATGAAGACCCTATCACTTACCATTGAAAAGTAATCGCAATATGTCAAAGTTTTTGCATTTTTTTCACAAGTTTGACCTTGAAAAATGACCTTGACCTTCACTGATGACCTTGATCTTGGTACCAACAGAAAGTGCTTGTCCGCAGGCAATCATCATGTGAAATATGAAGACCCTATCACTTACCATTCAAAAGGTATGGCAAAATGTCAAAGTTTTTGCATTTTTTTCACAAGTTTGACCTTGAAAAATGACCTTGACCTTGAATTATGACCTTGAACTTGGTACTAACAGAAAGGCCTTACCACAGGCAATCATCATGTGGAATATGAAAGCCCTATCACTTACCATTCAAAAGTTATTACAAAATGTCAAAGTTTTCGCACGACGACGACGACGACGATGACGACGACACCAAGGCTATAGCAATACCTCGGGTTTTCTCCGAAAACAGCCGAGCTAAAAATGCTCCTTTAAGAATTAGAGATGGATTTATTTTATATAGTTTGAGGAAGGTTCTTCAAAATCTTCCATTTGTTTGGGCTCAAAGGAACCCCTATACTACTTATACATGTGTACATATGACATCATAAAATTGAAGTTTAACACTTGATAAGAAATTTCTTATATCTTTCTTTTTTTCAAGGTAGAGATAAGAGTCAGTTGCAGGATGATGCATTTGTCTAGAACTGTACTTAGTAAACAATTTCAACCTTCAATGGGGTCAGGGAGGGCACGGAAGTTAGATGAAGGGAAGCATTCACTCATACACATTAAAATTGACCAAACTTATCAAATATTTAATTGCCATCTTGATGATTATATTCTAGTCATGAGCCATGAGCTGGGAGAACCTTTGGTTCTAGAAGACAAAATGTAGCAGAGGTTCAGATAAGAGGGCGTAAAGCCAGTCTAAAATCTTTTTTTCTCAATGAAACCCTATGTTGCGGGCACTCATTTGAATAATCTCAACAAGATGATTCCACTGAGTATCCACAATATGGAATTTAGACATATATAGCTGAAATAATCTAATTTGAAATTCAAAATACCTCCTCTATCTGTAGCTCCGATGTCACACTCACTACTGTCACATTGATATGAGCCTGTGCGTGACATTTCCAACAATTTGAAATTTTCCTGAGGTGCAAACATTGAGTAGCGAAGAAAGCAACATACTGTATATATAAAGTTACCTGATGGTCTACATACACTTTTAGAACTTATCTATTTACTAAACCCATAGTTAAAAATCAGGACAGACTGTGTGGATGCACAGACTGGTCAGAGTCTTTGCTTTGTGTATACATGTATTTGAAATTGTTGGAAATCTCAGGCACAGGCTATATTTATTCATATCACTTTCTTGTCTGCATTTTGTAATTTTGGCATACTGTTTTGAAAAGGCTGAAGCAATACATGGCCCAATCGTTATACATTGTGCATCAAAATCTTTAAATTTCACTCCACAAACGGTGCTAAATCATTTTCTGTCATGGTATTAGACTTACCAAGCTTGTGACCTATGTGTTTCTTTTTGGCTTAAAAATAATAATTTGCAAAATATAATACAAAAGTACCCTCATTTAATGCTTGTTATTTCAAAAGCATCACCTGAAACTATAAAATATATACTTGCTTGGCTTCTTCAAATATTAGTATATTGATTTGAATTGAGTGTAATGATGATTTAAAGAAAAATGGCAAAATTTATTTTCAACAAATATGACTTTGTTCTAAATAATAAGTACAATTACTGAGTCAAGAAACCTCTTTGAAATCTGCTTTCAAAGAATAAGAACCAATAGCTACTAAGAAAATATATTTTGGAAACAGAATATAAACATTCACTTTACTATTTATGCAAAGGTAAAGATTGTAATGCTAACAACTCTAAAGCCTAATAACAACAAGCAAATTCGTTGAATTGATATCCCCCGCCGAACATATTTTCATTGTCAATGGAGTTAATATCAAACTAAGGTACAGGTTATCTTTTATCTACATCAACCGGACGATATGCGCATGTCCTCATTGTAGTGAAGCTGTGTGCCAAGTTTCATTGAAATCGGGTCCATAGTTTTCAAGAAATAGCGCGGAAACGAATATCACTATGTATGTATATGGCTTAAACAGTCAGGGGCAGTAACTCTAAATTCGACCGTCGAACCGGTTAACCCCAACGATATGCGCATGTCCTCATTGTAGTGAAGCTGTGTGCCAAGTTTCATTGAAATCGGGTCTATAGTTTTCAAGAAATAGCGCGGAAACGAATATCACTATGTATGTATATGGCTTAAACAGTCAGGGGCAGTAACTCTAAATTCGACCGTCGAACCGGGTAACCCCGACGATATGCGCATGTCCTCATTGTAGTGAAGCTGTGTGCCAAGTTTCATTGAAATCGGGTCTATAGTTTTCAAGAAATAGCGCGGAAACGAATATCACTATGTATGTATATGGCTTAAACAGTCAGGGGCAGTAACTCTAAATTCGACCGTCGAACCGGGTAACCCCGAAGATATGCGCATGTCCTCATTGTAGTGAAGCTGTGTGCCAAGTTTCATTGAAATCGGGTCTATAATTTTCAAGAAATAGCGCGGAAACGAACATCACTATGTATGTATATGGCTTAAACAGTCAGGGGCAGTAACTCTAAATTCGACCGTCAAACCGGGTAACCCCGACAATATGCACATGTCCTCATTGTAGTGTAGCTGTGTGCCAAGTTTCATTGAAATCGGGTCTATAGTTTTCAAGAAATAGCGCGGAAACGAATATCACTATGTATGTATATGGCTTAAACAGTCAGGGGCAGTAACTCTCAATTTGACCATCGAACCAGTTAACCCCAACGATATGCGCATGTCCTCATTGTAGTGAAGCTGTGTGCCAAGTTTCATTGAAATCGGGTCTATAGTTTTCAAGAAATAGCGCGGAAACGAATATCACTATGTATGTATATGGCTTAAACAGTCAGGGGCAGTAACTCTAAATTTGACCGTCAAACCGGGTAACCCCGAGGATATGCGCATGTCCTCATTGTAGTGATGCTGTGTGCCAAGTTTCATTGAAATCGGGTCTATAGTTTTCAAGAAATAGCGCGGAAACGAATATCACTATGTATGTATATGGCTTAAACAGTCAGGGGCAGTAACTCTAAATTCGACCGTCGAACCGGGTAACCCCAACGATATGCGCATGTCCTCATTGTAGTGAAGCTGTGTGCCAAGTTTCATTGAAATCGGGTCTATAGTTTTCAAGAAATAGCGCGGAAACGAATGTCGGACGGACGGACGGACGGACGGAAGGTTGACGGACATGGCAAAAACAATATCCCCCCCGAAAAATTTTTTCGGCGGGGGATAAAAAGTCATGAAAGTCATGTAAGGTTTGTCCCAGATCAAAAGTAAGGATTTCATGTGGAGGCTTAACACCTTTACAGAAATGAATTACCAATGAGATACTATCTTTTGATCTTGAAGCAGAACTTTTTTATAGGTTTCATAGGGACTTGCCAAATTATACATATATACATATATATGAGACCTGGGACTTGTAAATCAAAACAATATCTAGCTTATCTTCCACACAGTATAAAATATGAATGAATGTTGGTCAACTTGTGACAGTAAAGGTCACTTGAATTACTCCTTGCATACAGGAGGATACCATTTATCAATTACTGGCAGTTGTAATGAAAGTGTTAATGAACAAGATGAAAATGTTAATACAAAATAGGCTAATAAATAGTTTAGTCAATTAACTGAACCTGAATATATTCAATTAGTACAAGCACTATATATCCTTTTAAATTTGGCTCATCAAGTTGAAAAAGACTATGTAGATAGTTTAGTATCATGGTGATGAATAGGCATCTATAGCCATTTGTCTTATTTAACCAACTGAATGAAAATTACTATCCAGAAATTACCTTACATGAGTTGTAGACTAAATTCAGACTGTAGTTGTGTTCACACATGTGAAGACTGATCTTTTTCTATACCTCCTCCTTAAAACAGGACTATTCTAGCCTTAGTATAATGAGGGTTTATCAGCAAGAGCACAGTGATTGGCACTTTGAATAGCTATAGTATAAAAGTCAATACCAACTTGATGAGTCTAAAATGTTAGATAATTAACTGGGATCCATATTAGGAGATAAAACCACTCTTGAGTTAAGAAACAATTGGTTTTGCTTACTGAACGTTTCTGAAGGGTGAAACTTTTCCAAAGTCGAAGCTACTTTGATGCTTTCTACAATCAATCATAAAAGTGAACTTTAATCTGTGACAGCCTTTGTTTATCAACAGAACTGACTTCAGATGATTACATATATTGTAGGAAACTAAAGATATATAGCTACCCATACCCTATCAATATCATTGATGATTATATTGAATTAAATATTGATCAATTTTCAATATCACTGATACACAATCAATAATATAGCCAATCCTATTGATTGTTTATTGGCAATAATTAAGATATTTCAATATCATTGTAAATAATAAGGAGTATGGGCTAATTAACACACATAGTAACAAGGAGACAAATTGTTACAAGATTACCTTTTAATTAATTAAATGCTTGGTGTCTAAGTATGAAAAACAACAAAGAGAAGTAACTCAAAAATTAAGCTAGGCAGAGTAACAGTTCTTGTGCACTTCACTCAGTAATCATGAGAGGAACATAACCACCAAGTTTCAAGTCACTCAAACATAAGGTGACAGAGTTATGCTCTGGACAAAGAAGTGGATGCTGTCAGCCAACCGGACACCTTGAAACTATGGTGGATTACATAATACCTTCTTTCTTTCGATGTGTGTATAATAAGGCAATGTACATTTAAATACCTCTAAATAAGAACAAAAAATCAAATGCCTCATATATTATCCATCATATATCTAAAAAGTTACTATTATCATATTTTTGTGCAACCTTTACAAGCATATTAAATGCTTAATTGAATCAAAATATACAAACACATCTCTGAAAAAACATGCCATAAACTATTCTTATAACTGCTTATTTCAACCCATAGATAACAACAATGACTGTGAAATTCATTTATCAATATCTTTTTTAGAATGTTTCTTCATGGTTCATATGAACAAGTCTACAAAAAAAATTCACATGAACTCTTATCATTTTCTAAGTTATTAAAATTTGAGCCTGTATGTGACATTTCCAACAATTTGAAATGTTAGTTAGGTACAAACATTAGGTAGCGTTGACAGCCACATACTGTAAATATAAAGTTATCTGATGATCTACAGATACTTTGAGACCTTATCTATCAACTAAATGCAAAGTGAAGACTGTGGTCAGACTGGGCGGATGCACAGGTTGGTCAGAGTTTTTGATTAGCGCATATTTGAAATTGTTGGAAATCTCTCACACAGGATCATTTATGAACAGACCAGCTGAAAATAGAGAATAATAAAGTGTGATATTAAAACAATAAAAGAACTTTTTGTACAAATTAGTAATCCAGTGATTTATTGGTTAGTAATATCAAGTTATTTATCGCTAGGATATCATGTTATGAAGCGAAATAGCATTTAGCAGATTGATTAAATAACAAACAGTTAGGTACTTATTATAAGCAATTTTAACAAAAATTCCATTAAAGATTCATTATTAATTTTAGAACCCCAATTGTCCACTGGCATTTAAGTAAATTAGAGTTAACAACAGGAGGAGCAAACACCAGTCTAGAATCGTTCCTTAATGCAACAAACCCCCTATGTTGTGAGTACTCCTTTGGATTGTCTTACAAAGATGATTCCATTGAAATCATGGAACAAGTTTTTAGAGCTAGTATTATAGAAAATTTGCACAGATTATGTTTGTTTTTGGGAATTTTTTTACCATCATAAAAAAGACAATAGTTCAGCGTAAAACAGTTGTAACTGTCTATATATGTTTATAGGTAGTTACAACTTTTCGCACAGAGACATCAATATTTAGCATAGCCTCCAATAAAATTTGAATCTAAATCCAAATTGTTCCTCTTTCTGTAATTCTGTTCAGTGAAACAGATTTTAAAAGACAAACATGGCTAATAGACTACTAAAACATGAATAATAGGAGTTAAATATTTGAGCTGTCATGAAAAAAAAATCTGTATTTTGAAACAAGTTAAGTTCAAGCCAAGGCAACTTGAGCTACACAGAATTGTTGCCCAATACTTACAGAAGCAGAATTTCAATTACCTGGCCAGTGGCCACAGAACTACCAGAAATTTTATTTCACATGGAAAGTAATATATAACTCTTTTATGGAAATTTTACTGAGGGGTATACATATGCCTGGTATTATTTTGTTACTTTATATTACTTTTCATAATTTCTCTTCAAATAGTTGTTCAAAATGAAACCAGACCTGTGTTCAGGATCACCAAAATTAATGGTGTAAACAGTTTTCCAATTATACCCCGCTTTGCATGCATGTGCAAGTGCAAAGCGGGGTACGATTTGAAAACTGTTTGCATCATTTGGTGATCCTGAACTCAGGGCAGTATCATTCTCTGCTCGATTACCCAAATTAAATCTTTTCTTGGCTGAATAAAGCAACAAACACAAACCATGGATATACATAATGATCTTTGTCTTTGTAATCTGCAGAAATTTTACAAGATAAGCAGACAGAAGGTAAGGTCACCAACTCATTGAACAGTTATAGGTTCAAATGGAATTTTTGTTGTTAAAGTGATAGCAATTATTGAAGTGCTATGTTATATATATTAATATATTGGAAAAAGGTCCTTATTCAAAAAATTCACGGATAAGCATAAGAGATCTTCAAAATACATAAACAGGTAGAATAAGAGCCTTGAACATTGTGTCAGAACCTATTTTTGTCAAGGAGTTTATGAAAAAAAAAAATCTGGCAGCCCACAATGTATCAACAATAATGATTTATCCGGGTATTTCAAATCTTATGTAGAAAGCTTTTAACTTTAGATATACTAAAGAGAGGTGTGTGTAAGTGCCAAGGCTCTGCTTTTTGGCATAAGCAAAAGAGTTTTTTATTGATTGAAGGTTTTTTTTACTATTTTTGTAACTGTAACATATGACAAGGTTTGACATCTTACATTGTTTTAATTGAAAATTGAGGAAATTTTCTATTGAATTGATAATGAAAATTTCAAAATCATTATCAGACTCCTTGAGGTAAAAGAAGCCCATAATTGTGAGCAAGTTGGTTTTGATTACTTACATAGAGGTCTGTGTCATTATAAGATCAATTTATATTTTATTGTGTGAAAAACAAAATTTATAATGCACGAATGACAGAGATATGAGTGAAAACCAAGTTTTTATTGTAAATGAAATGTAATATCAATTGATCTTTCCAAAAAACAAATGATTATTCAATTTCTTTCAGGTAAACATTGTGATAAAATGAAAAAAATTGGGACAAATTTTCTTAACATGTGTAATTTTCCATGTCATTGCTATACAACGTTCATAATGATGTCACTTATTATGCTCTGCTTAGATAACATTAGATAATTTCCCTGGTTAGGTGGTGAGTTTATGAAATGATAATCAACAGTTATTTTCGAAAATCCATTGAAAAGCGTTAAAGAAATCCATTTCTTCTATAACAAGAGGCCCAAGAGGGCCTGTATCGCTCCACTGGCTTTAAAATCTTTAGACTCTCATTAAATAAAGCTTACTTTAAATGAATACATTAACACTCCGAAATCTCCTAAGACCTATCTAATAATAATTAACTGGTTCTGGTCCATATTGCACCAAAATATTCAATCACAATGAACCTGCAACCCTTCACCCATCTTATTAAAACATAAGGTTCAGAAGGAGATGTCATTCGGAAATTTAGGGCTCAAAATAGGCCCCACCCTGCCACGCCCATATTTATGGACCAATCAAAATTTCTTGAACAATTTAAGTAAAGGGTCACTAAAGGAACATTTTGGTAGAGTTTCATTGAAATCCGCCCAGTGGTTCAGGAGGAGATGTGGTTTAAAGATTTCGGGCTCAAAATAAGCCCCGCCCTGCCACGCCCATATTTATGGGCCAATCAAAATTTCTTGAACAATTTAAGTAAAGGATCACCCAGGGAACATTTAGGTAAAGTTTTATTGAATTCGGTCCAATGGTTTGGGAGGAGAAGATTTTTAAAGATTTCAAAGTGAAAAAATGCCACGCCCTGCCACGCCCATATTTGGGGGCCAATCAAAATTCTTTGAACAATTTAAGAAGAGGGCCACCCAAGGATCATTTCTACCAAGTTTCATTAAAATCCGCCCATTGGTTTGGGAGGAGAAGATGTTTAAAGAAAAAGTTTACGCACGGACGCACGCACGCACGGACGGACGCACGACGGACACTCCGCCATGACAATAGCTCGCTGGCCTTCTGCCAGTGGAGCTAAAAATGGTAGGCTCAAATAGATGTGTTAATAAGGACCCTTTTCAGTGACTGTGTAGATATATGGTGATTCTCACAGAAAGCTGTGCTTCAGCTTACCTCAATGGTATAGGCCCATTGTAATTAGCCCGTGGACTGACCATGTTGTTCACGGACGGAACAAAGATATGGGGAGGTGTAGAAGTGGAAACCATGTTAGGACTGGAAACAAAATATCATGCAGTGTAACAGAAAATCCCAATTAAAAAGTGCAGAAATCTGCCCTGTGTACAGGATGAGAAAACGTGGTAAACTGCTTGTAAATCATACCCCACTTTGCACACGTTCTTGCGTGCAAAGCAGGGTATTATTTGAAAACAGCTCACATCGTTTTATCATCCTGAACACAGAGCTGTTTTGATAATTCAACTATGATTTTTCAGTGATGCACTAACAGTAACATAACTTGCCAAAAAACATTTCATTTTATTTCTTCCAGAATTGTAAGCTTAGCAGCCTTAACAGTTACTACAAGTCATCTTGTATAATCCCAGCTCTCAAGATTTTCAAATACATATATATAATTTTACCAGAATTATGTTTTAAGTGTAAAAACTCAAAATTTTAATTCATTTCATTTTAACCAGAAACAAAGTGTGAGAATAATAGCTTTGCTTAACTCACAACTTTATTCCTTTTTAAAATCATATTAACAGCATGTTACTTGTTTTTTCACTGCTTGTATGATTTCTAATGACCATTGAGTTTTAGAGTGTCAAAGTATCAATGTCTTATTGTTTCAGAGTCAGTGACTTTGTTACCAGAATCTTTTTCTCAATGAACACTAATGTACTTTTTTGGTACAAAATGAACATTGGAAGACAATTCTCAGCTTCAGAATATTTTTTTTTCTTTCTAACCTTAAATTATCTGATTAAAAATTTCAAATAAATTTTCAACAAACTTCTGGTAATACTAAATGTCGGCTTACTTATAGGTCATGTTTGTACAAATTTCTGCACTCTTTAGAAAACATAAATCAAAACACCATGCCAGTTATATGTAACTATCCATCTACACATACAAATATCCCCTTAAAAATGTCCAAGAACCAGTGGTAGAAAACTTAAGGTCATAGTGACTTTTCATATTCAGTTCAGTCAATTTCATTTTATCCATTCCTTATTTTTACAAATTTATATCAAACTAACTAGGGATTTTATCTTAACACCGCCAAAAATTTGGACAAATTAATACTGTGGCAAGATAACAGCCTTTCATTCAAGATGAAAAAAAGAAAATGTTCCAGTGGAAAACCATTTTTGAACTCTTTTGGATATTTTTTTTTTCTTCCAAACAAAAGGTAGATCTAGAAACTTCCTTACACAGTTTTGGAAATGTAAACTTTAAGAAGCCATATAAAGCTCTGGTTGTTGAACAAAGTACATATGTTATTCATTTCAATTAGAGACAGACATGCATTTATAAAATCATTTCTTGTAACTCATTTATCCCACTAAATAATACAGTTTAAATAATACAAAATGTTAATTTATCCCATGCATCTGTTGATATTGATATTTATGGTAATAAGTTCATAGACCAAAAAATAACAACCAAGGCCACTTAAACCAAAGCCATGATAGGTCATCGCTCATCTAAATCATGTATAATAAAGAATGTTCATCTATGAGATGTCTATAATTTTTCTTGATCCTGCTAACAATTATACATGTTAGAAAATAATGTAAGTAAAACAAGTGCATGTCGTATTGCGATGCAATACAGGAGTCCCCCACCGGATAACAAAAAATCCTCTCTTATAATATACCTCCTACTTAATAGATCTATAACTGTAAAAGTTTAAAGTTGCAAGCACTTATAGTTTAGGAGATATGATCGGGACAAGAATGTAAGACTAAAAAACAACAAAGGGCAATAACTCTAAAAAGTGACATGGCAGAGAAACAGTTCTTCTACATGACACTTGTCCTTGATAAGATCTATCAGTGTACTAAGTTTGAAGTTGCTAGCACTTATGGTTTAGAAGATATGATCCGGACAAAAATGTAAGGGTAAAGACAACAAAGGGCAATAACTCAAAATTTGGGCGTGGCAGAATAACAGTTCTTGAACATGACCATTGTCCTCAACAAGATCTATCACTGTAAAAAGTTTGAAGTTGCTAGCACTTATAGTTTAGGAGATATGATCCTGACAAGAATGTAAGGGTAAAGACAACAAAGGGCAATAACTCAAAAAGTGGGTGTGGCTGAGTTACGGATCTTGAACATGACACTTTGCCTCAATGACATCTATAAGCGTACAAAGTTTGAAGTTGCTAGCACTTATAGTTTAGGAGATATGATCCTGACAAGAATGTAAGGGTAAAAACAACAAAGGGCAATAACTCAAAAAGTGGGCGTGGCAGAGTAACAGTTCTTTAACATGACACTTCTCCTCAATGAGATCTATAAGTGTACAAAGTTTGAAGTTGCTAGCACTTATAGTTTAGGAGATATGTTCTGGACAAGAATGTAAGGGTAAAAACAACAAAGGGCAATAACTCAAAAAGTGGGCGTGGCAGAGTAACGGTTCTTAAACATGACACTTCTCCTCAATGATATCTATAAGTGTACAAAGTTTGAAGTTGCTAGCACTTATAGTTTAGGAGATATGTTCCGGACAAGAATGTAAGGGTAAAAACAACAAAGGGCAATAACTCAAAAAGTGGGCGTGGCAGAGTTATGGATCTTGAACATGACACTTCTCCTCAATGAGATCTATAAGTGTACAAAGTTTGAAGTTGCTAGCACTTATACTTTAGGAGATATGATCCGGACAAGAATGTAAGGGTAAAAACAACAAAGGGCAATAACTCAAAAAGTGGGCGTGGCAGAGTAACGGTTCTTGAACATGACACTTCTCCTCAATGAGATCTATAAGTGTACAAAGTTTGAAGTTGCTAGCACTTATACTTTAGGAGATATGATCCGGACAAGAATGTAAGGGTAAAAACAACAAAGGGCAATAACTCAAAAAGTGGGTGTGGCAGAGTAACGGTTCTTGAACATGACACTGCTCCTCAATGAGATCTATAAGTGTACCAAGTTTGAAGTTGCTAGCACATATGGTTTAGAAGATATAGCCCGGACAAAAGCGTGACGGACAGACGGACAGACGGACGGACGGACAGACGGACGGACGGACGGACGGACAGACAGACGGAATCGAGCAAACCTATAGTCCCCCAACCGGTAACCGGTGGGGGACTAATAATGATAAGATCTGATATTCCTTGAAAAGATCACACAAAAGTTTGTGGTCCTCTACAAGGAGTTTGAACACTGAACTTATATTGGTCCTTAATAAAGCTGATGTGCTAACTACAGCAAAAGTCCCTTTGATAAAATACATCAAAATATCACTTATCAATGTAATATAGCACTTTAACTATAGATATTTACTCTGTAACTACTTCTATAGAATTATATCTTTGTTGATGATTTCAAATTCATGAACTTTAACAGTGTTAATCAAGGTTTCCTCAAGAAATCATTAGGATACCTCGGTTAACATCGTTAAAGTTCATAACATCCAAAACATTGCGGAACTATTACGGGTCCACTACCTTTACACCTTGTATCAAAGACCAGATGGAAGTAATAGCAATGACTATTACATATAATACAGTTCATGTCTTCTTTCGCCTACATTTTTCTACAACACCTTTTAACAGACTTAGACAGTCTCACACAACTTAACTGTTATCCTGTTGAATATAAATTTTGATTCAAACTAATTGCCCATTTTTTGTCATTTTTCGACCAGTCTGGCTAAAGTTTTTTTTCCACTATAGCTAAGTAAAAGGCAGTTTAAGCCAAAATAAGATTGCATATCTTAGCAGACTGATATTTGTCTATACTGTCTCCCACAGCTTTACTGAATTATGATTTAGTAGAAAAAATGTAATCTATTAAATCAAGATCAGAAGGCATGATGACTGTTGAAATGTTAAATTTCTCATCCAAAACTATGTTGTGGTATTACTTTTTTAGAATCGTATATTAACCCTTGTCATGCTGAACCCGGAATATTCCTGCCTTGACAGGAGCTATAGACAAACATCAGCCTGCACATATGTGCAGTCTGATGTTAGTCTACACCACCTGTTTCTCACTTTAAAACCAGCATTGGCAATAGATTTAGTTTTTCAATTAAAAATTGACCTACAGTTGGTTCTTTCAGTGCTTTTTGCCCTTTGATTCTGATGAAATTTTAAGCCAAAATTTATTCAGCATGACAAGAGTTAAGAGGTTATTCCAATGATTACCAAAACTGATTTGAAGTATGCAAATTACTGTAAGAAAACTAACCGTTAACGAAACATTCAGCACCATCACAATCCACATGACAGTGTTTATTTGTTGGGGTTTAACATCACTTTCAACATTATGGCAGTTATATCACTGTGGCTTGTGCACCTACCCATAGATTTCTGTCGTTTCTCACACCAGTACAACCATAACATTTCAACCAAGCCAGCAGCTGCTCATCCCACTTAGCATTACCACTTATCATACACACATTGAATGTCTTATATCACATTGACTTTCGTCAAATGTTGGATTAAAGATGGTACAGAAAAAAGTGAGGGACGGGGAAATACAGCTTGGGATAGTAAAGTACTTGTGCTACCCATCTAGTGAAAATAAAGACACTCATCAGATATGTCCTTATTGCGCAGCTGATCCTTGTCTATTTCATTGTAAATGCATCATTTATGATTGGTTCTCAGATGGTGGTGCTCAAATAAAGAAGTTCTTACATGAGATAAGGCAACAGGACATGCCCAATTTAAAATATTGTAATATTCTTTCCAACAGGAGTAAACCATACATATTGTACCCTTGCATTAATCATATAGCGTAGTAGAATGACTCTTTTAGATGCAGAAAGTCAACTAGAAATGGAAAGTGCAGTCTCTTGTCAGCCTGCACAGTATAACCTGTCTGAAAAAGACACATGTGACCCGTCACACAAAAAGGGACCATCTGGGAAATCTGTTAGATAAATATTTGAAAAAGAGATTAGGACCAGCATTGGTCAACAAGAGGTCACATTTCAATGAGTCACTTTCACTGGAAGGATAATTGAACATTCTAGATTCAGAAAATAAGCACATTGCGAAATGTTTCTATCCTAGTCAGTCTGCGCAATCCGCGCAGTCTGACTAGGGTCGACACTTCACCCACTATCCAGATGGTCCCTTTTTAAGTGACAGGTCACATTATATATCTTGCACTTCCCAGACTATTTCTTTGAGTGTAAAATATCACATGATATGATTCTAAACTAGAGTTGAACCCAAGTTACCCCAGGACAGAACATTAAGGACCAATATTCACCTTCATGTTTTTTACTTTGATTTTAAATATTGATTAATGTGTGGGACAGTTTTCTAATGAAACCTTACTGTTTTCATCTTACTATATTTCGATGACTCAGTGCAAAACACTTGTAACTCCCTATATGTGTATAGGGAGTTACAACTGTTTTGCACAAAGCTATCAAATTTTCTTCTAATAAATGCTCCGTAGAGCTATATAAAACATGGACAGGGGGCTTTTATTTATTATCAATTTTCTGATGAAAAATATCTTCCAACTTGATGTCTATAAGTGTTCTTCTCTTTAATTGAGGGTTAATTTCCTCTAAACAACAATGCAAAGCAATGACTCCTTTATTTCAAAGTCTAGGAAAATATTTTGATAACGGATAAACATTTTCACAGACCTAGATGAATATTGGCCCCGTTGGAATATAGTGATTGATTAACATGTTTCCTACCTGCAGTTAAGTTTCATTATATACAGTTATACATAAATATTATAGAGATGAGATTCTTTAAACCAAAGGCCAACCATTTCTTAATTTCCTGTTCAACACAGTCTTTCAAAGTCTCAACTTTTTTTCGACATATTATTTTTTGTTTTCAGATTTAGTTTTTAAGCTAAGTATTTTCTTAAATTTGTTGTTTGTTTATAAAATACAGGGAATTAAATTTCCAAATTTGCATAGAAAATATGTCAAGTTTTTTAAGACACTATTTAGATTTTCAAAATAAATATAGAAAATGTGTTAAACATTGTACACATTCAGTCAAATGCAAGACCATTTTTTGAAACCACAATTTTAGATTTTCAAAACAAGGGAAGACAGAGAAAGTTCAATTACCTTGTGATCAGGCAAGTTAAATGTTGTTGAAAGACTGTGTAGACAAGGATCCATTTGTTATTAAATATATATAATATGATCTAGTCTAATGTTCACCTGATGCTGCTTAAAATGAGGGAAATTCTGAGAATGAAAATGAAGATGGGAGATAAATACCATTCTACGACATGAAATACAGACAAATGCCTTAAAGAATCCCTTTTAACTAACACATTATTGGTAGTCTGTAAAAAACAGTCCTCAAATAAGTGATGACATCTATGGCTCCAAATGATTTATTATCTTTTGTAAGGCTTAAGAAAAGTTGCCTTCATTTAACATTAAAGAGAAAAGTAATTAATCCCACCAATCACCTTTTGAAAATTAACATGTTCACTTAAGAGCCACTTTAAATTGTGTTTTCTGGTAATAAGTTAAGATCCCGTAGCAGAATCTACAATTATAAACTAATCCATTAACAAAATTATGACAAGTGAAATTTACATGAACTCCACACTGCATTCAAGCAAAATATATTCCTTCTGGTTCAAAAGTAAAAAAAGTTTACTTGATTGAATTATTTCTATCAAATTAGTGCCTATGTTATTTTTTCAGCTATCTTTACAGTATTTTCATACTGATTTGAGGGTACAGAGATGTCAGTGATATTATCAATGGGAGTTCATTCATTCAAGTTTGATTAAAAATCTAGATGATGAAGAATCAATACCATTAGGGATCTAGATTGATTCTAAATCCTGTCTATGATATGCTTACATGATCTTATGATGTCAGGCAACTGAAATCTTAAATTAGCACAAACCTTACATCTTTTACATGTACATGTAAATACAATCATTAGCATACTAGTGTTTTTATTCTAATCACTTGTAACTTTGAGAAAACAGGCATAAGGTTAAAATGAAAATGATTGTGAAATGTTCAAGAAATGTTCCCTTCCTATGCATGCCAAATTACATGCATAAAAGGGACTTTTTTTTATTTTTTTTTGTCATTCTGTACACAGGGTATGCTCTTGAATTAAGACTTTTTACACTTTATAACACAATTAGAATCTGTTGATTTCAGAGAGCTCATTTAGAAATATTGTCATTGAGAATATCTATTACAAAACCATAACAAAGTGAATTCTAGAATTTCTTTACATTGACTGAAAATATTCCAAAATTCGCTTAAAATAAAACACTGCAAATTATGATTCTAAGAGATATCAAGTTTTTATCATTGGACAGTAAAATTAAACTCTAATACATAAATAATCTGTGATAATATCTTTGAAATGTCAAACAGAACAAAAGCATTTTTTCATATAGGGTAAATGAATTTTCAGTCTTGTCTACCCTTCTGTGAGGTAATGTACATTCAAGGTTAGATAAAAATATTTACCTGACTTTATATCTACTCATGAATTAATCAATGTTCCTAAATAACTCTGATTTTCATAAAGTCTCTAAAAGGGGGTCCTGCACTTGATCAATTCAATTGACAAAAAATTCATTCAAAAAATATATAAATCAATCCTCAATACATCCCACTCATGACAAATGATATTGTCAATCACATTGATTGACAATATCATTAAACATGAGTGGGTAATAACGAATATATTTCAAATTATTGTCAATTTAATTGACCATATATGAGCCACTAAGGTTATTCATACCTGCTGATAGATGGTATGGAAGGCGTGGTGTTCAATGGAGTGTGTATATTGTGACCAGATGGATGAATGGGGGGTATAGTGGGTGAGTCCTTGTGGGATATTGTGTTCTCTTTGTCCTTCTCTCTATCCTTCATATCTTCTTTCTCTGCATCATATTTATCTGTCTGTTTATCCGATTGCTTATCTGAATGTTTATCAGAATGTTTATCAGAGTGCTTGTCTGAATGTTTATCAGAATGCCGATCTGTATTTTCCTTATCACGATTTATATCACCTTTCTCTTTATTTATATGTTCTAGTTTAGATTCAGCACCTTTGTTTCTATCATAACTATCAAGAGTACTTTCAAGTCTCGATTCTAATTCCTTTTCTCTCTCTGATTTATTATCTCTCTCCGTTTTCACTACAGACTCCTTTTCAATTTTATCATCCCCTTTTGATTTATCTCCCTTTGATAATTTCAAACTTTTATCGAGTTTTTCAGATTTATCCCTATCAGCAAACATTTTGTCCGGTTTATCAGCATGTTTTTCCATTTTTGAATCACTTTTCTCTTTCTCACTGGATTCCCCTGATTTTGACTGAGCTTTAGAATTAATGGTTGTGTTAGGAGGCGTGGCCTTGTTAACTTTATCAGGAGGGTCTGCCAGCTTCTTCTTGGATTTATCTTCTGAACTATTTTTAGACTCCTGAAATAAAAGGACAACTTTGAAGTGATTAAAAGGTTGGATAACTATTTTAAAATCTAACAAAATTTAATCTTACTTAGTTGTAGGAAAACACATCATGTTTGAAAAGAGCTCATCTAATTTGGATATTCATTGAAGAGATGAAGAGAGTATAACTTTTGTTTTATAGAGATATGTAACTAACTAGAGGCGCTTGAGCGCCTGATTCGCTCCACAGGCCTGAATATCCAAATAATGACTATTAGAGGATGATAAAGCTGTTTAAATGAGAATTGAAGTGAATGAATGAGTGAATGAATGAGTCAAGTAAATAAGGGTCATATGCTGAAATATTTCTGCATAAAAAACTCATGATCAGTGAATAACAAAATTGACCTCTACCTGTTACACAAATATTTTTCATTTAATCACAATAAATTTGTGCAGTCTGATAATGGGTCACCCAAGGATCATTCTAGTGATATTTTGTTAAAATCCAAATATAAGAATTTCAAAACTAACAGAATGTTACTGCACAATATACTGGTGTTGGTCTGCAAAATTTTGATTGTAGATCTTTCCACGTTTAATTAAACACTACTAAAAGATTTTACTTCACAATTGTTTGTCATCAAAACAAAATTCTAACTAATGATAGTAAGAAGAAAAATATTCAATCCAATATATTTATTTTATTCTGCCCAATGCCTTAGAGTGCAGTAAACTCAACTCTTTCTACCCCACTCTGAATGTCAGGAGGTCAGAACATCATTTTACACTCTGTGCAGATCCACCCTTCGTTCAACTAAACTCACCAATTCTGAGTGGGTATTCTCAGGCTACTTATTTCAACTAATGTTTCTATACATTTGAATTTCAACAAAGGTTTTGTTCCTTCTAATCTATAATCATTACACCTATTAAATTTAACAAGTCTAGAAAAATTCATCATTGAGAAGATACCAAAAGGGTGATCAAATATTCACTTAATATGTTATAATACCCTCTACCAATAAAAAAAATATGCTGTTCATCTAATCAAATATTTTTTTGCAGACTGATACAACTTCACAGAAATAAAATTTCCATGATATCTAGTCCATCTGTTTAACCTTTCAGGATAGTTTGTTTTACCCTATATATGAAGAAATGACCTCTGCCCATAAAAGACATATTTTTGATCTGATCACAATATTTTTTAATAGACTGATAAAGGATCACTAAAGAATCATTCTTGTAAAATTTGGTTGATATCTATCAATTAGGTTCTGAGAAAATGATTTTCAAAGTTTACACTATATAACATATAGGGAAATGACCTCCGCACATAAAATATATATTTTTCATCCGATCACAATATTTTTTGCTATACTGAAAAAGGGACACTCAAGTATCATTCATGTAAAATTTGGTTTATATCTATCAATTAGGTTCTGAGAAAATGATTTTCAAAGTTTTCACTATATAACATATAGAGAAATGACCTCCGCCCATAAAATACACATTTTTCATCCGATCACAATAATTTTTGCTATACTGATAAAGGGTCACTCAAGTATCATTCATGTAAAATTTGGTTGATATTTATCAATTAGATTCTGAGAAAATGATTTTCAAAGTTTTCACTATATAACATATATAGAAATGACCTCCGCCCATAAAATACATATTTTTCATCCGATCACAATGATTTTTTGTAGGCTGATAGAGGACCCCTCAAGGATAATTCATGTGAAGTTTGGTAAATATCCATCAATTAGTTTCTGAGAAAAGCCACCTATTACCATATATGGAAATTAGCCACACCCACTACAGCCATGATTTTCAACCGATTAAAAATCTTTGAAGGAATCTGATAGAGGGTCACCCAAGGAACATTCCTGTGAAATTTGATTGGAAACCATCCAGTACTTTATGAGGAGAAGATTTTTAAAGTAAAAGTTTACGGACGGACGCACGGTTGAACGGACACACGCACGGACGACGGACACCTCGCCATGACAATAGCCCGCTGGCCTTTCGGCCAGTGGAGCTAAAAACCTTATAACACTATATGAATATACAGTAGTTCTGTTATTTTGATATTGATTTGCTTTAATACCTAACTGATGATTCCTGGTATTCATCACAGCAGTACTTATTCTTCATTCTTTTCAAACCTCCATCCACATATCCCACTAGCCTTACAATTATCAACCAGTTGTTGGGTAAGACAAATTTGTTCACGTTACAAGTTCAAGAATTGATACATGAACATTTAATACAGAACTTTACCTCTTTTAGAGTATTTTTCTGTTCTGGTTTAGACTGGCTTTTATTGTGATCTTCCACTTTCTTAGTTAGAGGTACTTTCTTCTTTTTCTTTGTGGTAGTTTTATTGTTTGTTGCATTGTCGGCCCCCTCCCCGTCCTCCTTATCGTTTGGCAGAGAGTTTATCAGAGGATTCCTCTCCTGTTCTCGTGATATTTTGGCTTTAAGATCATGCATAAACTTTGTAGCAAAACCGTCTCGTGTGAAGAACTCGTGCTTTAGTAATGCTGAACAGGTGGGCCGAACATCTGGATCTAGCTGTAAACATTCCTGTAGATGAAATAAACACAAACTCTTTATTGCTTTTTGATGGGTTACCAAGATATCTCAACAGATTGTCATTGAGAAACTAGTGAAATTTTTTAAAAAACATCATACCATCATCTAATTTACCACTTCACTAGAATCTTTGTTTATATACTCTTGTAATGCATTTAAAATAACAAATTCATTGTTTCAGAGAGAAAACAAATCTGCTGTTTGATTTTCTTAAGAGTCAAGCTGATCTTAACTTCATCTAGAGAAAGTAAATGAGCCCAAAAGCCCCCCTGAATAACTATTTTCTATCTAACTAATTTCTATTCTGTACTCAGTGGCAATCAGCTTGTATCAAAAGAAACAATAAGACAACAATAAAAGCAGAGAATTTCAGACTTTAAGAAGAACTCTATTTAATCCCAGCTATTCATTAAAATGTAAGCAAACCAAGGGCATGGCAGACCCAAGCTTACATATAGGATGAACTGGTGAAAAGAGGCCCAGAGACGGTAGGATTGACTAACACCAACCCATTAGATCGCCAGACAGGGAGAGAGAGAGACTTACCCTAAAAGGACTTATAGAACCCCAGATATCTATTAAGATAACCACATTTCCATTTGAAAGAGATGGGCTTTAATTAGAGAATATGCTACATATCAATGGCTCAGTGCAAAACAGTTATAACTGCTTATAAACATATAGGTAGTTACAACTGTTTGTGCTGAGCCGTCGATGTTTTTAAGACGGTGAAAAATGGCCAAAAATAAACATAATCTGTGCAGAATATTATCATTTGATTTGGGGAAAAGGTGCATAAAACCTATATTAAATTTTTAGTGACCTTGATTTTATGGGTATGGGCCTTTACTAGACTAGATTTTATAAAATCACATTAAAAATTGTTGATTTCGACCTCCAAAAAGGGGAATGGTGTTGCATTAGAGCATGGAGCTATATAAGAAATGTTTACGGTATATGTTGACTAAGCCCTTCCCTCTACAGAGGATTAATGACTGGCCGTGATAACCTAAACTGGATAGAAAGTGTAGTGTGTGAGAGAGTACTGGGTCCTCTGGACCCATTTTGTTTGAGTGTGTTATGTGTCTACAAACAAGGGACCTGTTTTACAAAACCTCTAATAAAAAAAAATATTGTAAGTCAAAATCACAAGCCATACCTAGTGTTTTCATTCCTTGTAAGATTCTACCTTGCAATATCTCATCGGAATAGCCTTTACAAGACGATTCAAATGAGATGATGCATGGCAGAATTTCATTTTTATTTACTACTGTAGAAGCAACTTGACCTACCTTTATGAGAGCATGTGAATGATGAGATATTCTAGGAAACTTTTTCTCCATTGGTGTCACCTCTTTCACTTCAGGTAATCTCATTCCAACAAATAAGGGATTTCTTAGGAACACTTCTTTATGGCGAGCTGTTAGGTTACCTGTACAAACAAATTATTTTGATTGATCTTCAGCTTTTCAAAAATTTATAAACACTCTTTACCTTCAGAGCAAAGCTATAAGTACATGTGAAAACAAGATGTGTTTGTAAAACACGAATGCCCCCGTAACGGCATTTTTTTTTCAAAGTTTGACCTTGACAGATGACCTTGACCTTGTCACATGACCTTGACTTTGGTACCAGGGGATGCGGATCATTGAGATCTATCATCATGCCAAATATTAGCTTTGTATCTTGAATAGGCTTGAAGATATTGGCAAGGTTAAGTTTTCGGACAGACGGACGGACAGACAGACGGACAGACAGACAGACGGACGGACAGACGGACAGCCAGACAGACGGACATGAGTAAAACAATATGCCCCCGATCTCTCGTTGCGGGGGCATAAAAAAAACTAATTGATTGATTGATTCTATGGGAATTAACACTGGTTTCTATATCATTGCAATATTATCATGGAGGCAGATCATTTAACCATGACTTCCTGTTGTTTCTCACACCACTACACCACAAATTTTCATACAAGCCACAAGCTGCCCATCCCACTTAGGCATTTACTAATCATAATTTGCCCATTGGTTGGAGACAAATGACACTTGATACAATGTTTTTTGTCAAATCGTGTTGGTGCAAGACTGTAGTAAGTGTATATACAATGTATATACACTTACTACAGTCTTGCACCAAACCCTTGAAATGTCAGATAAAAGTTGGCTGAGTCTGTATTAAAAGTCTTGAACTGAGG
This sequence comes from Fragum whitleyi, assembly GCA_948146395.1. Taxonomy (NCBI): domain Eukaryota; kingdom Metazoa; phylum Mollusca; class Bivalvia; order Cardiida; family Cardiidae; genus Fragum; species Fragum whitleyi. Next base: position 1,291,475 of record OX411545.1, on the reverse strand, counting down.
ATTGACAGCCAAATTTGTTACAAATGAGCTAGCGGGGCTCGGTGAAAAAAACCTTCTAAACAATTGCAGAATTCAAAGGAGAAAACTCTAAATAAACTTTGAAAGGCTTCCAGGTTTTTGCTCCCTTACTTTAACCAAAGCATTACGCCGACGCTTCAGCCAACGCCTGGGTGACTGACACCTAGTGGCGAAAAAACCCAAATAGGACAAAAGTCTTTTTTGAGAATGCTGTCAATACATACCAAAAACTTTGACTATGTGATAAAGTTGATCTATATCTGAATCACCAGGAAATAGAGGTTCACCAGTCAACATCTCTACCAGTAAACAGCCTACAGCCCATATATCTACAGCTCTAAAAGATTAAATAAATATGATAAAATATCATCATTAAACAGCCTACAGCCCATATATCTACAGCTCTGAAAGATTAAATAAATATCATGATAAAATATCATCATTAAACAGTCTACAGCCCATACATCTACAGCTCTGAAAGATTAAATAAATATCATGATAAAATATCATCATTAAACAGTCTACAGCCCATACATCTACAGCTCTGAAAGATTAAATAAATATCATGATAAAATATCATCATTAAACAGTCTACAGCCCATACATCTACAGCTCTAAATAGAGATAAAATAAATATCATGATAAAATATATGCCATTAAACAGCCTACAGCCCATATATCTACAGTATTAGTAAATATATAAAGGATTATTGTTTGTTGGGGTGTTAGATCTATTTATCTTTCATTCGGTGAACAAACTAGACTGTCCCAAAGCAGACTATTACCCCTCTACAAGTGCTAGTCACTACTGAAAAGCCATTTTCCTTCAAAGGGCTATAACAATGTCAAAAGATTGTGACCATAATATCACTTGCACATATCTGCTTGATACTGTTCACATCTGTAAAGTTTGGATGAAATATGCCAATTAGTTGCTGAGAAATTGAGTGGACACAAAAAAACTACAGATGGACCTTCCGCCCGACGAACAAACCCATAAGCCAACTCATTAGTAAAAAAGCTATATTTTCACAAGAAAAATATAGCCTTTTTTTGTTCATGAAATCACAGAAAATCTACCTTACACAAAAACAAATGATTATTCTATTTCTTTCATGCAACCAAAATGAGACAGAATGTGTAAACTTGGGAGAAAGTTTCTTAAAGCAATCCATTTTAGCACATGATTACTAGGCAACATTTTTTTGTTCCACTATATACAGTCAAATACAGTAAAACAAATGAAATCAGGATATAATTTTTTTGCTTATTTCGCTGATTTAGCAGTGAAATTATTAAAAGCGATAATCTATCATCATTTCTCGATAATCCACTAAAAAGCATTAAAGAAATAGAGGATAATCTTTTGTTTCAGTGTAAGATCGATTTATATTTCATTGAGTGAACTCGTCAATGAGTGGCTCTGCCTCTCGTGAAAATTTAGCTTTTGTTGTTCACGAAAAAGAAATACTAATCGATCTTATCTCGAGTCTTGAATAAACAGTTATAAAAAGAGCCCTTGGCAAGCTTAATAACATGTCTATTTTCAAGACAAGGTTAAGATCAGCTAGTCTCAAATTAAATTAAGTAACAGATTCTTTTTCTCACATTAAATTCAAATTGTACCTTAAAATTAAATCTTGAAATGCCCCACGAAAATAAAATGTCGAGTAAGATGATGTCATGATGATGTTATTCAGATTATGATCTTACACATGTGTAAGACAGGAATATTTCTGATGGGTGTGTGTTATAGAAGACAAGGGGGCTATGCGAGAAATGCTTATCTTAATCTTATCTAGAATAGTAAAACTACTACATCATTTCTATAGATTATTAAGGCTGGATGACAATTTATTTTTATTCTCTTTTTTTTCAAACTAAAGAAAATATCAGAAATGATAATGTAAAATTAACTTTTAAGGGGATAAAACTTCAATTTGTTTCTACTGAACTTACATGTGCCGTCATTATGAGAACACAAGTCAAATAAAAAAATGCTAAAATTCCCATAATGCAAACATATTGAATTTTACAGTAGCTTCACTTGGCTAACACCCTTGTAGAATTCGATTTCCTTGGTTACTTACTTCCCATATTTTGTATCCCCCACTAACAATTCTGGTGCCCTATACCACCTGGTGGCCACATAATCTGTGTATATTTCACCTGGCTGTGCTAGAGTTCGTGCAAATCCAAAATCACACAATTTAACTACTCCGTTTTTACTAACTAGAATATTTTCTGGCTTTATATCTCTATGTATAATCTGAAAAATAGAATCATTGAAAAGGAATTGTTATTAAGAAGAAAATAGTTTAAAAAAGAAACAACTCTATCTTTTTGGTAACATTGTACTTGTAAGGCCTTAGCCCTTGTCATGATGAATATAACATCTTGACTAAATTACATATAAATCAATGTGCTGAAAGCTCTGGCTGCAGTAATTGTAAGTCAATTTTATTTTGAAAATAAAATCATTTAGATTTTTTGAATAATGAAAATCAGGTGGTAAAGACTAAGATCACACATGTGCAGGCTGATCTTTGCCTATACCACCTGAAAAAGTAGGAATATTCTGGGTACAGCATGACAAGGGTTAAGATAATTGACAGATTGTTATTGTCAATCACAAAATAAATTGACCATTGCTCATTTATATTCTAATTTCGATGTCAAATATTTTCATGTGTGGGTGGCTAAATGTTCAAGCTTTTTTAAAATGTAAATGATTTTCTTTTCATGTTATTTCCATGACCCCAAATTCTTCACACAAATCAACATTTAATTCTTAGAAGGACTATCATTAGGTCATGGAGCATGGTCAGCAATCCATTAATTGGGTAAATTAGGCTTTGCATTTCAAATATTGGATGAATCTGGTTGAATGAAGAGCCATCTTTATTAGAAACAAGGCATAAGCCTTGAAAGACTTTATGTGAATGGTCTAGCCAAAGAGTACATGGAAGAGTATAATAAAGCAAAAATTCCCAAGATCGAATGACACCGGTTCATGCATAGATCAATCAAACAATTGGATGTATTTTAAAATCTGATCAAACATTCTTTGTCAATACACAATCTTACATCAAAATCATGAACTCTAAATTTATCCAATCAATATTGGATTTTGAATGGAATGGACCCTTTGCAGAATAAATATGTTAGATATTTACTTCCATGAACTTAAATCAAACCAGGAACATCATGATGGGTCAGTTCAAAACTATTATAAGTGCCTATAAATATATAGGCACTTACAACATTTTTACACTGACCCCTCAATTTTCAATAACTTGCCATGTGAAAGCTATGAAATAATCATAACTAATGATTTTGGAGGAATAGTATTATTTTGATCATGATAGACAAATTTTAAACAACATTAACGTTGAACATTTTCTGTTCAAAGCCAGAATAGCAACTGACCCATTACAGGTTAACTTTTTTTCAACCCAAAATAGGCCAAACTCTCAATTAATAAATCATGTGATCAAGACTGACAGGGACCCATACCCAACAGCCAATCAATATTATTGGTAATAACATTGAATCAATCTATTGATCAATCCTAGGATAATAGTCATAAATAACTGATATTGTTAATACCCTAGACTGACAGTATCATTGACCTTATTAGGGGTAATTTTGAAAATTGATTGAATGATATCAATTCATTACCAATATTATTGCCAATAATTTTACTCATGTATGTCCCACTTAAGAGAATTTAGAAAAAAAAATCTTTGTGGGGTTGAAGATTGGATGTTTTTGTGGCTGATGGCCTTTTAATGAAATATCAATTATCACGAAATTGCACTCTCTAGTACACATCCTTTATTTTTCTGCTGTTTTAACGTAATGTTAATGACCTCACATTTGTTTATTTGTTTTCATAATTATGTACTCTGAAGAAGTCATAGGCAAAAATGTTGGTACTAAAAATAATAATTCAAAATATACATGTTGTTGTAGTTATCTTAAAAATCACTTAAGGTAGCAATGGACACATGGCCTCATTTTTTTCCGCCCAATGAATTTTTTTCTTGGTCACATATGTTGTAGATTAACATTGTGTAGTCATTATATCAAAATTTGAAGGTACCTTTCCACGCTCGTTTTCATGCTAGAGTTATCTGCCCTTTAGTGGTATAGGCCATTTTTCAGTAAAACGGTTATATTCGTTTTTGGTCTAGTATAAACTCTGTACTAAATTATAGCTATAAAACACATACTTGTTGATAGACCATTTAAAACATGTACACAATGGCTATTGACAAGAAAATTTCTCTTTGATCAATTGCATTTGCACAATTTGATTTCAAAAGTTAAAAATGCACTAATTTTTGTAAATTTACTGGGCAAAAATGCCACAAAAACCTATTTTTTGAAGAAATTACCCGATGAATTTTTCTTATTTTCCGATATGTTAATAAGCCATATTTTTCCTTTATTTGGTAAAAAATTAAGCATACCTTTCCATGCAAATAAGAAAGTTTTTCGTTATTTTACAGTGTCCCCTCCTAATCGAGTGACGGTTTTAGCGCATTTTAGTGTTAAATTTAATGATCCAGTCTTTCAATTAATATCAAATGTTGATAAGAAGCTAAATTATGAAGTTTTACCATCATTATTCTACGTTATTTCCATAAGTAGAATCTTACAAAAACCGGCTTTTTTAATTAACGCGCAAAAAGAGCCGTAAAATAAACGAAAACCGACTTCCGGTTTATAGAGTCGGGAGGCCGCTGTCCATTGCCACCTTAAGAGTAAAAGCAACATTGTTTACAATCTACCTCTGTATACTTACATTATTTAAGTGACAGAATTCAATCCCTTTTAAAACCTGCCACAAAATCTTCCTACATGTAGTTTCATCTAGACCATTGGGACATTTTTCTAATTCATCTAACACTGTATGATCCACAAATTCAAACACTAGATAAAGTCTTTTCTTTCTTCTGAACACTTCCAACAGATTGACTAGGTGGTCATGACGAAGTTGCTGTAAAATAAAATAAGAGGAAATTAAATGGCGTTTTGCAACACCAGGAGTGTGTAAATACGGATTTTATCCACTTGTACATGGACAAGTAAAATGAGATTTCCTACGTATCCAGGATCAAAATAAACTTGTCCACAAATGTAATAATGATAAATATTGAGAAAGCATTGTTTTAATGAAGAAAATGTTGTAAGCCAACATTTTCTTCAAAAAGACAATGTTTTCTATCCTTTGATACAAACATTAGGATGAGTTTTATCATACATCTTTTTTGGAACTGTTCTAAAATTGGCTCTAATATTTACATGTCCCCGGACAAGTGACAAAGAAAAATGTACTTGTCTGCAGGTAGAAAAACCTGTCTCTGACAAGTCAGGCATGGGAATTGCACACCCCTGAACCAAATGAACAACTTAGATCATATACAGATGGGGGCCTTGGTTCAAGGTAGTTGACCCCTCATAATCCCACAACATTTCGGAACTAAAAATCTTTCACAATGTCAAACCAGGTTTCCTAATGAAATCATCAGAAAACTTTCGTTAACTCAGTTAAAGTTTATAACTTCTGAAATATTGCAGAACTACTACAGGTCCACTACCTTAAATGATCATCTGGAAGACATGGAAGCAGGGGATCAAACTAGAGTCCCCTGACACTGGATTTGATTTGAATTGGGGTTTTAAGTCGCTTTCAACAATCTCTCAGTTATATCGCAAAGACTGGAGCACCTAACGATGGATTCCTGGTATTTCTCACACCAGTACTACCACCACATCCCTTTCCTAGCCTCCAGTTGCTATTCCACATAGGTTTACGATTATCTACCCATTGGTGGAAGACAAATGTCGGAAAGGATAAGTGCCGCGGCCGGGGATCAAACCCGTGCGAATATAGACCTCTGGTTTGAAGTCCGGCGCGCTACCAACTGCGCTATTGCCGCGGCTCCCCTGACACTTGAGCCCAGCACCTTTCCACTTAAATCCACTCATACAGGAGATGGTTAGAATACTTGTATACCAGATTTCTCCTTATAAATGCTCCAAGGAACAAAACAAAAATGAGGAAGGAGGAGCTATTTGCTCAGCAGAATTTCCAGGGTCCCCACTGACTTTTAAATTTGGGGGTGAAAACAGTCATTTGACAGCATACTCATACCCCCATTACAAGAAACAAAGAAGGCTACAGGCAAAAATTGGGGGTACAAGATTCAAATTGGGGGTGAAAAACCCCCATTAAAGGGTTTTGGGGAACCCTAATTTCTTTCTCATTTTATTGCTTTGCTGTGCTTTTTTTGATTAATGAGACTATAATGTCTTTTAACAATTATATTTTTGTAAAATTTCTAAAAAATAAGAGAAAAGCCCAGCATTTTCTGCAAATTAAAGTATGGTTCAGCGTAAAATGGTTGTAACTGGCTATTAGGCCCACTGCCTATAAGCACATAGGCAGTTACAACTGTTTTGCTCTGGGCCATCAAAGTGGGTTTTGTTAGTTGGTACACAAACTCAATGTCATAGAATTCCTCACTTCTTGAAAAAAATAACACGAATGCCCCCGGAACAGCATTTTTTTGAAAGCTTGACCTTGACAGATGACCTTGACCTTGTCACATGACCTTGACCTTGTCACATGACCTTGACTTTGGTGTACAGCTTTATATGTCAAATACTTTTGGAGAAAAGGCAAAGGTTAAGTTTGGTTAAGTTTTCGGACAGACGGACATACGGATGGACAGACAGACAGACAGACAGACAGGCGGACATGAGTAAAACAATATGCCCCCGATCTCTTGATACGGGGGCATAAAAAGTATATAAGAGGTCAAATAGGGGTTTTCAATTTTTTACAAAGACAACATAATGCACTGAGAATTTTCTCCATAAAACAATTTATTTAAGTACATGTACCTACAAGATTGGCATTTTCATGGAGAATAAATAAAAGTGAAGACCATGCACCTCTGTATCTACCTGTATATAGATCTATCTTTCCTAAGACACTATAAATCAATACTATTGTACTAAAAAAACCAGGCCAATGCACTTAATGACAGCATCTCACAAATAGATAAAACAAGATCCCTACGTATTTCTAGAAGTGATTTTTTTACATTTCACGAAAAGTTAATATTTCACCAAGCACAACATATTCTAATATATTTATGGGACATTGAGAAAAACATTGTGTGAAAAAGAACTTGTACAACATAGTTTCTCTTTTTTCTCCATTTTTTACAGAAGGTGACTCATTTTTTCCCATTTTTTCATCAAACATTTTTTATCCTGCAAACGATTCCGATTTGGGTGAATTTGCAAATGCATGAACATCTTGATAATAATATTGAATCCATCTTCAAAGTTGTCCATACTTGATCAAAAATAGACAACCCTGCTCATTGTCAATATAATTGATTGGGTATTGGTGGTAATAAAGATTGCTTCTTGTCATTGATACTGAATTTATATTTGCCATTTTAGGATGCTTTAAATGATGCTGTGTAGAAAATCAAAATAATACAGAAAATGTAGCAAACCACTTAAATAAAGTATTGGTTACTCCTTAAAGTGTTACCCGATCAAAAAGTGAAAAGCTTTTGTGTTTAATCCTGGATTAAACACTGACAAAAACTAATGAGCTATAATATTATTAAATAATGGCTGCCAAGTTGGCAACTTATTTTTTGTCCAGGTTCTAATAATAGAAGATTTCGATTTATAGCTGCTATTGGTTATCAGAAAGATTTCATGTTTAATTAAGTTACATATTACAGTTCAATTTCAAGCAAGTCAGACAAAATAATCTTTAACTAGAAAGCCATGAATGGCTTGAGTCGCTCCACAGGCTTGAAATTCTTGAAATAGCAAATCTAAGGTATGACTAGATTTTATGATATTTTGGGTTCAACTGATGTTGAAATGATTTTCTAAGTTTCCACTATATAAAATATAGAGAAATGACCTCTGCCCATAAAAGACATATTTTCATCCAATGACAATAATTTTTCGCTGCATGAAAAACGTTCACCCAAGGATCATTCCAGTGAAATTGGGTTGATATCCATCAATTACATTCTGTGAAAATGATTTTTAAAGTTTCCACTATATAACATATAGAGAAATGACCTCCGCCAATAAAATACGTATTTTTCATCCGATCACAATCATTGTTGGTAGACTGATAAAGGGTCACTCAAGGATCATTCTAGAGAAATTTGGTTGATATCCATCTATAACGTTCTGAGAAACTGATTTTCAGAGTTTCCACTATAAAACATATAGAGAAATGTCCTCCGCCCATAAAATGCACATTTTTCATCCAATCACAATAACTTTTGGTAGACTAATAAAGGGTCACCCAAGGATCATTCCAGTAAAATTTGGTTGATATCCATCAATTATATTCTGAGAAAATGATTTTCAAAGTTTCCACTATATAACATATAGAGAAATGACCTCCGCCCATAAAATGCATATTTTTCATCCGATCACAATACTTTTTGGTAGACTGATAAAGGGTCACCCAAGGATCATTCCAGTGAAATTTGGTTGATATCCATTAATTACCTTCTGAGAAAATGATTTTCATAGTTTCCACTATATAACAAAAAGAGAAATGACCTCCGCCCATAAAATGCATATTTTTCATCCAATCATAATAATTTTTGGTAGACTGATAAAGGGTTACCCAAGGATCACTAATGTAAAATTTAATTGGTATCCATCAATTAGATTCTGAGAAAATTCACTTTTTACCATATTTGGAAATTAGCCACGCCCATTAAATCCATGTTTTTCATTGGATCAAAATTTTTTGAACAACTTTGAAAGAGGGTCACCCAAGGATCATTCCTGTGAAGTTTGGTTGAAATTCATCCAGTAGTTTCTGAGAAGAAGATTTTTAAAGAAAAAGTTTACGACCGCACGCACGCACGGACGGACGGACGCACGACGGACACAACGCCATGACAATAGCCCCAGTGGCTTTCAGCCAGTGGAGCTAAAAAACTTAAATCGTGGTGATCTATAATTATTAAGATTCATAGTCTACGATTGATTGTTTTCAACCCAAGCTGCCTCACTGGTCATAATGGGTATGTTATTGAGACATTTTACAGCCTAAACCTTGTATATAATATGTGACCTGTCACGCAAAAAGGGACCATCTGGGTAGAGCATAAAGTGTCAACCCTGGTCAGACTGTGCAGATTGCACAGACTGACTAGGATCAAAACTTTTTGCACTTCCCTTATTTTTTTAATCTAGAATGATCAATCTTCCTTTCTGTGAAAGAATTATTGAGATATGACCTCTACTTGACCTATACTGGACCCAATCTCTTTTTGAAATAATCATTTTACAGGGTTCCTAGATGGTCCCCTTTTTGCATGACACTCACATATTTTTAAAAATTCTTCGGTTAAAAAAGGGAAATCAGTTGGTATAGACTAAGATATGTGCAGCGGGATAAAAACATATAATTTTAACTAATGGGCGTAGAAAGCTTAATTCCAATGTATTACATTTGAGGTATAAGTATTTTCTCTGACAGTTCAAGGCCCAAGCCCGAAATCTAGATCCATGGGTGAATGAGCCCCTGTTAGTCTTTTCCCCTGTGTGCAGGCTGATCTTTGTTATGTGCCCTGCCACGGAAGGAACATTCCAGGTTCAGCATGACAAAGGTTAATGTTTGTTCAAGGTTGCCTAGGCTTACACCCCATTTCAACTCCAGTCCACTTATTTGATTTTATAAGTCCATTTTACAGGAGTATTTATAATACATATTTGTGACCCATCACGCAAAAAGGGACCATCTGGGCACTGCGTTTAATAATTATTGAAAAAGAGATTAGTTCTAGTACAGGTCAACCAGAAGTCCTATTTCAATAGAGCTTTCACAGAAAGGTAGATGGATCATTCTTGATTAAGAAATTTTTGTTATTTCCAAAAAGTTTGGACCTTGGTTAGTCTGGGCAGAGTGCGCAGTCTTACATAGGTCGACACTTTTTGCACTTCCCAGATGGCCCCCTTTGCGTGACGGGTCATATTTAAACTAGATCACCACTTACAGGTACCAAAAAATCAGATGCTGAATAGTGAAAAGATTGCAAAGGTGGACACAAATCTTACAAACAGGATTCTAGATCCGCCCTGTGGATACCATCAATTTCTTATGATAAACAATGTGCATGTCAATTATCCAGGAATTTCTTTGATAATAACAGCTTGAAATATAAATAAGGTACAATTTATGGCTCAGTTTGAAACAGTTGTAACTGCCTATAAACATATATATATACTTGGCTGCAGGTGCTGGATAATGCAAAAATTCTAAGTTGAAAAAGAGGCATAACTCTTACAACAAGAGCTGTCGGAGGACAGCGAAGCTCGACTTTTCCTAGTGCTGGATAGTAACAGCAAATCAATATCGACATTGGAAATTTCAATTAAATGAAAGTAAAGTGAAAATAATCTTTGTCAAGAGGCTGATATTATGGTCACAGAAGCATGTGCAAAGTTTCCAAGCATTACTTTAAGAAGAAATAGAGATATAATTGATATACCGTATTTGCCCGATATATTCGGACGGAAAAAAATAATTATTATTTTTTGTGTCCGAATATTTACAAAAATATTTTCCTTTGTGTCCGAAAATTAAGGGTCTTTTCAAAATTTCATGGTGAAAATCGATCTTTAATATTTGTAAAGGCTCTCAAACGATATTGAAGAATATGCGGACAAGGCTTGGAATAAGTTAAAGTGCCGATAAAGCGTCATTTATATGCTTTCATCATTTTAGCTAGGAGGAAGACAAATGCATCAAGCAAATATGCGTACCTCATTGAAGAAACTAGATCTATTAAAAAGATAATCCTGAACGAAAATCCGGAGCAGTAACATTCCAAAACCTATGTTCCTCTTTACACATTTTCACTAAAACATTGCCATATTCAAATCATGCAGCATAGAATCAGTTCTACGCAAACGAGTTTGGGGATGACGCAATAATTTACGTTTTTTAATTCAATCATTTTAATTTTCTATTTCCAGATAAATCTAACAAGTCCAAGGCCCAAATGAATTCTGAGCACAGTCAAAAAATAAAATTAAAAAAAAAAGGAGACGGAAAAACTTTGTTTATTATAGTTTATCCCTTATCATCGCCATTCTTTTTCAGCTTGGCTCCAAATCAGCGGAAACGGGAAGCAAAATGTCGTCCAGCTAATTAAATATCAGAACTCAAGCTTCGTTTAACTGGAGTTACGTTGTTTTTGTCGCCGATCGGCATTCACAAATAAATAGACGACGAGTGACTGAAATATCGGAAGTAAGGATACCGAAAGCCGTAGTTAGGATATTTTGCTTACAGATCGACAATTATTTCACCTGCCATTAAACCAGAAAGGGGAGTCAGGCAGTATATATAGATAGATTATGAAATAAATAATATTGGGAGTCTTAGTAATTACGATATTTCGGTAGTGAATGGCAGACGTTCCAAATATTGAAAATTGAATGACCGCTAGATTTTCGTGAATGGACGTATGAAAGCGAATAACTGGAGCTAAACAAATTCGTCTCTCGCTCTCTCTCTCTCTTTCTTTCTCTCTCTATCTCTCTCGTTTTCCATCGGATAATAATCCTCCGATCTTAAGAGACAATTCTCTACCGGCATATTTTTTTTCATCGCACTGCCTCGAACTTTTATACATGTACACAGACGGTTTGTGTTCGGGTCGATGAATGTCGGTCATTACATAATTTGAGACGGTCTCGACACGCGACTCGGGTCGTCTCCTTGGTTACGTGTTTAACTTTCAGCTCTATTATGTTTCGCATACAACTGTATCTCTAGACGCTTATGGATTAGATTTACGCCATTACTGCCTCGCCTCGTTTGATAACACCTGTTTTATTCAACTGTTCCGGGCATCTTGCCTTTCGCAGGAATGGATCGGTCTTATTTGTTTGTCGCTAAAATTCACGCCTTAGAAATAATAATCATGATGAATAAGAATTTCCAAACCAGCTTTTTTTCTGACTGGATATTGTTACCATTAGGCCTATATTCTCGATTACGGCGTATCTGATACTTTTACGACCAGATTGAAAAATAAAAAGCCGACCAACCCGCATTTCTTGTTTGAACTATTCCCAAAGCCTTATCAATGTCTCGCAGTTCAGTTTATATGTCAAGTATGCAGCCGACAAAAGATCGCTGTGCATAAACCCGTATCTCCCGATGTAGATAGCGAATAATTAAACCTTTTATGTAGCGATTATTACAATTAACATTATTTGGTGTGATTAGCCACGCGGCTATCAAATTAACAAGGGTTATCGGATGTCAAACAATGGATTACACCTTACGGGGATTATTGGCGATACCGTAAATTAAACAAAAGGTAAGCGTGCGTACTTTGCCTTTCAACTCGAGTCATATAACGTAAATTTGTGTCCGAAAATTAAGGGACGTACAATTCCACTTGTGTCCGATTTTAGGGACAAAAAATAAAATATTTTTGAAAATAATTAATGGTGTCCGAATTTATCGGGTGTCCGAATACTTCGGGTAAATACGGTACAATTTTTGCACATTAAAACTTAACCCAGGAATTTCCAAGTCTTAAAAGGGTTAAAATTCCAATAAATTCAATATCAGGGTACTGAATCTTTTTCTATGGGCTAATATTATGGACACAGAAGCATGTGCAAAGTTTTCAAGCGATAGTTTTAGTAGAAACAGAAATATTGCAGATTCTAAAAAAAAAACAACAGCCAAGTTCAAAAGCTGCATCCACAAAGACAATAAAGTAACTTCATGGATGTACAGAAAGGAAATGAAAATTGTTGATTCATGTTCAAGCTTTATAAAACAAATTGTTTTATTGAGACCTTAATATATTTCTATTCAGGTGTTCAGAAATACTTAACAATGGCTAACTATCAATTATTGACTATTATTGATCACAACAAAAATAAAGGAGAGTCTATGAAAATGTAAACTTTTAGCAAATACTGTACTGTTGTTACCAGTGCTCTCAATCAGGGAAAAAATAAGGATTTTTTTAAATCCTGGAGGTTCCAATTTCAGTTATTTTTATCACAATGCAATTAATTAATAGTGCCCCCCCCCCCTTTTAACCTTCACACTTAATAAATGCCCTTTTTTCTCAATTTCAAAAGTCCACAATGCTAGGTAGATCTATTTCTACTTTCTATTCAATCTATTTCTAAATCATTATAGATCTATATAAAATGCTGCTAGGTGTCAAGCTATAGGTACAAGATTTTGGCCCTCTAGTTACCTTTGGTTTATTCACTGGATCATGAATTTTAACTTAAGCAAGATGCAACTTGTTACATGATTACTACATGGACTCGGGCTTAGATATACGTTTAGCTGGTGGCAAAACGAATACAGTATTTTCAAATTTAATTTATGATGTTCTAGCTCCTGGTGATATTTATATATCTTTAGGCACTTACAATAGCTTAGGGCCAATCACACGATTTGGTTCTCATTTACTTAGGGCTAGTGTAAGACTCTAAAAACAGGGGTTTGCCCCGCGAAAAAAATTGAAAAACTTTTTACCCCAAACTTTTTCTGTGAGGTTGTCATTTTGACTCTTTGAATTACCAGTATTGCATCTTGAGACTGCTTTATATTATAAAGTGTATTTAATCTAAATATCTTATATATTTTTAAGAAATGCATATGATTCTCTCATAAAGGTATGAAGAAGATAATTAAAGAAATCAATCAGCATAACAATTGTTTATTCTTTATAATCCCTAATACTATACTGACCTTGAGCATCTTCACCTCTCTCATGGCTATTTTCTTGACCATTTTATCATCCTCACTCTCTAGAAACTTTTTAATGGCCACTAACTGTCCTGTGTCCTTGTGTCTACACTTGAGGACCATTCCATAACTCCCCTCCCCCACCAGCCCCTGGTTCTCATACTTCTCCATTCTATACTAGCTGCCTCAGATCATCACTCTGAAACAAACAAAATAAATCATTGTCATGCTGGAATCAGAATATTCCTTTTTAAATAAAAGCATGAGTGTAGATATACAGCCCTGCGTTCAGGATGAAAACGTTAGCAAAGTGCTTGCGAAATGATACCTCGCTTTGCACATATGTACACGGGCAAAGCAGGGTATCATCTAAAAGCACTCGTGAAACGCTTTTACTTCCTGAACACAGGGCAGATTAGATTTGTCCAAAGCCAAGTAGATGATTTTCTTCTTGTCTTGGATCAATTTAAACATAATCTATTTATGAGGGTGTTCAGTGCAAGACTGTAATTAGTAAAAATATACATTGTATGAACATTTGGTAGAGTATTACGCTGATTACTCTCTTGTCTGCAAAAATGAAAAGATAATTGTCGAGACAACATTGTTTCCAATGCTGGAATCCAGCATTTTCTTCATTATATTAAACAGTGTTTTTTATCCATTGAAAGCCTTTGAAGTAATCATTTGAGTATTTTTTCTATTAGTTCTATCTAGCACCCTTCAAATATTTACCTGGGTGTCAATTGTCAATGGAATAGTGGCCAAGAAAAATGTATTTTGCCCTCAGGTAAAAAAGCTTGTGTTAGACAAGTCAGGCATAGGAATTTCACACCTCTGAGTAAGAGGCATAGACAATTGTGAATGTTTGGGGTTTTAAGCTGCTTTCAACAATCAAAGTTATTGGAGCACCTAATAATGGATTCCTGGTATTTCTCACACTAGTATAATCATTACATCCTTTCCTACCCTCCATCTGCTATCCCACAAAGGTCTACAATTATCAACCCATCAGTGGGCAACAAATAGTCGGAAAGTCGAAAGAGATAAAGTGTAAGTGTACAGGTCGGACGTGTTTTACATAGCTCTGATTAAAATGATGTAATTTCATCTTTGGACTCTGTAAAGGAACTAAATTTTGCATTTTTGGACGTATAAAGTGTATCGAAGTCTTGTGGTTCTAGTTCTGGTGGTTTACAGAAATGGTTTTTGATTAAATTTTAGTTGAATACAACCAAAATAAAGTATATAAACTCAAATAAATTGGACATTTTGGATTTTTGATCACGTGCAGACGGTTATTGAACGGTTATCGGATAATCATATTTACCGAGTATATGTATATTGGTTAAATTTCTGCACGTGTTTTATCTACGGGGTACACTTCGGACCATGGTGAACGTAATTATACATCTTTAATCGACATGATGGGTATTGAACTTGGAGTTTATCGATCCCGCATAGGACTATTTAACCACGCAAATAGAAGAAAGGTATGTCAGAAAAATAAAACTTCTAAATACAATCCAAATACTAAAGGAACTGCTGTCCATTTTATACTCAACCTTTCTAATGATACTGACGTATCTATGTTTGATGCTTCATGGGTCATTCCTGGTTAACCTACCATCTGAGTGTACTCTTGTAACGCTAGATACAATTACAATTGGAAATTCAAATACTTTAAATTGGTCTACAACAAGTACTATGTATGGTGCACTATGAGGGACTTATTCGAATCGGTTGTTACTCCTTTGCGGTGATATAGAGTTGAATCCCGGACCCGGTACTGAAACCCAACCATCAGCTGAAACCCTTTTGATTCTGAATGCCATATCTGAATCCAATAGTAAAATGTCTTTGGAAATAAATGCAGCTAGAAACGAGTTTAAAAGTGAGATGAAAAGTGTTAAATCGGAATTGGCAGGATTAAAATCTAAAATTGATCTTATTGATGAGAAGAATGCAAAGATAGAAAGTAAAGTTACTGCGTTTGAAAAATCATTAGAAGATTTTGAGTTTAGCTACGAAAGGTTCTATAGTGAATTTAGAGATCAGAATGACAGGGCAAACGATAGATTTGAATTGATAGAAAAGCAGTTAAATCACTTGGAATATGATAAATTAAAGTGTTTGCTTAGAGTATTTGGATTACCCGATTATGATGATGGAAAATCACCGATCACAGTGGTCGAAGAAGAACTTTTTTCGGTGATGAAAAATGAGGATCGAGGTTATGTTAAAGTTCTTTCGACGAATCGTGTAGGAAAAATAAATCCCGATATACCAAGAATGATGATTGTCAGATTTGAACATTTTGAGGATAAACTTGAGTTGTTTAAATATCGAAATGAACTACGATTAAAGGGCATCAGAATCTCGAATGATCTCAGTTTAATTCAGAGGGACCAGATCAAAAAGGCTAAAAGTCAAGGTCTAAAGGCTTACTTTAAAAACGGTAAACTATACACACTTCCTATGAACAATAAAAAACATTAGAATAAATCAAAACCTGGCATACGTACCCTAGACAATAGGAATCGGGAAGCACTCAAAGCACTCCAATCTGATGAAACTACTGATCCTGATGGAAGTGCTTCTTATGCTGACGTTACAATGACAGCCGGTCCAAGACACAGACTCATAATATCTCCTTTTTATCTTTGAACATTGAAGGCATAAAAAATTTGATTTCAGAAACAATAAGTTTGATTTCACAATATGAAGCGCTGTAAAATCCAGTTCTAGTGGAAGACCAATGGGCAGTGTAATCGTTTTAGTTAATAACAGATTCAGTAAATTTGTCAAGAGAATTTGTCAGGATACAACTTTTGGTATTGTTTTAATGTTTGACAAGTTAATGATGAATTTTCATAAAAATTGTTTATATGTAGCAGTCTATTTACCCCCGGATGGTTCTCCATTTTATAAAAATCTTGATTCAAGTGGACCAAATCTCTTAGAGCAGTTGTTAATAGATAAAAATTTGTCCGGCTACCCACTTATACTAAATGGCGATTTGAATGCAAGAACCGGACAATTAAATGATTCAATACAGATCGACGGAAATATTCCCCATTTAGAGGAGATAGATAATTCAATTTATGTTGATTGCCATATATTTTGTACACTTACACATTTTGTTTGTATTATTAAATGTATTTATATGTGTATGGGCCGTTGGCCTTATAATACAAATAAAATTTGGAATTTGGAATTTGGAAAGTCCAAGTGCTGCCGTCAGGGATCAAACCCAGTACCCTTAGATTGACAGTACCAGCAGCTGCTGGCAGCAGAGAGGCATAAACAAAGATAACCTGCACATAAATATATACAGTACTGTCCATGTGGATAGTATCTTAATATCTTTAATATCTCTTATCTAAACAAAGGACTCAGATGCCAAGTTACTATTAAGTTGATTTGCGTCTTTGATTTTATAAATACAGTCTTTCTTTCTAAAGTGGGCACTTCAATTAAGTAATCATCTCTATGAAGCGACCATCTTCAAATGTCCCTATCACAAAAGCAAAATGTCCCAAAAATAGCATTTTCATCTATTTTTACTATAATTGGATCCTTTAGAGTTAAAACCCATTAGAATCATCTCAGCAAGACACTTATTATACCAATGGGTTCTAAGATCAAAGGATTTAGTTAGAAAGAAGCAGTAGCCATATCTATGCTAAAGTGACTATTCTCTTAATAGACCATATTTACTGCTCTCCCTTGAGAGGTCGCTGAATATAAATTTGACTGGACACAAGTCATGGTTGGTTTTAATCATTGCCTTGAACAAAATTTTGGTCTAGCTCATAATTATACGCTTTTTTGTTACATAGTACAATAATGTCAGGTGTTTTTTTTGTTGTTGTTTTGTAAATCCGTATTTATAAAAGGAAATAGACAATTGATGTAAATGTACATTTTATGCAAATATTTAAGATCTACAGTTATTACATTACTTTGTACAGGGTTAAGCTCAAGGGGTAAGTAATTAGACACAGTATGCATAGGTAAATTGGTACAAATCTAGATGCTTTGAAATTTCATCAAGTATTCATTAGGACTGAAGTTTAGTCAAATTAAAGCATGGTTCATTTTCAGCTATATTTGTTAAGTAATGTCAATGATCCATTCAGTAATGAATACAATGCAGCTATTTAGTCTAAATTATCGAGTGCTTTTTGACCATGCTTTTTGACCAGAAAAAAATCTATAGAGCAATAATTTTTAAGCAAGAGCACAGCCTACGAATGCAAGGCTAGGCTGCAAGAGCTCCATAATGCAAAAAATCTAAGTCGAAAAAGGGGCATAACTTACAAAATTGCTTCCAGAATTATCCCTTTTGAAATTTGATAGTCTGATTAGCTGTTGTGATGGTGAACACACATACTAAGTTTCATGAAGATATCTTCAAAAACAGCATATACGACCATGGTTAAAGTTTGTCACACTAACGCCATCAACAAAGCCAACGCAAAGAACCTTTAGGTGATCACAATACCTCGGGTTTTCTCCGGAAGCCGAGCTAAAAAATATTCATAAAGGTATTTCTGTTGATTGAGTACTCTTGTGGAAGTGAAGATGCATGCCAATTTTAAGCAAAACATCTACAATAACAAGAGATACATTGAGCCAAGTTTAAAGTCGGTCACACTGTTACACTGATGACTACAGGGACTTTACCAGAGGTACAGATAAGAGGGGGTATTTTCAGTTTAAAATCTTTATTTCCGATTTGAACTCTATATTGTGGGTATTTATTTGAATTGTCTCGGCGAGACAATTCTAATGAATACCCACAATATAGGATGTGTGAAAAAATTGTTAAAATAACTTAATTTGAAATCCAAAACACACCATCTATCTGTAGCTCTGCTTTAGTTTGTTTGAATGGGGTTTTACGCTGCGTTCATCAATATTTCAGTTATATTGCAGTGGCTGTAGCACCTAGCAATGGATTCCTGGTATTTCTCTCACCTGTAATACCATTACATCCTTTTCTAGTCTCTAGCTGCTATCTCACATGATTATCAACCCATTGATGAGAGACAAATAGTCAGAAAGGATGAGTGCTGCTGTCGAGTTCTGCTTTAGGGTCAGACAACAAGTCAACAATTCGTTCCAAAATAGTGTACTTAATTAAGAGCAATAGATGCTCAGCTGTTAGGTGCTAAATAGTGGATAAGAAATTATGTTTGGAAAAGGGCATCATTAATTCATGCAACAATTTAACAGAGTTATTCACCTTGATGGTACTACATGACAGTGTAAGTTATTCTTTTGAAAAAGAACATTATATTCTATTCCTAGGTTCAAGTAAATGCCTTCAGTGACAGAGAAGAGTTTTTCAAAGTACATCGAAATACAGTGGCTAAATAAATACTTCAGATTTTCTAAGCCAAAAAAGTAGGTGATTCCCCACAATCAGGCCATTATAACTTTATAAACAACTTCTGAAAGAAATCTAAATATCACAAAACAGCTCTTTTCAAAGGATATTGATTAAATGAACAACTGAAAGTATTCCCTCATTATGTATGAAATTCAATACCTTATTCAAGACCATGCATCAATTAAAAACTCTCTTGGGAGGGTAGAACTTGAATTTTAATAACCTATTAATCCCCAAAATCATTGCTTTTGTAAACCCCCATGTCATTTTATTGTAGTGAACCCTGCCAAGTTCTTTTGTTGGCTGCCAAAAAACATTCAAATAAATATTTGAAAATGTGTCCCCTCGATTGTGATAGATTGATAGCATCAAATGAGCTATTACATCAAAGACTCATGACCTGTCACCAAAAAAGGGGCCATTGTGGACAAAAATTAAACTATGCAGATTGACCAGTAAACAATTTTCACTTGACGGAAATTTTCTGATCCATTCTTCTTTGTTTTGAAAGGGGAATAAAGCCACTTTGGCAATACTTCAGTCATTATGTGGAGGCCAGAGCACCCAACCTGATGGATTGCATGTTTTTTTTTCAAACCAGTAATAAAACTACATCATTTCTGAGCCCCCCTTAGGTTCAAGATCAACCAAGGGAGATAAATACACGAAAGGATAATAGAGCCTGTGTGTGACATTTCCAACAATTCTAAACATGCATGAGGGCATTGAGCAGGGTAAACAGCCACCTGCTGTAGATGTAAAGTTTCCTGATTGTCTATAGATACTTTGAGACCTAACCTAAAAAAGCATAGTGAAGACTGTGTGAATGTATAGGCTTGTCAGAGTCTTTGCTTTGCGAATATTTGAAATTGTTGGAAACTTCATGCACAGGCTCAGTTATTTGATGTGATTTTGAGACCTAACTACAGAACCCATGTTTGTTAGTCTGACAACTTTTTTTCTTAAGGGGTTTAAGACCACTTTAAAAAAAATTTCAGTCAAGGCACGGCCGCCCAAGCACCTAACAATGGATTTCTGGCACCCAAACTACCTGGTTTCTTCTTTTCCTAGCTTCAAGCTACCATCCCATGTATGTTACAATTACACCAAAGCTGGGATACAAATGTTGGAAAGGATATGTGCCACCCCTGGAATCAACACCCTGTGGTTTTAAGATTGGGAATCTGATAGGCTACCAAGGGTTACTCACCCACAGCGAAATATTATAAGAAAATCCCATTTTAATTCTTAAAATAAACACACTCACACACTCTAACAATGCAAAAAATTCTGGGTCGGCATGGAATTCCTGACATATCCGTACAAACTGTCATTAAAATTTGGATTTTCAATGCCCTTTCTAAGAATATAAGTTACATTTTCTAATTCAATTTATGGACAAGAGCACCGCAAGTGGGTGCCAACGCTCAGCTGTTTATTATTTCTTAGGCAAATGCAAGAAAAATGACCTTGACCTTGACTGATGACCTTGAACTTAGTACCGACAGGAAGGTCTTATCCAAAGCAATGATCATGTGAAATATGAAGACTCTATGACTTACCAATCAAAAGTTATGACCAAGGTCAATTTTTTTAAAGAAATTTGTCCTTGCAATGACATTGACCTTGACTGATGACCTTGAACTTGGTACCTACAGAAAGGTCTTGTCCTAAGCAATGAACATGTGAAATATGAAGGCTCTATGACTTACAATTCAAAAGTTATGACCTAGGTTAAAGTTTGTCACGCCAATGCCAACACCAACAACAACGCTAACGATAACGCGAACGACGCCAAGGTGATCATAATACCTCGGGTTTTCTTCGAAAATAGCTGAGCTAATAATAAATGAATTGTAATAAAATAATTTTCAATGGTTTGTCCATAATTTTGAAAGAATATTTTATATTTTTCTATCAGAGATGATGAAATTGCGTTTAATTTCACTTCAACAAATGCCTTTAATTTAAGCACCTGTTTTAAATTTCTTCCCCTTGTAAAGAATAATCAAGGGCTACTTTATGAGATTTATGATTTATTGGTTAACACTCTAAATACTAATCTGACATATAAATACGAAATTCAAATATTTACTAAACCCTTGAAAGATTTCAAGTGCTTTCCAATTTATTAACGGGACTCATGCTAGTGTTTACAATTAGGGAGTCATTGTTTCCTAAACTATGAAATTCTGGGGTTCAAAATTCATTCTAAAGGGGTCAATCAACAGTAAAGGCAAATTGTGAGTAGAATTTCACAGTGTGAACTGACCTTTTATTGAAATGATATAAAATGAAAAAATAATCAGTAAGAATTCTAAATAAGATTCTAACAAGATACATTATTGAAATTTTGGGTGATACTTTTGACCCTTAGAATTGTTCACAAGGAGGGTCAAAGTGACCCTCTTGGGGGGTATTTCCAAGGATCAAAATAGGATGTTTTACATTATTTCATAAATACTTAATGTTAAATGAGTGGTTGCACTTGAAAAAGGTTTTTTTATACTAAACTCATTCAAACACAATTCTACGCCATCATGCGTATATGTGTCATTTGAAAGAAATATTTGGATGGGTCCAAGATCAAGCAGGCTTTTAAGGGATACAGGTTTTGAGACTCTGAGACTCCCCAAAAAGCATACAGGACCCTCAAAATTATCTGATGCAAGTCCCATGGACCCTCTTCAGATCAACTTCACAAAAGAATTGAAGACTGTTTTAAACAGTCTTCAATTCTTTCCTGAAGTTGAGTGCTAAGTAATTATAAACATCCAACACTTCCTTAACCTTTAAACAGTGAATAGCTCTAAATGCATAGAAAAACTAGATTTTTGCTTAAAAAGAAATAGTCTTCAACTTAAGCTTGGACTTTCAAGCCTAATGAAAGGACCCCTAATGGTTGAGTCCTTTGGACCACATTTTGTTGACATCAATTCAAAACCTAATCAAGGTCACAACTCATGGTCAAATGTTTTAATTGAGCTGATCTGGAGCATATCTGCTACAAAAACTGATGAAATTTAGACCCCAAAACTCGATTTACTTAGTGAGTATATGACTATATGTGCAAAGAAATGTACCGTAAATACTTATTTTATTCAATAAGTATATTTGTAATGTGAAATAAGATCAAGGTCAAATGTTGAATTTGAGTATCGATTTATAATCAAGGACAAGTTGATGGTCAAACTACCATAGTTATCATGGGACAACTATCTTGTATGACTTTATTGGGACAATTTGCATATCTCAGTAGAGGCCATGAGTTTGATTCATAAGAACATCTATTTCTTTAACTTTTTTCATTAAAGCTCACTGTCACATATTCAGTGCTTGTACTGATGTATTCTGAAAGAAGTTTGAATAAACAAAGAAACTTCAACTTGCTTGAGCAGAGCTTGCTTTGAAAGTTCTTAATCCAGAATCCATATTTTTCTAAAATTAAAATGAATTATCCAAAACTCAAAATTGCATATTCAAACGCAAAATGAGACAAATTCAGACAAAATGAGAACATTTGTGTGTGTGTATGATTTTATATACAGCTTCATGAGTTATGCGTATGATTGGTCCTATGTCAAATTAGGTGAAATGAAAAGATACAACATATTAGTTTTGGAAAATTCACTGGATTTGCAGGGAATTTATACCAAGTGAAAATCTATTAAATTTTTTTGTTCATCAACTGAAAACCATTAAGAATATAACCATTGCATCTTATAAAGGCTTGAAGTGATTGAGGAAATCAAATATTGCAGATGGATACATAGACAGACTGAAAGATGGACAACATTTAAACAATATGCTTCTGACCTTATCAATTAGGGGGCATAAAAATGCTAATTTTATTTCATCGAATCCTTACCATCATGTAGTCTTATTAATTTTTTTTAAATTTAAGTCTCATCTTTGATAAACAACACTTGTTGTAAAAACAGAACAAATACAAATATAAATTGTATGATTTTATTCAAAGCCACTCTTAAAAAGAGTTATAAGAGACTGTCACCAGCTCCCATCTGACAGTTGCATACATGCTCAAATATTACATGCAAACGCGCATAGTATTACCTTGATTGATATGCATAAAACCATATCAGATGTGACAAAATTAATCAATGTTACTTTCAAATTTTGGTAACATTCTCTTGAGAATTAGTACTTAAATTTCCTGAATTTTCTTAAACAGGGAAAAAGACTAGCAGGGGCCCAATAAGTCCATGGCCCCTAGATTTTGGGCTGGGCCCCTAGATTTTTTTGAAAAATCCCCATACCCTTTAAGTTCAATATTGAAATTTTGAAATCTGGGCTCCTAAGTTAAAATTGTGTGTCATTTTCCCTGTACCATATAATGGTATGACATTGATTTAACATAATAGAATTTTAGTCTAGGGAATGGAATGATCTATTGTATTTTTCTAATTTGCAGAAAACATGTGATTAATGATTGACACTCAAGTTCTACTGACTGGAGTTTTGTGAGTTTGCAAGCGCTCATTTCAGCCAATGTTGCAGTATATTCTTTAAATAATTGAATAAAATTCCTTACACTCAGCTGCTGATTCAAAATTTTATGTTATCAATTGTAATATCTATATGAGCTAGAGTTACAGACATATTTCAGATTATCCTGATAAAATGTTCACAGTGCAAAAGATTTGGGGCAATACTAACACTGAAATAGAGAGTAATGAAATACCTGCCAATGTGAAATCCAATAAATTTCAATCCCACTTTAAAAACGTGTAAATTTTTCCACCTGCAACTTTTTCAGAACAAGTTTTTGCAAAGGTGTTTTTTTTTTTTTTTTTTTTTTTTTTTGCGAAATGTGTTGTGTTTGAAAGTAAAACAATCAAACTGCTAAAGACATATCCGTATTTGTAACACCTTTGCCTATTTGGACTATACGGGCAACCGAATTTCTAACACGGCGTTCACGTTTCACAACAGCAACTAAAGTCAAAATGAATCTTTTGAAAGATTTGTGTTTAGTTTGTAAACATACATAAAGTCTAAAAACAAAATTTAAGAAATTTGATTTTCACACGTTTAGAAAGATAAACACAATAATTAACCTAATTTTGCCGGTTAAACGACTGGTATCTACGGACAACAAACTTGAGCGGCCATCTTGAAATCATGTGGAAAGGACTGTACTAAGAGTGATTTTAATCTAGCTTTATTGATTAAAGAAAATAAATAAACAATAAGATATTTTACGATAGTTCTAAATATTTTGTCTTTACATTTATTTGAAAATAGATATATTTTAGCTTAGCACAGAGGAATTTTTTGTAAATCTTTTAATAATTCCGGTCAGGCGTTCAATTAATGTAACAGCCAACAAACTTCGCTGATATTTAGACTGGAAGCCTTTACATAGGTAAGCCTACTTCGACTGGTCCTATCATTTACATTAACTGAAAAGAAACACAGAGGCAGCTTTGCGTGTATCGTGTCATAATACATGACTTTGGCTCATCATGTATGATCAACTTTTCTGAAAATGGCATTCCTGGTTACATAGAATTGGTTTAACCCTTTCTATTTTGACAGGCTTGTACTTGGATAATGTAGGTGTATTACGCTCCGGGCATTCTCTATCTTTCAAGGCTGTCATTGAATGTCATGTATTATAGGATACGCTGGTATAAATAGAAACAGTTAAATGCACAAAAGAGGAACTTGGATTTTGATAGGAGATGGGTTTTGACTTACCACTGTAACTACGTTGTTTCGACTCAAGGGTCCATCCGGACCCTCGATCCGTTGTACTGTTTGTTATTATGAATTTTGTTGTTTGCTGTTGTACAATTAAAGACTATACGATCACGTGCTTTATGCTCTTGTATATTACGACAGAGCGTTTAAAAATTGGTGCTTAGTGACCGGGGATGTTTGACCTGGGATAAAAAGACGTTCTGCAAACAGGTTAGTAAAATTTACTTGAAATTTTTATTCTGTGTAGAATGGCTAGTACCGATTTTATGCATGAGATAGGGTCACTTTTGCTATGACTTCCAATTAAATCATTTCTATTCAGTTTCTGTTTGAGTAGTTCGGTTCTGCCTGATTGAAGATATCCCCATTGGTCATGTGACTTTTTACATTCTTCATTTGGCTAGAGATTGTTGAAAGGTTAACATCTTTGTGGAAATTGTCCTTTGTATAGAATTGGCGGGAAAATGGATCTTTTGAATGTAAGTTGTCTTGGAATTCAATGGTTTCCCTTTCTTGTGATGTTTTCCTTAATTGGTAATTCGCGGAGATGATGTTCCTACTATCCTATTGATTTAATTGATGTTTGGTTGTTGAGATCATTCGAGTTCAGACTTAGCCCGTTACCGCGCTCGCTAACCCTTAATTAACAATTCTTTCTTTTACCCTAGCTTGCACATTTAATCTTAATATTTTCAGTACTGACGGTCACGGAAGTGTGGAGAGGCTATGATGGATGTTGTTTCATGATTTAGAGTGACGTACACTTAATTCCTCAAATTGGTAGGTTTACCCTTGATTGTATAGAGTAATACTTTTCATGTAAAGCATGTATTGTAAGCGTTTATGAAGTACAGAAGAAATATGCAATTTCACTTTTAAGAGTCGAAAATAGCTTGATTGGTAAAGTTATATAGAAAAGGGTTAAACACTTCTATTGTAAGATTTGTTGTAAGTCAAATAAGGTGTTTCTTGAGAACATTGTAAGAAGAGGAATATCGTGTCAGTAAATGATTTGATAATCCTTTCCCGCAATGTTCACACTTGAATTTAAGCAGTCGTGACCGAGTCAATATTTGATCATTGATAGTTCTGATTTTAGAGCAAATTGTTTCATCTTTTACATTTCAGAGTGGTTTGTTCATTCATTCGTGATTTGTACATACATGCGCTTGGTATGATGTAACGACTATTAAAGATTGGAAATTGAAGCTATTTATTTTCTCCATTCCATCCATTAGAACTCACTTAAACAATAAACAGCAAGCTGGACCGATTTGGTTACAAGCCCTGTTATATTATGGCGCCCAACTTCCATACAGTGGATATGTAGAGGCAGATCTCTCTATTTCGGGAGGTATTCCAGAGTCATCTACCACCACGTGTTTATTTCTAGTGACACCTGACACTCATTATTCTGGTTCCACTCCAGTCATTTTGCTCCTTTAAATACCATGTTAAGCTAAAATAGGCATTGTCACAAAGACCGAGTTTACTGGATTTAGCAATATATCCGATCGATTCATTTCCCACAATGTTCTGGTAGTAGTTGATTTATGTCATGTTGTTGTTGTGGTTATTACGATCCTAACAACAGATTTGGAGTTAAAGCCATTGAAGAATTTCATAAAAGTGGAATGTGCTGATGGACAACAACTTCCATACAGTGGATATGTAGAGGCAGATCTCTCTATTTCGGGAGGTATTCCAGAGTCATCTACCACCACGTGTTTATTTCTAGTGACACCTGACACTCATTATTCTGGTTCCACTCCAGTCATTTTAGGAACAAACATACTTGATGTTTTGTTGAATGAGTGTCAGAGTAACTTTGGCCCACAGTTCCTTCAGTGTGCATCGTTACACACTCCGTGGTATCTTGCATTCAGATGCATGATTTTGCGCGAAAAGGAGCTTAAGAAAAATGGAAACATCATAGCTGTGGTCAAATCAGCAGAGCCTGGCAGAATTATTCTAGGACCAAACGAGACCAGAACAATCCGGGGTTACACCGACAAAGAGTTAAATTGTCAGGACACAAATGCTCTGATACACGAGACAGAGGATTCTGTGTTACCTGATTATATTGACGTCACCCCAGCCGTGATAAGTTACAAATATGGAAAGACAACGGAAATAGATGTTACTATTTCTAACGTAACCTTAAACAGTGTTGTGATTGCACCCAGAGCAGTTCTCTGTGAGTTACAACCAGTTAAGATAGAGGATATTCAGCCAGATCAAGAGAGTACCATTGAATCACAGATATTAGGACAGATACATATAGATACCAATAAGAAGTTGAACCCAGATCAGCTTAGGGAGATAAACGACTTGTTGAAGAAACATGTTGATATTTTTTCAACTGGGGAGTCAGATATAGGCTTTTGCGATAGGATAAAACATAGGATTGATCTGACAGATGAGATTCCCTTCAAACAAAGACCAAGAAGAATCCCTCCAGCAATGATTGATGAAGTGAGGCAGCACATTGAGCAGCTTCTATCTACAGGGATTATTAGAAAGTCTAAATCGCCATGGTCATCGAATATAGTGTTGGTTAGAAAGAAGAATGGTAAATTGCGTATGTGCGTGGATTTTAGAATGCTCAATAAGAGAAGCGTAAAAGATGCATACGCATTACCGAAGATTGAGGAGATCTTTGACGTGTTACAGGGAAGTAAGTACTTTTCCACTATAGACATGAAATCCGGATACCATCAGGTGGAGGTAGAGGAAGCTCACAAGGAAAGGACAGCATTCAGTGTTGCTAATCTTGGATTCTTCGAGTACATTAAGATGCCGTTTGGGCTTACCAACTCGCCCGCTACCTACCAACGCCTGATGGAGGAATGTTTGGGAGAGTACAACATGTCTATATGTGTGATCTACTTAGATGATCTGATCATCTTCTCTGACACGTTTTAAGAGCATCTTAGACGCCTAGACCTAGTTATGACCAGATTAAAGGAGTGCAACTTAAAGCTTTCACCAGAAAAGTGCTACTTTATTCAAGATAAAGTTCCATTCCTTTGTCATATAGTGAGTGAGGCAGGCATCGAAACAGATCCAAGTAAAATAGAGAGGATCAAGAATTGGCCCACTCCTACAGACTCTGATGAATTGAGGTCATTTTTAGCTTTTTGTGGCTACTACAGGCGATTCATCAAAGACTTCTCCAAAATAACAAGAACTTTGGCTGAATTGTTACCACCGACAACATCAAAGAAGGGCAAGAAAGAGACAAAACCATGGATATGGACCGAGACTGAACAAGAAGTGTTCGACCAGTTGAAGGAGATTTTGATTAATCCTCCTATATTGGCTTACCCGGACTTTACAAAACCATTTGAGCTTCACACGGATGCATCAGGGAAGGGATTAGGTGCAGTTTTGTACCAAGTAGATGGGAAGCTCAAGAGAGTCATAGCTTACGCTAGTAGAGCTCTGAACAGAGCTGAGAAGAACTACAGCGCTTATAAGCTCGAGTTCCTTGCTCTAAAATGGGCAGTTACTGAGAAGTTCTCGGATTATCTAGCAATTAACCATTTTACAGTATTAACAGACAATAATCCGCTAACTTATGTACTTACCTCAGCAGAACTAGACGCTACAGGCCAGAGATGGGCATCAGCCCTAGGTGAATACAACTTTGACATCCAGTACAGGTCAGGACTGAATAACGTCGATGCGGACGCTATGTCAAGATATCCACACGAGAAGGTGGAAGAGCAAAGTGATGTCAGAGTTGAGGTCAAGAATGACATTGTGAAGGCTATATGTAGCGACAATGACCGAAGTCCTGTAATTGAGACGATATGTTCCAATATCAATATAGTAGAAGTGACGGAGGAGAATGGACAACCAATGGCTCAGATTGAAATGCGAGAAATAAGAAAGCAACAGAGACAAGATAGAGTCATTGACAGATGGCGAATAGCCGTAATCGACAAAAGAATGCCATCTAAGAATTTGAATAGAGAAGATTTAATGATGAAGAAACACTTTGGTAACTTCATTATGAAGAGAGGTATTTTATACAGAAGAGTGAGAGACGATGAAGGTTACATAGAACAGCTTGTTCTACCTAAGTGTTACAGAAAAGAAGTCCTTAAAGGTCTTCATAATGATGTCGGCCATCCTGGACGAGACAGGACACTGAATTTGATACGAGAAAGATTTTTCTGGCCTGGTATGGCAAAAGATGCAGAGGAATGGATTGAAAACTGCGATAGATGTGTCCGTAGGAAATGCGGTTCAGACATTCGAGCTCCTCTAGTTAATGTTCATACCAGCTATCCCCTAGAATTAGTCTGCATGGACTTTTTGACCCTTGAACCAGCAAAAGGTGGAATTTCCAACATTCTGGTGATCACAGATCATTTCACCAAATTTGCGATGGCAATACCAACTAAAAATCAAACTGCCAAAACTACAGCAGATGCCTTCTACAATAATTTCATACTACATTATGGAATTCCAACTAGAATTCATTCTGACCAATGTGCCAACTTTGAGTCAAATATCATTAAGGAGCTCTGCCAGTTGACTAACATGGAAAAGTCCAGAACATCAATATACCACCCTCAAGGAAATGCTGGACCAGATAGATTTAACAGGACACTTCTAGGAATGCTTGGTACGCTAGAGAATGATCAAAAGTCGGACTGGAAGAAGTACGTCAATTCTCTAGTTTACGCCTACAATTGTACTCCGCAAAGTTCGACCAAACACTCGCCATTTGAAATAATGTTTGGGAGAAAGCCTAAGCTTCCTATAGACGCAGTGTTTGACCAGGTGACTGAGTCTTCAAATCGAACTACGCGAGAATACATTGAGGAATTACAGCAAAGAATGGAAACCACCAGAAAGATTGTTTTGAAGCATCTAGATGTTGCCAAAGAGAAGCAGAAAAGAGAATATGACAGAAAGGCGAGGGCAGCAAAGTTCCAAATAGGCGATAGAGTCCTTGTTAAAATACTTGCATTCGAAGGCAAACATAAAATCCAGGATCGGTTCGAAGAGGATATATACATTGTCCTAGAGCAGCCGAATGACATGATTCCTGTATATAGAGTTAAATCAGAAAGAACAGACCTGGTGAAAACTCTTCATAGGAATCATTTGTTTCCCATAGGGGATCGAAAGATGTTGGGACCTATCCCAACGAAAAGACGATCTTTGGAGACGAAGGAAGATAGTGTGGCCACAGATAGGAATGATAGCGAAGGGAAGACAGAGATAAGTGAAAAGAAAGGTTTGCAAACCAAAAGAGATGATTCAAGTGATGAATCTGATGGTGAAGGTGAAGGACAAGGTTTTGTAAGAGGTACAATATGGGGACGCCCATGAGTCCGTAGTTGAGAATAGAGATCAACAAGATGAAGAAGAGTTGAATGAAGATGATTCGGGTGATAGAGATAGCTCTCAGAGCGATCAGAGGAATGAAAGTAATGAGTTAGAAGAGGCTGCAGGATATGACAATGATATAACAGAGAAAGCTGACAGTGAAGTAGGAGAGGAACATAAACAGCGACATGAGAGAAGACATGAAACAGATGACGAACAGAGACAAACTGACCATAGAAGAGACAAACCAATACCTATTCCGAGAAGATCTCAAAGAGAGAAGAAAACCCCTCAATGGTTCGATTCATATCAAATGAATCAGATGACAACCAGAACACATGATTCAAGGTTAGATGCATTGACTGTTTTAACGTCCTCCGGTATTTTAGACAGAATTGACAGGAATGTGGCGTACAGTATTTTAGATAGTATCATCAAATGATTTTTTTACTCATATTCATACTGTGTTTTATCGATTGCTAATATTTTATCTTTGTTTTTCAGTGCGTGGACGCCAGATTTTCAGCGAGGGGAGGAAACGTTTGAAAATGTCTTTTGTTGTAAATACTTCATTTTTTTCAGAGTTTTTGAATAATCAGAAATTCTGAAGTTTGGCAAATTAAAAATTTGCAGAGTTGACCTTGGGGAGAGAAAAAAATTGTATTTGTAGTAAATTTATTGATATACATCAATAATTAATGTACATATTTGGTATCTTTAGGTAAAATGACGAGACGCCATTTACAGAGCAGGGAAGGATGTGATAGGGTCACTTTTGCTATGACTTCCAATTAAATCATTTCTATTCAGTTTCTGCTTGAGTAGTTCGGTTCTGTCTGATTGAAGATATCCCCATTGGTCATGTGACTTTTTACATTCTTCATTTGGCTAGAGATTGTTGAAAGGTTAACATCTTTGTGGAAATTGTCCTTTGTATAGAATTGGCGGGAAAATGGATCTTTTGAATGTAAGTTGTCTTGGAATTCAATGGTTTCCCTTTCTTGTGATGTTTTCCTTAATTGGTAATTCGCGGAGATGATGTTCCTACTATCCTATTGATTTAATTGCTGTTTGGTTGTTGAGATCATTCGAGTTCAGACTTAGCCCGTTACCGCGCTCGCGAACCCTTAATAAACAATTCTTTCTTTTACCCTAGCTTGCACATTTAATCTTAAAATTTTCAGTACTGACGGTCACGGAAGTGTGGAGAGGCTATGATGGATGTTGTTTCATGATTTAGAGTGACGTACACTTAATTCCTCAAATTGGTAGGTTTACCCTTGATTGTATAGAGTAATACTTTTCATGTAAAGCATGTATTGTAAGCGTTTATGAAGTACAGAAGAAATATGCAATTTCACTGTTAAGAGTCGAAAATAGCTTGATTGGTAAAGTTATATAGAAAAGGGTTAAACACTTCTATTGTAAGATTTGTTGTAAGTCAAATAATGTGTTTCTTGAGAACATTGTAAGAAGAGGAATATCGTGTCAGTAAATGATTTGATAATCCTTTCCCGCAATGTTCACACTTGAATTTAAGCAGTCGTGACCGAGTCAATATTTGATCATTGATAGTTCTGATTTTAGAGCAAATTGTTTCATCTTTTACATTTCAGAGTGGTTTGTTCATTCATTCGTGATTTGTACATACATGCGCTTGGTATGATGTAACGACTATTAAAGATTGGAAATTGAAGCTACTTATTTTCTCCATTCCGTCCATTAGAACTCACTAAAACAATAAACAGCAAGCTGGACCGATTTGGTTACAAGCCCTGTTATAATAAAAAAAAAAGATGCATCTTTCTCAACACTTGGCAAACAATATTTCACATTTATATCTAGCAAATTCTATGGACAACTTTTCTGGGGAAACTTCAAAACTTAAGTCATGGATTAAAAGCATAGAAAAGGCTTCCCTCATTGGTAATCTTTCCGTATACAATAAAAATTATTAGCCTTCAAATTCAGTACTGGACTTGTTTCGGATTCTATTCACAAATACATTTTAGAATACCCAGAGGCAACTTGGGATCAATTTAGGGATTCACTGAGACAGAAATCTGGTGAGGTAAATGACCAATTTGCCCTTTACTTAAAATTTAGATTATTTAAACAAGGGGATAATGAGATCGTACAAAATTTCGCGGAACGAATCTTGTCCTCTGCTCAAGAAGCATTCGCTGGATTTCATTCAAATTCCGAGCTAATTGATTTTCAAATTACAGGGATATTTATTGACGGGCTTTTGGACAGTGAAATCAAACAAAAATTACTCTATGAAAATTCCAAAACCTTCAAAAGCGCTATTGATTTAGCTACATATGAACAAAATGCGAAAATTAAGTGTCAGCTAAGATCAGGCATGTCATGTATCTTTTACCTATAAAAAAAAAATCAGGCGGCGAGGCTGTATCTTTTTCGAACAGTACCCTCAATCCAGATAGGTCGGAATTAAAATTCAAATCGAATATGCATGCAGGCTCTGACGATAATTGCAATACACTGGTGTCCGATGACAATCTGTCAGTACAATGGAAGAACAGAATTGATATTCTAAGCAATCAAAGGAAATATGATTCAGCGCAATCGTCCTTATCTTACGGTGACACGGGTCATTTAATGAGGTTAGCCAGGGGTAAAATCAAACCTAGGTATTTACGTCGTAATTACCAAACTGGGTATAAAAACGGGAAAATACATGTTATTAGAAAATTTAATTGCAATTCAGATCAGGTCACATTTCAAAAGAAGAATTTAGGTACTTACAAGCAAAATTCGCTTTGCTATTTTTGCAGAACATTAGGTCACTTTAAGTCTGAGTGCAAAGAGTATTTAAACTTGAAACAAAATTTCAAGAATGAAAATGATCATTAAAAAAACGTGCTTACTCTGATTGTTACAGGAACGAACAGTCAGAAGGCTTAAGACATGTGTCGTGTCTTACAATTCTCACATTCATGAACAACAAGTTCCGTGCAGTTGTGTTCTAAAATTAAATCCTGTTTCAGTAAGAGCTTTAGTTGATACCGGGGCATCTATAACTCTTTATGTCCGAGACCCGAATTACAACATACAAATATTACTCTTAGTTCCGCGTCCGACGATCAAATTAAAGTGATAGGCTCTGCAAATATTTCAATTAAAGTCAACAAATTAAAGATTAATCATACGTTTATAATAGCAGAAAATCTGAGTAGAAATGTAATTCTAGGAAGAGATTTCTTTGGTAAAAATTCTTGCAGAATTTTCTTTGACTTAAATGCTCTTCGGATTAAAGATCATTGCACACCTTTAGAGCACGATGTCGAAATCGCTCAAATTATTCGGTTGTCGAAAGATGTTACACTTAAACCGCGCACAACTTACAAGCTTCCAGCTAGGGTTAAGAATAATCCATCTTTAGCATTTGATACAGATTATCAAATATCATTTCTACATAAGATCAATACCATGGAATGTTTTCAGCCAAGAGCAAGACAGATATGCCTTTCGCTCTATGATTATATGTTAAAAAAAGATTCACCCGGATGGAGCCCACATGTGACCCCAGGTAGATAAGGGTTTTATTGGTAATGAGCCTAATTTGAGGATTTCTACTTCTTTATTCATTTAGATAAAAACAGACATTTCCCGATACAGATCACAATTGAGTCTTCTAGGATATTTAAGTTGCGTCGTGGATGCATAGTAGGAAAATTGCAAGGATTAGAAGATTATAGCATTGAAGTCCTACAGAGCGAGTAGCAAATTCATGTACAATCAATTCGGTAGATTCTTTTTCCTCCGACAATTTAAGGGTTCCTGAAGAACATAAAAGCAAATTACAAAAATTGGTTCATGAGTACCAGGAGATATATAGCAAACATGAATTTGATGAAGGTTGCTATCTGCATTTTAAAGTACCAATAAATTCAGGTAATATAAAACCTATAAAGATGACGACTTTTCGAGTACCATTTTCTGAGCGAGCTCAAATGCGCGAGAAATTACAAGAACTTTTAAATGCAAACATTATTAGACATCGTCAATTAAGTTATCTGTCTCCTGTTATGTTGGTTTCTAAGAAAAATCCTAATGATAAGAGGCTAGTCATTTATTTTAGGGAATTAAATAAACACATAAAGCTTATTGCCTTCCCTTTGCCAAATATAAATGGCATTCTAAGTTCTCTTAATGGTTCAAAGTATTATTCTAACTTAGACATTTCAAACTCATATTTTCAATTGGAACTCAAAGTGGAAGATAAACATAAAACTGCCTTTGGAGTTCCTGGAAGTTATCTGTTTGAATTTGAGCGTCTTGCTCAGGGATTAAATTTAAGCTCTGGGATATTTCAGTCTGTAATGACAGATGTATTAAAAGACTTGCACTACTGCACATTTGTCTATTTAGATGATATTCTTATATTTAGTAATAGTCCTGAAGAACATTTCAAACACATCGAATTAGTATTCAATAGGCTAAGATCAAATAATCTAAAACTTAAGCTTCGCAAATGTTATTTCTTCCAAGAGAAAGTTTCATATCTTGGACACACTGTTTCTGCACAAGGCATTCAGCCTGATTAGTCGAAAGTGGCGGCGTTAAAATCACTTAAAATTCCATGTTGTGTCAAAGAAGTCAGAAAGTTCCTTGGCATGACTGGATATTACAGAAAATTCATTCCTAATTATGCAGAGAAAATTATCCCGTTGACCAAATTGATTCGTAAGGGCGCCAAATTCGAATGGAATGCAGACTGTCAAAATTCTTATGACGTACTAATATCAGAACTCTCAAAATTGCCAATACTCTCACACCCGTCTCTAGATGACCAATTCGTCCTATATACAGATGCCAGTGACTTCGTGATGGTTTCTGTTTTATGCCAGAATGATAGGCCCATACAATTCTTCAGCCAAGCGCTTTCCATAACGCAAAGAAAATACAGCACTACTTGAAAGAGGCCCTATGTATTAGAGAATCAATAAAGAAAATGGAGTACTATCTTCATGGAAATTCATTCGTGCTTATAGCGATCATGGCCCCCTTACTTTTCTTCTAAAACAATCGTTTCACAATAAACCTCTAGATCGTTTTGCCTTGGAAATATCGCAATATGATTGCGAGATTCGGTATATTGAAGGGAGCAAGAATGTGGTTTCGGATTATCTATCAAGATCTCATGATAATCCCGCATTAGAGAGTGAAACTAATGAAATAGGCATGATAAATTCGCAATCAAACTCTTTTGACCCTCATAATATTCTTCGCTCAGCAAAACAATCTGAAAAGCTCCCACCTGTTGAAATACCAAGTGTAAAGGAATTAAATATGGCCGAAGAACAGCTAAAGGATGCTGGTTTATTTAAATTCATTGAAAAAGTCAAATCTAATAAACTGTCTGCACATGAGACAAGAAGATTTATAATTGAGGACGATATTTTATACTTCATTAGTGAGCCTGAGGGTGATAATCCAAACTTGAGAATTTATGCACCAATGCACCTGAGAGATTTCATTATAAATGCCTTCCATGAACTATATCATTATGGACATAATAGGATGTATTCGTCTATCAAGCAAACATTTTACTGGCCTAATCTTTATAAGGATATTATTGCACACAATCCCAATGCATTCCATGCAATGCCGTTAACATGACAAGCAAGCGCAGTCCAATGTAAGAAAAACAACCACCACCGGGAACATTTGTAGAGTTATCTTGCGATATTATTGGTCCTTTGCCTATTACGGAATCACAGAATAGATACATAATAATGTTTCAAGATAGTTTATCTGGATGGCCCGAGGCTGTCGCGATGGTTATAACCGCTTTTATGGATACGATATTTTTCGCTATGGCTCCCCTTTAAAATTCCTGATTCCGGTTCTGTCTTTGTATCTCGCAAAATGAAAGAGTTCTTAAATTCAATGAATAATGTTCATGTAACCGACCTCAAAGTAATGGAAACAAGAGCTGTCACTGTAAGATGACAATGCCCCCGACACCGCTTTGATTTAGAAGTTATGGCCAATGTTAAAGTTTTTGGACGGAATGACGG
This sequence comes from Fragum whitleyi, assembly GCA_948146395.1. Lineage (NCBI taxonomy): Eukaryota > Metazoa > Mollusca > Bivalvia > Cardiida > Cardiidae > Fragum > Fragum whitleyi. The sequence goes on along the minus strand of OX411545.1, from coordinate 1,255,129 downwards.
ACGGACGGACGGACGGACGGACAGACGGACAGACGGACGGACGGACAAGTCAAATTTATGATGCCTCCCTATCGGGGGCATAAAAATTAGAGATCGCACGCAGTAATTAACAAAATTATACCAAAATTGTCGGCATATAACCCTCTGCAGTGGGATAAATTATTAGAAAATAGCTTGGGGGGATTCGTTTTGCAGTGTCTATAGACAATAAACTAAGTCCTTATAATGTACCATTTGCAAAAGACCCGATTCTCCCTGTTAACAGTCTTATGGGTAAAAGAACACATTACTATGGAGACGATGATTACAAACATCTCTTTGAACATGGTCATGCCAAGCATATCAAGGTATTATCAATGCGACAAGAAATAGGAACAAACATGCAAATAAAAACACGTCTGAAACAAAATTTGAATTTGGCGACGCAGTCTTTTACTAAAATTTTAGGCAAAATAAAACTAAATTTTGTCCGAATTGGCTTCCATAATACAGAGTCATTAGGGAGGTAGGACCTAAAATGTTATCATAAATAATCAGTTAGATAATTCAATAATCCAGTGCCATATCAATCAATTAAGAAAATGCAAAATAACTTCTTGGGACCTCCCTGAAGTAATTCAAATTCATACCAGGCCGATCAGAAACTGTAGGTACTTAAACAGATTTGACTCTTATCAATCCGGAACAAATTCCGACTCGAGTTCTACAACAAAATCAAATGCACGTGTCAAAAAGTTGTATACTAAAAGCGAACGCGATGCCCGCTATTCCAGTTCTGTAACTTGTTCCGAAGATAACATTAATCTGAGAGATTCACAGACCCGTCTACGACAGATCAATTACGAAAGAATTCATAGTAGAGATTCAAATCAGACATCGGTGACTGATAAAAGTGATCGACTTCGTCTGATCGTAATCGTCACGAATGCATCTCTTCAGACCCTACGTCTACAGATACGCATTCAAATCAGAGTAATAGTGATTCAAATATGTCTCTTGAAAATTCAACTGTGACAGAGAATAGTTCTAGTCACATGCAGTGTGACAGCGTTGAACAAATTACAATTGATAAAACGTTCAAGTCGCCAGAAATTTCGGAGCAAATTGCTCAAAGCTTGTTTAGAGAATAAGGAATCTTGTGAGAAATGCAGGACATATGATAATCAATTATGGTCCTTAAAGAATAGATATAATTTCTATTGAAATTGTAAATAAATTTGTATAAAGGTTAAAGGAATATTACATGTTTTCTCCATTAATTCAATGTGACATGTTTGTTTTGTTATTCATATAAGTTGCGGATGTTATCCTTAAGATCAAACTGACAAGTTGTCAACAAATAATGTATGTATTTAAGTACAGTTAGTGTAACAAGTCCGAGCTTCAAGTGAAAAGGTTCCCTAGGGCAATATTAAGTTGTGTATTACATTACAAACCTTTTATTTTGACATGTATGATTAGTATCTCATGTCGGCCAAATTCGCTCAGTAGTGCATTGCATTAATAAATGACAAGTGAATATGTCTGGGTTTTGAGTATACAAATGTGTATACATGACATTTTGACAAGCACCCTAATTACATTTACAAGTAACTAACATTAGTGTAAGTGCATTCAATGGTAATGGGATATGTCATTTTTTTATGAATTGTCAACCTTTAATTGTATATATTTCTTTCTTAAGACAGTTTGATAGTAAATGATACGTTTATGGATGTTAGGAGAATTATGTTAAGATAAGGGACTCTAGAATGACTAAATCTTAAAAAAATCAGTAGAAGCATTGGAGGGAATTATCATAATAAGAAATCAAAAGAAATAAAGAGCATTGGAGGGGAAAAATGTATTATGCTAGATTATGCACTACCAATGGGTTTTCTATCAAAATAAAAAGTTGTTGCACATTTGGTAATAGTTATTTCTTTTCAGGATTAGAATGAAGAGTAGATTTGTATCAAAACCTGTATCGAGTAGCCAAGATTTGATGTCCAAAAAGTCATGTGTGACCGGAGATTATTTCCACGCCAGATCCAAAACATGGACTCAAACAACTATTAAGTTACAACGAATGTGAATATCGTTTCATACATCCCGATACAATTCAATATCAGCAGATTATTCACTGTGAGGAAACTTCAAACAATCAAAGCAATACCTAACCTGACAATGTGTGAACTTTTGATAATATTGTGTCAAGTATGACAAATTGTTCAACAATTGATTACCAGTTGTCGAGTCTAGACAAATTTTGACGTCATCAAGTTGTTACGGTAGAGCAGTTTATGTCACTGTTCTACATTTACGATTTAGTCCCAGCTTTTGCTGTCGTGATAGTAACGATGCCATTTGGAACCTGTAGGTAAGTTGGGGGAAAGAAGAGATAAAACTTATCGAGTACTACAAACATCTACGAACCTTACCTGTAACTACGACCGAACCACTATCGATTACTATGGACATTAATTTAATTACTAAAGAAATTACTCAGAGTGTTGTTGAAACAAATGACTTAACTGTAAAATGATAGACTTTTCTTTATATGTTTCTTTAAGTATTATTTGCATGATTCTTGTATATGTTTTTTCGTATATGTGTTTCCATTTGAGGGAAAAATAACTTTAATATATTGTTTGTTATTGCAAGTTACCTTGAATAATTAAACTTTTATCGTTTCTTCACTCATAAAATTCAGTAAAAAAAATAAAAATATATTATAATAATGATAAAAGAAGGGAGGGGGGTAATTTTGGAAAACAGAAAGAAGGGTCGTGTCATAATACATGACTTTGGCTCATCATGTATGACCACCTTTTCTTAAAATGGCATTCCTGGTTACATAGAATTGGTTCAACCCTTTCTATTTTGACAGGCTTGCACTTGGATAATGTAGGTGTATTACGCTCCGGGCATTCTCTATCTGACAAGGCTGTCATTGAATGTCATGTATTATAGGATACACTGGTATAAATAGAAACAGTTAAATGCACAAAAGAGGGACTTGGATTTTGATAGGAGATGGGTTGTGACTTACCACTGTAACTACGTTGTTTCGACTAAAGGGTCCACCCTTTACCCTTGTTCTGTTGTACTGTTTGTTATTATGAATTTTGTTGTTTGCTGTTGTACAATTAAAGACTATACGATCACGTGCTTTATGCTCTTGTATATTACGACAAACGGTGCTTTACACTGGGCACGTTAAAGAACCAAGGGGGTCTATTCGTAGAAGAGCTATGGGCGTATAAGCCCGGATCTCCGTGTATCCGCTTCTTTCTCTATCATGGTCCATACCATATACGCCTAGAGCACAGAGGGACCTAAATCATACAATTACACACACTCCTGTCATTTACAAGATTCTGAGATTTTCTTATGACGATTTCTCTAGACTCAGACAACGACTATATGCTGCAAGTAGAACATTCGTTCGATTAACAAAACAAATTTTTGTTCTTTTGGTCTTCTCTCAGAACTTTCTCTACTTATGAGATGAAGGGACTGGGTTTTTTTATTTCATGGATGTATGAAAGAAAAACATGACCACACTCTGTGAATATATCCATGAAAAGAGCTCTCCTTATCCCGTTGAGATCAAGGTGCAAATACATAAAGATTTATTCTATCATGGCAGATGATTGTTTGTCTATACAAAGCATGCAGTCGCGTCGTGGTAAAATGGGTGCCAATCTTCGAAAAAAATTCCGAGTGGCTGTTCCATTCCGCCCATGTACAAATCTTCATTGATGTAACATTAGGTTAAGAATGTTGGCAAGGCAACCTGATCCAAAAAACCCCAATTTTGTCCATATTACGAAAATATTTAAAGGCTGTCAAATAAGTGTGGGGGTATTATACTTTGCAAGACTCACAAATTAACTTGGTCGAATTATATTTTATCGATGACGTAGTTCATGACGTATTGTCAAATCTCAGTTATCGTGCATACCTTTATTATCGTGCATGACCCCAAACGAGCCTCACAGAGCTTGATTGACCTAAGTTTTTTGCTATGGTACCATGAATATGTTGAAGTGAAAAAAACTGAAACCATATAGCACACAATATCTAAAATCGAACAAAATGCAACATTTTGGATATGAAACTTTTTTTTTCAAAGTTTCTATGCATAGGCTAGTTTAAGCCTTGTATAAGAAAATTCAGAATTAGATTTTATTCAAATAAATATCTGGAATAATCAGATTTAAGCAGAGGTTGGTGACCCCAAAAGATGAAGTTGTAATTTTGCTTCTTTTTTGTTGCCAAAGAGTTTCCTTTCAGATGCATGATAACTGAGGAGGCGATCCAAATTTTTCAAAAGGTCAACTAGCAGTTATTTTACGTGATTTTCATGATGATATTATCAACAGAATTTAACCAATTTTTTTAGATAGGTAAATGAAATATCAATTGATAGAAAATCAATATTAAATGGGATGAAACCCTAACTTTCTGAGTACAGGGAGGGTTTAAAGGCTTACATGCACGATAATTGAGGTGAAGAGGATAGTTTAAGATTATGGCGAGTATTGTTTACACAAGTTTACTTTATCCAGATGGATTGATTGATTAAAAATTGTATTTTACTCGACTGTGAGTATTTTTAGAGACAGAAACTTTGAATCTAGTCGTAAACTATGTTCACTTAGTGATAAATAACCAGGATGACATTGAATTGATGTTTGCTTTTAACTTCACAACAACGAAATCGTGAAAATAAAGTGGAGATGGGCGATCGACAAGAAAATCCATCGCATTTGTTTTTAATTCTTAAGATATGTTAATTTCGTTTGATAGTTTATTTGATTGTTGAATACTCTTTCTTATTTAGGCATTTGAGGTTCTTAGTCGTTAGCATTTAGGCTTTATCATACCCCTTACCTTCGCACCCACTGAAGTTCACTTGATGCTGTAAAAAATTAATCCCTGGCCCACTTGGAATTTTGGATTTTAGATAGGGGGATAGATACATATGTTTGTATGCTAATATTGACAAAAACGAATTAAGAATGATTATGTATGTATTTTTTTTTCTAATTCAAATTAAGGACCGAATTTAAAATAATTGAGAGCTTTTTATTGATTACCGTCGCTTCGTTTTGTAAAAAAGAATAGCTTGCATTATCAAATGAAACTAATCCGCAGTTGTTTTACAATTGGTAACTTCGCGATTATTTACCAAGGAATATTGAAAATTTAGTCATGATAGAATTATAATAACAAATTCATTCCGTTATTTATTGAAAATTTAACCACTTTTCTGAGTTCTAAGGCTCAATGAATAATCCACTCGAGCTAAAGTTCTCGTGGATTATTTTATTGAGCCTTAGAACTCAGAAGCGTGGTTAAATTTTCAATAAACAACAGTAAGAATTCGTTATTCTATAATCCACACTAAGTTAAAATCTTATATATCTTATACGCAGAACGTATTTCTAAAATAGATGCCACTTACTCAATTGTTGTTTTCCTTGAGTAATGCAACAAATTTTTTAGCCAATCGGAATGCAAGAAACTTGATGGACACAAATATATGTTGTCCCTTTTGTCTCTGTACACGTAATGACATAATTCATAAAAAAGTACTTACTGATTTACTTTTTGGCAAGTTTTGGCAAAATGTGTTTTTGCTTTTCTTCTACACCTTTTATCACACTAGGCTAAATATCCTCTTTCTGAGCGTATGATCTCTACCAGGATGGAAAATATCACTATGAAGACCTTTCAAAACTTCTTACCGGTAAATCTTTGGTAACACTAGTTACCCAACTGCTCATCCTTCTTCTTTTTCATTAAGAGATCTTTTTTAAATAGAAAATTGGTAGGGACTCTCCTATCCTTCAAAGCTATTCGAATAAACTTTTGTCTGACAAATCATCTACTCAACCCTTCCATAATCAAAGTCTACTAGTGAAACTTATGTTCAAAATACCTTATCTCGACCATTTTGTCACTTTTGTATGATGCCTGGTCACCTAATTTCTGAATGTTTCAAATGAAAAAGGACGAAGGAACTGAATGAAGCCAAACCTACAAGGCACGCCAGCCTCAACCAAAATCAGCCTTCCTTTTCATTAAAATTCATCTGTTAGAATATGGCCAAATCCTGATTCCTCTAAGGAGATTTTTGAACCATAAATGTTGAACGATTCTGTTTCATTTTCTAATGATATTCGCCCACCTTACCCTATTGATATATATTCTACTCAAGGAATGTTTGTCTCTCACCAATGGGTTGATAATCGTAGACCTATGTGAGATAGTAGCTGGAGGCTAGGACAGGATGTGATAGTTTTACTGGTGAGAGAAATATCCATTTTAGGTGCTCCAGCCGACGAGATTAACTGAAAAATATTGAAAGCGGCGTAAAACTCCATTCAATTAATCATTCAATGGGTAAGTGTTAGGTACAACTTCATGAACACTCAAATTATGGGAAATTTCCGTGTCTAATTTTGGAATGAATACCATTGAGATGGAGCATATATGAGGGTTGTCCCAATTCATTATATTCCGTTACATTAGTTTTCATCATAAAAATGGACATCTGTGGATAAAAGTTTCACACATGTTGTTGGCTTATAATATCAATGTGTGTGCAAACATATCACAAATATCAATCCAATATCAATTCCTGGTCGTTACTTTTTGACCAAGCAGATCCCAAATATGCTCGAAAGATTTAAGGTCATGCGAAACGGCTCGCTACGGCAAGATTCAAATGCCATTTGTATTTAAATATTGCCGCGTGATCCGATCCCTATGCGGGCGAGCATTGCCGTGCATAAACATGACAGGAATGTGCTGGCGGATGAATTGAACAGCTACAGGTCTCTCAATATCTGATTAATGTACTCAACAGCATTGCGATTGCCGTGTACAATTACCAGGTAAGTTTTTTGGCCTGGTTTAGCAGGCCATAGGAAACAACCCTGTATCCTGGAAATTGCCCAGGAAAAAGATAATCGAAAACCGAAACAACGTGTGTATTACGTAGCATTTTCGTGCTCACGCGCGGGCAAAAAATAGGTCTAGTATACGTCATCAACTTTTGTGCGACACGAAGTGCTTTGCGTGTTCAACGCAGTGCTCGCATAGCACTACGCTGTGTTAAAATATCATCTACCCTTTCTGCTACAAATTTTACTAATTTGCCTACCTATTGTATGTAATCTGCAACCCTTTACAATTTGGGCCTGTCTAAACATTCGTTGTCTTGTAAAGGATTAATCTAATTTAGAAAAAAATATAAGCCTTGTCCCATCCTTAAACCCTTAAATAGACTACCAAATATTAGACTGGGCCAACTTGGAACAGGTTGCAGACAATAAATCAACATGAGTGTAATTTGATATATATCTAGGATAGAAATTAAAAAAATAATGGGGTATGAGTATAGTGTGGACCATATTTTGGGGAAGGGAAAAATTGACCCTATCATTTTCTTGTGTTCCCACAGTAAAATAAAACTTCTTTATGGAATTCAATTCAATGTAAAAGAAAGAGCCGACGAGCTTGTACCCCTAGAAAAACAGCATTACTACGATTGACGGAATGATCGAATGGATAAATTGACTGACTAGTAGCAAAACAATCAACTCAACTAGAATTATAAAACGCGAGTTGCACCTGTCTGTAAAGCGGATACCTCGTAGTAATCAATTCCTTGCGAATTAATTGTTTTTGGCGGACTCAGTGCTATATAGTGAGCATACCGTTCGCCAGTTTTTCCTTTGAAGTGAGTTCAGAATGTGGCTTACAATCCCTTGAGGTAAATATTACCCTTGGTTTCTCTCGCCTAAAAAAGCCTTACTAAAAGATTAAAAAAATGGAGTGCATGCTTTCAAATGTCGCCTTGCCTTTTTATAAACCAGGCCTTCAGCGCTTTTAGCGCTTTGATTAAATTCCTCACTATCCCACCCCACACCATGACGTTGCCCCATCGAACCTTTGTCTTTCTACAATACAGGCGTTAGCTAATCGCTCACCTCTTCTCCTACACTCTGCAATCATGGCATCTGAGATTGAACCTAGACTCGTCGAAAAAGAGAGTTTAATTTTACTGAAGCCTTCGCCAAAGGAGGTGCTGCCGTGCCCAGTGCAGACGAGCAGCGCGATGACGTTGCGTCATTATACTTCCAACGTAAGGTCGTCTGACTCATATCGGCCTACGGAAGTGACGAAGACGCTTGAGAACGGTTTCTCAGCTTACACCGTACAAAAAGGAAAATAGAAAGGTACAAAATCAAAGTTGAGAAAGGCATTCCTTTGTAAATCCCCGAAATCTTCCAGAGACTCGGCAATTGACGTCCCTACAGTTGCTTGGATGAGTCTCTTTCCTTCGATTCTTCCCCTTACCTCCCGGGGCACCGAAGCATCTTCTACCGTTGAAAATAAAGTACTTGGAACCATTCCCTCCCAGTGTGACAAGTATTTGATTTATGTCTTTCAGTATTTGTTTTCTAGATTTAGAAAAGAATAAAAAAAGATAATAATTCTCAGCATCCAGTTGACGTCGTTTAGAACGTTCCGAAACACTTGGCCCGCCACATTTAAAACGAACCTTATCCAAAAATTCTACGTTCAAATTACTTCAAATTAAGATGAGGCGTACGTAATACTTATTCCAGCAACTCAATTAATTTTCAAGTTGTTCGAAACAAGTTCGAAATGAAAGAATATTTACCAAAGAAGACCTCGTATATTATTTATTTTATCTGCTGCGCCAGGTAGTCATTACCATAGCATTTCATATGGCAGATGCGCTCGCGCTATGTTCGATAACTATATCATTTTTACATAACGGTACGTGGAATGAATTCTGACAGCGAATGATACCAAATTCAGTTTTATTGCTTCAAAAATAAAACTTTACGAGGCAAAATCCGGATATTTTTTTAACAACCCTCGTAAACGCGAGTTTTAAATTTTACACATAATTGACTTTGAAAAAAATGACGTTGACCTTGATTGGTGACTTTGAAGTTGGCACAAACAGAAAACTCTTGTCACAAACAATATACATGTGAAAATTGAAGTCAAAATTAAACACATGATAGAAACAATATCCTGATCTATCTATGCTTGACACAGACAATTGTGCAATATTCTTATTTTTGTCATATTGGTTATGATAAAAAAACAATCAGGGTATCAAGGAAAGACTTGAACCAAAACAATTTTGATAATTATAAATAATAGTTGTGATAACTATTGATCACAGCAAATAGGGTTTATAATGATAATAAAAGTTCACCGGTTCACATTTATGTATATGGTTGTGGGTTGTGGTGGTGGTAGACTGTTCCCATTGTCGTCTCATGTATGAAGCCGGGTGGTATACACTGATTTTTCGTCCATAGTCTATAGACCCGTATATATATAAAATTCCAGTCTGATATCGAAAACGAAACTCAGCTTCGTTACAAAATTAGAAGTGATAATAGCAATCACTCATTATTATGCGTGAAAAGATTTACTTACTGGCAAAAAATAGAGAAATATCAACTATCTATGGATGTATGTTTTTCTTTGCGAGCTGACCTTTAAAATAAACTTTCACGTAAAGCGAAATGGCGTCCCCTCCTGGCGAATTATTTGCAGACAATTTATTAATCAATCAGAAGTGCTAGCTGCGCGTACTTCATCAAATACTGAGAAGCCAATCCATCGTGACTGTATTTTTGTGACTACCCGTCAAAAACAGTCGACAGTTGGACCAGTCTTGTGGTGGTGGATGCAAATCAACTCGATCCTCAGTCATCTCGTTCCTCGGTTAACTCGTGGCGATTAGGTCAACTCGTTCCCTATAATAAGTCAACTCGTTCTCCAATCGATTTTTTATACGCCGCCGGAGGTGGTCGTATATTGGCGTCATCTTCTCCGTCTGTCCGTCCGTCCGTCCGTCCGTCCATCCATCCTTCCTACGTTCGTAGGTATGCCCACCTTTCGTGTGGGCACAACTGCTCCCTCATTTATGGACCGATTTATGTGAAACTTTCACAGAATGTTCCTGGCCACCTGACCTTGCGCAGAAAGTCACGGTTTGGTGAATGTCAGCCGCGTCATGGGAAAAGGAGGCTTAATGTAAAAAATCTTGTGAACGCAACTCCTCCCTCATTAATGGACCGATTTGGATGGAACTTTCACTGAATTGTCCTAGTCACGGTAAGGTGAATTTATGCCGAGTCATGGAAAAGGGGCTTACATGTAAAATATCTTGTGAACGCAACTCCTTCTCCATTTATGGACCGATTTCAATGACACTTTCACAAAATATTCCTAGTCACCGTATCTAGCGCATATTTTCTTGGTGTGGAGATTTTTAGCCATGTCATTGAAAAAGGGGCCTTCTTGTGGAAATTCTTGTGATCGCAACTCCACCTCCATTTATAAAATAGTTTTGATGAAACTTTCCTGGTCCTGTTCCTGGTCACCTGACCTTGTCTATAAAGTCGTGGTCTAGTGATTAACAGCTGCGTCATCGAAAAGGAACCTTCTAGTAAAAATCCTTATGAGCGCAACTCCTCCTTTACTAATGCTCTTATTTTAAAAATACAAATTGTACATTTGAGATGAAAGTTAAGTATTGATTTGGTTGATACTTTCGAAGGTGATTCTTTGTCGTTTTTATCTTTATTATTAGTTGCAGTTTGAAGAGGCGTTAAACCCCATTCTATCAATAAATCTTAACGAACAGTTTGAACTTAAAAATTTAAAAAGGTACGAGAGTCACCCAAGTAATAGTGGGACTGGATCTATATCTCGAAAACTAATGAAGATACAAAAACGAAAATTTACATGCATGCACATTATTTTCTCCTGTATTTTTTTCACATCAACAAGTACGTTGCCATGACGTCCTATTGATGCCGTCACAAAGAATGACGTCATGACGTTAACCGTGGCCAGATGAATATCAAAATAACAGAAATGTTACATCTTTTTTTATTTCAAAAAATTGAAAAAGATTGAAACACCCTTTTGCAATGAATATTATAAAGGGATAAAGTACTTTCTCATTGTACCTTATTTATACTGATTATTTTTTTCATCGGTGGTAAAATTCGAATTTAGCATGATTTTGATCCCAAAGACATTATTTTTCAAAGAAAATATTTGCATTTTAAAATTTTATCAAGATTTTTTTGATAAAGATGCCATCTTTTATCTTCAAAAAAGAGATTTAGTCCAAAATCTTTTGTCAAAACTTAAGGTAAAATTGCATTTGGATACCCTCCCATTTTTCAGAACGAAGTTGTCAGATATAAGGAAGGTACTCGTCATGAAATTTAACGTCATTTCTTTCGAAAATTATTCAACCGCTGTCTACCACTTAAAAATAATACAAGAAAACATTAACAATGTAATTTGGGTAAAAAAATCACCACCAGGTAGTTCAATATGACGTTTTTAAAACATTGAAACATCAAAGGGTGAACATGGCCATTATCTCATATGGTACCTCTTTCTGTTGCCTAGCAACAAGTGTTCCATACAAAGTATGAAGGTAAGTGTCGGCCAAACAATGAAGGAGCTGTTACACTACACAATAGTGGAACAATAATTTCATATATATTAACTAGTTAGGCATTATAGCATTGGTCTCACTTTTTATTGGATGGCCCACGTAGTCTGCAAATGTTCTGAATTTGGTTCAGTCAAAATAAGAAGTGTCTAAAATTATTTTCCTGAAACAGCAGCAAAGTGGAGGCGTATATTGGTTACTACGGCACTTGTTCTCAGTCAATTCGTTCCCCAAAATCATAGTCTTTGAAGCGATATTTCAATGTACTGGTTCTAATAAATTGTTTAGAATGTCTAAATGCAAAATTTATGTTGTTTATTTTAAAAAATCTATATTCTTCGATCTATTGACCCTTTAAAAATTTCTAGAATATCCATTTTCTTAAAATATAGTTCATTTCAAAGTTTACCTGAAATCATCAGGTCATTTCCAATAATCTTTTTGCTTTCTGTTGTATAAATTTGGTATTTCCGATAACAACGATTACGAACTCAAATTATCATTGGTTAATCAACCATACAAATATTTCATATACAATCATAGCCGCGCGGCCGTCATAGCAAAGTTTGTAGCGTGTCGGACTTTCAATCTAGAAGGTCCCGGGTTCGATCCCCGACGGCAGCACTCATTCTTTACGACTTAAAGACACAACTTAGAAAAAATAAAATTAAAACAACATAAAGAACGATTTTTTCATTTAACTAATAGTTTTGTGTGTTATTTATTATCATTTTCGTTGTTCTTTTTTTAATGTATTTTTTTTTTAAATATTTTGATCTCATTTCAAATTTTTTTTTCAAATCAGTTCCGCCTTTTTAGGTTAAAGGGTAAGTATTGCAAATGAAAATAACTATTTGTTTTTAAACAAAATTAAAACAACAATTTAAGAATATTTATAAAGATTCTAAGCATAAAGGGTATAAAATATTCGTCAAACAAATACTATGGTATATGGGGTATGAGTTGGCTGAGGAATAAATGATTGGAGAACAATTTGACTATTTGAGAGGAACGAGTTGACCTAAGACCTAAATCGCCAAGAGTCGTCTGTAATACCCAATAAAGGCGGTGCACCGAAGTCCTCGTCGGAATTTACAGAGTCAAAACTGTCCGTATTTCGGTCAAAACGGCCTATAAATTGATAAAAACGGCTAAAAGCAGTTTTCCATTCTGTCAAAACGGCCCAAATACAAACTTAATAATAATAATAATAATAAAGTCAAATAAAAAAATAATTAATAAAAAAGATAAAAAATTAATAACAAATAAGTAAATAAATAAAACTCTATAAAACGATATTTAGATTTTTATAATATATTTCTAAGTGAGTTAGACTGATGTTTATTCTATATTTTCTTTCTTCAAAATTCAAAAACTTGTTGACGCTGGCCATGCTCTTTTTTCCTACTATAGATTTATAATATAATTTTTTGAAAACTGAAAGAAGGGGTTCTTGAAAATTGAATTTATTGACTCTTTTTTTTTAGCTAAGTTCAAACTGACAGCTGTAGACAAATTCTCCTGTGCTATTATCATTTGTGGTTTTATTTAAATGATAATTCGTATAGTTCGTATAATTCATATCTCTCGAAAAACGCGTCTTGTGTGCAAGTAGTAATTTTCCTTTGATAAAAGATTTGTACAAGGTATTTGATAAAGAGATAAAGATAGCCTCAGACATTGAATTCGGTGCTTTAGTGTGATCGCATGCAATTATAATCTCACACCTTATCTAATTCATTTCACAAATAGGATTGTAAATCTATTCAGTTTTCGCTGTTACCCATTTATTTATCGAGAATATTTATACATATTTGCAAAAGAAGAAAACAATTTTCTAATTTCACAAAAAAAAAAGAAAAAAAAAATGTGCCGTTTTGACCCATTTGTCAAAATTGTTTTGGGCCGTTTCAACCAAATTACGGACCGTTTTTACTCTCTGTTGTTTTGACATTGGGCCGTTTTCACTGTTAACCTCGTGTATAATGTATAATGCATCGTCATGCCTTAAATGTTCGTATAAAAAGCTTCCAGTCTGCCTTTTTGGTTACCAGTCAACTCGGCCCATCGAATAACTCGGCACGGTTAACATGGCACCAATATATAGCCTATAGTACCGTGAACTATATTGCATGAAATATGTTTATTTTTTGTACAGATGGTGCAGTTATACCTCCCTATCTTTATTTTTAATAATTTGAAAACAGTAGTTTCTGCTTTTTTATTTATAAAATATCGGTTACCTAAAATATCTATTCAGTCCTTGAATCTATGCGATCCGATCGTTGAATGATTCTTAAAATTCTCTCTTTTAAAATCAAAAGCATACGTAAATTTCCTCACAACTAAATGTAATCTGAATAATATTGTACAGTTATTTGTACTAATCATACTTTGTGAATTATCAATAAAATGATGTTTTTGGCATAAAATGAATTTGGGCCAAGTTATACGTTTGGCCGAGTTGCCGATGGGCGGAGTAGAAAATTGACTTGCGAGCCTGGATCAATCTGTCGAAACCTTTATCGGAGGGTAGCGTAGATGGGACAAGCTACCAGTCTAAGTTGAAAATGGGCCGAGATGACCTGTCGCCTTCTTTTCTTTACTGGAGTCGAACGCGAACGCTACCATTTCTGTAAACAAACATGGCCGATAACATGCAACGTGACAGTCAAACGATTTGTTTATTTGACGTAGATGGAACATTAACAGCCCCTAGAAAGGTTTTAGTTTAATTTTGTCTATTTTGATCTCAATTATCAGCTTAACTGTGATCGGATACATTTATCCTCAAATTACACTGGGTTAATTTTACAATATTCGTTCGTAACCAATTAATTTAGTATCCCCGATTTCTATATATCCGTTCTTGTCTACTTTGCCGTCCGCACCACTCATGTATTATTTGTAGGGTGTGAAACCTCATTACGTAATCAAACAAAATGCTAACCGGATGTTTACATTCTTTCTACTTCATGCAGCCGGGAAAAGTGGAGAATTAGGTCATTTGATGGTGCATTATGGGTATTTTTGTAAGCTGCAAGAATTATTTGCGAAACTAATCATTCATGGCTTATTTTTTGGCAGTGTCTTAAAAAAGGTTGAAACTTAGTCACATGCAAAAAATACTTTTTGTGTTGAAGTTTTCTTAGATATGCATTATGCACAGCTAAGTTGCTGCATTGAAGTTGTGACCCAATTAACTGCAGGCAGCTAGCTCAAATGATAAATGACGTCATAAGAACGGGTTTATAGAAAAATGGCGGCCACAGATTTTTGAGTAGGGAGAGTTTAGAATTTAATTGGATTCTCACCAATTGAATTAGTTTACTTCATAATAGTGCTTTGCCCAGATGGAATAATGATTTTTCTACACACACATGTACAAAAATGGAAAGTTTAATCTGAATTTAAGCTATTTGATTTTGATTACTTATTTAGAAGAACGGAGATACAGGAAAAGGGTATACCTATGCGGATCTTCAGCTCGGCTGTTTTAGGAGAAAATACGAGATATTGCTTTAGTCTTGATGTCTTCTTTGTTGTTGTTTTTCTTGTCATGGCGCTTAAGTAAATTAAGGTGGAAAAGTTGTGCCAGACCTGGGATTTTTAACTCATGACCCCAAGAACACTGGCATGCCTCTCTTCCAACTGAGCTAAGTGGAGTGCTAATGTTAAAGAAGAAAATCCTTAGAACTTTTGACATTTTGTGATACCTTACTTCTACTGAAGACATTGAATTGAACCTTGGCACACATGTTCACCATCAAAAGAGAAACCTATTATCAAAGGAGTTACACTAGATGCATACTGTGCAAAATATGCCACTTTTTTCATTTAGATTTTTTTTCCATTATCCAGCACTCAGCCTACGGTATGCACCAGCAGGCCATACTCTGGTATTTTTCTAATTTTGGCCCTATCATCATGCGTAAAGGGTCTATTTCACTCTTATTTTCTAAATTTCGATCAACAGAAAGTGGAGCCAAACATGGAAGAGTTTTTACAAAAGCTGAAGACAAAAGTTAAAGTGGGCTTGGTTGGTGGATCAGATCTGATCAAGATAGCAGAACAGATGGGTGGAGACGATGGTTGGTCTACCTAGTTTATACAGATTTTAGCATGACAATTCACTGTTTCCACCAAGTAACGACTCTGATCAGCCTGATTCTAAGTTTTCAAAGACCAACATATAACATGAGCATATGTGACATTTCCAACAATTTGAAATGTGTGTAAGGTGCAAACATTTAGCGAGACAGCAACCTACTGTAAATTTAATGTTACCTGATGGTGTACAATAGCGCAAAATTATTGACATGACTGACCGTAACCTCTATTAGCATTAATTACATGCTTGACTGATTGTCGCATGGCATCTCCATTAGGTCTCGTTTAACTTCGTGAATCAATTTTCATAATATAAACCTATTAAATGACACCATTGTGAGTAGACATTTGTCATTGTACGTGCAAAGAGGAAGGCATAAGAAGTCGAAAGACAGTGGTTCGAGTCACAGCAGCAGCAGTTATTTTTCCTCTAGGTTTCAAGCTATTTTTTTTTTGGATGATGTTGAAGATCACGCGATTCTCAAAGAGATTTGCGGTACGTCATATGCTAATTTTTCAAAACATTGCCCGTTAGGTTTTTTTTTAGCTCACCTGAGCACAATGTGCTCAAGGTGAGCTATTGTGGTTAGGTGGATGTCCCTCGTCCGTCGTGCGTTGTGCGATGTCCGTCGTCAACATTTGCCTTGTATGCACTCTAGAGGCCACATTTTTTGCCCGATCAACCTGAATTTTGGTCAGAATGATTGTCTTGATGAAATCTCGGACGAGTTCGAATTTGGGTCAACTAGGGTCAAAAACTAGGTCACGGGGTCAAATCTAAGAAAAACCTTGTATGCACTCTAGAGGCCACATTTTTTGCCAGATCAACCTGAATTTTGGTCGGAATGATTGTCTTGCTGAAATCTTGGACAAGTTTGAAATTAGGTCAACTGGGGTCAAAAACTAGGTCACGGGGTCAAATCTAAGAAAAACCATGTATGCACTCTAGAGGCCACATTTTTTGCCAGATCAACTTGAAATTTGGTCAGATTGATTGTTTTGATAAAGTCTCGGAAGAGTTTGAATTTGGGTCAACTGGGGTCAAAAACTAAGTCACAGGGTCAAATCCAAGAAAAACCTTGTATGCACCCTAGTGGCCACATTTTTTGCCCCTTCAACCTGAATTTTGGTCAGAATGATTGTCTTAATTAAATCTTGCATGAGTTTGAAATTGGGTCAACCCGGGTCAAAAACTAGGTCACAGGGTCAAATCCAAGAAAAACCTTGTATGCACTCTTGAGGCCACATTCTTTGCCCGATCAACCTAAAATTTGGTCAGAATGATTGTCTTGATCAATCTTGGACAAGTTCGAAATTGGGTCAACCGGGGTCAAAAACTAGGTCACAGGGTCAAATATAAGAAAAATCTTGTATGCACTCTAGAGGCCACATTTTTTGCTCGATCAACCTGAAATTTAGTCAGAATGATTGTCTTGATGAAATCTCAGACAAGTTCGAAATTGGGTCATCTGGGGTCAAAAACTAGGTCACAGGGTCAAATCTAGTAAAAAACCTTGTATGCACTCTAGTGGCCACATTTATTACCAGATCAACCTGAAATTTGGTCAAAATGATTGTTTTGATGAATTCTTGGACAAGTTCAAAATTGGGTCAACCGGGGTCAAAAACTAGGTCACTGGGTCAAATCTAAGAAAAACCTTGTATGCACTCTAGAAGCCACATTTATTGCCCGATCAACCTGAATTTTGGTCAGAATGATTGTCTTGATGAAAGCTCGGACAAGTTCGAAATTGGGTCAACGGGGATCAAAAACTAGGTCACAGGGTCAAATCTAAGAAAACCTTGTATGCACTCTAGGGGCCACATTTTTGCTCGATCAACCTGAAAGTTGGTCAGAGTGATTGTCTTGATGAAATCTCGCGACAAGTTTGAAATTGGGTCATCTGGGGTCAAAAACCAGGTCACAGGGTCAAATCTAAGAAAAATCTTGTTTGCACTCTAGAGGCCACAATTTTTGGCCAATCAACCTGACATTTGGTCAGAATGATTGTCAAGATGAAAACTCGGATGAGATCGAAATTGGGTCATCTGGGGTTAAAAAATAGGTCACGAAATCAATTATAAAAATCCTTGTTAGTCAACCTTAAAATGGTAAAAATGGATTCTCAAGTTGTATAGAAGCAACAGCTTTGTTTAGCTCAGGCATTCATCATTCTATTTCTCATTCTTCTTTTGAAAATTTTAGACAGTTCATTCAGGTGAGCGATTAAGGGCCACTATGGCCCTCTTGTCTTTTTTGATTGTTTGTTTTGTTTGTTTGAATGGGGTTTAACGACTATTATGATTTTTTTTTCAATTTTATTGTGCGGCTGGCGCACTTAACTAAGGATATCTGAATTTTTCCTTACGAATTCTACCACGACAACTCTTCCGATCCCCCAGTTGCTCATCCCACACAGGTATTCGATTATCGACCAAATTTGCTCTCAAGACCATTTAACAACGACTTGTGTTTTCCATATTTGAGTTCAGGAGATTGTATGCAGCGGTGCAAAAAAGTTAATTGTCATTCTTAAACTAGTCAAATGGGACTATCAGAAGAAAGAAAAAAATATATAAACAAGTGGAAAAAAGCTGATTTGAACCCTTGACCCCTGCAACTGTAGTCATCAGACTAGACATCTCGACCACACAGTCATACAGTGCGTATAGGTATAAAATTACATTATACAAACATTATTTAAAACCCATACCCTCTGCGGATTTACGAAGTTTTTCGAAGGCTTGCGACTACCCTCGATGATAAATGTATTCATTAGTTAATTTATTAATTGCATAAAGGTCAAGTCGTGTCAATAATTTCAACCTATACAAGTGTTTTGAGACCTTATCTATCTACTAAATGCATAGTGAAGACTCTGGTCAGACTGTGCGGATGCACAGGCTGGTCAGAGTCTTTGCTATGTAAATATATGAAATTGCTGGAAATCTCACTTACAATCTCATAATGTTAAACAAAAAAGCACACTGTCCATCTTGCATTATATTTGTGCATGACAAATTGTTGGAATGTCACGTTTAGGCTTATTTATATTTAGTGTGGGACTAAACTTTAGTGAAGGTTTATAGGGTAACCGAATAACCCACTCTGTCTCCATATACTTGAGAGAGAGGTATCGACTTATACCAACAATTTTACAGCTTCGTCTTGTACTTTGGGATGGCTATACTGTAAAACTTGTATAAAGCGACCAATTATGGGACCACCAAAAAGTGGTCAATAAAGAAAATGGTTGCTTAATACAAGTTTTGTTTACAAATAGGAAACATAAATTTTATAGAGTTTGTATATTTTCTTAGAATTTCTCAATAAACCTGTGTTGAAAATGAGACAATTCTATTGAGCTTTAACAACATAGGATTAATTTATGATAATGACCAATGATATCCATTCTGTCAGATATTTTGAGCTGAGAAAGGTGACTCTGAAAATGGTTGCATAATAAAATTGGTCGCTTAACCCTTTCCTGTTTTTCAAAATTTTGGACCTGTCCAAATTCAAAGGTTTTGCTGACGAAAAATTTAAGTGGATGTAATTTGAAAAATAACCATTCTGTAGGGTAGAAAATAGTGTGGAAAAAGAAGAAATTGCTTGTCGGAAGCAATTTCTTCTTTTTTCACAATGTTTTCTCAATCATAAAATCCCAGACAGGTAAAAAGCAGGGATTAAACAGCAAAGGGTTAATAGGTGTGATCGCTCGAGTAAGATTGACAGTATAATATTTTATTTATAAACCTGCTGGGTGTTAATTGAGCTCAAACCAGCATCAATCATATCACAACTTGAGCATAATAACACTAGACCATTATGGCAGTCAGTTAGTCCAGATAGAACCAGATTGAGCAGATAAGATACATTGATAACAGGGTTTTAAGGGACGCAGGTTTTGCGAGTCTGAGACTCCCAAATAAGCAGCCAGGACCCTCAAAACTATCTAATGTGAGTCCTTTGGACCCTCTTGGGATTAACATCAGAATAGAATTGAAGACTGTTTTAAACAGTCTTCAATTCTTTCCTGAAGTTTAGAGACAAGTAGTAATAAGTAACCAACAATTTCTCAACCTTTTAACAGGGTATAGCTTTAAAGGCACAGGAAAACTATATCATTGCTCTAAAATAAGTAGTTTTTATCTAAAGCAGGGACTCCCAAACTGAATGAAGGACCCCTAAGATCCCAATGCTAAACTGAGAATTTTCTCATATTTCAATATAAGATTAAAGCTACACTTTTGTTGTGATACTGCAATGAAAATATGAGAGTAAAAGATAATTTTAATGCCCTGTTATAAATAACAACTTATTGACATTGGGTTTTATGTTCATATATCTATTTTAGAAAATTCTCAGTCAAGAATGCAAACTATTTCTCAATCTTGGGCCAAAACCATGATTTCTTGATGAAACTTTAAAGTATGGGTACTCATTCGAATAATTTTGATGAGGCTATTTGAATGTATACCCACAACATAGGGTTTATGCAAGTAAAAATGACACAAAAAAGTACAATCTATACAATACATTGTGTAACCTAACATTTACACTAAAATATAAAGATAGCTCAAAAGAAATTGTCTACACTTAAAGCAGGGACTCCCAAACCTTCAGCAAGGTCCCCTAAAAGCCTAACTATTGAGTCCTTCGGACCCCATTTTGTTGATGTGCTGCTGAAACCCTGCACTGATTAGATGTTCAGCTACTTGGCAGCTGATCTTTTTTATTTGTTTTTCTAAATGCATATGCTTTCTTTTTTTCATAGCTGGCCGCATGATTATTAAAAGACCTAGTTACTACAGCCAATATTTTAGAGATGCATTGATAATTTTTTAATTAATGGATGTATGATATAAACTACCTAATCACACTTTATGAACAGAAGAAGTGGATTCATACATAAGTTAAGCAACCACTTAGGGGACCACTTGTAACAAGCAGTCGCTTATGTAAATGATTGCTTAATACAATATTTTAATGGTGAATAAGACATGTTATTTGATAGCTTATATAGATTGCTGCATAATTCTTACTGAATCCTATAATGCTTGAACTCACAAGAATTGTCTCATCGAGACAATTCCAATGGGATCCAACATCATGAGATTCAAAAATAAACATTTTTCATTGGAAAAAGGTCCATTTTTTTTGGAAATTTTGGTAACAGTAAATGGACAATCACATTTTGTGATGGTTGCTTGATAAAAGTGGTCGCTTAATAAAGGTGGTTGCTCGTGCAATATCAACTGTATTATCAAGAAATTGGTAACTTTTTATCTCCTTTTACTTTTCAGTTGTGCATAAATATGATTATGTGTTTGCTGAAAATGGTTTAGTTGCATATAAAGATGGGGAAAAAATAGGTCAACAGGTATAAAGACACTTTTAATTGACAGTTGTTAGTTTATAATTCTCGTTTTAATTTTATGCCTCAGTCATCAGGGCCAAAGGTTATAAAACTTTTCTCATTCTCAAATCAACATTTTCTCAAATTAAAATTTGAGATTAAAGTCATAATTCTCTTTTAATACTCATTTTAATGTATTATGATAAAAGATAATATAAATAAGTTGTTATAAATAACAACTTATTAATATCATCTTTTATTTTCATACATTTTTTTTTAAATTTGAAATATGAGAAAATTCTCAGTTGAGCCTGAGAAAAGGTTTATAACCTTGGGCCCCAAAGGATAGAGGAGAAACCTTATTGTTTTATCGTTGTCTATCCCTGTGTCTGTCTGCATAAAACTTAACCAAATAACTAGTATTGCTAATTACTTCAAGGCCACTGTCTTAGGGCTGTTGGTAGCGCATCAGACTTTCAGTCTAGAGGTCCTGAGTTCGATCCCCCATGGCGGCACTCATCCTTTCCGACTATTTGTCTACCACAGAAGGGATGATAATCATAGACCTATGTGGGATAGAAGCTGGAGGCTAGGAAAGGATGTGGTGGTAGTACTGGAGTGAGAAATACCAGGAATCCATTGTGAGGTGCTCCAGCCACAACTATATGACTGAAATAATGTTGAAAGCTGCAATAAACCCCATTCAAAGGTCCTGAGTTCTATTCGAGGGAGTGGCTATCGATCTTGGTTCTTTCATTGGCCCACACATTCGGTGTGAGTACTGGTGGATTTTCCAGGAAGCAGAATTGATATTATACATGTTTGCAGATACAGGATGTACCAAAGTCAAGGTCATATGACAATGTCAAGGTTATTTGTAAAGATCGAAGTTTTGAAAAAATATGCTGTTTTGGGGGCATCTGTGTTCCGCAAACACATCTTTTGTAACAATAAAGCAATTGGTTTTAAGTCAATTTTAATTCACCTCAAAATAATTCCTTGTATCTTTTTCTATGAACTTTGATGAGAAAAAAAAAAGAAGAAAAGAAAAGACATTTCTGAGGAATACTTAAATGTCTTTATTACCTATATAATAAATATCATTGACATTCACAAAACACATTCATTTTTAACTGATCAAGTATTTGAGTAAATTGCTTTTCCCTCTTTATTTTCAGAACTTACTAAAGTACAAGGGTGAAGAGATTTTACAAAAAGTAATTAATTTTGCACTAGGATACATGTCGAAAATTACACTCCCTGCCAAAAGGTGAGAAATCACAGTCTTGACATCCCTTCATATAATAATTGATGGCTCACTGAGTCAGCATAAAACAGTTGTAACTGCCTGTATGTTTATAGGTGGATGCAACCGTTTTGTGCTGAACCATCAGTATAGAAGATAATTGTTTGTTTAATGTGTGAGATTAAACAATCTTTCTTTTAGTATTCAACAAAAGCTTTATTTTCATGAGTGGCATAAATGACATGAAATTAGAAAATTTCAGGATAATTCTCTCACAGAATATCATTATTATTACATTTGAACCTGATAATGTTATATGAGCCTGTGTGTGACATTTCCAGCAATGTCACATGTATGCAAGGCACAAGAAATGCCAGTCTTAACAACCATATGATGCTTTAAGAATAATTGCAGACTGCCTTAATAGGTGATGAGACCCTATCCATCTAAAGAGCACATAGTAAAGACTCTGATCAGTCTGTGCTGATGCACAGACTGGAAGGAGGCTTTGCTTTGTGTATATGTTGGAATTGTTGGAATTGTCACACAAGCCTCATTTGTATTTGTTAAATCTGCCCCACTTAGATGACCTTTTGTGATGTGATTAAATCTTTTTGTTATTTAAACATTCTAGTGACAATCTACCAAGATAATTGGATAATTTAGCAGAACACATTGAAGAACTTATTGCATCTCGGACTATGCTGTAACTAAACTTAATCACTTGAAACTATATAGACATAAAAATGTATTTTGTCTGAATTATGCCTCTTAATATATACATCTATTCTCTTTTGAAGTCTGAATATTATTATTATGTTTGTGGGGGTATATAGGAGCTTGTCAGTTGTTTGGTCCATCCATCTATAGCTTTTTCGTGTACACTCAATTTCTCAGTAACTAATGGGCAAATTTCATTCAAACTTTACAGATGTGATTAGTATCGAGCAAAGATGTGCAAGTGAAATTTGGTTATGATCCATTGACTTTTGAAAGAAGTATGACCCTTTGATGGAAAGTGGTTTTTATACGCCCGTCGAAGACGGGACGTATTATGGGATCACCCGTGACGTCCGGCGTCCGGGCGTCCGGGCGTCCGGCGGCGTCCACTTCTTTGTCCGGAGCATAACTCTGTCACTTGAAGTCCGATGGACTTCAAACTTGGCAATTATATTCTTCTCATCATTGCGGAGTGCAGTGCACAAGAACCATAACTCTACCTGGCCTATTTTTTGAGTTATTGCCCTTTGTTGTTTTTCAGACTTGAATCTTGTCCGGAGTATATCTCTAAAAGTATAATAGCTAGGATCATGAAACTTCATGGGTGTATAGATCTCACCAAGGGGGAGTGCAGTGCACAAGAACCACAACTCTACCTGGCCTATTTTTTTAGTTATTGCCCTTTGTTGTTTTTCAGACTTGAATCTTGTCCGGAGTATATCTCATAAAGTATAAAAGCTAGGATCATGAAACTTCATAGGTGTATAGATGTCACCAAGGGGGAGTGCAGTGCACAAGAACCACAACTCTACAGGGCCTATTTTTTGAGTTATTGCCCTTTGTTGTTTTTCAGACTTGAATCTTGTCCGGAGTATATCTCTAAAAGTATAATAGCTAGGATCATGAAACTTCATGGGTGTATAGATCTCACCAAGGGGGAGTGCAGTGCACAAGAACCATAACTCTACCTGGCCTATTTTTTGAGTTATTGCCCTTTGTTGTTTTTCAGACTAGAATCTTGTCCGGAGTATATCTCTAAAAGTATAATAGCTAGGATCATGAAACTACATGGGTGTATAGATCTTACCAAGGGGGAGTGCAGTGCACAAGAACCACAACTCTACCTGACCTATTTTTTGAGTTATTGCCCTTTGTTGTTTTTCAGACTTGAATCTTGTCTGGAGTATATCTCTTAAAGTATAGAAGCTAGGATCATGAAACTTCATAGGTGTATAGATCTCACCAAGGGGGAGTGCAGTGCACAAGAACCATAACTCTACCTGGCCTATTTTTTGAGTTATTGCCCTTTGTTGTTTTTTAGACTTGAATCTTGTCCGGAGTATATCTCTAAAAGTATAATAGCTAGGATCATTAAACTGCATGGGTGTATAGATATCACTAAGGGGGAGTGCAGTGTACAATAACCATAACTCTGCCTGGCCTATTTTTTTAGTTATTGCCCTTTGTTGTTTTTCAGACATGAATCTTGTCCGGAGTATGTCTCTTAAAGTATAATAGCTAGGATCATGAAACTTCATGGGGGTATAGATGTCATCAAGGGGGAGTGCAGTGTACAAGAACCATAATTCTACCTGGCCTATTTTTTGAGTTATTGCCCATTGTTGTTTTTCATACTAAAATCTTGTCCAGAGTATATCTCTAAAAGTATAATAGCTAGGATCATGAAACTTCATGGGTGCAAAAATTATTCATTCAAAATAACCTCAGTTCTATTCAAATCCCCAGTTAATACTAAGCAGTGTGACGGGCGTATCTTGTGACAATTTGGCACCTTGTTCATTATTGACAATCACTTGAAGGGGGGTATTAGTCCACTTTGCGACAGTCTAGTATTGTATAATTTCAGGGGTACATTTATAGAATTCCGCAGTAGTATGTTAAACATTTGTCCAGTAGGGAGGAGTTGTTCACAAGCAGAAAGGGACCAGTTTGCAGCTTATGACAAGGTAAGAGATTTTATGTTAAGGTAGTGGAACCATAATAGTTCCGCATCATTTTGCAACTCATGATCTTTCACAATGTTGACCGAGGTTTCCTAATGAAAATCATAAGGAAACCTCGGTTAACACTGTTAAAGTTCATTACTTTGAAAATGTTTGGGATCTATTACAGGTCCACTACCTTAATCCATCTTGCACTGTTTGCAACATTTTCCATTACTTGACACAAAGCTTTGACCAACAATATTTACCAAGATCAGCTTGCACAAATATGCAGTCTGATAGATCTTAGCTTACACTGCCTGCTTTCTAGTAAGTGAAAGATTTTCATTGCCTAATACCACACAGTTAATACACAAATGTCCCTATATGATAGGCCCTAGCTTGTCCAACTTTCGTCCAACATATGACAATTGACATTGTGACATGAGCCAATTGTCTGCCACAATCATGTATGGTAACTAGTGCATCTTAAGGGGATGAGCATCTGGTGGTTCTGATGAAATGTTTCGATTGTACTGGTGTGTGAACGACAGGAAACCATAAGTAGGTGCACCAGCTATCAAAATTTAACTCCATCAATGTTGAAAGCGGCATTAAACCCCAAATAAGCAAACAAAACTCCATGATAGTCAAAGCAGTGCAATACTAAACCAGTATAGTAAGTATTCAAAGTGTAGATTCCTGAAAGGTCACTTATGTTTCTATTTTTAGGAACACAATATGCGTGAGAAGTTTAAAGAAGCAATGGAGAAGGAATTTGAAGGTCAAGGTCTTGTGTTTGCTATTGGAGGTCAAATCAGTATTGATGTGTTTCCAGAGGGCTGGTCCAAAGTATTCTGTTTACAATTCTTACAGAAAGATGATATAAAAACTATTCACTTCTTTGGTGACAAAACAGCAAAGGTAATTCTTGGAGTATATTCAAATTATCTATATGTGACCTGTCACATGAAAAGGGGTCATCTGGGAACTTTGTAAAATAAATATTTGAAATGAGATTGGTTCTAGAGCTGGCCAACCAGAGGTTGCATTTCAAAAATTCTTTCACAGGAAGGCAGATTGATTATTCTAGATTGAGAAAAGTAGGTTAGTGTGAAAATTTCCAACCTTACTCAGTCTGCGCAATCCACACAGTCTGACAAGGGTCAACACTTTATGTACTTCCCAGATGGTTCCTTTTCATGTGACAAGGTCCCGTATTTTTTTCATATTTATACTTCTATTTAAACTAACAATTTAAAAAAGAAGTTTGAAAGCTTCACTGGCCAAAATCTCCTCCTCCCAAACCAATGGGCCTATTTCAACAAAACTTGGCATAAATGTTCCTTGGGTGACCATGCACCTCAGTTGTTCAAGAAATTTTGATTGATCCCCAAAATATGGGCGTTGCATGGCATGGCAGGGCTTATATTCGCTTTAGAATCTTGAAAAATCTTGTTTTCTTTCATTTGATTTCTATTTTGATTATCTCTATTTCAAACCTGGAGATGTTAAAGCCAGTGGAGCGATACAGGACCTCTTGTTAAGTATTCAGCAACTGCAACACACAGCAGAACTTTGTCATCCACATCTTCTATTTACATTAACTTCATTTTGAATTCACCCTTATCCTTCTGTTCAGAGCATGGTCCTACTTTACACAAAGTTCTGACAGACACAGAGGTATAGATAAGAGGGGGTAAAGTTGGTCTAAAACCTTTATTTCTCAATAAAACCATATGTTGCGGGTACTTATTTGAATTGTCTCAATGTGACTATTAATCATTGTGGGAAAAACATGAGCCTGACTGCTTGAAATGTTCCTTAAGTAGAAACAGGCAGTTAGGATAAGATCTGACTGAATAGTTTTAATATATGCTGTCTGCAAAACTACAAATAGAGGGGGTATTTTGGATTTTAGATGAAAGTATTTCAACAATTATAGCATAAACCCAGTTTTGTTGGCACTCATTGTAATTGTCACATTGCAACATTTCTGAAGTTAAGAACTTTAACAGTGTTAACCGAGGTTTTGCTAATGATTTTCATTAGGAAACCTCAGTCAACATTGTGAAAGTTCATGGGTCTGAAATGTTGCAGAACTATTACGGGTCCACTACCTTAACCACAAACTTAACCCCAAAACTTATACAAAAAGCTAAATATTTTCCCACTAAGCCAACTCTATTCAAATTGAAAAGCTTTTCTTTGGCATAAAGGCTCTTCATCTTTGATACACATCTTTGAAAGTCAAGGTCATCTAAAAAGGTCTGGGTCAATCATCAAGGTTGGACTTTGAAAATATGAATTTACAGGGCATTAGACATCGTTTTTTTAAAAACAAAAATTAAAATAAGATTCCCTAAGTTTAACATTTACATTTTCATAAGTGGGCATAATGGCTGACCCAGTCATAGAATATAGCTTTTGTTGTTCACATAATGAAAGATGAAATTATCTTGTCTTAAAACAGTATTATTCTATATCGTTGATGCAGAGATATAGATATATATTTGGCATGTGAAATATCCTGATGATTTTATGAAATCATGATTTATAAAAGAAATCACAATACAACATACAAAAAAAAATTGATACAAATTAGACCCGCTAGACAAAAAGGAACCCTCTGGATAATACATAGAGTGACAAACAAAGAAGACTTAAGTCGAAACTCTTCACACAGATTATTTAATTTTTTATGCCTCCGCATTGAAAGATTGGAGGCATATTGTTTTACCATTGTCCATTTGTCTGTCTACAAAACTTGACCGAATAACTTTACATTGCCAATTACTTCAAGGCTTTTCAAAATACAATGCTAATATTTAATAGGATGATAGGTCTCGCTGGTATGCATCTACAGTTACCAAGGTCTAGGTCATGTGATAAGGTCATCTGTCAAGGTCAAAGTTTTAAAAATTTGCTATTTCAGAGGCATTCACGTGTCACCAACACATCTTGTCCTTATCTAAGATAATCTTTCTACCTTCCATTTTAAGGATATTAACCTCTGATGGATCTAATTCCTTTGTCAAATATTTGTTATCGAGTTTTCAGAAGGTTCCTTTCATGGCTGTCAAATTTGTCTTTTAAATTTCTGATTGTTTCCTTTCCATGTTTTAAGTTTCTAATTATTCATTATATTTTCAGGGAGGAAATGATCATGAAATCTTCGAGGACTCTAGAACTATAGGTTATACAGTGACTAGCCCCGATGATACAATAAAACAAGTGACTGACCTGATTTTTAAATAATCTATCTGTGATATTAATATATTCCTTTAAATTTCTTTTGTTGGTTAACCCATTGTCATACAATCCAGCTTTTTGATGCCTTTGAAGAAAAGAGATTTGGAAAAATATGTGAAAAACAGTGTGGAAAATGGAGAAATTACTTGTTACAAGTAATTTCTCCATTGTCCACAATATTTTCTAAAAGACAAAAATGATTTCTAAAATTTCATTTTATCAAAGTTTATGTCTGCACCATCTTTGAAATTGGACCATTTTAAAATTTTGCTGTCTGGTAATGGGGTCAACAGAGTTCAGTGGGCAGGGTCCACACACTTAGTTGATATTGTGGGATTATTTATTTTATGATAAAATACCATGGGACCAAATTTATTCAGACTTGTATTTTTATCAACGCATTACAAAATGACAGTAAATAATGAAGGATAGGAATACATTGCGCTTAAGTTTTATAAAATTCATTGACTTAATGTTGTCGTCTGCACCATCTATTAAATTGAACCAGTCAAAAGTTTTGCTGTCTGGTAATGGGGTCAACACAGTTGAGTGGGCAGGGTCCACACACTTTGTTGATATTGTGGGATTATCTTATTTTATGATAGAATTCCATGGGACCAAATTTATTCTGACTTGTGTATTTATTAATCCATAACAAAATGACACTAAATACTGGAGGATAGGAATAGATGGTGCTTAAGTCCCACAAAATCAGCTATTCCTATTTTTCATCTGTCGATTAGTCACAAATAGTGTTAGCCTGGTGTCTTGGTATCTTGCAGTCACATAAAACGCTGGTGTTACAATGTCTTATTTGTTGGCATTTGATGAAGTGGATATTGCATGATTGATTAAACTAAACACACTTTTGATATGCATAGAAGGTATGAATGACTAGTGGCCAATTTTTAGCAGATGTTAAAAGGCCAGAGTAAGCCAAAAAATAAGGATATTAAGTTTTTACCTGACTGATCTTTGGCAGTAAGTCTTTGATGTTATACAAACTTGCACAAATCTAACAGACAATGCCGACTAGTCAGTAGATTTTAACTTTAAGACAAAGTCACTTAAGCATCACTGATCTTAGAAAATCCAGTTATTGAATTGGTCAATGCACAAATCAGTCACCATCTGATTTAATACAAAAGATGTAAGCAAGGTTTGTTGTCGGCGTAGCTTTAAATTGATTGGTTGAAATTATGGAGTTGTACGCTGCTTTCGATAATTTTTCAGTTATATTGCGGCAGCTGGAGCATCTTTTCCCGGTATTTTTCTCACTAGTACTACTGTCATATCCTTTCCTAGCTTCCAGCTGCTATCTAACATAGGTCTACGATTATCAACCCATTGGTGAGAGACAATTAGTCTGAAAGAATGAGTGCCGCCATCTGTGGCCCAAGTTTGTGACAGTAGTTAACTTATACCACAAAAGATGTTTGATGGAACTTAAACTTTTTTGTGTACCTTATAGAGAATGTATTTGTTGCCCTAAAAGCCATCGATCATATACCATATCAGGATGTGTGAGGCATGACGGGTTAGAACATTTTAAGGGACTCTGCAAATATTAATGCCTGAAAAAATGTGAATTGATGCTTTTATTGCATGTAGAGAAAGGCTATAGTATTTATTCAAACATGGATAAGTCATTCATTGGAACGCTTTAAAACTATCTCGAAACCCTCGAATTTGCGTTGTGCATTGCACCATAACTTTTGTTTGTACCAACGTTGCTTGGTAAATTCATGACGTCACAAAACCTATGTTAGATCAACGTCTAAAGCTATGCTCATTATTAAAGTTAGACATAGAAAGTGATAGGCCCAGTCAAAGGATATTTAAGTATTAAAAGCCAGTCTTAAACAGCACATGAATTTCCTTATTAATCCACATTTTCTCCTGTTAACACCCAGGTTTTGCTCATTAAGAGATGCAGATAACAATCCGAAAACGTACATATTATGCATTTATTAGTCTGCTTTGCCTCAGTCTAGTTGCAACAAAATTATGGTGGCTGGTGCACCTACCAATCTTTTCCAGTTGTTCCTCGCACCAGTACCACTATAATACATCATCTGAGTAGCCAGCTGATCATCACACTAAACATACTGCTTTTTATGCTCCCCAAAGGGAGAGCATATAGCCGCCGCATCGTCTGTCCGTCCATCCATAATTCCATCCGTCCCCACTGATTTCTCCATAACCCTTGGGCCAAATGAGGCCTTGTCACAGGAAAAGGGGACTTAGGGTAAAAAACAGTTTTTCTCAAATTTCTCCTAGTCTAATGGTCAGAATTTAATGAAATTTCATATTTGAGTAGCAAATCAGATGCCCTTTACTATAAATAATTTGAAATTTACGTTAAAAAAAAATATCATGGATGCAGGGGGCTAAATGTTTGTTACCTTTACCTTAGCGTGTAAAATAGTTATTCTTTCATTTCTCCTAGTCTTATGTTCAGAATTTGATGAAATTTCACAATGGAGTTGCAAATCAGATGTCCTTTACCATAAACTATTAGAAATTTGTGTCTAAAAATATGTCATGCAAAAAGGGGGTTTAATGTTTGTTACCTTTATGTTAGCTGTATAAGATAACACCTAATTTGAGTCCTTGCAATCTGACCATGGAGCATATCTCTTAAAATATAATAGCCATCAACTTGAAACTTTATCGGGGGATAGATCTTATGGAGGACAAGTGCAGAGCACAAAAACTACTACTCTTGCTTGCATAATTTTGGAGTTATTGTCCTTTGTAATTTTTGATACTGAGATATTGTTTGGAGCACATCTCCTAGAGTATAATAGCTATCAACTTGAAACTTTATGTATGGGTAGATCTCATGGAGGAGAAGTACAGTGCACAAGAACTACAACTCTTACTTGCATGATTTTAGAGGTATTGCCCTTTGTTATTTTTGATACAGAGAATTTGTCTGGAGCATATCTCCCAAAGTATAATAGCTATCAACTTGAAGCTTTATGGGTGGATAGATCTCATGGAGGAGAAGTGCAGTGCTTAAGAATTACAAAATTTGCTTGCATAATTTTGGAGTTATTGCCCTTTGTTATTTTCAATACTTAGATTTATAGGAGGTAAATCTCTGACAGTACAAAAGAATCTTTAATCTAGTAGGCATCAGTTTACTATCAAGCTGTCGTGGCAGGTGATGGCCATGTCCAACATGGCTCTTGTTTTTGTGACAAGGCCTTATTTCGGGGAGCATAATCCGTGTCTGACGGCTCTTAACTATTGGTGGCAGATAATTGATAATTCACTTTGTTATGATCTTTAACTGGAGGACACCCACTATATTATGCGAGTTTTCTGAATAAAATCTTGTATCTTGACTTGTGTCAAATTTACCTGTCAACTCTGGAGCTGATTTAGCAGAACCAGATCTGCATTTAGGATGACAAAAATGGTGCAAACTGTTTGCAAATAATACCCTGAGGTGCACTCAATTGCATGGCTAAGTGGGGGTATAATCTGCAAACGGTTAAAACCATTTTGGCATTCTGAATGCAGGGCAGGGGTCTAGGCCACGATCCTAGGAATGACAGCTAAACTTGTTACCAACTAAGCCATTCGGGAATGTGATGGAGAAATCACATACCAAGATTAGAGGAAATTTGGTGGGGCAGCGCAATACTATTGTATGTGGCTATAGGCACTTACAATAGTTTTGGGTTAACCAAAAGGTACAGAAAAGAGGGGGTTACTTCAAGCTAAAATCTTTATTTCCAAATGAAACCCTATGTTGTTGATACTCATTTGAGACATCTCAAAGATATGGTTCCAATCAGGGTTTGAGTAGGGACTTGCAAAATATTCAAATTTGAAATCTAAAATACGCCCTCTATCTGTAGCTCAAAATATCTTGAAATTTATCATGACACTGTCACTGACAATGATAGGGTGATGGCAATGTTCCAACTTTTGTTCCAAACAATTGAACACAAAACTGAAATGGTTAAAAGAAAAGCGACAGATTTTTTTTTCAGTTTATTACATGAATTTACTCAGGTACAGTTCTCAATAATCATAATGAACATTAACAATTATAAATTAAAACATGTATGTAGTAACAATGTTAGCTTAATAAATTTAACAATTCTAAGAACTGCTTGTTTTTTATTGCTTTATGTAGGCAATCTAATTAAATTGCTTTATTTAGACAATTTAAAGAGACAACAAGATACGAGTTAAACACAAATGCCACACAACTGCAATTTTTCAGAAACTGGTTTGCTACATGATTATGGAATATCGCTTTTCAAATCAAAGCCTAACCAGATTAAATTTGACCTTCAAAATTGTTTTTGTCCTTGTTTGAAGACCTTGAAGTTGGTACCAACAAAAAGATCTTGTCATAAAGCAATACTCATGTGAAATGTGAAGTCTCTATCACCTAACATTCAAAAGTTTCGCCCAATGTAAAAGATTTTATATTGAAATTAAGTGACCTTCATAATATGACCTTGACAGATGGCGTTGACTTTGGTATCGACCTAAAGGTCTTGTCATAAGCAATACACAGTAAAAGTTTATATTTTACACACCTTTGACCTGGACTAAAACTGATGACCTTGAAGTTAGAACCAACAGTAAAGTCTTGTTGTAATCAATACACATGTGAAATATGAGGTCTCTATCAAGTTACAATTAAAAGTCATGGCCAATATAAAAGTTTTTGGGGGACAAACCCAAACAGATAAACAGACGGGACAAAAGTGATATGTCCCCGAGCTATCAATGTGGGCAATTAAAAAGGGTTGAAGAGAGCCATTCATTTAGCATCAAAGTTTATAAAGCATTTTGTTGTTGGGTTACTAGAACTTTGTAACTACATCTCATTTAAGCTGTAGTTACAAGATTTAGATTCTCCCACCCACAAAAATGTAATCAAATACACACAAAATTCTTAATAAGATGTACTAGCATAACAAGAGATAGAACTGTAAATGAAGTGACAGATTGTAGTACAATGTATAAATCAAGGAAGGTACATTTAATCTTGTAATGCAATGTATATGCAATCTTTTTTCCTTTTTCCCATGATGGGTGACATATTCAAACACTTTATTTCAGTCTTGTGTTGAACTCTTGAAATTAAACTATTTTGAAAAGAAGTTGACAGTTTAATAGCACAATACAATAAAAAAGTTTTACGAAAATCACAATAAACATAAAATATCACAATAACCTTATACAACAAGGTAATACAATAGCAGTACAAATACATGAGACTGATCATGTAATAAAGGGCTTCAGGGTTTAAATTTGATACAGTCCATATTGCTCAAGTGACCATGTCTTATAAGCAGCCAAACTTTATTAAACGACCATTATAAAAAGTCAATTCATTGGAAAATCTCTTGAAAAGTGGGCATTATTTAACCAAGGATTGTTTTAAGGACTATCTTTATATGCATTCAAATTGACCTGGCACATTTATCATGAAATTTCGTATAAAGTGACCATTCCAAAAGCGATGGCTTTTTGGTGGTTCCGTGAGTGGTCACTGAGCATAAGCTTTATGTTACTTAAATGTAGACATTTTCTCTCAAGCCATTATATTTTTTTTATCTAAAAGCAAATAATCATATATAGCTATTCTCCGTCTAAATAAAAGTTGAACAAGGTATTGGACTACTAAAAACCACTGGGAATGTACTTCATGAAAGAATTGAACAAAGTTTAAAACCGTCTTCATTTATTTGAATTCACTCATAAGGGGGTCCATGAAACTCAAATTGGATTGTTTTGAGAGTCTTAACTGTTTATTTGTGGGTCTCAGACTTGTAGAACCAGTGTCCCTTAAATCATGGACAATCTGAACATAATAGCCAGACTGACCAGGGGTCAAAACTTTTTGAACTGACACATACTCCCTTTTCACATGACATGCTGTATTCATACACTCTACCAAGATATTGAGCTTGAAAAATTTAGCTTAAGGTAGTGGAACCATATAAGTTCCACAAGGTTTGGATGTCATAAACTTTAACAGTAATATCTAAGGTTTCCTAATGCCTTCATTAGGAATCCTCTGTAAACATTGTGAAAGATCATGTGTTCCCTACCATCCACTACCTTAATTTCAGTAAAAAAGTTTAACCAGAGCAAAAGCTTTTGGCCAGCAATAATCATTTCTTCACGGCAAAGAATCAAATACATGTATGCCCACTGGTTTTTACTTTGTCTTCAAGACACCAACTCAAGTAGACCCATTGATTTCTCCAGTCAAAGAATAGGGCAGGCCAATAGATTTCTCAAGTCAAAGAATAGAGTAGGCCCATAGATTTCTCAAGTCAAAGAAAAGAGTAGGCCCATAGATTTCTCAAGTCAAAGAATAGAGTAGGCCCATAGATTGCTCAAGTCAATGAATAAGGTAGGCCCATTGACGTCTTCACAACATAGAATTAAATCAATAGGTAAGCACAACACTATTGTAAGAGTCTACATATTTATAGATACTTACAACAGTGTTAAGCTGACCCCTCAAATACTCCCATTGATGTCTTTCTTACACAGTATCAATATGAGCATTTGATTCTCTCTGACATTTTTTCAAGCTGGCCGATAGATAGATTTATTTCGGTAAAATATTCCGATGCCAACTAGATGACAATTTTCGACATCAAAACATCAAATTTCTCCTCATATGGTATGGACCCTGTTCATTGGATAGTTAGTAAGCGTTGGTGGTGAAGTGCTTCTAGGTTGAGTGTTGTCTGACTGGTCAGTGTTGGTCAGTAAGACTGACCCTCCATGTTGTAGGGGTTGACCTCGGATGACCTGGCTGCTGTCTGAAATAAAAATATACAGACTTGAAATGACTAAATCAGGGACCAATATTATAATTTTTTTGTACTCCACTTCAAAAATCTTATCAAATTTAGAATTTAAATGAATATAGAAACATAAAAAATAATATTAATAAAATGTTATTTGTAACATTTTATTAATATCATCTTTTATGTTCATACATTCAATATGAAATTAAAACAGAATTAAAGCCCTAATCTTAGGTTCAAATTTGAGAAAATTCTCAGAAGAGCGCAAGAAAAGTTTTATTATCTCTGGCCCAGAGGAAAAATGAAGGTTGTAATCCTTTACTAGATGAGAGAATTTCAAACAGATTATACGATTGACTTGAAAGAACATGAAGAGCTCGAGATAAGAGGGATTGCTGACAATCTAAACCCAAGACCTGACTACAAAACTTTAGACTGGTCTTATTTCATAGAA
The DNA here is from genome assembly GCA_948146395.1 of Fragum whitleyi. Lineage (NCBI taxonomy): Eukaryota > Metazoa > Mollusca > Bivalvia > Cardiida > Cardiidae > Fragum > Fragum whitleyi. The sequence goes on along the minus strand of OX411545.1, from coordinate 1,219,717 downwards.
GTTTCAACTGTATAGAAAACATTGCAGAAAATTGAGAAATTGCTCATTACGAGCTATTCCTTCATTTTCTTAGTTTCATGGCTGTTGATTCTTGAAGAGGTTTGGGTGGGTACATGTTAAACTGCTATATCTCTACAGCACCCTTTTTTTGTTTGTTTGGATGGGATTTAAACTGCTTTCAACAATCTTGCAGTCATATTGCGATGGCTGGAGCACCTAACAATGGATTCCTGGTATTTCTCACACAAGAACTTCCATTACATTATTTCCTACCCTCCAACTGCTATCCCACATAGTTCTACAATTATAAACCCATTGGTGGGAGACAAATGGTCGGAAAAGATCCAAGAGTCTGCGGTAGGAAATCGAAAGAAACCTTAAAGATATATATAGCAGACAGTGTAGGATTTGATTAGCCTACACATATGCACAGTCTAATCTTCACTTACACTGCCTGTATTTGACTTAATCATTAGGAAAACCTTGGACTAGATTGGTTAAAATTTCCTAAAATAAAAACTGGCAATTTGTTTGAAACTATGTCTAAAATTTCAAAGACAGGGGTTAATCATTCACCGGAACAATTTTAGTTTTTATTTCTTAATTTTAATTCGACAACACTCTTTTTCAAGAGAAAAAGAGTGTTGTGGTAATATAATGGAGTAGCATGGATTCCCTGAGGAACATTATTTTTTACATAATAAGTTTTCATTTTTCAAAATAACGACAAAAGGTCAAACATCTTTTTCATACAAAAAATCATGACCAGAGCATTTCAGACTGGACATTTGTATATTAAAGCAATAGTTATTTAAAGGCTGAGGAAACAAGAAATGTTTGTAAAACTTTTATGCATCAAAGTAAAGCAGGTCATTGGGCTATTCTTTGTCAATCATTAAAGGGCATTAATTCACAGAGTATGATGAGTAGAGTTATGTTCTTGTGCACTTCTCCTCAATGAGATCTATCCATCTGTGAAATCTCATAATTCTAGCTTGCATACTTTTTTTGAGATATGCTCCTGACAAAAATCAGTCTACGGACAGACAGACCTACTGACAAATGCAAAGCAATATACCACCTCATCTTAGAAGAGGGGCATAATAATGTCAAATATGGTTAAAGACACTCCACACAAGCTTGCCATAAAACCAAAATCCATCACCTGACAACAAAATTTAAAGGTAATTTAAGAAGAAATTAAGTGCCATGTTTTGGGAAGGAAATATTGGAAGAAAAACAAGATGTGTTTGTGAAACACGAATGCCCCCCCCCCCCCCCCCCCCCCCCTGAACAGCATTTTTTTTTTAAAGTTTGACCTTGACAGATGACCTTGACCTTGTCACATGACCTTGACCTTGTCACATGATCTTGACTTTGGTGTACAGCTTTGTATGTCAAATACTTTTGTAGAAAAGGCAAAGGTTAAGTTTTTGGGTTAAGTTTTCAGACAGACGGACGGACAGACGGACAGACAGACATGAGTAAAACAATATGCCCCCGATCTCTCGATACGGGGGCATAAAAAGACACAACTATTGTTGACTACTGAATACCTAAGGAATACTTCAAAGCACATTTTATGTAAAGCTTGAGAATCGTTTAACTTCAAATCAGACCTTTGCCTTAGAATGCATTTCCATAACAAAACAATTGTGTTAATCAATACTATTCTTCTTAGTAAAATGCTACACATAGTGCATCTCATGATAAAGAACATTTCACTCAATTTATTTTTAAATCTATCCATAATTAATACACATATACCAAATCATCTTGAAGGTAATTGTGCTTCTCTCACCACAGGATGGCTTTAGATAATGGAGCCAAATTTCCTACAATTTCATGTGTGCATGATCGGAGACATTGACTAAACTTGACAGCCACACACTGCATTTAACATTTTCTGATTTTGTGGATCCCTAGCTACAAATTCAGTGTGAAGTGAAGATTCTGATCAGACTGTGCCACTGCACAGACTGATCAGTCGTCACATTACACACATGTAAAATTGTTTGAAATGTCACACACAGGCTCAATGAATAATCAAAATAAGGGGAAAGACTAGGATAAATCACACTAAATCCATTAACCTTAGTAACCTGTGCCTTGCTCAGCTGAAATTGCTAGTTAGCCCAAACAATCCAAGTGAAAAAAAAAGGGCAAATTTCTTGCAAAAACACTTTCACAGTCATCTCTTGGTCGTATGAATTGTTCTCTGATGGTGAACATATATGCTAAGTTTTAATCTTCATAATAATGACAGATATATGACAAAGATTTAGTGTGTCACACTATCTAGATTTACATCTACACCAAGAACAGCAGCTTATTCACAATCTCTCATATATACTCAAGCGCAATGAAAACGCACCTCCCAAAAAATTTGAACAAAATGTCCTGAAATACAAAATTTTCAGTCGACCTCCTTTTTGTCGTCTTTCAACCTAAAAAGGAACATGTAGACATAACATGTCTTAACATCAACCTTGAGGCGTTGCTGTTTGTATGATGGCACTTAAAAAAACCCTTTTGGCTTCCTCATTTAATTGTACTTTTGAAACAAGTTTTAAATTACATTATTAAAAATACTGTTTCTTAGAGAATGAAAATACAGCATTACATTTCACATTTGTTCTGAGCAAAAAGCAGTAAAGTGATCTCAACTTACATATTGTATGGGATTAACTAAGAACAGTGCGCAATTTTTCATTAGAATAAAAGAATAGTAAATTATCTTTTGGAACTTGTTTTTTCAAGTGATTTAAACTCCAAACGATATGTTAAGGTCCCTCAGGGATGCCGAAGGTATAGTGTAGACGAAGAAATTGATGAGCGTTAGCCTGTGATCGAGTCAACTGGCTAGACTTTGATAACCGTTAAACATAATGATAGTCAGCATTTTGCACTGGGTTAGAGGTGATGTTACCAAAAATCGAATGACTGAAAGGGTTTACAAACCTACTTGTCAGATATAAGATAAATGATTTTTAACTTTTTTCTTAAGTCATAGGTTCAAAAACCTTCAAGTGTTTCTGAGCTTACTCTAACATTATTGTGTAGTAAATGGTCCATTACAAATTTATTTAGATTGGTATTATTCACGTTTGAAGTTTTGGAACATTAAATAAATACACAAAGAAATATTCAGGCGGTGCATTTTCATTGCTCATGAGTATATTTCCTCCAAAAAATAAATAGAGGTTAATCATTTTTTTCAGTGTAACATTGATTTATATTTCATTGGGTGAACAACAAAAGCTATATTTTCACAGGATGGAGCCACAATTGAAAATATGGCTTTAATTGTTAACAAAACAAAATATCCATCAATCTGATCTTAATGAAAATAAAGCTAAAAGATGAATTGATCTTAAACCCAAACAAGAAATTTTCCTCTCTGTTACATTACACATCCATTTAACATATCAATATGCAAAAGGTATGATAAGGTAATTTTTCCTATATTGTATAATGTTAGTTCTAACAAACTAAAATGGACAAAATTAAATGTTAGCAATAGCTAGCAATAGCTAATGTTAATCTAATGTATTCTATGTGTGTGTTACATATCCATATGGTTCTTTATCTTTTAGAACAAAATTTAGCACAAGCTTAAGTTAAGTTAAGCACAAGTTATTTGAATTTACTAAACATATATCTAACATATAGATGGTTATCTTCTTTGCAAATAAAAAAAACTAGCTTACATTGTTTTTTCAATATTTAGTGTTTGTTTCAAAGGTAACAAGGGGGTCAAATTAGTGCAAATTTTTATTCTTAATGTATTCCTATATTGTGGGTATTCAATTGAATAATCTCAATGAGATGATTCCAATGAGTACCAACAAGTTAGGATTTGTTGAAGTATCTTTGAATTATTTTGATATAAGGTAGAAGCCCCTCCATCTGTACCTTAGGTTATTCTACAAGTAGAAAGTTATTCTTTATTTTCACATTACCCATACACCAGAGGTTCATGTACATGCTGGGTCCACACCAGGCATCAGGCTTATCAGTTAAATACTTACATGGACCTGTGGTGTTACTATATGTATGCCTGTACCTTTCATTAACTCGGGATCCAGTAACAGGGGCACTGCAGGGTTCACACTGGCTGAAATCATGGAGCTCACATTGGCCCCTTCATCTCTTTGACCTTGACCTTGATTTGCTGGCTTGACAACAGCGTTGGAGTTTGTGTCTGGCATGACAGGCTGGTTGGTGGGTACTGTTGGCAAGGGAGGGTGAAGGACATAGGTTTGAGCACCAGCTAGGTCTGCATCTGAACCAAGTGTTCCATGTAGACTTGTACTATCTGGTAATGTGTTGTTTATGTTGTTGTTTGATGTATTTGATGTTCCTACATCTGTCTCTTCATCTTGGGTTGTGGTTATTTTTAGATGGTTAGAAAATACTGATTGTTAGGTGATTAAAGAAGACTAAGTGTTTAATAATTACAATAAAACAGAGATAAGTATGTGAGGAACATGTATGTAAACACTGAAATTAGTAAAATTGGATGAATTTTCTGTAATCAGAAAAGAATTTACACAAAATTTTCATGAACAATCATAAATAGTTTACCAGTATGTAATATACTATGACTTGAAAATAAGGTTAAGTAAACCAAAATAAATTCTGTTAATATGTGGATTGCTTAAACATAATTTTTTAGTAGAAAGAAAGCACTTCACTTCTGTACAGTAACTTGTCTTATAGAAATATTATATCATAGAACAAACAGCTCTCTTCATTTGCAATATCATATTACTTGCATCAGTGATGCTGACAAGTTAAATACTGATGTCACTCTTTACTACTTTTTAGAGAGTAACAGAATCATATGTCTATGACATTTCATTGTAGTGTCTGTAAATATTTATATCACTTTAATTACCAAGAATGATGAAAAGATGTGTGAAAAGAGGTTTATCTTTTAGCCTTGTAAGTATCTAATTAACGTAAGAAGTTTTGAACAATCACCAATACTAACAACATTTTTATTATAATTAAATGAATTAATTTATCAGTATATACAAGACATATTTTGTAAATTACTAATTCTCTGACAAATCGTTTTTTGTAGAAGATTGATCTTGATAATTGACCTTGAAGTTTTCAGATGATTTTGATCTTCAAAGTTGCAGAATGATAGATTAAATCTATATTCCACATGTGAGCATTGTACCTTAAATAGTGTTGAAGTAATGGGAAATGTTTAGTTTGTAGGTTAATATTTTATAGACTGACAGACATCTGTAAAATAAAATGACTCTGACTTATCCATGCAGGGGCATTCAAATCTAATCTAAAGGCTAAAGTTTTAATTCACCTCAACCAATTAGTGAAAACTTTTTTTAATGTAAACTCATTTTCCCATATTCCTTGAGATACCAATCCTAATTTGAACTTTCATTGATTTATATTAGGAAATAACAACCATCAGTCTTAGTATACCTGTGCAGAATGAACAGCCTTATCAAAACCAATTTTTCTATTAAACAGATTTGATTATTAAGAGAAATAATTTCACAGAAAACAAGATGTGTTTGTAAAACACAAATGCTCCTTAAATGACATTTTTTTTTTCTAAGTTTGACCTTGATAATTGACCTTGACCTTAAATGATGTGAATTGATGAGAGGGCCTTCATGACAAATATAGCTTTGTCACTCTGTTAGTAGTAGTCCAATACACAATTCATCAATTTGAGGGTAAATCTTTACATTCTTGCTTCAAAAAATTTAATTATAAGGTATGAAGAGACTTTTTGTTCATTTCATGGAAGTATGAAACTAAAAACCTAATCATGTTCATCTCTTAAATTCTTAGTTTGCAGATCAAGTTTTCACAGACAGATGAATTGACAGACGGACACCAGTATGCCCCCTATCTATCAATGCAGGCACATAAATAGGTTCTATGAACATGAAAATTTGATCTTCTTTTAAATAAATGTTAAACAGAATCCATTATGATCCTCAGTTGTGTTATGGATCACACAGACTTTTAAACCAGTTTATGTATTGAAAATATTTACATATGAGGATATGAGATAACATATAGATTATTAGATTTCTCACAGCAAAGCACTTGGAATATGGTCACATTAAATGTTACAACTGCCTATACACTGTACACATATTTATAATATGAGCCTGTGCATGGGATTTGCAACAATTTCAAATATATGCAAAGCAAAGACTCTGGCCAGTCTGTGTATTCGCACAGTCTGACCAGAGTCTTCACTTTGCGCTTTATGAATAGATAAGGTCTCAAATCTGTAAACCATCAGGTAACTTTATTTTTAGAGTTTGCGGCTGTCTAAGCCTCTCAATGTTTGAAACTCGCCAACATTTCAAATTGTTGGAAATGTCACAGACTCATATTACACTACTAGATTATAGAGTGTCAGTACTTACAATCATTGACCACTGGACCAGGGACATTTTCTGTCTGTGATTCATTACCTCCCTGTATAAGGGGAGATGACTCTGAATCAGGGGTAGAACTCTCCATCTCTCTGTCCATCGCTAGTTTGGAGGGCTCTTAAAATATAAATGATTAGTTCTAATATAAGTAATGTATGTAAAGTTTTCACAAAATTCACCAATTTAGGAATCTATGTCTAGATTCAGGATGCAAGGAAATGAAAATCTCTTAGTCAAGTGCTACTAACTGCGCCATGGCAAGGACTCAGGATGACAAAATGTTTGAAGAGTATTTGAGAATGGGTTCAAGAGGGATTACATTCCTTAAATGTTTTGTGAACCTTCAAAAATTTAAATACAAGGCATGTTAGGCAATACATGTCCAATGTCTGACAAAATTTCAAACTAGTCATTTCCCAAATGAGTGCTACAGAAGAATGGCAGTTTGCCTTGCATGACATTTAAAGGGAAATAATTCTGTCAAAAAGACTGCTAGTATTACAAACCTCGATTGCGTGGATTGCACTTTTGATTGTGAATAACTTCATTTACAACCAAAATAATTGATGAGATCTGGGTTAAGTTTGTAATGCCAACAACCGAATGACAATGGTGAAGATGTCAAGCTTAAATCAATAGTTCAACTCTTTGTCCCTATACAGCCAAGCTTAAACATACTATACCTGGGTCATGAGGTTTAAAGAGTTCCTCTCTAAGATGAGGTAGAAATGTGTCAATTCTGTCCCAGGTCAGTTTCCACAGCTGTGATTCCTTGCCGTCCCCAGTTTGAAATATTCCAGCTGTGTCCATCACTAGTAACATGTTCTTGAGGGATTCTGGGATAGCCTCCGTCTGAAATAACAAGTTTATGAATTGTTGTTTAAATGGTAGAATACTTTCCTCATTCCAAAGATTACCTTCAATAATACCATAGATATTTCAAATATCCAAGTTGTTACATAATGACTAACTAAACACAATAGTGACAATAACAACATAGCCAAGTCTTTACTTATACATTATCTATTTTAAAATCTTTAACTTTTCACATATGTTTTAGTTAAGGTAATAGTTCCATAATAGTTTCAAACTCATCATCTTTCACATTGTTCACAGAGGTTTCTAAATGAAATCATTAGGTAACCTCGGTCAACACTTTTTAAGTTCATTACTTCCCAAACATTGCAGAACCATTTCGGGTCCACTTCCTTAACTTGAATTTTATCTGATTGAACACTATGAATACCTACCAATAAATCACTTCTGTCAACATGCATGTATTTATCCATAAAGTCCAGTATAGTAAGCCACAAGGCTGTAAATGTACTCAGTGACAGGAGAGGACTCAAATGTTGTAAAAACACCTGAAAACAGAGATATAAAGGATAATCGTTTGTGTCAGTGTAAGATTGATTTATATTCCATTGAGTGAACAACAAAAGCTTTATTTTCAGGAGCGGAAATATAGCTTTTATTGATCATGAAAAGAAATATCAACCAATGTTACTAAAACAAGATGACCATGATGGTCCTAGATTGCTCGGTCCCTTTTACCCCTGGGACATCACATTTATTAAAAAGGTAGATGTCAACAAAGAGATAATTTCTATCATTACCATGGAATATTTTCAGCCAAGAGCAAGAAGGATATGCCTTTTCACTCTTTGATTCTATGTAAAAAGGGATACACCGGAGTGGAGCCCAATTGTGACCCCAGGATCTTGATATGAACAAACTTGGTAGAGGTCCACTAGATGATGCTACATACTAAATATGAAAGCTGTCTACCTTCTGGTTTCAGAGAAGAAGATTTTTAAAAAAATTCGCTCTTTGATTCTATGTAAAAAAGGTTGCACCCGGGTGGAGACCAGAATGACCCCATGGTCTTGATATGAACAAAATTGGTAAAGGTCCACTAGATGATGCTACATACCAAATTTGAAAGCTGTCTGCCTTCTGGATTCAGAGAAGAAGATTTTTGAAGATCTTCCTATTTTCACCCTTTTTGTTAAGGGAAAAGGGAAAGTTAAGGGACGATTTCATTTATTTGAACAACTTTGGTAGAGCTTGACCTAAGGAACATCCCTGCCAAGTTTCATCAAGATTGGCCCACCGGTTAAGGAGGAGAAGATGTTTAAAGAAATTGTGGAGGACTGACAACGGACATTGTACAATCACAATAGCTCACCTTGAGCACTTCTTTTCTTCTTTAAAAACAAATTGTTTTCTCAAAGTTGATTGGTTTTCTTTTTTGCAGACAAGTTCTTTTTGATCCTAGACAAGTGGAAAACCACCTATTACTTGTCCTGGGACAATTGGTGAAAAGCTGTATTATACCCACGCATAAATCTTGAACCTGTACAGAAAAGTGCATTTTGTACATAAACACATCACTGTCACATTTAGGCTCAATTCTTCAAGCTTCATATCACAAGTCAAGCACCTTTACTACTCTGCACCAGAATAACCTACCTTACAGAGGAGGGTAGAAGCTCTCATTCTTGTTTCTTCCATACCAGATGGATCTTCACTGTTTATGTTTTCTAACAACTTGGTGAGGAGTGGAAATAAAATCTGAAAAATATAATATATACTTGTTTTAACAATGAGGTTGAAAGATTTTTTTTGTTTTCTTTTGTTCATTGGGTTATCAACTTAAACATGAGCACCAGGTGCAGTTGATAACATTTAACTTAGTTTAAACATACTTCATTATCATAACACTTATAAACATGAAAAATGAATATGATACACACACTAATTTTGACAAAAAAAACCCAAACATTGTAACTTGAACAGAGTTGAAGTTATTGAAAAATGTTTAGACTGCAGGTTAAGTTTTCACACACTGAGAGGCTGACATACTGACATCGGTAAAACAATAGCCCCCCCCTCCTGATCTATTCATGAAGAGGCATAAAAAGGTGAATAATTCACATTTAATTTTACTAAGTCCTTTCCAAGAATTTTTTACATGGCACAGTAAACATAGAAATTTGGTTTTATATCATGTGAATTTTTCTATTTGTTACTCTGTAGCAACTAGCATACTTCAACTTGTGCATAGACGGGGTAGGGGTTATGATTTTCAGTAAAACAATCTACCTTGTTAAAACAAGCCTCCCATTCAACAGCAGATAAAGTTTGTAGGTCATGCACCAATAAAGCTCTCTGTAAATAGGTCAATGCTTGACCTCTGACCTGTCTTCTTGAATCACAGCAAAGTCTGGCAATTCCTACAACAAACCCAACCAGAAGGAAATCAGAGCTTACCATCTTGAATAGAAAGTTCTCATATTTTGATGGTACAACTTGAAACAGTTGTAACTGACTATAAATGTGTAGGCGATTACAATTGGGTCACCCTAAGCCATCTATTTTTGTTTTCTATGTCTAACAGCCGTCATGGATATCCATCTCTTAAACATGTATAAGATCACATTTTAAATGACACAGTAATGGAGTCCAAACTTTAATTTTAGAGGTTTATGTTAGGGGAAAAAATATCCTTAGCTTGATTTTCTTCATGAAAAGATTATGTTAACTTAAACAAGAGTAGTTGGCGCTTTTAAGACTGAACGGAAATATTCCTGCTTTGGCAGGAGGTATAAACAAAGATCAGTCTGCACAAAATTATTATTAATGTGCAGTCTGATCTTAGTTTACACCATCTGATTTTTTTTTAAACTAGAAAAGTTTAAAAAAAAAATATTTTTCAAAATAAATTCTGATACATAATTCATGCATTAAAGCTTTCAACCCTTTAATGTAATTTTACTAATGATTATTTTCAGCACAACAAGGGTTAAGTTAGAGCACACAAAAGTTAACTCAATACAGATTTCAAAGAAAATCTTTTTCTTTCCATTTTTATTGTGTTGTTCAGTAATGGGTTAACCAGGTAAATATGGCAAAAACAATCTTGATCCTTGTAAACCAAGTTATACCTTGTAGTAAGGGACACCAACAGTTTAACCATAAAGACTCGGTACCAGCATCAATCCCATCATTCTCAATATCTTTCTCGTCGGCCCATGACTTATAGATACTGTTGGCTCGGGTATGTAATGTGTGCATTAAATCTAACAACTGAAAACCAACAGGACAAAAATGTGACTTTTTTGTTAGAATTCAAGCAGACACTTGTTAAACAAGAGCTGTCAGAGGACAGCCAAGCTCGACTATTCCTAGTGCTGGATGGTAACAGCAAATCAATATCGACATTGGAAATTCAATGAAATGAAAGTCAAGAGAATAGAATCTTTTTCTAGAGGCTGATATTATGGTCACAGAAGCATGTGCAGAGTTTCGAAGCAATAGCTTTAGTAGGAACAGTGATGCAACTAACATAAAACAGTTGCACATAAAAACATTCCCAAGATTTTTAAGGCCGAAAAGGGTTAAAATTCCACTAAATTAAATATCAGAGTAATAAATCTTTTTCTGTGGGCTAATATTATGGTCAAAGAAGCATGTGTAAAGTTTCCATGCAACAGCTATAGTAGAAATAAAGATATTACAGAAATACAACATTTGCATGAAAAAACTTAATCAAGAATTTTTAAGTCCAAAAAGGGTTAAAAATCCACTAAATTCTATACCAGAGAATTGAATCTTTATCAAGAGGCTGTTGTTATGATCATTGAAGCATGTGCAAAGTTTGAAAGCAATAGCTTTAATAGAATTAGAGATATAACTGATGTACAACATTTGCATTTAAAAACTTAATCAAACATTTCTGAGTCTGAAAAAGGTTGAAATTCCACTAAATTCAATATCAGAGTAAAACATCTTTGTAAAGAGGCTAATATCATGGTAACAGAAGCATGTGTAGAGTTTCGAAGCAAAAGCCTGGGTAGAAATAAAGATATAACTGATATACAACATTTGCATGAAAAAACTTAACCAAGAATTTTTAAGTCCGAAAAGGGTTAAAATTCCACAAAATTCTATACCAGAGAATTGAATGTTTGTCAAGAGGCTGTTGTTATGATCATTGAAGCAAGTGCAAAGTTTCAAAGCAATAGCTTTAGTAGAAATAGAGATATTACAGAATTACAACATTTGCACGTAAAAACTAAACCAAGAATTACTAAATCTGAAAAGGGTAAAAATTCCTCTAAATTCAATATCAGAGTAATGAATCTTTGTCTAAACGCTGAAATTATGGCCACAGAAGTATGTGTAAAGTTTCAAAGCAATTGCTTTTATCGAAACAGAACTATTACAGATAAACAACATTTGCACGTTAAAACTTAACCAAGATTTCTAAGTCTGAAAAGGGTTAAAATTCCACTAAATTCAATATCAGAGTAATGAATCTTTGTCTAGATGCTAATATTATGGTCACAGAAGCATGTGCAAAGTTTCAAAGCAATAGCTTTAATAGAAACAGAGATTTTAAACACTTGCACGTAAAAACTTAACCAAAGCATTATGCCAACGCCGACACTGATGCCTGGGTGACTGGAATAGCCCCCCTATTCTTCGAATAGTCGAGCTAAAAAAAAATTATACTCCAATTTTGAATGGATATCACAATTTGTAATTGTCCAAAGACTATGGAAAAGAAAAGCAATAGTTCTACAGAAAAAGATTTTGTAGATACTTACTTTTACTTAAACTCTGAACAGCTAGTGTGTGTATTTTAAAGACACGTCACTATATTTTTCTTTGTGAGGACACAAAAGAGTAACAGTCACAAATAATATAAGTAATGCACTCATATAAAGATGAAATGAAAGTCAACATAAAACCCTTTTTTATTGTATATTTTTTCATATCAAATTCTTGTGTGTATGCAATACACCATATTATACACAATATATATCAGCAAATACATACCTGTATAAAGAGTAAGTTTAGAAAATAACAACAGTATATAACTAGCCTGGTGATGATTTGTTACACATACTGAACTTAACATACCTGTATAGAGAGTGAGTGTAGTTCAGCATCCATCCCCTCTCCCTCCCCTTCATCATCACTACTGACAACATTATGTAGCTGGCCTGGTGATGATGATGACTTCTTCAGACGTGTTGAAGACTTTTTCTTGTGTTTGGCTTTCTTTTCTTTTGTGTGTCTTGGGGGAGTAACTGATATTCTTTTGTGACCTGGAAATTTGTTACATTGATAAATATTAAACAAGAGGGCCATTGGCCCTTAAGCGCTCACCTGAGGCATAATAGTTTACAAAGGAAGCAAAGTGCCAACACTACTTATTTGAAATTCATTACTGGCTTTACAAAAGTCAAAGATATCAAGACGACATACATTTGAGTCAAATATACTGCCCCTAGAAAGCACACAAGGATTTTCTAGAATCTGACCCCTTGACCCCATTTTGACCCAATTTTGATCTAGACCAAGATTTGATGGAGACAAACATTCTGACCAAGTTTCAAGACATTTTGGCCAAAAATGTGGCCTCTAGAGTACACACAAGGTTCTTCTTCAATTTGACCACTTTGACCCCATTTTTGACCCCACTTGACCCAATTTCGAACTTGACCGAGATTTGACGGAGACAAACATTCTGACCAAGTTTCAAGACATTTTGGCCAAAAATGTGGCCTCTAGAAAGCACACAAGTTTTTCTAAAATTTGACCTCTTGACCCCATTTTTGACCCCACTTGACCCAATTTCGAACTTGACCGAGATTTGATGGAAACAAACATTCTAATCAAGTTTCAAGACATTTGGGCCAAAAATGTGGTCCCTGGAGTGCACACAAGGATTTTCTTAAATTTGACACCTTGACCCCATTTTTGACCCCACTTGACCCAATTTCGAACTTGATCGAGATTTTATGGTGACAAACTTTCTGACCAAGTTTCAAGACATTTGGGCCAAAAATGTGGCCACTATAGTGCACACAAGGTTTTTCTTAAATTTGACCCCTTGACCCCATTTTTGACCCCACTTGACCCTATTTCGAACTTGACCAAGATTTGATGGAGACAAACATTCTGACCAAGTTTCAAGACATTTTGGCCAAAAATGTGGCCTCTAGAGTGCACACAAGGTAAAGTTTGACGACGGACGATGGACGCCGGACGCCGGACAGCAGCCCATCACAATAGCTCACCTTGAGCACTTCGTGCTCAGGTGAGCTAAAAAAAAACAAAGAAACATTTACAAATCCATTTCATAATTAATCATTATTACATACAACCTCTTATAAAGAATTTCAAACAAGAGCTTTGTTACAATCTGCTTTGAAGAGCACTGCATATGTGTTCCTACGTCTGTTGAGTGATGGATAGTAGATAAAAATTTAGGTCAAAGAAGGGGCATCATTTTAACACAATGCATGTAAAGTTATCTCCCTAGATAGTATAGATTGCCTTTTTTCACACTGAACATGTGTGCTAAGTTTCAATTGAATGCCTTCAGTAGAATTAGAGAAATGGAAAAATGAAAAAGTTTTTACACAAAAATGACAACAACAAAGACAACAATGATGCTGAGGCTAAAGTAATATGTTAGGTTTTCTCTCAGAACAGCTGAAGTAATTTCATCTTGTTGATGGTTTCATTCAAAAATAAATCAGAATACTGATTAAACAGTATTCCCGTTTATTTTGGTGACTTTTAACTTGAGATTAGGTGGGTTTTACCAGATCAGGCTATTTTTAGAATCAACTGCTGCCAGCTTCATGACATCATCAAATGTACATGGAAGTTTCTGATTGGATCAGCCTTTTCATTGGTCAGCAAGCATCGGATAGTCACAACTAAAAGGCTCTTTTAAATTCTCTATAATCATTAGTCAATAATTATAGATGGAATTCGATTGGTTCTAGTGTTTTAACCTTTCAAGTACATGGCATTGATCAGCATCAGTCTTTAAGGAGAACTGGAACTGAACACTACATGTTTTGAGCATCAACTGACTGGGATCTGAAAATGCCGGGAAGGAGATCAAAAGGAAAAACAGTTTCCAGAGCCAAGAAAAGAAAATTAGAACAGGATGAGAAAGGAGAAGAAAATCAGAGAGAGGGGAGTCCCGGTATTGAGACTATTACACTTTGTGGCAAGGAGACCACTAGCAGAGGTAATCAAGATTTTATTCATTTTGATACCATTTTTAAGCCTATTAATTATCAATCTAATGGGGAAGAAAATCAAAGTGAAATTGATCAGGTCAGATGTGGTGGGGATGCTCTAGCCTTACATGTGCCCCAGCAAATTAAGGAAAAAATTTGGAAAAATCAGTATATAAACTTGTGTTTACTTCTGAAAGGTAGCATTGAACTTAATGAGTACTGCGAAGGGGGGTCAATACATGTAAATGAATATGGAGGTCTAGAGACCAAGCCTAAGCAATCAAGACTGTCTATTTCATCCATTGAGGAATGGACTGATTGTTTCATAATTTTTTGTAGCATATATTGGTTCAAATATAGAGTCTGCACAGGACATGCTAAAATATATGTCAATTATCAGAGAAGCAGCACATAGGTACTACCTATCATCATGGGTAAATTATGACCAGCAGTTTCGTCTGCGTCAAAGTAACCCACTAACTAGACAACCTTGGGGGGTCAATAAATAGCGAGCTTTGGGTCAGATTGATGACTAATCAACTTGCACATCCTCAAAATAGGAGTAATGCTACTGCAGCTAGGCCCGATAAACCCCTTGCAGTTAGGGGTTTTACATGCAATGATTTCAATTATGGATTCTGTAACAGAGTACAATGCAAATTCAGGCATGCATGTGCTGCATGCAACTCACCTATGCATAGCAAAACCAAATGCCCAAACCTAAAGCAGGGTAGTAATGGCAACTCGCAGGAGAATAATTCAAACGGTAGAAATTTTCGAGGCCAAAATTCTGGAAAATGGGGATTTTTACCATAAAAAAGGGGATACAAACAAGCAGGAAAATAATAAGTTGATATCATGGGGTTTCAATGCAGAAAATATGTTCAAGCTTGCACAATCTCCTATTAAGTTACACAACTTGGAAATGGAACTTCAATGTACAGCAGAGTCAGAAAAATCCTTCATTTTAAATGGCTTTAAGTTTGGGTTTTCAATTAATTACTCTGGCCCAAAATTCCCAGTGATATCGGTAAACTTAAAATCAGCAACAATAAACCCAGATGTTGTCCGTGAGAAAATAAGCAAAGAAATTAGGGAGGGCAGAATAGCAGGCCTCTTTGCTTATCCACCAATGCCTGCATTTAGAGTATCGCCTTTAGGCCTGGTGCCCAAAAAAGGTACTGACGAATTCAGGTTAATACATCATCTTTCCTATCCTCCATATGAATCGGTTAACGACTTTATTGACCCTAAGCTTTGTTATGTAAGATACACCCAATTTGATGAGGCAGTCAGCATGGTGCAAGTGCTAGGTACAGGATGTTTGTTAGGTAAATCTGATATAAAATCTGCCTTCCGGCTGTTACCAGTTTCCCCAGCTGACTTTGATCAACTAGGTTTCTCTTTTGATGACCAGTTTTATTTCGATAAGTGTTTACCGTTAGGTTGTTCTATAAGCTGTGCAATTTTTGAAAGATTCGCAACTTTCCTACAGCAGGCAACTCAAAAGAGATCGCCAGTGGGTAAAATACTGCACTACTTACATGATTACCTTTTTGGCGGGAAAAAGGGCACAAATCACTGCAAAATAATAATGAATCATTTCATAGCCTGCATGGACCACCTAGGAGTTCCCATTGCACATGACAAAACTGAAGGGCCTCAAACAGTCATCTGCTTTCTAGGTTTACAGTTAGACTCGGAAAAAATGTTGGTATACATTCCAATGCAAAAAGTGCAGGAAATACAAAATAAAATTATACAAGTGCTGTCAAAAGATAAAGTTACGCTTAGGGTAATGCAATCTTTGATTGGTTCTTTGCAGTTTGCAAGTAGGGCTATTGTACCAGGTCGACCGTTTTGTAGGAGATTAATAAATGTAACCTGTGGTCTTACACAACCTCATCATCATCTAAGAGTTACTAAAGCTGTTAGAGAGGATCTGAAAATGTGGCTTCTGTTCTTCAGAGAGTACAATGGAGTGTCAGTTTTTCATGATAGGTTTTGGATATCAAATACACAAGCTGAACTGTTCACTGATAGTGCAGCTAGCTGCGGTTTTGGCATCTATTTTGCAGGTAGCTGGGCATGTGAGAAATGGCCAAAGGAATGGTTTGAATTAGGTCTTACAAATAATATAATGGTCCTTGAGCTATTCCCAATACTAGTTTCACTATATATATGGGGTACAGAATTAAGAAACAAGAAAATAGTCTTTCATTGTGATAATATGTCCGTGGTTCATGCAGTAAATACAATGACATCGAAGTGTAATAATGTAATGGTATTACTGCGGGCGCTAACACTAAGATGTTTGAAATCAAATATGGTGGTCAAAGCTGAACATATTAAAGGGAAACAAAACGTTATTACCGATAGTCTGTCTCGATTTCAGATGGAAACCTTCCGCAAATTCGCACCACAGGCTCGAAGAGATCCAGAAATAATGCCGAGCCATCTACGGAAAATATTCAAAATCGAGCTGGACAGATATTAAGGGATAGTGTGTCTGTAAATACATATTCCGCTTATCAGACCGCATTGAAAGCTTTCGAGAAATTTAGGTCAGTTCATAGCCTAGGCTGTAACTGGCCCACTAACAGTCAGCACATTGTCCTGTTCGTCTCTTGTTGTTTTGAAAAGGGGCTTTCACCAGCAACTATATTTTCTTATTGTTCGGGAATCAGTTTCTATCACAAAATAAATTCTTGGACAGACCCAACTGACACATTCATTGTTAAAAAACTTTTGGAGGGCTGTCAAAGGTCGAGAAAAAGCACTGATGATAGGGCTCCAATATCCCAAAAATTGCTAGGAGGAATAATTAAGTCCCTGCCAGACATTTGTTATTGTAAATATGAGAGCAAACTTTTAACAGCAGCTTTCACTTTGGCTTATTTTGGGTTGCTAAGAGTGAGCGAGTTAGTTTTCACCAACGCGTCCCAGCCAGACCGCCCTTTGATGCTAAGCGACATAACTTTTAATGATGATAAATCAGTAATGTCAATCTGTATAAGGCAGTCAAAAACAAACCAAAGAGGGAAACCAACTAAAATCAAAATAACTGAATCTAAAGCTGAAAGTATTAGTGCAATTGGAAACATGACTGCATATATGGAGATTAGACCTGCAGGGCAAGGTTATCTATTTTGTCATCAAAATCATAAACCATTAACCAGATACCAGTTTTCAAGTATTCTTCAGAAAGAAATTAGAAACCTGGGGTTGCCAAGTACAACATTCAAGACGCATTCTTTTAGAATTGGTAGGGCAACTGAATTGGCTGAAAGGGGTGTGTCAGCAGAAACAATAAAAGTTATGGGTAGATGGAATTCAGATGCATATACTAAATACATAAGATAAATGAAAATGGTTCCTTTTTCCAGAAATTTGGATTGTTGGCGATTCCATTGTTAAGAGGGCAGCCAATTATGCTAAAGAAAACAAAAAGGAGAACCTGGGGCAGTTGGAATATCATATCCACTGGCTGGGACAGTCTGGGATGCGTTGGAGCCAGCTTCTTACAACAACCCAATACTTAATGCCGTCTAGAGGCCATCCAAGAGTAATTCTATTACATTTAGGTGGAAATGATATTGATTCATTTGATCAAAAATTGTTAATTAATACAATTAAAACCGACCTAAGTTACCTTAATTCAGTATTCATAAACACTGCAATTGTTTGGATAGACATTCTACCAAGACTAGTCTGGAGAAAGAATCGAAGTGACCAACCAAAATTCTTAAACTTAAAGCAAAAGAGAATAAATAGGGCAGCTAGAGAACAGGTTAAAGCTTTTAAGTCTGGTTTTACAATAAGCCCAAATATACAATGGCATATGGAGGATCTATTTCATTCTGATGGTGTTCATTTGTCAGATTATGGAAACATGGTTTATTTACAAACATTAAAAAATGCATTCCATGATTTTGTCTCCTAGAATTTGGGGGAAAGAAATGAAATAATTCATTTTTTCTGTGGCGGAAATTCTAGGGAAGTTTTTGATTTGCCGGAAGGAGTTGAAATTATTCTTTTTCTTATTTATCTTCTTAGATTGAGGGAACAAAAAACCATCTCTAGGAAGTATGGAACAGTTAAATTATCACCATTGATCTTTGGTTATAAAGCTTGCCTTCCTAGATAGAGGGTTTAACCATCTCTAGGAAGTGCTTGCAAGTTTAAATGTAAAGGTTGCATATTTCGTTGCGTGGTTGCTATTAGGAGGCAGGGTGTTTTTGTCCTTACTTTTAGTGTGCATACACCTGCGTACCCTCCTAATGTTTTATATTGGTTGCTTATGTATTATCGTATTTTGCCTTGCAGTCTTACTCCTATCCCGGCATCAGAACTTCTCTAGAAATAATCTGACCTGGATGTTTGCTTAACCAGGCAGAAAAAATCCATTGTGGCCATTATATTCCAACCTATATATCACAAACATTATAAACAGGTCACTAAAAAGGTTTAAAGTTTTCTATAGTTTCATTGATTTCATGATTGTCAATATTTGCAATTAAAGCATTATCATAGATCTGATTTAGTTATTATAAGCATGATGGTTTTTCCTGAGTGAAAAAACATGCTATTGTCCAGATTGCGATCACAATGATGTTGTTGTTTATAATTGTTGTCAGATACCTTTATATTGGTCATCCTAAAATAAATCAGAATACTGATTAAACAGTATTCCCGTTTATTTTGGTGACCTTTAAATTGAGATTAGGTGGGTTTTACCAGATCAGGCTATTTTTAGAATCAACTGCTGCCAGCTTCATGACATCATCAAATGTACATGGAAGTTTCTGATTGGATCAGCCTTTTCATTGGTCAGCAAGCATTGGATAGTCACAACTAAAAGGCTCTTTTAAATTCTCTATAATCATTAGTCAATAATTATAGATGGAATTCGATTGGTTCTAGTGTTTTAACCTTTCAAGCACATGGCATTGATCAGCATCAGATTTTAAGGAGAACTGGAACTGAACACTACATGTTTTGAGCATCCCACCCACCACTCCCAATATCTGGTTGCATTGAGATATGTGATGCATTTTACTGCACTTAAATGATCATGAAATG
This sequence comes from Fragum whitleyi, assembly GCA_948146395.1. Taxonomy (NCBI): domain Eukaryota; kingdom Metazoa; phylum Mollusca; class Bivalvia; order Cardiida; family Cardiidae; genus Fragum; species Fragum whitleyi. Next base: position 1,200,150 of record OX411545.1, on the reverse strand, counting down.
TTGGAAAGAAAAAATTGCTTGGAATCACTTTTAGTTATTGTACTTGAAAATCGTCTATAGATATTAACTTAGATATTAACTAAGATACTGCCAGCATGTTTTATCTGTTGCAGAGGATGGCCGTAGCCAGAGATTGATGTCTAAAACACATCCATATTCAGAACCACAGCAAATGAACTAAGAGAGTCCAGAGGTGATCAAGGGAACCAATAACAGGCCTCTCAGGAAGTTAAGATGCAGTCATCAAATATATAACAACTGAAATATTAAACGAAATTCGTAGACTCGAGAAGATATTCTTAATGTCAGTTGTGAACATAATTAAAGACTGAAGACTCGTCACTTTGGATGCAGCGGAAATTCTAGGGAAGTTTTTGATTTGCCGGAAGGAGTTGAAATTATTCTTTTTCTTATTTATCTTCTTAGATTGAGGGAACAAAAAACCATCTCTAGGAAGTATGGAACAGTTAAATTATCACCATTGATCTTTGGTTATAAAGCTTGCCTTCCTAGATAGAGGGTTTAACCATCTCTAGGAAGTGCTTGCAAGTTTAAATGTAAAGGTTGCATATTTCGTTGCGTGGTTGCTATTAGGAGGCAGGGTGTTTTTGTCCTTACTTTTAGTGTGCATACACCTGCGTACCCTCCTAATGTTTTATATTGGTTGCTTATGTATTATCGTATTTTGCCTTGCAGTCTTACTCCTATCCCGGCATCAGAACTTCTCTAGAAATAATCTGACCTGGATGTTTGCTTAACCAGGCAGAAAAAATCCATTGTGGCCATTATATTCCAACCTATATATCACAAACATTATAAACAGGTCACTAAAAAGGTTTAAAGTTTTCTATAGTTTCATTGATTTCATGATTGTCAATATTTGCAATTAAAGCATTATCATAGATCTGATTTAGTTATTATAAGCATGATGGTTTTTCCTGAGTGAAAAAACATGCTATTGTCCAGATTGCGATCACAATGATGTTGTCGTTTATAATTGTTGTCAGATACCTTTATATTGGTCATCCTAAAATAAATCAGAATACTGATTAAACAGTATTCCGTTTATTTTGGTGACCTTTAACTTGAGATTAGGTGGGTTTTACCAGATCAGGCTATTTTTAGAATCAACTGCTGCCAGCTTCATGACATCATCAAATGTACATGGAAGTTTCTGATTGGATCAGCCTTTTCATTGGTCAGCAAGCATTGGATAGTCACAACTAATAAATACAATCCAATAAAATAAAGAATTCTGATTGGTTTAAATTGCATCATGTGGGGAATTCCATTGCACTTTATATCTGTATAAAACGCAATAGGTCTTTTGGGAAACCCCGACATTCATAAAACCCATTTAAACAAACAAAAAATTGAGCTGCAAGTCCTGTATTGTAGGAACTTGAATTAACCTAGTTCCCAATCATCAACGCATCATTGCTATTCAATCTATTATAAATTAGGATATTTTCGAAAGAATTTACGATTACAAGCATGCAGTTCTGATTCTGAGCCGAGGTAAACTTAGAAAATAGTGAGTCGACAAAGACCATCAGGCAACCCTCTCCAACCATGCCTTTTTCATTTAAAAATACAGACTAACTTGGCAGAAACAAGTTTTTGTCAGTATCTCTACGAATTTCAAAGTTGCCATTTATTTGTGTATCATTTGTATTACTTTATGACATTTCACATCAATAGTGATATGAAAAAAATAAACACGATTTACAAATAGATTGTGTAATCTGTATGCGCAGAAAGTAGACTTGAAACTTTAATGTTTGGCCGAGTATTTTAATAGTTTCTTCCATCTAGAGGATTTCTTCCATCTAGAGGATTGCAATTATAAGCGACTAGTGTCTTTTTACTGTGTTTATGGGGGTATAAAGTGCATTTGCCTTAGCACATGGCTTAAACATAACGCCCTACGGGCATTATTTGCCATGTGCTAAGGCAATTACACTTTATACCCCAATAAACACAGTGAAAAAGACACTCGTCCCTATATCACCTCTACTTTTGAAAGTCATCTACAACCTCTGTGAATTAAGACACTTCTACAATTTTGAAGAATAGGAAATGGTAAATCACTTGAAATATTTTCTTTTAATTTCATTTAGGTATAAAATTAAAACCTTATCTCACTGTATGAATATCCAAAGCAGATTCATACATGAGTGTAAGTTTTTGGTTACATACCTTGATGGTATTAATAAATATACTCCTCATACCTTATACTTTAATATTATGAAGCAAAAATGTAAATACTTAGAGATTATTACACGGCTGATGAGGGCCGGAGAGTGATATCGGCCCGCAACCGCGATATCTGCCCCGAAGCCTTTAGGCCGAGGGCAGATATCAAGGTCAGGGCCGATATCACTCTCCGGCACGAATCAGCCGTGTAATAATCTGTATATTACATTTAACGCACATACTTTTTTTGTATTCAAACGAATTTATAAGTGGTATAAAGCGGTAATCCGTAATATCTATTACTCTTATATGACGTCATCATCGGACGTAAACAACGTTGTCTTTTCCCGCGAATAATTTTGTGCTGTAAAACGACGTCTTCTGAAAATTACATTGGAAAAAAGAAACAAATATCGATGGCTCAGCGCGAAACGGTTGTAACTGCCTATATATTAATAGGCAGTTACAAACGTTTCGCGCTGAGCCATCGATATGTAAAATTTACATTTTCCCAATACAATTGTCGTGCCTTTGCATTTCATTTTAAAATGGACTAGTTCAAACTTACCGTAATCGGCCTATAAAGTTTGATTTCAACTTTTCCTCGGACAAGACCTGGTTTTGATGTGAAATATTGATTTAGAATCAATTTGGGTACAATTTGGGTACAAAAGAAAACGCTTATTATCGGCATTTTGTCCTTTTCCCAAAACAATTCATATGCTGTGTAGGTTAGATTTTCAATTTTAAGAAGCATTTTATCTATTTAGACAGCTGCAAAAATTTTGAATTTTGGCAACCTGAAAATTTTGTCATTTGGGAAAGGGGTTTCTTTAACAAGACCTTGTTTCGATGTCCTTAGAAGAATATATGCATAGCAAAACATTGAAACGAGAGGAGAAAATGCTGTAAATTCACATTTTCTCCTTTTGTCTGGTTATATTGTACACAAGTTCTGTCTGAATTTATGTTTAATATTAGTTCATTTATTTTTGTCGTTTGTGAAAGGGATAAAAGATTGAAGTTGAAATAAAACAACAAACACCTCCGTTCATTCATTAGAATGTAAATAATTTTATCTTTTTTTACGAGAGAATCAGTTCCTAAAAACTATGTTTACCTGGTGATTAAATGTGCAGTTATGGAATAGAGATTCTGGTTTGACTGTTGGAGGTTTGGACAAGGATAATGATCCATCCTGGTTTTGTGTGATGGACAGATCAATTACCTGACCAGGGTTCTCATAATTGTCGATCCGCGTTAAGGTTGACTCTATCTCTTGTGACGCAATTATGAGATCCTGATCAGATAAATCATCTGTGTTGAAATCGTTATCTGCATTATTTACAGGTGCATGGACAGACGTGCTGGGACCATGTAAAATCTCTGACATTCTGACCTGCTTCTCTATGCTTACAGTGTTATATGAATTTAATGACATAACATTTTTATGGCCAGATATTTGAACCACTTCATTCGGGGGACAGTTTGCATCTAAAAGTCTTGATATGCATGTTTTCCTCCCAGAGTGTTTAACATGTCTGGAACTGAATCCTGCACTCTCGCTCATCAGCTTCGCCAAGTTACCGATCGTATTTTTACCCATGGGCTTTGGTAAATACCACGAAGAGCTCCCTGATCCACCTTTCATGTATCGTTGGTTTAGACCCAGGTAAAATCTCGAATTCGGCGTTTTCATGTCGTCTGGCCTTTTAGACTCATAAAAGGTGAACATCTCGACGGGGCAGAAAGGATCTCCTGAAAAAGGATCAATAAAACTTGATGTGAATAAACAGGTTGGGCGGGATATGTGGGGAGATATTTATGTTGTTGAGTTACGTGAAAAATGCTATGTTGGGGTAAGAGACTTTCAAATTGTGTGTATGTAGATCTAGTAGGGCCTATAAGATTTAAACATTTAATTTTAGTCCTCTTATAAAGTGTAAGTTATTGAGTTTCTATACCTCCAAGTAGCTAACTTGAAATGTGTTTATTGTTTATAAATGTATTTTAAAATGTAACATTTCGCTGCTTTTCAACAAAAGCCTTGTAACTACAGTTGAACAAGCTGCAGTTACGATCTTATTTTTTTCCTTATCTTTTTTTTTCAATTCTACAGTACCTGGTTGTTCAAACATCTTGGGCATAAACTGTCTGGTATCGGATGCCACTCCATTTCTTGTTTTAGTTGCCCGTTCTGTGAACATTATATATTTTCTCTCAGTGGCTGTCGCCCCTCGCTCAAAATCTCCCCAAAGCATGTCTGTGTGTTCCTGTCTTCCTCTTAAGCCGAAATGGATAGTATTTTAAAGCCACATCGTATTTATAAGTGACTGTGGGTTATCTGAAAACCAAGAAAAAATGTAACCTAAAAAAATAAGAAGAATTAAAAAAAAAAAAAAAATCAGCCGGAAGGCGGCTTCGATCCTGGTACTTCTGGATTGTGAGACCAATGTCACATCCATTACGCCACTGACTATCCGATATTTAATGAAGTTATTATAAATATTTAAAGTTAGTCATTGTTCACATTAGGAAAAAATGTCTGAAAACACCACTTAAAGATATTTTTATTGTTTTAAATGACAAACAACATTTTTGTTTTATTTGAATATACCATATCTAAAGTATGATAATCTTTTATCACTATTGCATTGCATTTTAACCAATCGGTGATAAGACTTTAGTTCGCTGTAGGGTTATTCCCCTTTGTTTACATTGACAACGTAATATCGTACTTACCTTTCCCAAGCAATTTTTTGTCTTTCAATATCTGTACTTCGTCATGGGTAAATGAATCTGCTCTTAATTTCTTGTTGCCGAGGCCCTGCTGTTTCAGACTCTTTTTCTTAGATGACAGGACATCTCGGGCATGTTTAAACTCTTGCGATGAGATGATGTTCTTCGGGTAGTCTTTGGATGTCAGGTACCGATGAAAGCTCGAGTACATCGACGATAAAGTTCCAGGTTCAAATTCATCTCCATTCACCTTTCTAACATTTAAAAACATCCGAGCAATGTACAAGTTCAGCTCCTGTGGTGGAATGTCCTCGGGATCTCTTCCTTCCCCCATTTCCAGCAACCACTGCCTCAGTTTCTTCATGTCATACGCCGTTTTCTTCACAGTGTTTGGGTTTTTCATACTTTCCACAAACTCAAAAGTGTCCATTTCATTGGTCCGATCCCTTAAAGCTTCAGCATTCCTCTCGATTAATCAGTCCAGCTCCAAAGACCTGTCCGCCAACGATTGTCTGACTGATCCGTCCATTTTTTTCGAAGATATTTCAAGACGTTCTGTTGCTATAGTTTTTAGAATAAATTCCTTAGCAGCGGGCAGATATCGCATATCTGCCCGCTGCTAAGGATTCACGTGGATATGGCTTTTTCGGCCCGCCCGATATCTGGCCGATTCTAGCCGAAAATGTTACTATTTATAGTAACAGAATGTAATATTTGATAGTAAAGAAACAGATTTCTTACAGGACTTCTTTTTGTGGAAGCCCACAAAAAAGCTGTTTCCTCAAAATTATTTTATTGGAGAATAAAACAAACTTTTCAGCCAATCAGACTGCATGAATATTGATGGACATGACTAAAATAAAATAATTTATTTCACCATGTGTTGCATTTAAGACCCTCTATACTAAAACAAAAGCTTACATACCTCCATTTAAAGATGCCTCAGCAAAAGCTCTAATGGCATGAACACAGCTTTTAAAATTGAGCGGGGTGACATGGGCAGCGTCTCGTACAAGGAAGGACAATGTCTCTGACGATTTTAACAACGATTTACAATCTGACAACTGTACATTTTCATTCAACTCTATGGTGAATGGGTTCACTGGTGATATCTTTTTGAAACTCTCATCTTTATTGACCTGAAATGAAGAAGTTATATTTGGTTAACAATGTTAAAATGGTTGTACAACATCAAAAAGCCTGACCAACAATACTTTTTGCTTATTGAATTTCAATTGTTAGTTTGGGAGATGATGTTTTAAAATTGTCTACAGGCGAACACTGAACAATCACAATAGCTCAACTTGCATACTTCTTGCTCAGGTCTGTATAAGGTTTAAAAGCTTTTTGTTTACCTCTGCTGATGGATGGAAGGACAGACATGTAGAAAGATAGATCTAACAGTAAAACAATAATTCCAAATACTATAATGTGAGGATGTCAAAGAGAAGTAAGACAATGCATGTATATCTGATGTGTGATACATGTAACATGTTTAAATACATACCAACATCCAGCTCCCATTGTCTGGTACAGCCCTCAGTTCTACATCCTCAGATTGACTCCTGTACGGACCTCGTGCTGGGGTCTCTAGCTCACTGATATGTTATAATGTATGAATACGTACCAACATCCAGCTCCCATTGTCTGGTACAGCCCTCAGTTCTACATCCTCTGATTGACTCCTGTACGGACCTCATGCTGGGGTCTCTAGTTCACTGATGTGTAATAAATGAATAAATACATACCAACATCCAGCTCCCATTGTCTGGTTCTGCCCTCAGTTCTACATCCTCTGATTGACTCCTGTATGGACCTCTTGCTGGAGTCTCTAGTTCACTATCAGATGTATAACCTCTTTCATTTCTAGACAGTGGGGCACTACTACTGGGTAACTCACTGTCACTCTGGGCACCTGGTTTGGAGTGATAAGTAAAGATATTTGTCAGTTATCATGTCATCTTTAACAATCTAACCATGAGAAATATATCCATATCTGATATAAATTTTGTTTAAGGTAGTGGTTCCCTAATAGTTCCGCAACATTTCAGACTACATGTTCTTTCACAATGTTAACTGAGGTTTCCTAATGAAAATCATCAGGAAACCTCGGTTAACATTGTTAAAGTTCATTACTTCTGAGAGGTTACAAAACTATTACAGGTCCACTACCTTAATTTCGGAATAATTTCTTAACATTATGTGTATGGCTGTGTGGATTTATAAATATCTCAAAGTTTGTAAAACATATTTCTCACAATGTTTTCAAGCCTCAAACCACTTCAATTACCAATCCCTTTGAAAATGAACTAGCCTCAAACTAAAAGGTCTTGTAGAGTGTCAATTTTATGGCTGAAACAAGATGATAAGCATACTCTTATACTCTAACACTCTTGAAGTAAAATATAGTTCTAAATATTTTGATGAAATACAAAACTTCTTGATAAAGTCCATTCTATAATTTTTCAAAATGTATCCACCCTAGAAAAAATCACTTTTACAATTAGCTGGCAAATTGTCACAAAATACACCCTAAATGAAATAACTTGAGAAACCAAGAGAAATAAGTTAACAAGCGCACTGCAAACGGATGCAAGCTTGATGACGAAAGAAATCTTAGTTGAAAAAAGGGTTTTACTCTTACAACAAGAGCTGTCACTGTAAGATGACAATGCCCCCGACACCGCTTTGATTTTAAATTATGGCCAATCTATGTTGAAGGTCAAGGTCATCCAGGGGTCAAGGTCACCAAAGTATGTGCCTACAGAAAGGTAATGTACCAAGGAATGTTGTGGTAAAGTATGATGCGAATATGTTAAGTAATAAGGAAGTTATGGCCAATGTTAAAGTTTTTGGACGGAATGACGGACGGACGGACAGACGGACGGACGGACGGACAAGTCAAATTTATGATGCCTCCCTATCGGGGGCATAAAAATGCTTGCATAGTTTATAGTTATTGCATAGTTATAGTTATAGACGATCTGGATACCTCTATTGATAGTGACCACACATGCCAAGTTTTGTGAAGATAAATTCTATAACAAAAGAGATATTACCAAGGTTAAAGTTTGTCACTACAACACCAATGCGAAGGACCCTGAGGTGATCATAAAACCTTGTGTTTTCTCCAAAAACAGCCAAACTTAAGTTAGGTAGGGTTACTGTTCTTGTGCATTGCACTTCGTTATCATAACTGCCAAGTTTCAAGTCAATCGGACATATGGTGACGGAGTAATGCTTCGCACAAAGAAGTGTACACCACCTGCCTGCCCAGACACCACAGGCGATCATATAATATGTCCCATCCCATTTTTTCAATAGGTGTATAAAATTAATCACAATTTAAACAGTCATCTTTTAGATAATTCAAAACTGGAAGATGGAAGATACTATATCCTGATAAAGAACTAAAGATCTAAATACCTGCATCCTTCAATCCCTCAGTAAGATCCACACCTGAATTCACTTGTAACACTGGGGGAGGGTTAGCCCCCGCCCCTACAACCTCTAATAACACAAACAGAGTATACCAGTCTGACTCTACATGAATATTAGCTGCATTTGTCCTCAACAGGTCATGAAGTCCATACGCTATCTGCTGTGATATACTGTGTATAACTTTTGGCTTCATCATTAATAATATTTGTAACGAGTTTAACACTTGAGACCCCATTTCCTCACGACGTAAAAGTCTGATAGAAATTCGTAATAATCCAACAACGGCTCGTTCAACCATAAATGTTTTTTCTGTCACATTCACTATTAAACTGTAGATGTGTTCTCTGACAGAGGGCCAAATTGGGGCAACTCTATCCCTGAAATTATCATGAAAGATTTAACCCTTTTGCTGCTTATTTTAAATGTTTCTAATTTTGTAAGTCTATCTGGCACAAGTTTGTCCAACAATATCAACCCTTCTCATGCTGAACCCGCAATATTCCTGCTTTGGCAGGAGCTATAGACAAATATCAGACTGCACATATGTGTAGTCTGATGTTGGTCTACACCACCTGTTTCTCACTTTCAAACCATAATTGTCGATTGATTTAGTTTTTCAAATAAAAATTGACCAACAGTTGATACTTTCAGTGCTTTTTGCCCTTTGATTTTGATGAAATTTTAGCCAAAATTCATTCAGCATGACAAGGGTTAATGTCAAAAGCAGGAAGTATAGGCTAGGATCACAAAATATGTTCTGTCTTTTGACAAACATATAATAAATCTTGATTTACATGTATAAGTATTTTTGTCAAACTCAAATACAGACTTATTTTGAAGTATTCTTGGTGCACAAAAAAAACCCTAAGCACATGATTTTTACCACAACTGTGACTGACCTATATTATTGCATAAAATGTATGTATTCGGGTCGTTAAAGGCATATGTTAACGGACAGAAACGTAGCGCTAACAAGAGAAAACATGGATTCATCAGTAAATTCATGTGCAGTCAACGACCGGCTTTTCGATTTAAATATTCTCGGTCTGGGCCTATACCCTTATCACTTTCCTTGTCCAAGATTATTATAGAGCATACATAAAGACGCTGCTCTAAATTCCGTGTTAAATTGTGTGATGTCATAAATTAACCAAGCAACGTCGGTATAAACAAGATGGACAGTGTAATGCATGACGGCATAGAAGAAGGTTTGTAATTGGTTTTATATTGTTTCTATGAAATTATTTTACTCTTATCTATATTTATGCAAAAATAGTGTCAATTCACGCCTTTCGGGCATTAACATATGCAGAGATCCTCAAATGCTATAACGCCCCTGTGCTTCGCACTCAGGCATTAACCCATTTTTCGGGACTCTGCAAATGTTAATGTCCTGAAAAACGCGAATTAACCTTATATTGAAATATACAGGTACAAAGGTAATATTTTACTGACCTATTTTGAAGTATACAAGTAATAAATTTGCTGACCTATTTTGAAGTATACAGGTTATCAATTTACTTGCCTATTTGAAGTATTCAGGTAATAAATTCACTGACCTATTTTGAAGTATACATGTTATAAATTGTTCGAAGAAGAAGACCGCAGCATCCTCATCATACACTGTACCCATACTTTCATGGGCTTCTGGACCCTGGGAGGACATGATTAGTGCCTGGAATGGAAGATATGAATTGTTGACCATTTCCATCACCTATGTCCACGTAGATGATAGATTGGTGGGTAACTTAAATTTTGTAACTACAGCTTAAAAGGCAATCTGGTCGCTCACAAACAAAACACATCAGATGAATGGCAGACAATTAAAAACGTTTTATTTTTCTATTCAGATTTTAACAAATCTTTTAATTACTCATTTCTATAGTTCAACTAGACATCATTGTTGGAATTTAATTAAGCATACACTGTAGAATACAGAGATAGTTGTTGAGAGATAGAGCAGTATCTTGAAAATCAAGAGGTCACACAAGTAGCTATCATTCTTGGATCTTTTATTTACCAACAATTATTTTGGGAAAACTTTATCAGTTCTTTATACATAAAATGAACAATGTAAACTTTTGAAGCTATAGAAAATGTGAAGTTAGCAGGTTAAGATTTGGACATAGATGGTTGGACATTAAAGGTAAACAATTTTTCATACAATGTAGTCTGTATTGACCTGATATCACATGTCTGATAACATAACATAATATCGGACAGTCTATTTTTTTTAAACAATTTGCAAACACTTTCACCTGAATTTCTTTGAATTTTCTTAATTTATTATAATTAAAAGCTGAATAATGAGTGCATGATAAATAGAATTACATTTTAGTGTCTAAAATATCAATGTTATCTGGTCTCAGAAACTGGGATTTATCATGAAGAGGCCTTGCTGAGTCATGATAAATCTCACAGCCTGATAACATTGACATTTTACGACACTAACATATCATGCTCTATATCTACCTTAATAAGTTCTAGCAAAGATTCCTCCCTTAAGAATTTACTATCTACAATCAGCTGTTCTAGTTGACAATCTCGAATACATTTTGTGGCTAGTTTAGTCGCAGCCTCCTCCTCAGGTGTGGGTCCTTTGTTGGCGGAGGGTTCTGACATCGTGAAGTATGAATATATGCTGCTGATGACTCCAGATTCTGACCTCTGGGAAGACTGACTCTCTTCTTTTATTAGACAAATCTTGGAAGACGGATTTACAAAGTCTTCAACCTGAAGATGAGAATACAAGCTAAAGTTTAAATGATAGTACAATAAATACTCAAATATCTGATGGTAAACAATCACTTCAGTATGTGACAGTAAAAATTCAGATGATGTTATTTGGGTTGTATTAGAGGCAATTTTATTTTTACCATTAGCTGTGCCTGATTCGAATGCAAAATTACAGAGAAATGTTTTATTCTAGTGAAATATAGCCAAGGAACAAATCAAACACTCTGGGTAAAATTTTTATCCCTTAACCTTTCTTATACTGAATAAAGGTTGTTTCCAGATTGACATTTAAGCCAACGGGTTTGAAACACTGATCTGTTTCTCTTCTTTAACCAAAAAATAAAGAAACTCATGCCACTAAAATTTCTATGATAATGACTATGTTCATTAACAAGAGTTGTCCACGGACAACGTAGCTCGCCCAAACAGCTGCTTGTCACAAACAGCGCTTGACCAAAGACCGAAGTTCAAAGTGGTTTCTTTCAATGTTAAAGTCCATGATCTAATATATATCTGTTTGAGTAGTAATTAAGAAATATAAAAACTTTTTTGTTTTAATTGCATGTATAAGGTTAGGGTAAAGTGAAAGCCTACAAGCAGATGAGGTTACCAATGGAATTTCTTTGTATCAAACATGAAGTTTTTCTTTAAAATTTTTCTAAGTCCACAAAAGGTCAAGATCAAGGTCAAATTGTGAAGGACCTTGGTCTCTGTAGAAGCCTATCACCTAGTGTATGAAGTAATAATGTCCCTGAGTAAAGCATTTAGAAAATATAAGCAAGGTTAAATTTTTGGTAAAAGTTTTTCCGTTTAAGATTTTCCTAATCCATAAAAGGTCAAGTTCAAGGTCAAATTGTCAAGGCCCTTGGTTTCTGGTGAAAGCCTTTCATCTGGTGACTATGTATATGAAGTAATGATGTCCCTAGGTTAAAGCATTCAGAAAATATAAGCAAGGTTAAAGTTTTGATAAAAGAATTTCGGTTAAAGTATTTCTAAGTTCATAAAAGGTCAAGGTCAAATTATCAAGGACCTTGATCTCTCACAAAAGCCTATCAACTAATGAGTATGTATATGAAGTAATGATGTCCCTAGGTTAAAGCATTCAGAAAATAATAAGCAAGGTTAAAGTTTTTGGTTAAAGTTTTCAGTTAAAGTTTTTCTAAGTCCACAAATGGTAAAGGTTAAGGTCAAATTGTGAAGGACCTTGGTCTCTGGTGAAAGGCTATCACCTGGTGAGTATATATATGAAGCTATGATGTCCCTAGGTTAGAGCATTAAAAAAATATATGCAAGGTTAAAGTTTTTGGTTAAAGTTTTTTGGTTAAAGTTTTTCTAAGTCCACAAAGGGTCAAGGTAAAGGTCAAATTGTCAAGGACCTTTGTCTATGGTGAAAGCCTATCACCTAATGAGTGTGCATATGAAGTAATGATGTCTCTAGTTTAAAGCTTACAGAAAATATAAGCAAGGTTAAAGGTTTTTTGGTTAAAGTTTTTGGTTTAAGTTTTTGGTTAAAGTTTTTTTGTAAGGGTCAAGGTCACAGTCTAAAGCTCATTTCGACATGGATTTTGGTCTCAAATGAAAGCCTATGCCCTAATGAGTGTTTCTGTAAAAAAATAAAGCCTCTAGGATAAATATTGATAGAAATAAAAAACTTTAACCTAATGCGGACGCCGACACCGACGCTGACATCCGAGGGTATGACAATAGCTCTTCTGAGACTTTCGTCCCGGGCGAGCCAATAAATCAGGCAAATTAATAGTCCCAAATAAGAGCCTAACTTTCATTGATTCCTGATAAAAGGGTAGTAAATATTTAACAGTAGACTTTAATGATAACTATCTCTATCTTGAGTTCTGCCCTGCTTTCAGAATAACAAAACATGGCAAACTGTTTGCAAATGATACCCTGCTTTGCATGCAAGTGCATGTGCAAAGCAGGGTATAATTTGCAAACAGTTTTGTATGTTTAATCCTCCTGAACACATGACTGTTTTTCAAATTTAAAGTTTCTAGTCTATACTGACCTCAATCATACTTTTAGGCAATAGTTTGGCTCTATACAGCTGTAACATACAGTCTAGAATATTCTTCCATCCCTCTCTCAGTATATCCCCATGTCTGTGGGCTAGACTGAACACTGTTCGGGCTGCTAACTGAGCTTTTAGGTTCAAACCAAATGATATGGGAATGTTTTCTGGCGCCTGAAATGTATAATGATTATTACTATATAATTGTGTGTAATACTTCAGTCTTCACTTGAAGGATTATATATTCAACAAGGGCACTGCATACGGTGCCGAAGCTCTGCCACAGGTGCAGGATAATGCAAAAAAGAGGCCCAAGATGGCCTGTATAGCTCCATTGGCTTTCAAATACCTATCAATGAGAAACTCTGTCAAATTTAAAATTTTACAAGGAAATTTGTCAAGACGGCAAAAGAGAGAATAGTGAAAGCTTAGCCTTAAATGGAAAACCGTATATCAATTATGTTTTTTCCAAAGAAAAACTAATAACATACAATTTAATGAATGAAATGTGTTTACTAAAAGCATTTTATAAGATGACAAAATTTGAGACAAGTCTAAATTCAAAGAAGAAGCATGTAGGTTGTTTTCCACAGTGTTGTCTCAAGGTTGAAAAGTTAGATATGGAATTTGTTTACAGATGGTTGTATTTGTCAAATACATCATTCATACCTACCTCCACAGAAGATAGTAGAGTCGTAAATTTACACAAAGAAATGACTAGATTGTCAAATACATCACTTTAACCTACCTCTACAGAAGATAGTAGAGTCGTAAATTTACACAAAGAAATGACTAGATTGTCAAATACATCACTTAAACCTACCTCAACTGAAGATAGTAGAGTCGTAAATTTACACAGAGAAATGACTAGATTGTCAAATACATCACTCATACCATAGTGGGCTGATATCATTGCACATTTCCTACAAATAAATATTTATATGTTGAAAACTGGCAGAAAAACATATTCACATTTACCATTGTAAATATGTTTGCTTTTTTAAATTTACTGTCATGAATTACCCCACAAACTTTAATTAAACCCTACATCCCGGATGACAAAACAATGCAAAGATTTTTCAAAATATACCAAACTTTGCACATGAAAACAGCTTTCACAGATTTTTGTCATCATGAAAGCAAGACAGGATAAACAAGATGTGTTTGTGAAACACGAATGCCCCCGTAACAGCGATCTCTCGATAAGGCAAAGGTTAAGTTTTCGGGTTAAGTTTTCGGACAGACGGACGGACAGACAGACAGACGGACAGACAGACGGACATGAGTAAAACAATATGCCCCCGATCTCTCGATACGTTTTATAACTATATATGTTAACTCCAGAGGTAACACTTCTGTAGAACTGTAGAAAATACACCATTATATCCAAACATTGTAATAAGGGGAGATTTCTGTATAGCATGGAACAAAATAGAGATAAAAGGGAATAAAAGGGATTCTACAGCTCACTTATGACCTCTGGTATTTCTGTAACATCCTTGATGTATAATGTAGCTTATTTCTATCATCTCATCACAGACTGGATTTTGAATGGCAAGTGAGTGTTTACAATAGCTCATCTTGAGCAATTTGTTTTCAGATTAGCTAGAACAAGAGGACCAAGATGGTCCTAGATCGCTCACCTGAGTCTCTATGACCCCTGGGACATCACATTAAATAGATAAGCAGATATCAAAAAAAGATAATTGCTTAGGATCAATACCATGGAACGTTTTCAGCGAAGAGCAAGACAGATATGCCTTTTTGCTCTTTGATTCTATGTAAAAAGGGATGCACCGGGGTGGACCCCAAAGTGACCCCAGGGTCTTGATATGAACAAACTTGGAAGAGGTCCATAAGATGATGCTACATTCTAAATATGAAAGCTGTCTGCCTTCTGGTTTCAGAGAAGAAGATTTTTGAAGATTTTCATTTTTTTACCCTTCGTGCTCATAAGAGATAAAGGGATGCAACCGTGCAAAGCCCAAATATGACCCAAGGGTCATCTTATGAACAAACTTGGTAGAGGCCCACTAGGTGATGCTGCACACCAAATATTTAAGCTTCCATCTGGTTACAGAGAAGAAGATTTTTTAAGATTTTCGCTCTTTAATTCTATGTAAAAAGGGTTGGGCCAGGGCAAAGCCCAAATATGACCCCAGGGTCTTGATATGAACAAACTTGGTAGAGGTCCCCTAGATGATGCTACATACCAAATATGAAAGCTGTCTGCCTTCTGGTTTCAGAGAAGAAGATTTTTAAAGATTTTCATATTTTCACCCTTTTTATTATGCCCCCGATAGGGAGGCATAATAAATTTGACTTGTCCGTCCGTCCGTCTGTCCGTCCGTCTGTCCGTCCGTCCGTCCGTCCGTCATTCCGTCCAAAAACTTTAACATTGGCCATAACTTCCTTATTACTATCAAAGCGGTGTCGGGGGCATTGTCATCTTACAGTGACAGCTCTTGTTGTTAAGAGTAAAGGGAAAGTTAAGGGTGGATTTCATTTATTTGAACAACTTTGGTAGAGCTTGACCCAAGGAACATCCCTGCCAAGTTTCATCAAGATTGACCCACTGGTTTAGGAGGAGAAGATGTTTAAAGAAATTGTGGACGATGCACGACTGACGACGGACGACGGACATTCTACGATCCCAATAGCTCACCTTGAGCACTTCGTGCTCAGGTGAGCTAAAAAGTATCAGAGATTGGAAGTTAATATGTACCTGAATCCAGATATAGCTTTTGATATAATGGCCTCGTCTGATGATTTATCAAATACAAAAGACAATGCAGCTACAGTCGGTCCCCAGATCAGGGTAAACAAGTCATGATCAAACATGCCACTGGCAACATGAGTAAATACACCATCTTTAGTACCACTTCTCTTTAATAACACCTGGATATAAAAAATAGGGTGAGAAAAATAACATTACATTGATTATGTGAATAATTAAACTTTAGACATTTGGTATTAATAAAGGCATTGACTTGAACTTGAAATATATCTCACATATCAAAAGAGCAAAATCTACAATCAAGGGAAGGTGGTAACATGAATGCATTTTTTGTAGTGGATTTCTAACCCTTTTCTTTTTTGTATGAAATTACGTCCTATTTCTTCTCATCAACTCTCAATATTCAGGCAAATGTTGGGACATGCATGTGATGATGTTTTTTTTTCATTGGTGCAACCTACAGATGCTATCTTTATCAGGCATTCTTTTTGTCTGTTTTTGCACTAGTACCTCAAGTAGGTGTGGTGCATAAGTGGACTTTCCTAAAGAGTAGTAAGGTTTAATGTCACTATACAACTGAATTCATTCACTTTTAGCTTTTATGTAATTATACATTATTACAACATGATGGCGTAAGCACATATTATAAAATAATTCATATGTCATGAGATCTTAGTACATACATGGATAGCTCTGCCCATTTTTTAATCCATGTCATCTTTAGCGTTAAAGTAGATGCTTTTGATGTCACATAACCCACATGCATGCTAAATGACACACTTCACTTTCAGTGAAATTCTCCTAACATCAAAATCATTACTTGTTCATAATTTTTTCATCCAAAAAAAGGTAATAAAACTATTTTACACCTAGAAAGAAGTAGTAAACTGATTTTATAATTGTGATCGTATTTAAATGGATAATTTTATTTTCCTGTTGATGTGTCCACAAATAAAGTCTTATGGGGGGGGGGGAGGAGTTATATGCATGTAACTCCTCCTCCATCAGACTTTATTCATTGACACATCAACATAACAAGAGGCCCAAGAGGGCCTGTATCGCTCCACTGGCTTTAAAATCTTTAGACTTTCATTAAATTAAGCTTACTTTAAATGAATACATTAACACTCCAAAATCTCCTAAGACCTATTTAGTAATGATTAAATGGTTCTGGTCCATATTGCACCAAAATACTCAATCACAATGAACCTGCAACCCTTGACCAATCTTATTAAAACATAAGGTTCAGAAGATGTCGTTCAAAGATTTCGGGCTCAAAATAGGCCCCACCTGGCATGCCCATATTTCTGGACCAAACAAAATTTCTCGATTAATTTAAGTAAATAGTCACCCAAGAAACATTCTGGTAAAGTTTCATTGAAATTGGCTGAGTGGTTCCAGAGGAGATATCGTTCAAAGATTTTGGCCTCAATATAAGCCCCACCCTGCCACACCCAAATTTATAGGCCTATCAAAATTTAGCAAATATTTTTTAAAAAGAGACACTCAAGGAACATTCTGGTAAAGTTTCATTGAAATCAGCCATGTGGTTCAGGAGAAAATGTCATTTAAAAATTTCGGACTCAAAATAGGCCCCGCCCTGCCACGCCCATATTTTTAGTCTAATCAAAATTTCTTGAACAATTTAAGTAAAGGGTGACCCAAGGAACATTCTGTTAAAGTTTCATTGAAATCAGCCATGTGGTTCAGGAGGAGATGTTGTTCAAAGATTTCGGGCACAAAATAGCCCCGCCCTGCCACGCCCATATTAATGGACCAATCAAAATTTCTTGAACAATTTAAGTAAAGGGTGACCCAAGGAACATTCTGTTAAAGTTTCATTGAAATCGGCCCAGTGGTTCAGGAGGAGATTTTGTTCAAAAATTTCGGGCTCAAAATAAGCCCCGCCCTGCCATGCCCATATTTATAGGCCAATCTAACTTTCTTGAACAATTTAAGTAAAGGGTCACTCAAGGAACATCCATGCCAAGTTTCATTGAAATCGGCCAAATGGTTTGGGAGGAGAAGATTTTTAAAGATTTCAAAGTGAAAAAATGCCACGCCCTGCCACGCCCATATTTGGGGCCCAATCACAATTCTTTGAACAATTTAAGAAGGGGGCCACCCAAGGATCATTTCTACCAAGTTTCGTTTAAATCCGCCCATTGGTTTGGGAGGAGAAGATGTTTTAAGAAAAAGTTTACGCACGGATGCACGGACGCACGACAGACACTCCGCCATGACAATAGCTCGCTGGCCTTTGGCCAGTGGAGCTAAAATGAAATTATTTCATAAATCATAAAATCATAGATGTCTAAATGCCTTCAACTGAATATGAAATAAAGAAAAGAGTTTATGTATTTGATAACTGTAAGAATTCTTTATAATCTCACCTTCCATAAATAGTTTTCCTTGACTAGACCAGCTTGCTCTGATGGCATCACTATTTCTTCAGACCTGACAGAGGAAATAATAGATGGAAGCAGATGTTAACATTTCATTTTTTCATCATAATAAGATAATAAAAATTTAGTTTTAAAATTACTTTCATTGTACTAAATAAAAGATGAAATCAAAATATTTGAATTATAAATCCACCTGAACACTTAATTTTATAGAAAACCTTGATAGATGACTTCAACCTTTTTATCAACAATAGAAATTATTTTTTTTTTATCTTTTTGATTTCATTTGACATGTGCAGTTGAAATTTACAGACAGTCCTTTCCTTGTCAGACTTACTTTATTGCATTGTATATTTCATCCAGCATTTCACCTTCAAAATCTTCACCTCCATTAGTCTTGGTTAAGTTCTTCTTGAATTGCTATTGTAAAGATAAAGATATCTTCAACAGACCCAGTCCACAGATGATTTAGAAATTTGTCATTAAAAAATGTTAATATTTTTTCCAACAAAGTTGTTAAGACAGAAATTATTCACATAAAAAATAACATCAACTTGGAAACATGTACTTATCCCTCCCCCCCCCCCCCCCCCCACCCCCCACCCCCCAAATCCTCTGTTTGAACTTTCATTGTTGATAAAGATTATCTTTTCAAACACTTTAATCTTAAAAAATGACATTTATCTTAGAATCAATAGAAGAATCATCCAACAATATTTGCTAAACTACAAGCTCTCAGAAAAATGTAACATTAACAGATAGTCAACTCCAGTTAAAAAAACAATGTTTGTTTTACAGTAAAAATGTCATTAAAACGGAAATGTCAATGTATTGAAAAGCAGCATTTAACTTAAACTATGATATCCTTTATAAAGAGCACCGGCTCCAAAATGGCATGTCATAATACAGTATATTAATCCCTTTTGATAAATAATTCGTCAATTGATTGATAATATTTGAATGCACAGATTTGTAAACCAAAATTGTCTGATTCAACAATAGAGATTTAAATTCTGTTTGTCATCTATTTACTTGTGGGTCTGTCATATTTTAGATTGAGATCTACACTGACTGTATGAGCAAGATATTTTTGATGTTTTAACAGCAATCCCTAAAATTGCAATATCTACATTTATGAAAAAATATGGTCTGTAAAACAGTCATCCACTTGTTCTCATTGAATGCAAATGGTGTAACCATCTCCCTTTTTCGAATAAGTTACAACAGTTTTATGCATACAGTAACCAAAGGTTAATCGCTAGAGAGATTGTGTTAATAGTATATTCGTCCATACATGCCGATGAGGGAAAACCCCTAATAGCACTTAATAGCATAAAAGATAACATACCCAAATTTTGATAAACACAATTTGTTTAATGTGGTGCTAAAAATATCTGCTGAGATTTTTCCAGGGAGACTGTCGATACATAGAATAATGAAACATAGGGATTTCACACTTTCATTCCCCAAAAATTTGTGTCATTGTTGGAAAACTAGAATTCTGTCTTGACCAATGAAAAATGCATTGTGTAAATCCATTCCTGAAAAATTGGTGTTGGTAAACGAAAATGTTGATGTATCCGATGTCAACAAACAGGAGTTGACTGTAATTCTGTGATACTGCTGTAAAACTGCTAATTTACTTTGTAAATTTCATTTTAATCGTTTTTTCATATTTCTTATCATCATATCAAACCTCCAGTGTCATGGGATGGGTATGTTCTGTTTCTTTAAATTATGGTTATTTTGATCCACATTTAACATTATTATAGCATGCTAAACCCACCTCTATTGTCATAGGTATGTTCTGTTTCTTCACATTATGGTTATGTTGATCCACATTTAACATTATCATAGCATACTTAACCCACCTCTATTGTCATGGGTATGTTCTGTTTCTTCACATTATGGTTATGTTGATCCACATTTAACATTATTATAGCATAATAAACCCACCTCTATTGTCATGGGTATGTTCTGTTTCTTCACATTATGGTTATGTTGATCCACATTTAACATTATTATAGCATATGATAAACAATAGGCTGCATCAGCATTGGCAAACGGTTCACCATTAGATTTCTGAAATGATAAAAGTTTTTATCAATCTAATGAAACAAGATTAAATGAATTCTTCACCTGTTACCAGGCTACAAAGTTATATTGTATTGTATTTTCATGTATTTTTTTATCTTAGTATATTTATTACCAATGACTTTCCTTTCAGAGATAGTCTATCTTGCTCGAGTGACCATGCCTATTAAGTGACCATCTTAATTAGGCATCAGTTTTCAAAATTACCTTCTTTAAATTGAAATATCCTTAAAAGTAGATATTCTTGTCTTAAGATTATTCAAAATAAATCCTACGTTGCTAAAACTCATAAAAACATCTCAATTTATACCTATTTATTGAGTTTTAACATCATGGGATTGTAGTGAAATTCGCAATAAAATACATATTCAATCAAAATAAGACACGTTTGTACAACATTAATGCCCCCATAAAAGCAGGTCAATAGCTTTTTCTTTGTCAATCAACAAAGGGCAATAACTCACAAAATATGATGAGGAGAATAATGGTAGAGTTATGGTTATTTTGTGCACTGCACTTTTCCTCAATGAAATCTATCCACCTGGAAAGTTTCATGATTCTAGCTTGCTTACCTTTTGAGATATGGTCAAGACAAAAAATTTTCTACGGACAGACAGACCCATAAGTGCAAAGCAATATTCCCCCTCTTATTTGAAGGGGGGCACAATTATTATCCTATTTGTAAACAAAACACATACTTAGGGACCACTCTCTTTAAAGACTGCTCTTTAGTGGTCCTGTGAGTGGTTGCTCAGTAAATGTTTAACTGTACTTCAAAGGGACCAGAATCCATGTCATTATAAGGGTTATGTTGTTTCAAGTCATATATTTTCATACAGAGTTAGCTGTACCAATGTTTTGATTTTTTTTTTCTTGCCAAGTCGATTTACACAGAACATTGCCTTTAATGACTGACAAGTTAAGTTAACTTTCCAAGAGCCCGAGTAATAAGGCAATTGACTCATGAACTTTAAGTCTGTGGTTCAAATCCCACTGTCTTTCAATGTATTTATGAGCAAAACATTTTATAGTCAACCCAGCTGTACAAGTAAGTTCTCTCTTAGGGGCTTCAAAGGATCAGTTTGATTGATTGAATGGAGTTTTACGCCGCTTTCAACATTATTTCAGTTATATCGCGGCGGCTGGAGCACCTAACAATGGTTTCCTGGTATTTCCCTCACCAGTACAACCACCACATTCTTTCCTAGCCTCCAGCTACTATCTCACATAGGTCTACGATTATCAACCCATAGGTAAGAGACAAATAGTCGGAAAGAATGAGTGCCGCCGTCGGGGATCGAACCCGGGACCTCTAGATTGACAGTCCGACGCGCTACCAACTGCGCTATGACGGCGGCTTTCAAAGGATCAGGATTGAGTGTTTGAATGCCAATTTATAAGCTTAAGCTTTTGTCACAATTGATCTAAAATGAGTATAAACTAACTAGAAGGTAAGTTATCAAGAAAGGAACAATATAGTAACCAATTAGTGCCACATTAAAACAATGAACTCACATGCCAGTGGTCAGAAAAAGCCTCCATAACAGCAGATATAACTGGGGCTTCACCTGGCAATCGGAAAGCTTCTAAATATTGTCTGAGAGCTTCATCTATACGTAAATCTTCAAAATGAAATGACCTGTAAATATATTTAAATAATTTAATTTGTACAGTATTCATGTTAGGACCAATTCTAATTCTTCACAGAGAGCATTATTAACACCTGTTTTTCTACAACAAAAGATGTGAACTGCCTTGTGAAACAGAACCATCTGGGAACAGGAATGGTATGTGAAACACATTATCCTTTTGACAGAATTTCTAACTAGTCATTGAAAATTGCATTTGGCCTTGTCAAATTACCTTACCCCTTTCATAGTCTGATGTTATTTGAAGGGTCCTAGCTTATATAACACAAACACTGTTGAAGATATAGCATCAAGCTCAGTTTGGGATTAAGAATAAGAGTGAAAAAAATAATCTTGATCTTGAACAACCATTAAGGACGTATGTGAGAGATTAAAGGGAAATAATCTAGAAAATGACATGCAACTAAGTCAACCATCCATATGATATGATTCTGTGTGTGAGATTTCCAAAAATTTCTGCACAGTCTGGCCAGAGTCTTCACTATGCTCTTAGAAGCTAGATAAGGTTTCAAAGTATTTTTACAACAGTAGGTAACATTACATTTACAGTTTGCAGCTTTCTACACTATTCAATATTTGCGCCTTTCAAAAATTCCAAATTGTCAGACATGCTCATATGGTCATTAATAGGAGTTTAGCCATTCCATTAAGGACATCTGTGATAGTTTAAAGGGAAGCAATCTGTAAAATGACATGAAACTGAGTCAACCAACTATATGATAAATGATCTATGATAGGAATCAAGGTATTCAGTGTTGAGAATTCTGTTTTCTCATTGGCTCATGTCTGTCTATGTGCTTGGTTTGTTACACATCTTATTCCGATGTTTTCTAGCCGAGTTACAAAGCTTTGGTTGACCATCATAATTTAACTCTTGATTGTGGATATGTTAACTTGCTATAAAAAGGTAATCAATTTCCAAAACCTGATATAGTTCCTACCCCAATCTTAAATGCAGCAGGTTATTACCTAGGCTTTGCCCTACCACATCAAAAATTAAAGATTATTAAATTAAATTTGTTATAAGATAAATGAGGAAACAAATTACTTACTTGACAAAAGCTTCCAGTATCTTTGTATTTCCTCGTTTTGTTATAAATTCTCCCAACATTTTCTTATCTAATTTTGGATTCTCCTTGATAAACGTGACAACTTCCCCTGGATCTAGGGTATCAGACAGGAGGCCTTGCTCTTGTAAATATGTGATACCTTTACTGGGCTTGTTGTTGAAATATTCGGTACCAGTTTGATAAATCTGTAATATATCAATTTTCAATTTTACTCATTCACTCATACGTTTTTGGTAATTCCTATGAAATTGACCAATCTAAAGTTGTCCCCTACACAATGAATATTGTTGAGAATAATATTGAATATGATTCAGCTTAATTGATCACTCTTCAATACAACCTATTAATGATCAAAACTAGACAATCACAGCGGGCTAATACCACCCAACAATCTCCCTTTAAAGGTAAAGCATGGCTAGCAATCAGTCGATTCTAAGTAATAATAACAAATGATTTCCACTATAAGAAAACTAGTCATATACCATTGTGAAATCAAACACACACCAAGTTGCATGTCAAGGGAGTATTTCAGTTTTTAAATCAAAATATTTCGGTAACTTTTGTAAAAATCCTATGTTGTTGGAACTTATTTGAATCATCTCATCAAGAAGATTCATATGAGAACCCCAAACATATGGTTTCATTGAGAAATAAAGATTTAAGTCTGGCGATACCGCCTCTTATCTGTACCTCTGCACACATCAGCTGCACAATAAGAGCACATCTGGTCAACCTCTGTATTTTTGCTAGACTACCATGATGTCAAATTCCATATGTTCACATCTTTCACCAACTCCTGTGGTTGTGCAGTTTGATCTATGTCTATACTGATCAGATTGGTTTTTGTGAAGCAGGGTATAAATGTGTCCCGTCATGCAAAAAGGGACCCAAATAAATGAAAAAAAGATTGGAACCAGCAAATGTCAACCAGGAATTTGGAAATACTTACATGGAAAGGTTGAATAAATATTCTAGATTCAGAAAATTTCTTATTTTCGACAATTTTTGCAGATTGCGCAGTCTGACCAGGGTTGACACTTTACACACAGCCCAGAAGGTCCCTTTTTGCATAACAGGTCACAAATATAAACCTACCCTTTTTCTGTGTTTGATAGCTATCAATTCCTCTGTAGATGGGATATCGTCACCTGGCTTCATTCTGTTAGGTTTGATAAATGGACTCTTTCTTAACTCTTTTACTTTAAGTGATTTGGTTCCATCTGTAAACAATAATTTAGGTTCGATCAAGGATCTCTTTTTAACTTTTTGACTTTATTGATTTTGATTTTGTCTTATGAAATGATTGAACTCTGTGAAGAATTGCCTGACTATAATTTCCACTTGGATTATATACATGAAGTAAAGAATAACCAACACTGTCTATGATTTTACTGTAGAAGTTCTAATAGAACCTCAGAGTTCTATTAGAACTTCTAATTTCCATTAGAAAGGGATGGGCATTTATTAGAGGCTTGCTACACTCAGTGACTCAGTGCAAACCAGTTTTAATGCCTTTGAACATATGGGTTCGGGTTATAATTGTTTACGCTGAGCCATACTTACATGTTAAGACAGTCAGATTGACATAAATAAACATAATCCGCACAAAATATTCACATTTATTTGGGAAAAGATGCCTAAAACCTCTGTTGAATTTTAGTGACATTAATTTTCTGGGTATGGGCTTTAATTACAGGCTTCCTAAATTTGTAAAGTAACATCAAAAATGGTCAATTTCAACCTCCAAAAAGGCTGGTGGTGTTTTGTTAGAGCATGGAGCTCTCATATAATTTTTATGGTATATAATTTCAAAGTTTTATTTATCGATATCTGCAAGTGTAAGGCTTTACTTAGCTCTTTAAATGATCAGCAAGTAAGTTTGATGTATAGTGTTGATTTTCCATACTTTAAATCCTAGTATAATCCATGTCACTAGTGAAATAACCCATTGAATTTATTTTATACTACATGGGTGTTAAAACATGAGTAATAACTACGAAATGTCCTTAGAGTCTAACAGTAACAGCAAAGAAAATTATAAGGTAGTGGAATTTGCTTAAGAAAGCATAAAAAAATTTTGGTCACTTATATATACATTTGCTTGTTATCCATGATTATTCCAAGTTCCACCAGCAGAGAAAGCAAACTCCTTATTAATTCATACCTATTGCACTGTTGAGTTTTCCTTTCAATATTTTCTGTGCCATATCATAGCCTGTCGTTGGTGGTCCAATTACGTTGTCTAAATGTTCCTGTGACCCCTGACCTTCACCTTGACCCTCTGACCCCTCCCCCTTGACCCCGTCTGTGCCCGTGGATGTAGCCTGTAGTGTCCGTGTGTGACAGTGTTGTTCTATACTATCTACCACAGTCAATAACGCGTCCAGTGACAGTAAATGGGTGGAGAATAATCCGGCAACGGGAAACGCATTCTGTAATAAAAGTGATCATGTAATTTGAGGGTTCAGTGCAAGACTGTACTAAGCGTCTATACACCGTATAGACACTTAGTTCAGTCTTGCACTAAACCCTAAAATTATTCTCCCAAAAAGAACAGAATGAGCATTTGCCTTAGGTCTCAATCTGTTTTAGACCAAAAATTTATTTTTCACATTTAGCAAGATAATTTATCTTTTTTTTTTCAATCTGTTTCCCATATCCCTTAACATCCATACTTCTTGAAAATCTAAAACAATCCCTTGTCAAATGAGGCATTCAAAAAAAAAAAAAGTACTGGAAATGTAAATATGATTTTATTAACATAAAATTTTCTGCAATACTAGATATAAATCATTTATTGTCTCAAAAAGTGTACTTAACAGCCATTCTCCTAATAAACTATTGTTGGGTGATTTTTAAAGCAATAGCCTCATACAAGTTTTACCCTAATATGACATGTCAAAGAATAACACAATTAGTACCTTTGATAGTAGCTTTGTGAGATCTTCAAACAAGTTACTACAATAAAGATCGCAGTCATAGTTCAGGTACAGCTCTGTGACAAGACCTGGTATTCTCCATAACTGTACAATAGATTCTAGGGCAAGTTCTCGCGTCTCATACGTTATACGAGGATGATCAGACGTAATGATTTCACTCAGTTTGGTCAGATACATCTGTAAGATAAGACAAACTTATCCCATGCACTTCTTTTAAGCTTATGACTGTCTGCAATAACAAAACTAAACCCATTTCACATTTTAAAGCAACTGTTTAATCAAATATTTAACACCTAGTACAAAATAAATTGTGTTTTGTTTTCCTCGTCAAGAGAAAATAAGAACATAGCTTTCAAATCTCAATCTTCTTATCACCAGCTATTGTGAATGAACTTGATTATCACTTTTAACTCTTGCCATGCTGAATTTAAATGTTGGTATACACGAAAATTATATGTTTAAAGCCATGGATGCACTCATTGTGAGTCAATTTTCATGTTGAAAATATAATTTTAATACCTTTCTGTTATGAAAATCAGGTGGTATAGTCCATACCTCCAGCTTAAAAAGGAATATTTGTAGTTAGGCATAAAAACAGTTAACAATCTGGAATTAAATGAATTTTAAGTATTGAAATTATTTTTATGCTTTAGAAATTCACCTTTGGCATTCCATCTTACCTCTAGTTGTAATTTAAGATGTGTCCTCATGGATTCAAATAACAGAAAACAGACTCTGAGGGCAGCTGCTGATAATGACAGTCTTTCTGACTGTACTAACTGAAATATAAAATACAGGCAAAAATCCAGATAATTATATACAAAGTCTACTACCCCTTTCAGCATTTTCCCAAATATCTGCAATTCATCTAGACAAAATCTACTACTGACTTGATGTTTGTGTATTCATTTCATCTTTGAAAAATAATTTGTTTCAGACATAAGGTCAGGAAAGGGCTAAAAATCTTATTAAATATACTATACTTTGGGGTTATCCATTTTGATGGTTAAAGATAAGTACTATTAAAAGGGATGTGATAGTCCAAATTTTAGCTCAAAAGCTAATACAAGACATGGCATGAAGACCCAGGAGGTAAATTATCCTAAAGGTAAAGGTAAGTGCCTATACACTGTAAGCAAGGGTCTGTACCTTACCATAAACAAATATACATAAATATCACCATTCTTCACTTGATAGACAGAGGGGAGGACAGTGAATATTCATCTATCTTTTACTCTATAAGAATGTATCAAAACTCTACGATAAACAAGTGTCTACGTTTTACCACTTGTTTATGGTAAGGTGTAGACACTTGTTTATGGTAAGTTCCATAAACAAGTGTCTACACCTTACCATAAACAAGTGGTAAAACTTACTATAAACAAGTGGTACAACTTACCATAAACAAGTGTCTACACATATCATCCTTCACTAGATAGACCAGAGAGGAGAACTGTCCTATATGGTCCGCCCCTGACTCTAAAGCCACTGTAAGAAGACTCAAACCCATATGTATCATCACATCAGTGTTGTGTCGATCCAGGGGGTTTGTCAGAGAAATCAGGAATCTGAACAGCTCTCGAACACATGGTAATCCATACGGAATGAGGGGACCTGATCCTATAATTATATATCATTACTTATGATTTTTCACTTAACCTATTATCTAATATATATATATATATATTATCAATAGCCCTTCTTTTATGCACTTACAATGATTAATATGGAAAAGATGAGAGAAACTATTTAGAATAAGCAATTTCGTTTTTTACACATATTGTTTTCCAACCCAAACTTACATGCTAATTTGTACAATGAAATTCTTATATTTAAAACAGTAAAGTTTTTAGTCTAGCATTATTTAGTATGGCTATATCTGAGAGAATTTTTGACTTGATATGATTAAACTCATATGAGAGCAAAGAGGTTTTCAAATTAGAGATTTATTTTACATATTCTATAAATTGCAGCTAAGACCAATTACAAATATTCTGAAAGAAATAAACAACTCTAATATTAACATGATTCTTATGCCACACAAGTATTTTGACTAGAATGCCATGAATGGCTTGTGTCGCTCCACAGGCTTGAAATTCTTGTAAAACAAATAAATGTTTTGACTAGATTTTTAGATATTTGGGGTACTACTGATGTTGAAAATGATTTTCAAAGTTTCAACCATTTAACAAATAGAAAAATGACCTCCGCTCTTAAAAGACATATTTTTCATCAAATCAAAATAATTTTTGGCTGCATGATAATGGGTCACCCAAAGATCATACCAAAAATGTTTGATTGATATCGATCAGTTACATTCTGAGAAAATGATTTTCATAGTTTCCACTATTTAACATATTGAGAAATGACCACCTCCCATAGAATACATATTTTTCATCCAATGAAAATAATTTTTGGTACACTGATCAAGGGTCACTCAAGAATTATACCAGTGAAATTTGGTTGACATCCAAAAATTAGATTCTGAGAAAATGATTTTCAAATTTTCCACTATATCACATATAGAGAAATGACCTCTGCCCATAAAATGCATATTTCTCTTCCGATCACAATGATTTTTTGTGGACTGATAAAGGGTCACTCAAGCATTATTCCAGTGAAACTTGGTTGATATCCAAAAATTAGATTCTGAGAAAATGATTTTCAAATTTTCCACTATATCACATATAGAGAAATGACCTCCGCCAATAAAATGCATATTTTCCATCTGATCACAATGATTTTTTGTAGACTGATAAAGGGTCATCCAAGGATCATTCCAGTGAAATTTGGTTGATATCCAAAAATTAGATTCTGAGAAATGATATTCAAAGTTTCCACTCTATATAACATAAAGAGAATTGACCTCGGCCCATAAAATGCATATTTTCCATCCGATCACAATGATTTTTTGTAGACTGATAAAGGGTCACCAAGGATCATTCATGTAAAATTTAATTGGTATCCATTGATTAGAATCTGAGAAAACTCACTTTTTACCATATTTGGAAATTAGCCACGTCAATTAAATCCATGTTTTTCATTGGATCAAAATTTCTTGAACAACTTTGAAAGAGGGTCACCCAAGGATCATTCCTGTGAAGTTTGGTTGAAATACATCCAGTAGTTTCTGAGGAGAAGATTTTTAAAGAAAAGTTTACGACCGGACGGACACATGCACGACGGACACAACGCCATGACAGCCAGTGGAGCTAAAAAACTTTAAATGATCTACATTGCAGGAGTGAAATAACTCCGTTGAATATTTTTTATATTACACAGGCGTTCTAACACTAATGGAAAAAATATGCAAATGAGCTAAGAGTGTAGAGCAACAATATATTTTCGTTGTGAAAATGATCTCATAATGTATTTGATGACGTCAATTTCTGAATTTTTCTCCATTTATCGCTAAAATTTAGGTTAAATTATAATTAGAATATCAAATTTGTGCTCATAAAATACCAAATTTATTAAGCTTGTCATCTTTAAACAGATAAAAACTTGGCCTCGTTTTTATAGATGAAGAGTTTAATAAATTCAGTATTCCATGACCACTCATTTAATATCCTCTAATTCTTCCTAAGACTCATTCAAAGCAATTTTTTTCATGTAATTGTACCTACCTTCATGTACATGTTGATGGGGTATAAACCTCACACCTCTGGGGTTTATAAAGTCATCCTTGTTGGGACTCTCACTGGCCTCCACAGCTGACGGTAAACTCTGGACTGAACCCTCATCACCCGTCTCCGACTGTGGCAGACTTAACTCACTCGCTGAACGAACTAAACTGTCCTCACTGGGTATTGTCAGGGATATGTGATCCTTAAATATGTAGAAACAAAGAACTTACATTAAGGGAACATTAATGGATATATCAGGCAATAAACATATTACATTTATAATAGTTTACAAACTAAACACAAATATGAACACTTTTTTATTTGTTTGTTTGTATAGAGTTTGACACCACTTTCAACATACATATTGTTGTGGCTGGAGCACCTACCCATGGTTTGCTGCGATATCCTGTTGTTACTTTTCTAACCCTCATTAGTGGGAACAATTGACTCTAGTCACATTGACGTTTGCCAAATGGTGAATGAAAAATAGCCTAGCTGGGATTTGGACTCACAACCCCGAGATTGATAGCCAAGTGCATAACTGCTGAGTTAGCCAGGCTCCAAAGACTACTGTTTGAATCATTCTGAACATCACTCGGCCATTTTCGTAAACTGCAACAGACCTCAGATGTATGTAAGGTAGATGGGTATGTAACAAAATTGTGCATTTTGTTAGGCAGAAACAGTGTAAGAAAAACTAGTGCGGAAAAAACGGTGCTATCTTTAGATTTATATCTTTTACAGTAACTAACCGCTGAAAAATCTTAATTTTTGAGAATGGCATATCATTCCCAAGATTTATATCTTTTTCAGCCATTATCTAAGAATCTAAAGATAGTTATATAAGGATATGATGGATTCACGTTTGTGACTTAAATGAGTAGCATTGGCGACATCGAATGTTTTCACTTAGTTTCAAGGGCTTATGCCATTTTAACTGAAGTCATCGAATATTTTCAAGGTTTTCCCGTAATTTTTAAAGATAGTCCATTTACATCCGAGGTTGATCATGAGATTGGTAGAGTGGTGTTCCAAATGTTGTTTGATTGACACTGTCTATATCACACACAGTGGTATTTAAACATTGAATCATTGACAACTGACAGATGGGATTGATAGACATGTAAATTATTCTGATTGGCTATTATTTCAAATGGTTTTGATAGTATTTTTTGTAAAATCATACTTGCAAAGGCTTATTATTACTGAATCTACCCATATTGGGATAAAATCTCTGTAATCAAGTCTCGAGTAGCTTGAATGATTTCAAAATAACAAAATTTTAGATTGATCCAAGTTCAGGCTGTTGGTAGATGTAAATTTCAAGCCGATTTTTCTTTTTATTTGTTGTTTTGGGTCGAAAATATTGTCAAATGAAACAAGTAGACATTTCATCTCCTACAGTGTTTTTTAGAAGTTGATTTTTGATCAGAGTGATTATATGGGAGGTTTCATACCTTAAGATCTGTGTTTGACGTAGATCTAGACAATCCCCCATCCTCACTCTGTTCTTCACCTAGAGACGCTGTAGATGTTGGGATAGATTCAAATGTCTCCTCTGTATCATGTTGGAACTGTTCCTGTAGAAATAAAATATGTATGAATCATTGATTGATTGAAAGGAGTTTAACGCCACTTTCAACATTTTTTCAGTTATATCAAGGCAGCTGGAGTACCTAACAATGGATTCCTGGTATTTCTCTCCCCAGTACATCTATCACATCCTTTCCTAGCCTCCAGCTGCTATCTCACATAGGTCTACGATTATCAACCGATTGGTGAAAGACAAATAGTCGGAAAGAATGAGTGCGGCCGTCGGGGATCAAACCCGGAACCTCTAGATTGACAGTCTGACGCGCTACCAACTGCGCCAAGACGACAGCTTGTATGAATCATTCTGACAAATAAATTCTGGAAGGTTTAAACAAGTTACAATAAATGAGCCTGTGACTGCGATTTCCAACAATTTTAAGTATGCGCAAAGCAAAGACTCTGACCAGCCTGTGCATATGCACAGTCTGACCAGAGTATTTACTATCCCTTAATTAGTTAGATGAGATCGCAAAGTATCTGTAGACCATCAGGTAGCTTTATATTCATAGTATGTGGCTGACTACCCTACTTAATGTTTGTACCTCACAAATATTTCAAATTGTTGGAAATATTGTGCACAGGCTCATATATCAAATTTCTAGAAGATAACCCATGAGTCAGAGATTATATAATACAACAAGATTTTATGCAGGCAAAAGATAACTATAACTACAACTAGCAATGCCTGACCCTTGAAGTACTTAATTGAAAAATACTTCACTATTTCAAAACCCAGTTTGTCCGTAATGATGAAGAATGATTTTGTCACCGAGTTTTACTGTGAATATTATCTAGTTAACAAATTATCGCTGCCAATCAAATAGTCAATTGGCCATTCAAAGCATTCTTTACACCAGAAGTGCACAGTTGAATCTGTAATTTTGTGTCATATGTCACCATCATTTACTTGGCCTAAAGATTTATTTCTCATTGTCAAACAGTGTTCATTATATTTAACCAACTAAAAAGAATTTGATAACTGATGTGGTTTACCATTTTGCAGGGACAGCAATTGGCTTTTGTTTTTACAAGAGGATTACACGATAAAGGGTAGAATGACTCTTATTTCCATCGGGGTCCTTACTAATTCCAGATCTTATCCTGCACATAGAGAGAGAGGCAGTGGGTTCCAACCACTGCTACCCATTTTTACAGCTGGGTGGACTTGGGTCTGTCTGTAAAGTATCCTGCCCAAATACACTACCCACCTACGGTTGGGCTCGAAACCCACAACCACCAGGTTACGAGTTGAGCGCACAAACCACCCGGCCAACAAGCCATTTATGTTATTTATATTTTACATAAACCCAGAAGACTCTGCAAACATGAATCTAAATTTCAATCCAGGTATTTCATAATTATAAAACCCTGCTAAAGTTAGAATACTTCAATTTTAGTATGATCTTAAATTCAACATATATAAAGTTACATTTGTACCTTTCTTAAGGTGGCAATGGACAGCCGCCTCCCGACTCTATAAACCGGAAGTGGGTTTTCGTTTATTTTACGGCTCTTTTTGCGCGTTGTTTAAGAAGACCGGTTTTCGTAAGATTCTACTTATGGAAATAACGTAGAATAATGATGGTAAAACTTCATAATTTAGCTTCTTTTTAACATTTGATATTAATTGAATGACTGGATCATTAAATTTAACTATAAAAATGCGTTAAAACCGTCATTCGATTAGGGGGGAACACTGAAAAATAACGAAAAACTTCCTTATTTGCATGGAAAGGTATGCTGAATTTTTTACCAAATAAAGGAAAAATATGAATTCTAAACATATCAGAAAATAAGAAAAATTCATTGGGTAAATTCTTCAAAAAATAGGTTTTTGTGATATTTTTACCTAGTAAAATTACAAAAATTAGTGCATTTTTAACTTTTGAAAGCAAATTGTGCAAATGCAATTGATCAAAGAGAAATTTGCTTGTCAATAGCCATTGTGTACATGTATAAGGTCTATCAAAATGTATTTGTTTTATAGCTATAACTTAGTACAGGGTTTATACCAGACCTAAAATGAGTATAAACGTTTTACTGGAAAATGGCCTATACCACTCAAGGGCAGATAACTCTAGCATGAAAACGAGCGTGGAAAGGTACCTTCAAATTTTGATATAATGTCTACACAATGTTAATCTACAACATATGTGACCAAGAAAAAAATTCATTGGACGGAAAAAAATGACGCCATGTGTCCATTGCTACCTTAATTTAATTTAAACTACTTTTTTTTTTTTAACTAGAGCCTAAAGGATAACATGATCAAGGGTTGATTTATTCCTTTTTCTACTGTGGTCCTAGCTCATATCAGAGTTTATAAAGCACATAGACAGAAAGGTAAGGGATTCTTACCACTGCTACCCACTTTCACAGCTTGGTGGACTTGGGCCTATCTGTGAAGTGTCCTGCCCAAAAACCCTTGCTGCCTCTGGTTGGGCTACCAACCCCAATCATCATATTACAAGTGGAGCACACTAACCACTCAACCAACTAATCAGACAATTTGGATGTAAGGTTATAAAAGATGTTGATTGACTCTTTTTTCTACTGTGGTCCTAGCTCATACCAGAATTTATCAAGCACATAGACAGAAAGGTAAGGGATTCTTACCACTGCTACCCACTTTTACAGCTCGGTGGACTTGGGCCTGTCTTTGAAGTGTCCTGCCCAAAAACACTACCCACCTCTGGTGGTGCTCCAAACCGCAATCATCATATTAGGAATGGAGCACACTAACCACTCAACCAACTAATCAGACAATTTGGATGTAAAGATGTTATCTAGGTTAAAAAGGATTGGGAAGAATATCATATGTACTTCATTCATTCAAAGCCATTGTAAAAGAATTAGTAATCTACCTGAAAACTATTAGCTATATCTATGATACTAGTGTTCCCATCTACTGGTGTTGTTGCTATACTCTCTCTAGATGCCTGTACATAAGATAGGGCTGGGTCTTCACTAGTTTCCATGGTAACATATAACATAAATATTTGCATACCTGAAAACTATTAGCTATATCTATGATACTAGTGTTCCCATCTACTGGTGTTGTTGCTATACTTTCTCTAGATGCCTGTACATAAGATAGGGCTGGGTCTTCACTAGTTTCCATGGTAACATATAACATAAATATTTGCATACCTGAAAACTATTAGCTATATCTATGATACTAGTGTTCCCATCTACTGGTGTTGTTGCTATACTTTCTCTAGATGCCTGTACATAAGATAGGGCTGGGTCTTCACTAGTTTCCATGGTAACATATAACATAAATATTTGCATACCTGAAAACTATTAGCTATATCTATGATACTAGTGTTCCCATCTACTGGTGTTGTTGCTATACTTTCTCCAGATGCCTGTACATAAGATAAGGCTGGGTCTTCACTAGTTTCCATGGTAACATATAACATAAATATTTGCATACCTGAAAACTATTAGCTATATCTATGATACTAGTGTTTCCATCTACTGGTGTTGTTGCTATACTTTCTCTAGATGCCTGAACATAAGATAGGGCTGGATCTTCACTAGTTTCCATGGTAACATATAACATAAATATTTACATACCTGAAAACTAT
This sequence comes from Fragum whitleyi, assembly GCA_948146395.1. Taxonomy (NCBI): domain Eukaryota; kingdom Metazoa; phylum Mollusca; class Bivalvia; order Cardiida; family Cardiidae; genus Fragum; species Fragum whitleyi. The sequence goes on along the minus strand of OX411545.1, from coordinate 1,165,309 downwards.
TAGCTATATCTATGATACTAGTGTTTCCATCTACTGGTGTTGTTGCTATACTTTCTCTAGATGCCTGAACATAAGATAGGGCTGGATCTTCACTAGTTTCCATGGTAACAGATTGACCAGTGTCTGATGGTATTTCCTCTTTGTTGTCTTCAGAGGTTATCTACAAGTAAAATTTATCAGAAGATTGTTGCATGGGTTCTCTTCTTCAGGAAAATACTATTGAAAAGCAGAATTTGCTTTTTGTTTTTGTTTTGATTCAAAAACCAAATTATTCAGTGAGTAAATATTAGGAACCATTTGATGAAGTGTATGACAGACTTCCTTATCCTAAGTCATCATGAAAATTAAGGACTTTCAAAAGTAAAGACATTAGTTTTACCTTTCATAAGAAGAATTGTCTTAGATAAATGAAAACTTTTTTGCAATTACAGTAAACGTCGATTCCTGGTATATCTCACCAGTACAACCATCATATCCTTTCCTATCCTCCAGCTACTATCTCACGTAGGTCTATGATTATCTTCCCATTGGTGGGATATAGTAAGAAAGAATGAGTGCCGCCGTTGAGTTCGAACCAGGGATCTCTAGATTGACAGTCCGACGCGCTACTAGCTGCGCTATGACGCGGGAAATGAAATTCAAATTTAGCAGGATAAGGTTGTTCATTTCCCTTTTCCTCCCCTTGTTCATGATTTACATTGGCAGACTCTTCTTCACTTAGATTTATTATTTTGATTGAGATTACTCGGATAAGAGAAGGAGAGAAACACATGAGCCTGGTTGCAAAGTGCACATCAACATTAGTCTAAATGCAGTCTTCATTGAACACCCTGGAAATGCATTCGGATGCACATAGACAGGCATTTTTTTTTAAAAATTAAAGAATACTTTAAAAAAAACGATGACATCGGTTAAAATGGCGTAAGCCCTGGAAACTTTGAGTGAAAACATTTGACGTCACCAACGCTACTCGTTTAAGTCACTGACCTGAAACCATCATATCCTTTCAATAAAATATCTTTAGATTCTTAAATAACGGCTGACGAATCATTCTCAAAAAAATAAGATTTTTTTCAGCCGTTATTTACTGTAAAAAAATATAAAACTAAAGATAGTGCTGGTTGTTTCCAGGCTAGTTTTTCTAACACTGTTTCCAAATGCACAATTTTGTTACATATCCATCCGCCTTATATACATCCCAGGTCTGTTGCAGTTTACAAAAATTGTCCAGTGATGATTCCAATGCCTGGAAATGGCTAGGTAACTCAATGACAGCAATTTAATCATATATGGAAATGTTAGAAAGCCATACACATTTACCTTTTCCACTTCTTGCTCTTGATTTATATTAGCGGGCTCTTCTACAGTGACTTCATTTTTGTCTGATTTTGCTTCAGTCATATTTGTTTCCTCTTTAATAACTTCAGTGACTTCAGATGCATCTAGACGGCCAGCTGACGGTGACGAGGTCTTACTTTGAAGTGTCGAGGGATGTTTCGGTTTCTTTGTTTTAGGTTTTGGTGATCGCTTTCTCCTACCCATTCTCGCCTGATCCACACCACCTGTTCTCATTTTTAACTACAATTAGATGAAAAATAAATAGAGTGGGTTTTCTAAATGGTTTGCATGGTACACAGAATTTCAATGATCCTTTTTTTCATCTGATAACATTATGTTCATTTGTATGGAGTTAAATCCACTTTTTAAGGTATTGCAGGCTTTGCATTAAAATGTTTAAAATTTATCTTACTTAAAAAATTGTTAAAATCAAGTTATGCAGCTGTATACCACTGTATAGTGCACTTATTCTACTATTTTATTCAATTTCAGTTTAATAACAAGACTTTTTATATCTTAATTCTATAAGGAAATTAACATAATTTATTCAAGTCAAGGAAAAGTTATGCTTTGACATAAAATATAAACAAAATCCATCCAAAACCATGGTTATGAAAACTACTTTTTTCACTACAAATTATTGCAGGGATTGCCTTCTCTTGTGATGAACTTCAATATAAGAAAACAAGAGCTGTCACTGTAAGATGACAATGCCCCCGACACCGCTTTGATTTAGAAGTTATGGCCAATGTTAAAGTTTTTGGACGGAATGACGGACGGACGGACAGACGGACGGACGGACAGACGGACGGACGGACAGAGGGACGGACGGACAGACGGACGGACGGACAAGTCAAATTTATGATGCCTCCCTATCGGGGGCATAATGAACAATAAAGATAGTCGCCCCGTAATAGTTTTGTAACATTTTGGAACTTTTGATCTTTCACAATGTTAACCAAGGTTTCCTAATGAAATCATTAGGAAACCTCAGTTAACACTGTTTAAGTTCATTACTTCAGAAATGTTGCAGAACTATTACAGGTCCACTACCTTAAAAAACATTTTTACCTTTTTCATATTGGCACTCCATTTTGGATCCTCTTTAAATTGAGGTAGACGTGAGAACAGTAACTGTACCATATCCATCAACGTGTGTTCTGCTGACTTTCGTAATAATTCTGGAATATTTCAAACAGGATTTCAACATTTTTACAAACAGTCTGCAGGGTCAATTGGTCCTGAATCTATTGGGTCCTCGTTCATATTAATAGGTCCTCCAGGAAATTTACATCTATATTAGAACAATACAACAATAGTCTTTAACATACAGAATCTTAAGGATGGTAGAGGTCTTGTTGTAGTTCAATAATATGTCTATCACTCATCATACATAGAGCAATTTTTTTTTATTCTATTAATTATTCAGAAATTTATCTCAATTTACATGTATATATAAATTAAAATACTGTTTAGGTGAAGTCTATTTTAAAATAGTTGAAAAGTATAAAGAGTTACTTACCACTTAGCCTCATTTCGAAGCATATTCTAAAACAAGACTGCATAATTTCACAGACTGACTCATTGGTCAGTAAAATCCCAGCTGGGGCCAGTAACAGGGTCCTCAACACCTGGAATTATATATCAAAAAACACATGCTTTAGCATGAACAATACATCAAGTACTTAAACAGAGGTACAGATAAGAGGGGGATAAAGTCAGTCTAAAATCTTTATTTCTCAACGAAACTCTATGTTGTGGGTACTCATTTCAATCGTCTTGATGAGACAATTCCAATGAGTACCAACACCATGTATGAAATACTTTGATCTAAAATCCAAAATATCCCCTCTATCTGTAGCTCTGCTTAAATCCATCGCCTATATGACAAAAGGTGTACAGCATTCGTTCAATTTAAAAAAAAATCTTTGATTAATCTCTACAGAATCTTAATATCTAATTCAAATTTAAATCTATCAATTCATATTCTTTATAGCAAGGGCTGCACATCATGCTCTTGTATCTATTCATACAGTAAACAAGAGGCTCATGAGGGCCTGATAGGTTTTCCTGACTATAAAAGTCCACACTTACATGTAATATTTTCATCAGGACAACTTCGTCAGATCCCGGATCTGTCCCTACAAATCTAGCATGTGTTACAGCATCAGCTATATTCTCTATGGCAGGGGCTGCAGATTCACCTCTAGGATCTGAATGTATAGAAAATTGAGCCTGTGTGTGACATTTCCAACAATTTAAAATGTTTGTGAAGCAGAAACATTGAGCATCAGGACAATTACACAGTACATTTTCAAGATTACCTGACTACCTAAAGGCACTTTGAGACCTAATCTATCTACAAATTGCACAGTAAAGACCCTGGTCAGACTGTGGGGATGCACAGACTGGTCAGGGTCTTTGCTTTGCACACATTTGAAAATGGTGAAAATGTCATGCAAAACCTCAAATGTACCAACTTATAATATGACCTATGTCAAGAAGTTGTAGCAACACTATATTTTGTTATGAAAATGGCATAACAATGCATTTGTTGACATCATTTTGTAGACGGCATTATCTGTTTCACGGAACAACTTGAATTAATAAATTTCTGGATTTTTTCCAATTTTCGCAAAAATTAATGACATACCATATTTATTCTAATAATCGCCCGGATGTTTATTAGAATAGTCATGATTGACGCAGTTTATCCGTGGGCGATTATTAGAGGTATTCTGTTGGGGAATAGCTCAAACTTCCTATGTACGGACCTATAATGTCATTAAAAAGTGACAATATGATACGTATCTGGTAAATACAAAATAAATTTCCATAAATGAGGAACAAAAAGGTGTAACTCAGATCTTGCGGTTAGATCATTCTAGCAGTTTTTTTTCCTTTCTTTTTTTCAATAAATATAGTGACGCGCTGCTTTACATAACCTTGCTATGATACCAAGGGATTCTGGCGATTGTGTATATAATTCTACTATAAAACAATTTCTGAAATAAATTTAAAGTTACTTTATCATTAAATAGCAAAACAATCCCCTTTCAGATACCCTGACCGAAAAAACTGTCGACCCTGGCAAGTAATGACGTTGACAACCTCAAAATGCTATTTTGTGTATGGAGTTCTATTCAATACAGCAAGAAACTTATGCCAGACGATCGTATTCAAATGTCAATTAGGTCACTCATCGGATGTTTTTCAGACTAACACATATTTCAGGCGAAGAAGACTGAAATTACTTGATAATGTTTGTTTGTAACTTTGTAGTGTTCAATAAGGAGTTCAATAAATGATTCTCAAGTTTCAGAAAATTGTATCATTTTTCATTTTTGTAAATGCCTAATATTGCTGTCATGACTGCAAAGGATCATAGCTGTTGTACGCATCACACATTTTGCATTTTAATTCAATTCCATTTTCTGCTTCTCTTATATATTTTTCGCGGAGTGACAAGAAATAAATGAAGTTGTTGTAGGAAATCATGCGTAGTTGCATCGCCTTCCTGTTGTGAAAATGAAATTAAGATTTTCGTTTTCCTCAATTCTAATATCTGTCAAAAGTCACAAAGAGAGGGCTAAATAATAATTTCAAAGGCTTTGACATCTCCCGGGACAAATGTTAGGTGCGTCAAAGCTCTGGAAACACTTCCGAAAATAGCTGTCGGCATCTTTGATCACCTGTTCACCCTCTGTGTGAAATAAACTGTTCCACGCCCTTTACCTCGTCGGGACAAAACTATTAATTTATTTTGCCTTTTTGACCAGATTGCTATTCGGATTTAATTTCGGATAATTGAAACAAAAATCATTGAATATCGGTAATTTCTTTTTATTCAACTGTTGTTTTTTTAAGAGAATCTTATTTTTTTTATAAAAAAGATAGTAGCCATATTTTGTACAAATATATTAATTTTCTGTCAGTGGGAGATGAAAACGTTGTAGCGACAACTAACCTGTATTCATATGCGCGTGTTTTCTTTGACATCCGATTCAGAAAATACTTTCGATATTCAGTTTTTAAGATAAAAAACATAGAAGCAAAGCTATAAAAATCTGAGTAAACTATGCAGTCACGACAATCTCTAACATAAAACGGGTACAAGCGTTTCCCGATCTTTATTAAATCTCGTAAATGAATACCAGTTCATCTAAAGCATTATACATTTTGGTATTTGTCGAAGGTCTTGTATGAATTTTAAACTATTGTGGAAAAAATTGGGAAGTTTACATTCGAGATAGTCTGAGCATTTTTCTCAAATCAGGGGATGGGCGATTATTAAAGTTATCAACTTTTTCTGTAAATTGGTCTTCAAATGGCTGATTTGGGGCAGTGTTTTTGGGGATGGGCGATTATTAGAATATCGGGGATTATTAGAATAAATACAGTATTATAAATAGAATATCAAATTTATGCTCATAATCATAAAATAATGAAATTCATTACACTAGTCATCTAAAACAGATAAAAACTTTGCGAAGCCTCGTTTTTATCTGTTTATAGATGACTAATTCAATAAATTCAATGTTCAATGACCACTCATTAAATATCCCCTATTTAAGGTGTTACACACAATAAAGATTTGTTTACCAAAAGTCAACTAGTCAGGGACTAAATAAAGAGTTCTGTAAGACAGAGACAAAAGACCAAATTTGATCAACAAAGGCTTTATTTTTTTCCTCAGTATCATTAAATGCTTGATTTTTTTTTTTTTGAAGTATAAAACATGCAATAACAAGAGCTGTCACTGTAAGATGACAATGCCCCCAACACCGCTTTGATTTAGAAGTTATGGCCAATGTTAAAGTTTTTGGACGGAATGACGGACGGACGGACAGACGGACAGACGGACGGACGGACAAGTCAAATTTATGATGCCTCCCTATCGGGGGCATAAAAATATAACATTTTACTTACATTCAAAATCATATTTTACTAGTCAAAACTCATAATTTTTTTTAACTATGATCTCATAAATTTCATAATTTAGACAATACCACAATACCATTCCAATATGAAAACTTACATGTGTGTATTTCACAAAACTCAATGACTTACCTACTAACCCATAAGATAAGAACTTGTTGATTGAAGTTAGCGCCAATCCTGTGATGGGTCCAGTAGTGTCCTCAGATCTTACGACCTCCAGGAACGGTGATAAAAATGCATTTGGTTCTACATCCCCTAAATCTGCAAGATTCAATACAAAATAATAAAGGCCATGTTCCAAAATAAACTTAATGAATTCAGAATCACATGACTAAGATAATCATTAAAAGTTCATATATACAGGGTTTTTAATATAACATCAACAAAATTTTGTCCAAAAGAATCCATAATTGAGATTAAAGGAATCCTTACTTAATTTTTGGGAGTCCCTGCTTTAGATGTAGACTGTTTGTTTTTGAATATAATCTTGTACATGTAGAGTGTACATTTAGTGCTGTTTGACAACCAATTTCGTTTTCCCCCACATTTCCTTGCTTGTAGTATGAAAGAAGCAACAATTATTCAAAATGCAAAATTTGAAATATTCAAATTGCAAGGTTAAGCAATAATTGAAGCCAATGACTACAGGCCTTAAGGATCTGCAATATGGTGGCTACTGCCAACCTTTTCTAAAATACATAGTTCTTGGGCATTTAGACTGGTTTTAGTGTTGATCCCTGATCCTATGATAGCAACCTACCGGCAATATTGTTCAAAATATCCTTGAGTTGAGAGAAACTACTGAGAAGGGGATCCCCCTCCATGTCTGGATGTGAATGGGCATTCCATCGAGATGATCGTCGCATGGCGGTGACCACCAGGGAAATCTCTCCCTGTATGATATAGATCCCATTGTTTGGTGGATTCATGTCTGAAAATGGAAATAGTTGAAGGAATAAGGTTTATAGTAAAGCATTTTATTCTTTGAAACTTTATTCAGGTGGTAAATTGTACATAGAACATTAGTTTTTGATCAGTGCCATAGTGTTTTTATTTTCTTAATTTTTGACACAAAAATGCATTTTTCCTAATATGCCTGTTTCAGGCATATTCCAAAAACTCAGAGATAAAAGATGTACTTGTGACCCGGCATGCCAAAAAAGAGTCCATCTGGGAACTCTGTAGAACAAGTATTTGAATAATAAATTGAGTCCAGCATAGGTTTATTAGAGGTGGCACCTCGAAAATTCTTAAACAGAAAGGTGGATTGGTCATCCTAGATTAAGTAAATAAGCAAAGTGGAAAAGTTACAACTCCAGTCAGTTTTCACAATTCGCCCAGTCTGACTAGGGTCGACACTTTATGCACCTCCCACATGGTCCTTTTTCGCATGACAGGTCACATTTGTTTAAAACAAATGTCCCTGCCCCTGTTATCATTCAGAAACTGTAGTTTGATAAAATTCAGTAATCAACAGCAAAATTTATTTTAAGAATTGAAATTGGTTCCAACAGAAATCTCTTTTCACATACACTAAACATTTGAAATATGAAAGCTCCATCTTTACAAATAAATAGTTATCCATGGCCAATTTTAACCCTTGTTATGCTGAATAAAATTTGGCTAAAAGTTACCAACTGTCAATTTTTAATTGAAAAACTATATCTATTGACAATTCTGGTTTGAAAGTGAGAAACAGGAGGTGTAGACTGTAGACTAATATCAGTCTGCACATATGTGTATTGCTCCTGTCAAGGTAGGAATATTCCAGGATCAGCGTGACAAGGGTTAAAGTTTTTAGAAACAAACAGTCAAACACAGACGACAAATCAACATGGCCCCATTATATAATCATACAGATGGCCTTAAAATGCTGCCACCCAAAATTCTCAAGATTATTTTGTTTTACATAGAATTTTTCTATGTGGAGTTAAATTGAAGATTTTGGTATTTAATGAATCTGACACCGTTGTGGTTGCAGTTACACAAAAATGCATTAGGTTTGTATTTTTTAGTGGACTAGAAATCAAATGGTAAAATATTGAAATCTGATTAATTATTTTCAATCAATTTTCATTTAGGTTGTCTGATATACTTCATAAATACAATTATTGAACAAAAAAAATTTCTTCAAAGTCATGTGCAAGACTAAATAATTACTAGAGTCTGTTTTTTAAAAGCAAACTTGTTTTTATTTGTTTTTTTTCCTCATCCAGGGATCTGCCCTGGCCCAGGAATCAAATCAGTCAGGAAAATTGTCAAATGGGCTTTAAAATGTGTGTCATTTCAGAAATTGTGGGGGCTTACTAATATTTCCAATAAACAAAATTGATTTGACTAGAATTGATATTTAGGCCGAGGCTATACTTTTGTCAAGTTGCAAATTGGCCCTGTGACAGGTCACCATTATGTTCACTTAATATTTCTTTTTGTTATCTAGCCATTTACATTTATCAAATTACTGGGTAAAGTTATCTAGCCAATTTGGTTGAGTTGAAAATCAATGGCTCAGTGCCAACCAGTTGTAACTGCCTATAAATATATAGGCAGTTACAACTGTTTCACACTGAGCCATCGAAATAGGACCTGTTGACAGGTCACCATAATGTTCACTTTTAGTTAGTTTGATCCATTGCTAAGAAACATGTGAACAAAGAATGGTACCCTACTAATTTTTATTTATGTCCTTTCAATAGCATGGTGCAGGATACCATACTGATTTTTATTTAGGAGTAGGCTAAATTGCTACGACACTGTCACAGCGTGTCATTTGGCCCGTCTGTTTGAATTTTTCTGTGCTGTCTGCAATTTTTCAGGGGCATTTATCAATAGTAAATGGAAAAAAAATTATATATTCTTATGCTTCTTCTAAATTTATGTGAGAGTAAGTTTTGAACTAGAATATGTCCCGGATAGTGTCACAATGAATAAAGTTTTAATCCCATCAACCACATGCTCTTATTACGTATTTTATATTTACTATTGAGAATAGGGCTCTGGGGTATATGCCATTTGTAAGTAGCTTTTCATGCAAAATTGGCAGATGTACAATTGACATTTTGTAAACAATTTATAATACATTTTATGGCTCAATGATTAACATTGGAGCTATAGTTAAAAGTCATGTGCTCGCTAATTCAGTGGCCAGTAGTTAAGGGGTTTTGTACTGCCTTGCTGTACAAGCTAGCTTTTATAGCAACATGGTTAAGCATTCACTTTTGGATAGAGAGGTCCCTAGTTTTAATCCAAACACAGTCTACTATTCATCTTAAAACTATACAAATATCTGTGTGATAGCATCCCATATAATATTTCTTATGATACCAAAAATGATATAATGCGGTTATTTTTAGAAACTTGTATTCTGTTAGAAATTGAAGAAAACAAGGCAAATAGCGTTTATAAGATAAATATAATACATACTTAGTGTTTTTTATGAAAAAATATCTAACTTGGTTGTGGGAATTAATAATTGTCTCGGCAGATCCTCGACAATTATCAATTCTCCCAACCTTGTTAGATATTTTTTTCATACAAAACACCAAGTATGAATTATATACTAGTCAAAACTTCTAACCAGCCACTTTAAAAACAAAGATAATTTTTTCTGTGGTGTTTGGATTTTTGTGAAATTTGCTATGTGAATTTTTAAGCAACTTTCAAGATGATTTTGGAGAAAAGTTACTGTTAATTCATTGAATTTAAAGCGCAACATGAGAAAAGCTCAAAAAGCTCTAAATTCACACAAAGCTCAAAATATTGTCAATGTAGCAATTTTTGTCTCATGGGTTGTAAGCTGCAACATAGACTAGGAAAAAAATTGAAAATGTTCGACAATTGTGCGTGGCATATGACCCTAGAAGAAAGTGATAGAGCTTATGTATGCATAAAAACGGTTCCTAGAAACAACACCTTAAACATGTTTTTCTTCAAAAATGCATAAAATATAGACTGATAATTCCCATTGAGCTACAAAATGTAGGATATGTGAAAAAAATCAGTTTGATACATCGTTTTTTCACACCAGACCATATTTTAGCATATTCGCTAGATAAAATGGTTTGCAGGTTAAATTTTAACACCATTTTACCATGCCTCGTATTATTTCTGTTTTTCCTGTAGTCACAGGTCACACAAAATTGACAATTTTCTTCAATTTTTTTCTTGGTCTGGGATGCAGCTTACGATTTGCGGACTTTGAATTGTTGAAAGTGTAATATCCCGAGCTCTATTAAGATTTTGAGCTTTTGGAGCTTTTCCTTTATAACACATCTAAATTTGAGACTTAATGGTAAATCATAATGGAAATCCATGTACATTATGCTTAAAAATTCACACATTAAATTTCATTAAAATGTTATAACTTTTAAAAAAGTTATTGTCATTTTTAAAGTGGCCCATTAGGACTTTTGGCCAGTATATATTTACTTAATCAGCCGATTACAATTCCACTGGAAAAAATGCTGATTATCATAACCTATCAAGAACTGAGTAATCAAGGATATCTTCAAACGACCTAATGTCCATGGTAGCATTTTAAGATGAAATTGTAAATCTTCAGTGACTCTTTTTATTTTTTTTTTTTGTTTGAATGGGGTTTTACGCAGCTTTCAGGAATCTTTCAGTTAAATCACGGAAGCTAGAGCAACTAACAATGGAATACTGATATTGTTCATAACAGTTCTGCCATTACATCCTTTCTAGCCCAAAGCTGCTATCCCACATAGGTCTTCGATGATCTACCCATTGGGGAGACATTAGTAGTTAAAAGGATGAGTGCCACAGTCTTGGATCAAATCTGGGACTCTTATATTGACAGTCTGACACACAAGACACTTATTTAAATACACAATAGAGTCACACATGCTGTATTATGTGCTATTTTGACATGGATAGAAATGTTTGAAAGAAGGAACAAACTAGAGATAGGGTCTCTTTAGTTACGATAACGTAGCCCCAACCCTTTTGATAGTCTGATGTGAGGTGATCATCAAAATTTCAGAGAGAGGGCTACATTATTGCAGCTAGGTCTCTTTTTTATCAAGTAATGAACAGTTAAAAACAAGCATGATATCACAGCATAAATCACTGCCATAAGGTATTAGCAGTATTAACAGTCCTTGGTTTTCTAACTTACTTACTGAAAAGTACAAGATAGAAGTGAAAAACTGTGTTAACTATGTCAATCTAAATCAATACCGTACTCAGAATCCGATTATAAAATGTCAAACTGCGTGGGTTGTCAACTCCAGAAGTTGGGTTCAGGCTTGGTTGCTAGGCTTCTGTTTGCGCCAAATGATGTGCCCTGACTGTCATTTCCTGAAACAAACCTTGACCTCCTATCAAGACGCAAAATACATTTTTTCTGACACTGAATAAAGGGTTTATTTTGGTGACACAAAAAATGACAGACAGTTAAATTTCTTGTTTGTCAAATGACGTGGTGTAGACTAATCCGACCTTTGCAGTTGAAGAACTAGGCAAGGGAAATAACTCTTTCACCCCCCCCCCCCCTTGCCAAAAACAGAAGGTTCGGCATAAATGTAAAATGATTTTTACATCTAAAGATCGACCGATGTTTTTGTAAGCAAATCGATTGGCTATCAATCAACTTAACAATGAAAATATGAATAAATTTAATTTATCTAAGTATTTAAGAAAAAAAGAAAAAAACTATCATAACAATAGAGACATGTACATTTAATCTATGACTATACATGTCTCAGCAGAGACATAAAGTCAAACACATTATTCTATGTCTTAAATAAAAGATATTTCTATCACTAACACTAATTATTTAATGAATCTTAATCAATAAATAAATCTGAAGTAATCAGTAAATCAAAATCAATCCATTAATCAATATATATAAATAAAAATAAATAAATAAATAAATGAATTAATTAATTCTAACTTAAACTTAAACTTATTAAGGTTCATGTAAAGTGTTTTAGACCCAATTTTAAGGGCGCCTCATTAGCCAAGAAAAAGCAGTATGTCCAGGTAAATGAAGCTATTTTTGAGCACAAGCAGTTGAGCAACATAAGACCGCAATAGCTATAGCGGTAAAGATAAAACATTGTGGAAAAGGGTCATTTTATACAGAACAAGCAACTGCATGATGGTTGGATAAAATTGGCTCATATTTTAACAAAGTACAGTCTAAAGTATTACCAAGGTACTACTACAACCTTAGATATAAAACTCGGTCTCAAAAAGCTCCTTTGAAGCAATCAATTTCCATTTATTTTGTCAACATACTTGTCAATCGGTTTAGTCTGTTTTCAAAATGGATGCTAGGTATGGTGCAACAGCACACCATAATATTGTGAAATATTTTCTGCAATTTATTTCAAACTATAGTTTTTAAAATCAATGATCTATAATAGATTACTATATACTTATCATCTAGTGAAATAGAAATTGATATATTGCTAAACAACCTTGCAGCTATATAAACTATTAATGTCAATTCATGTTGTTATAACACACCATAACTTCAAAAGATCTACACGTTTACAAATTTAGAATGCCGTATACGACATATGTGTTTATCAATTAAGTCAAAATAAATTACTTGCATAACAAAGTTTTGGGCTCGAGTTTAATACCAACGTTTGTAGTAGTACCTGGGTCGTACTTTAGCCTGACTGTAACTTGATTTGTTAAAAAATGAGCTAATTTTATCCAACAGTCATGCAGTTACTTGTTCTGTAAAAAATGACCCTTTTCCACAATGTTTTACTATACCGCTATAGCTATGACAGTTTTATGTTGCTTAATTCCATGTGCTCATAAAAAGCTTCAATTTGATATATAATATACCTGGACATTTGCCTTTTTCTTGGCAAATTAAGTGTTTTAAAATTGGGCCTCAAACACTTTACACGAACCTTAATTAATAAAACAAAGTGTAGATTTCCGCGACGAATGTGTGGACCAATAAAAGAACCAATTAAGATCGATAGCCGCACCCGGGATGCGAACTCAGGAGCTTTGGGTCAAAAGGCCAACGCTCAACCTCTGGACGACGCCGACACCACACCAACCTCTGGACGACGCCGACACCACACTCGTCAGACCGCTTCTGATATCAAAACGCTTTTGTCTACAAAAGTTTTAAATGATTGAGGATATAAAACACTCAGCAAATAGTTGTTGTTGGACTAAACGCCCAGGCTACTCGATATACACTCAGGCGTATTTTAAGCGACCGCAACAGGGACCACCAAACGGCGACCGTTTAAGAAAATGGACGCTTAATGCACGTTTTGTTTACAAAAAAGAAACATACCTTTTGATTGAATACGCATATTATTGCGTTATTCTCAAGAGCTTATGTATATATATATATGTGTGTGTGTGTTAAAACTCTAAAGAATACGGTCTCATTGATACGATCCTGCTGAGTTTTAACAACACAGGATTCATTTTTCATAATTTATAGAACAACAATATCTACTTTTTAGGATATATTAATTTAAAGAAGGGAATTTTTAAAATTGTCGCTTAATAAAAATGGTCGCTTAATAGACGTGGTCGCTCGAGCAAGGATGACTGTAGTTTATTACAAATTGAGACGACATATGATGATTTAGCCGCAGAGAAAATTAGAACTGACCGAATTAGAGTGTTGACATACGCTGAATCACTACCAAAAATGTATTTCAGGGCTGACATGGATGCTTTCGAACCTTTGCCCGAGTGACCGATTTTAGCATGAATTCTATAGTTTCACGTTTTGGTACGCTTACCTTATTTCTTAGTTAAATGCATGTGCTCCTAAAACTTTGGCTAGCTCTAGAGCATTTTACTTTAGAAATAACTTTTACAATGCGCGAAATCGACGCTCTAATAAAGCAAGTGAATGGATGGGCCTCTGTGGAATCAAATAATTTGTCCATATTTATACCTTTTTTTCATGTGCCGACTCTCTGTGGTATTCTTCGGGTCATTTAAGCTGTCAGAATTCCGAAAATTGCTAATCTACGAGTATGTTTGAAACTGAATGCCTGCGGTCAATAGTCTTTCAGGTATAAAAAGGCGAGTTTATAATGATGAAATAATTTCATTTTCGTGTTGATGTATCCATAAATAAAGTCTGATGGAGGAGGAATTATATGCATAAGGTATAATATATTTCTTCTTATTTCATTTATGCGTTTTACGCCATTGTGCTATAATGTATGACGTGTTTTATTTGTTCGGTACAAATTTTATCGAGTTATAATATACCGAGCAAAGTAAAAACATTACACTTTTGAAATTCCTCTTGTGTCCTCCCGATGAACGAAAATGTATTGAAAAAAGGTTTATACAATTTGAAACATCCAAAGGTGTTTTGGTGGTACATTTTAAACGTGACGCTGAGTATATATTAACATTTATAATATGACCTACGTCGTCGGAGTAAAATAACCCCGTTGAATATTTTTAATTTTTACACGAGTGTTATTACACTAGTGGAATAACTATGCAAATGAGCTAAGAACGAAGAACAACGTTATATTTTTTGTTAGGAAAATGACGTCATAATGGATTTGCTGACGTCATTTCGCAAACGGCGTAAAATATTTCGCGGAATAACATGAATCGATAAATATCGTATTTTCTCATTTAATCACCAAATTCCGGTCATATTATAAATAGAATATCAAATTTGTGCTCATCAAATACCAAATTATTAAACTCGTCATCTATAAACAAAAAAAAAAACCTCGGCACAGCCTCGTTTTTATCTGTTAATAGATGACTTGTTAAATAAATTCGGTATTCAATGACCACTCATTCAATATCCTCCATCTATTGGACATGACTACCCAGCACATAACATGGCACTGAAAGAATTGAGATCGTAACCACTTCTGGTATTCGTTTTCCACACGGCTTAAACGAGAAGCCGGCGCTATATCTCTTTAACATAGACACCAAGTATCAGTTCATAAGATTGCAAACTATAAATTACATGCACGATTTCGATACTGCTATTACGGGCGAGTGCAGACGAAAGGGTGGGTACCATGCCATAAATTAAGTTGGAGTTACGTTATGTTGTCGCTCTACCTTGCCAAAACTTCACAAATGCAAATCTTGCTACATGTTGTCGCGGTTCAGACGTTTTTCGTTAATTAGATCCCTATTTCTGTGTAAGATTTTTTACACCAAGGACATTCAATTGTGTGTTGCATCTGCCATTTTTTATTTTGTTGCTCTTATACATCAACTTTGTTTTATCTCGCAAATGATGACCCTATCATTCCAAATAAGTATAATGATGACAGATTAAAACTCATTTTGCTGACTTTGAGGAAATCATTTCTCAATTCAATGATTCCAGAAAAAGTCATTAAATTAATTTTAACACAGCACTATAAATAGAGGAGTGGTCTTTGAATATTTATTATTAAACGAGTCACCTATAAACAGATAAAATCGATGCTGTGTCGAGTTTTTATCGGTTTTAGATGACGAATTTAATAAATTCTGTATTTTATGAGCACACATTCTATATTCTATTTATAATATGACCCTATGTTTTGCGAAAAATCATCAAAATTCTTGAAATTCAACATTTCAATTTTCCGCGAAACATATAACGCCGTTTTGAACTGACGTCAAAATATATACATTATGACGTCATTTTGCGGTTACAAAATAGCGTTGCTATTCGCTCTGAGCTCATTTGCATAGTTATTCCACTAGTGTAATAACATCCGTGTAATATCAAAAATATTCAATAAGGTTATTTCACTCCCACAAAGTAGGTCATATTATAAAATCTTTTACAGACGCAGATCCCTTAGTCTTCTATAACGAACATCCATCAGAGATATCTTGACTTGTGTAGGAGGATCGCATTCTGAGTGACGTTATCACCACGTTATCGCACGTATACGCGGTATTTTCATCATCTGTGCGTTCCGAAAATGGGTTTTAAGGACGTTTTGGTAGAGTTTTTTTTCGAACTGTCGGGTTTCTCGCAATAATGGCCGAGATCCATCTTTGAATTGTGGGTATATACGAGGGCGCAATAAAAAAGGGATTGATGCATGTTTTGTTGTCGTCGAGACATAATTTTGGAACCAACCCTGTTCAACACCCAAAAATTAGTATTTCTTAGTGTATAGATATATTTTTACGGATAGAAAGCCCGAGTTATTCGTTTTAATTCTTTGCACATTCAAAATAAATAACAGCAGAGGCTTGCTGAATTAAAATTCGATTATAGTCTCTAACAAAATGTAGAATCATTTTTTCTCCATTTGAGTAAATGTATAAACATAGCCCATTTCTATCAAAATTCAAAACCAATTTATTGAGTCTGTATAAGAGTTAATATATAAAACAAGAATACTTATAGAAATGATACGATGATAAAAAAGGTCATAACAATACAATATGTGATCTTGATTAAATCAAAATTATGATTTTGTTGCATAGTTTAATCCGTTTTTTGTGTGTGCTCACTTATCCGATTCAACATTATGGTCATTAAAGTTATAAAACAATTTTGTGATTTTTAATCAAGTTTAGATCTTAAGAGATGTGTTTTCTACTAGGTATAGACAAAACGAGGACAACGGGATTCAGACCTCAGTCTGACGGCCTCGTCGATAGGTCAAATCGAACTCTTCAAAACATGTTGGCAAAGTTTGTAGGAATGTAACGTTTTAGATAATAAAAGGTAGTGATAAAAATTATTAAGAAAACCCAAATGACGGAGGTTTGGTAATCCTTTATTGAAAAAAGGTAGGAATAAGGTTTACACGGGGTTATTCAGGATTAAATCATACAAATGCAAAAAAAAAAAAAAAAAAAAAAAAAAAAAAAAAAATAAAATAAACTAAAATAAAAATACAATGATAATAATAAAATAAAAATAAATGAATAAACAAAGTTCTTTTATGAACTACAATGTAAACTGTTACCTCTTCAAAAACTAGATTGTGCCGTTTTTTCTAAATATGTTATTTCGATGTTTTGGTTTGATGATACAAGTGATAAAAAATACAAAATCTTCTTTATCCGCCAAAATTGAGCATTTCACATTGATACAAAAATATGTTAATACTATTTTAAAGTTATTTACTCCATAGTCATTAAGGTATATAAATGAATGATAAATACTGTTAGCCTTGAAATAATGGCAAAGTATTACTTTAACTGTCAATTAATACAGAAGTTATATTTGAGCCTGAGCGTGACATTTCCAACAATTTAGTAAGTGAGCAAAGAAAAGCCTCTGGCCAGCTTGTGCAGCCGCACAATCTGACCAGAGTCTTCACTATGCACAGTATGGGTGAATAATATTTTAAACACTCTTCTGAGAGTCACAATATATTCTTGTTGCAATTATGTTGTTGTCTAAACTGCTCAACTTTTATGCTATACATGCATGTGAAATTGTTGGAAACAGGCTCATTTGTTTGGTTTAAACTTAATTATTTTAAATCGATTGGGAAAACAAGAAAACACAAAAATCTTCACAGAATTTGAATCAATGCAGAAATATGTTTATTATTGCAACAGAATTGTAAAACTTAAAAAAAGACCCACCCCTAAACCGCAAAGCCCGCAGCTTTCATATTGAGCATAAAGTATCACTTAATACTTGTTTACCTAGATATCTGAAACTATTGCTCTATCTGGAAAGTAAGCCCCATGCTGTAGGAACCGAGATTTAACACAGAAATAAGGCAAGTTACTTTTTACAATTTTCTAAATTCAAGCCATAGGGATAAAATCAATAATATTTGGCAGGACATTAGCCTCAGAGCCTGTCTAGCCGCCGTCATAGCGCAGTTGGTAGCGCGGTGGACTGCCAATCTAGAGGTCCCGGGTTCGATCCCCGAGGGTGGCACTCTTTCTTTCCGATTATTATCTCTCACCAATTGGTTTATAATCTAAACCTATTTGAGATAGCAGCTGGGGGCTAGGAAAGAATGTGAAGGTTGTACTGGTGAGAAAAACACCAGGAATACATTGTTAGGTGCTCCAGCCGCCGAGATATAACTGAAATAATGTTGAAAGCGGCGTTAAACTCCATTTAACCAACAGCCAATCAGAGCCTTTCTCTTTCAGAACTTCAAAGCCGACATATTTCAAAATATTGTTTGTGGAATAACAAATGGCCCACACCAAACTAAGAATTGCAAATTGCTTTTAGAACATGAGTCTTTTCCATAGACAAAATGATATGAAGAACATTTCCTCCTAATAGTTGATGGCTTGATTTTCGACTTTAGTAATGATTTATAATTTCTGTCAAAATTATTGAAACTTTGACCCTTAGATCGACAAAGTTACATAAAAAGCCTGGTGCATTTCATCAGATAAACTTAGGACTGAAAAACAATCAAACTGCGTCATGAATTATTCATGCAAACGAGACAACGTCCCAGTGTCGATAAATATAGTGTACGGAATTGACCGACTCAGGGTATTATTAATCTAAAATGAACTGGCACTCATTAACTTCCGTTAGTATTCGAGTATTCCCGCAGCGAAATTCAATATATATATATTATATCACTGTTTTATTTGTATTACTTCACTTCACATATAAGAGTCGCTGTAGAACAGTGGGTACAGACGCCTTCTCGTAAGGCGGTGAGTTGTCGGGCCGGGTTCAAATCCCGACAAGGGCGTATTTTAGATCTTGTGATTATCATAAATGTTTTTTTTTTTCTATTATCTTGTAAATTGTCATAAGTTTTTTGTGAGTTGCAATTTATATTGTATTATTCTTTATCATTAAAGTTTAGTTGTTTGCACCAACCAAGACTAGGGAATTCTGATCGGCTAAAAATTATTTCATACCTAAATGAAAACATACTTAAGTATTTAGCTAGCTTGCACTAAAAAGTAGTCCAAATACAGATCTCATTTGCTTCATGATTTTTAATTATGAGATATAAAGATATTTAAGTTTTTGATATTGATAACCTTATCACACTTAAACAGGAATTCGATTAACGTATTTAAAGCCTGTATAGGTTTTTAATTTCATTCAGTCATAGAATGAAAATAAAAACCCTGCCTCTTCATTTCTTAAAATATAGATCTATACTTTTCAAAATTTTATTTATTCAGTTGCGCTTAAGATATGTTTGAACAACAAAAACGAGATTCACAATTCATTGCGTTTCCAGTACGAACACACAGTTTTAATTTACAGTGATGAATGGACATCACTTTGCAAATATCAGATTTTAAATCAAACAAATAAAAGCTTGGTTGAAAGATTTCTTTGCAGAATACCAATAGCCTAAGGCAATACTGTTGTATAAAAATAGTTACTTGAACAAAGTTGCATTATAAAAAGAAATATAATTGGTTGCGATTCGGCTTGAACTGATGATCTCCCAGTTATGAGACAACATCCTTACTACCACCGCTAAATTTCCGTGTGTACGTTGAGATGTGATACATTTAATTAAATCTAAATGTCGCGAGTTTAAGTCTAAATTAAGAAACATATTTTGCGACTATTAATAGGGGTCAAAAGGAATATTTAATGAGTGCCAGGTCATTGTAGATAAATAATAACCGTTTACGCCTCGGGTTCAGTTAAAAAAAAAAAAACACGGATAATTTTGTCACGTTTAATTTACAACTTTACAAACTTGCTATATACTTAGCGCCAATTTGGTAAAACATGACCTTATTCGGGACTGTATGTTATTTACGGTAATTATGCATCACCGTACCGCATAAGGTAATAAAAAGCATTTCCCGAGTAGTATAAAGAGTACCTTATTACTTTCGAACTGTTTAGTCTACCATAACTTATTACATAAATTTACATTAAATACGGTTCAACTATTTCAACAACCCAATTAATACTCAACAGTATTTTAAAACCTATTACATTTTACATATTACTTTAAACATTTTAATATGTCGGAATGTAAAAACTTCGAGAAAGACGCCGGAGTCAGAGATGCCAACGATGACGCCAAGAAAACAGAATATTCCAGCACCTGCAGTATGTTTGTGACGTTATTGGGATATTCTCTTGGAATGTCTGATATTTGGAGATTTCCGTTCTTGGTCTACAGAAACGGGGGAGGTAAGATAATTTGAAAATTACATCTAAAATTATCATTTTTTATGTTGCGACAACGAATAGCAAATATAAAATGGAGAAAAGATTAATAAAACAGTTTTTCTTTTTTCTGTTTTCAGCTTACATAAAAGCGATTTTCATGTTTCAATCATGATGACAATTTTCAAATTAGATAAGTTGTAACAGCGAAATTTTATTTTAAGGTGGCAATGGACAGCCGCTTCCCGACTCTTTAAACCGGAAGTGGGTTTTCGTTTATTTTACGGCACTTTTTGCGCGTTGGTTAAAAAGACCGGTTTTCGTAAGGTTCTGCTTATGCAAATAACGTAGAAAAATGATGGTAAAATTTCATATCTTAGCTTCTTTTCAACATTTGATATAAACTGAATGACTGGATCATTAAATTTAACAATAAAAATGCGCCAAAATCGTCATTCAATTAGGAAAGGTCACTGTAAAATAACAAAAAACTTTCTTATTTGCATGGAAAGGTATGCTGATTTTTTTTACCAAATAAAGAAAATATATGTGGTTTAAACATATCGAAAAACAAGAAAAATTCATAGGGTAATTTCTTCAAAAAATAGATTTTTGTGGCATTTTTACCCTGTAAAATTACAAAAATTAGTGCATTTTTAACTTTTGAAGGCAAATTGTGTAAATGCAATTGATCAAAGAGAAATTTTCTTGGCAACAGCCATTATGTACATGTATAAGGTCTATCAAAATGTATTTGTTTTATAGCTATAAGCTAGGACTTAGTTTATACTAGACCTAAAACGAATTTAAACGTTTTACTGAAAAATGGCCAATACCACTCAAGGGCAGATAACCCTAGCATGAAAACGAGCATGGAAAGGTACCTTCAAATTTTGATATAATGACTAGACAATGTTAATCTACAACATATGTGAACAAGAAAAAAATTCATTGGGTGGAAAAAAATGACGCCATGTGTCCATTGCTACCTTAAGCCTAGAAAAACACATATGTTAAAAAAAATCAGTTGCTAAGATGAATACGGATTCGTACCAAGGGCAGCATAATAAATACATGTGACACATTCTTTAGTTGGGGAAAGAATGTTAAAAGAGATGTTATGCCAATCTGCTAAAATTAAGGAACGAATAAATTACTTCTAGGTGCAGATAGATAAGTTAAAATCAGTTTAAGTCAATTGTCATTATAGACAAAATATACTTTGTAGCTCTCACTCTAACTTGTGTATCTATGCCACAATTTAAATTTGTATATAACCGTGATTAATAGTTTTTATTATCAAAATCAATTAATACAAAACTTCGCGCCAAGGTGCTTTTTTTCCAGAAAACAATTCATTAATTTTGGAGTTATCTGCCCTTATATATGAGATATAAGCCAATGTAGCTTTAATGTGGCCTTTTTAGCCTTTCTGCGAAAATAGCTTTGGGGCAATGGTTTTGTATTTTCTTTGCGAACAATAAAATGCATTTGATATTCAAGGCTATTTGTAAACGAGTTGTGCAAAATTGGTAGGAAATAAAACAAAATAATTTCTTTCAGACAAGAAAGGGGAGATAATCACAATGGGAAATATAATTTGTCAAAGTAAATTCAGGATATCAACTAAGGAATAGTTCAATTATGTATTATGTGGCAGCCTCAAACTCAAAAGCAATTAATTTCGTTATGAAACTCAAGTTCGGAGTAAATTACCCCACCCACTTTTGACATGAGGCACAGCTAGAAATGATAAGTTTGAGACGCAAATATTTTGTCAGTAGACGCAGATTATATCCTATTATGTATAAATTTTAAAAGAAATCTATTCTAGCCACAAGAGGCCCTTATGGAGACCTGTTCTTTGCGAAAGTTTTATGTAAAATGCCTTTATTTTTATTTTCAGGGGCGTTTCTGATACCGTTCGTAATAACAGTAGCGTTTTGTGGTGTACCGCTTTATTTTCTTGAATTTTCCATATCAAATTTCTCTGGAAAAGGTCCATACAGCATATGGGAGATTAGTCCAATATTTAGAGGTATGTCTTTCAGTACGTATATGTGCACAACCACAAGAAGAAAAATCATCGGTAATTGTATATTATAAGTATCCGAAATTGAGAACCGGTATTCACAAATGGTAAACGAAAATTATCGTGAATAGATCTATGGCAGGATATAGTGGAAACACGATGCACATGGTTCAGAAATTCCTAAGAGTAGACAATTTGTCACAATATGCTTGCCAAATCCTCGTAGACTGAAACGGTTGCTCATTTGAGATAGATTGATAGATCAATTCCTGTTTAAAATATCATTACAAAAGAAGGAATTAAACAAGAGATCGTATCAAAATGACACGATATAATTACGGTTATGAAACTATATTTACATATAAAGGATAACACCAAAAAAGGGATAGAATATCATTTATTTGTGTTCCCTTTAGATGTCATTATAGGCTACTATAAGAATGGTGTTTTGTACCGTCGAGAGCAAAGGAAACCCAGTCAAGTAACTCGTAATTACAGAAAAGCTAGCCGAAGAAATGATCAAATAGATTGTGATGACAATGTAACTCATGATATGGAAATAGAGCCCACTAATACAAATGGACATATATTTACAGAAGGTTCAATGACTCTAACGCAAGTCAATGAAAATACTAGCTATGTAGGTGATCGCCAGGAGGTATAGGGATGCGGTCAAGGTCTTACAAATATTTCGAAAATGGAAATTACGTTTTTATGTTGGAATATAGGTGGACTACAGGAAAAATCCGAAATAGATAATTTTTCTAGTTTTTTATCGGATTTTGACATCATAGGCCTTACTGAAACATGGTATAGCGAAAAGATCTTAGATAAATTTGAAGACCTACAGAAAAGTTTTGACTATTATATATGTACAAGTAAAAGACTTAACAAATATGGTCGACCTATGGGAGGGGTATGTTTATTTTTCAGAAAAGAATTATCATGTCATATTAAAAGAATTAAAAGTGCATTTGCTTATGGGGTGGTTATATACATGAATAAGGCGTTATTCAAGATTCCAAAAGACATTATTTTTATATGTGTCTATATACCTCCTGATCGATCTCCAATTTATGATATAACAGATAAAAAAGGTATTGCTATTATAGAAGAATTGATTGAGGAATTGCAAACAGATTTTCGATGTGCAAGTTTTATTATTGCCGGTGATTTCAACAGTAGAGTTGGAAATGAACAAGATGTATTAGAAATAGAACCAATAGATAATTTCCATGATAACACTATAGAAATTTATGATATTACAAAACGAGTATCTCGTGATAATAAAATAAATGCTTTTGGCAGACAGCTGCTAAATTTTTGTAGAACTCACGAATTTTTCATAGTGAATGGCAGAATAGGCAAAGATAAAGATATCGGCGAATTTACTTTTATCGGCGCACAAGGTAAAAGTGTAATTGATTATTTCATCTGCACGAATGATATCTATCCGGCAATAACTGATTTCAATGTATTAGACCAATGCGAAAGCGATCATTTCCCCATAAAATTAACCATTATTTCAAAATCAAATGATATTAAGAAAATGTCACCATGTAAATATAAGGATACACACAATAAAAAATATACACATAAAAAGTATAATTTTGATGACAAAACTATCAAGTTATATCACTCTAACCTTCAAAACGAAATAATAAACGGAAACTTTAATGATCTCGCAGGAATGATTGACTGCAATGCTGACATCAATACTGTTGTATCATATTTTGAAGAAAAATTATATAATGCGTCAAAACCAACAGAGAAATCATTTTTCAAATTCAAAACTCCACGAAATCAATGGTATGATAAGGAATGTGCGTTATTAAAAAATGAAGCAAATAGACGACTTAGACTTTATAGAAGGCACAGAACCAACAAAAATATACAAAGTTATTTAGACGCAAAAACAAAATATAAAAATGTTACTAAACAAAAGAAATTCGAAAACAGGCGTAAGGTAGCAAAACAATTAGGGGAGAATTTTAAAAACAGTAAATCATTTTGGAAAATGATTAGATGCATGAATAGAAAAGATCGCATTCAACCAAATATATCGATTCAGCAATGGGCAGATCATTTCAAATCTCTTTTTCACATTGAAGAAAATAATATGATCACGTCAGAAATTGATAATTTAAATGTTAACTTAAATGAAAATTGTGAAATCCATAACGCTTTATGCAATGACGAAATTACTAATGCCATTCAATCGCTTAATCCTTCTAAATCATCTTCCGGTAAGTTAAAAGTAGAACATTTTAAACATAGTTGTAATTTAATTCTACCATACTTATGTAAATTATTCAATCGGTTGTTTTGTAAAGGCGAATTTCCAGATCAATGGAAAAAGACAATCACTGTACCCATCTATAAAAAAGGCAATATCAATGACACGGATAACTATAGGGGAATTTCACTAGTTGATATATTCAGTAAGATTTATATTCACATTTTAAATAAACGACTTACATTTTATGCAGAAATTTTTGGTCGAATAGCAGAATCCCAGGCTGGTTTTCGAAGAAACTATTCAACGATTGATAATAGTTACATACTTTATTCTATTGTAAACAAACACTTAACAATGAAAAGAAAAGTTTATGTCGCCTTTGTTGATTTTCGAAAAGCCTTTGATTCCGTTAACAGAGTAAAACTTTTTGAATCTTTGATAAAGCACGGTGTCTCTGGTAATTTATTCAAATCAATCAAATCAATTTACAATACAGTCGAAACAGTTGTTCGTTACGAAAATGAGTTTAGTGAAGCAATTAATTGTCCAAATGGTCTCAGACAAGGCTGTTCATTAAGTTCAATTCTGTTTATCTTATTTATTAACGAACTACATGATATTATTGCAAAAAGCGGCATAAAAGGCATACAGCTCTTTCCCGATATCACTGAATTATTTCTTTTGATGTTTGCTGACGACATTGCTTTGGTAGAAACGAAATCAGGACTTCAAAAACAATTAGATATGCTTCATATCTTTTGTAACCAATATAAGTTAGACGTTAATGTGAGTAAAACAAAAGTTTTGGTCTTTAAATGTGGTGGAAATATATCAAAAAGTGAAAGATTTCATTACTCAGACAATACTTTAGAGTGTGTGAATGGATTTAATTATATTGGCACATACTTTAGTTCAAGATGTTCATTAAGTAAAATGGCAGAAGAAAATGCTATCAAAGCAAAACAATCGCTCAATAGCTTGATTGTCTCACTTAACGATATTATGCCCGTCAATACGAAAACATTTTTTAAGATATTTGATTCGAAAATAGCGCCTATTCTCTTTTACGGTTCTGAAATTTGGGGCCTTAACGTATTTGAATGTATTGAACGTGTCCATAAATATGCTTGTAAGCGCTTCATGTGCGTCCCTAGTAATACTTCGGATGTTGCTGTTTTGGGTGAATGTGGCAGATTTCCAATATATATTTTTACTAGTAAAAGAGTTATAAAATATTGGATTAAGATTTTACGAATGTCTGATCATAGATTTGTAAAGAAATGTTATTACATGCTTAAGTTATATGACTCACTAGGTTATAATAATTGGATTACTAGCTTGAAAAATAGTCTATTTTCTAATGGTTTCGGTTATGTTTGGGAAGCCCAATACGTACAGAATGAAAAACAGTTTGTTGCTTAGTATCTGCAGCGATTGAAAGATCAATATCTGCAGATATGGAGCAACAAATGTACAATATCAACAAAATTAACTTTTTATCGTAAGTTTAAGGACAAATTCGAAAATGAAAAATATTTAGATGTAGTTGAATTTTTCAAATTTAGAAAAGCTCTATCAAGATTTCGGACAGGAACTTTGAAATTAGCGACAGAACAAGGTAGAATTAATAATATTAATACTTTTAATAGGACATGCACATTTTGTAATGATTTAATTGAAGACGAATACCACTTTTTAATGATTTGTCCATTATTTTTAGAATTTAGAAAGAAATACATACCTGAGAAAATTTACATCTCGCCGTCTTTTCATAAATTTAGTATTCTATTATCAAGTAAAAATGAAAATCAGATAAGGAACACTGCTATGTATATTTATTATGCATTTGAAAAAAGAAAACTCTGGCTGGGTATAGACTGAAACTATGTTTATTTACTCTCATCAATATTTTTCATATTACAAAGAAATTTCTTATTTGTATCATGCATATATGTTTGTATGCCTATGTATAAACTTATACTTTACGCATACTTGTATATGTGTATATATCTTTTTGTGTACTGACGTGAGAATATGTACGTATATATTTGTGAAGGTATGTGTATGTGTAAATGTGTTTATGAATATTATTTTCCACTGGTTGCACGTTTGTAATGTTATGTTGTATTATGCTTTTTGTAAAGGCCGGAGGCCATATATCATACTGAATAAACTACTAAACTACTATATGAACACTATTGAGTAGTACCAATTTTTAATGACATGGTGATACTTAAAGGAAGCTTATCCAAATTTTGCTCAAAACCGAGTTTCGTTTCAATAGAGGATATAAACTTCTGAAGAAATACTGACTTCAGTATGTGTCTAAATTAAAGCATTTTTACACTGAAGTCAATTTTTCCTTCAGATTTTACAGTAGTTGACTAAGTCACTTAAAAACTATCGTATCGCCCTTCTTCGAAAGTAGACTGGTCCCACTGTCGACTATCATAAAAGCAGACTACGTCGAAAGGTGCAGTTCAAAAACAAATTGTTTCTAATATAATTCAATGCATTTCGAATCACTTCTCGTTGATATTTAGTTTTATCTTATAACTATACAAATATCTGTGTGACAACATCCTGTATGGTATTTTTATAATGTCACTCAGTTATTTTTAGAACAATGATATAATGCGGTTATTTTTTTTTTAAAAAAAACTTGCATTTCAGTTAGAAACATCGATGAAAACAAGACGAATAGAGGTTATAAGATATATATAATACATTCTTAATGTATTGTATGAAAAAAATACCTAACTCGGTTGTGAGAATTAACAATTGTCTCGGCAGAGCCTCGACAATGATCAATTCTCCCAACCTCGTTAGATATTTTTTCTCATACAAAACACTAAATATTTAGGTGTCGGCGTGTCCGTAGTTGCAGCATATGTCATGTATATGGTTGGTACAACCGTCTTCAGAAGTTGGTTGGCTATGTTTCTTCTGGATTCTTTCAAAACGCCGTTACCATGGACACATTGTGGAAACCCGTGGAACACCCCAACCTGTCGAGACAATCCGTTCAGTATGTCGTCGGCTGTTTCATTGGTGTTGAACTCCGATAACGCAAGCAGTTTGAATACAACAATCGCCAATTCATCGAACGCTGTTAGATCTACCGGATTGACATCAGTGGAGGAATATTGGCAGTAAGAAATTTCACTCTAACCAACTCTAATTATTCAACTTTGATGTTGTCTTTTAGAAATTATACAAACAAACATATTTATTAATATTATATCACGTTTGAGATTCAAATTTAATCTCATCCGTTTCAAATTATGATTTCGAGGAGATGGTTATCAAAATGGGGTACATGTAAAGTTGTTTTGGAGTAAAATATGAGATTTTTATAACTCTGTCGTGGAGTACTTAACATCGGCATCTCAACAAAAGTTTTTACCTCGCTCATATCTAAGATAATGAGAAAAATATATACAACTTAGTATGTAAGTCTAATATCCCAAGATCAACTC
Source organism: Fragum whitleyi (assembly GCA_948146395.1). Classification (NCBI taxonomy): domain Eukaryota; kingdom Metazoa; phylum Mollusca; class Bivalvia; order Cardiida; family Cardiidae; genus Fragum; species Fragum whitleyi. Next base: position 1,137,233 of record OX411545.1, on the reverse strand, counting down.
ATACTCCTAGGGTGATTTTTTTTTTTAAAAAAAATATGCATGGAATAGATTTATTGGGTATTTTTCACCCATTGGCGTTGCTTTGATCAATATAAAATTTCTGAAGTCATGTTTGTTATTCACATTTTATCTAAGGAGAAACAAAGATCCATAACAGCCGTTTAACGACTATCATAGGAAGTACATTGCAGGTTTGAGGCTCTCAGTCTGTCATCCGGCATCACAGATTTATCACCCATACTCTGGAAACATATCATTATTATGCTGGTACTTCGAGTTGTTGTGTTTTTGTCGGTAGTCAAGAGTATCAAGTCGATTGAAAAGGTGAATATATATATTGCAGAATTCCTATAAGTAACATGGAACGCTAGAAGTGTTGAGTACTACAGATGACTCCTAAAAAGATCAGTTCATTTTATTGCCAAGAATATCGAAACTCGAATAATTTTACATGGTAATAATTAAAATGGCAATTTTATTGGTATTTATATGATTTAAGATCATTTTAAAAGCTAATCTTCGCACTGACATGATAAAAAACTCTTCCAACAGAGTATCCTTGCTTAAATTAAGCCAAGGAATAATGGCTCTGCGTGTGTCAGTTGTGAAGTAATAATTCAAAGTGTAGAAAGACAAACTTTCTATATTCGATATTCATTTTTAAAAAAGAAATATTTGACAAATGAAATCCCAAGTTTAAACATCACAAGAAAGAGCATTCGTTCATTTTTTTTGTGAAAATCGTTATTCTTATCATTGACCCTGTAGCGTCCTTCTGGTTTTAATGCTGAAACAAAATTACTTTTAAACTCACTTGCATAATTCCAGCTTATATGAAGCGATTTCAAATTTATTTCCTATTGATCGAATTTCAGGTGATGTATGTCATCACGTTTGTGCCGATTCTATTTCAAATTGTTATTACGATACAGTCTCTAACACTACCAGGAGTCGGTGATGGGCTTTACGAATTCTTCTATCCGGATTTCACCAAACTTACGAATCCAAAGGTATTTTGTTCTATGCTAGGTGTTGCTCTGTTTTTGTATGATTCCACTTTTCATACTTGTAATGAGATAAATCGAACTCCTAAAATAAAAAAAAAGCTTTAATGGCCAAGGGTAGTATCCTTTGTTCATGGAGATGATAGGGAAACCCTTTACCGAAATTGTTTTTTAACAGGACTTATTTTGCAACAAATCGGAAGGCAATTCTTTTGTTGTTTTTTTTTAGAAAATTGAGATAAAAAATAGGAAACTAAAAGATACAAAAGTCGCCCACGAGCACGTACGCTCGGCTACATGTGCTGCATAATGTGACCCTGACAAAATGTTTTTTATGTTATCCCCTTGAGAGTCTTGATATATTTTGTGATGGTGTTCAATCATGTCAAGTTACATAAAGATATGTTCAATAACATCAAAAATATAACGAATGTGACGTTTTGTCACGGAACGCCAACAGTAAAGCCAAATCCAACACAAACAACGCGCCAAGGTCATTCAAAAACGTCAGGTTTTTAGCCGACAAATTTACGAAATAGAATAAAAAATAATTTATATACATTTTTTCTTACAGATATGGATTGAAGCATTTCTGATGGCATTTTATACATTAGGTTTTGGTTGGGGAGCGATTCTTACACTTGGGTCACATGGAAAGTTTCATGATAACTGTGTCAGGTAGAGTCATTCGTTAAATGTCTGTGACCATTACTCAACAGTAACTGCAGTGCTTTAAAATCACAAATTTAATACCAAATTTGCAATTCCTTGTTTATTATGCTGACAGGTTTTGCTACGGAGAAACTCTCATTTCTTCATACAATGACTATTCTGTAACTGATCTTGGACTCTATGCAAGTAATATGAATTAATTAAAAATCTTCACATTTCTTTAGGAAACAGTAAGATCTTAGATCTGTTACTTTTGCGTTGTAATGTACATCCCTATGTCTTTTTGCAAAAAAAAGGCGGTATGAAGCTATATCTATTTATTTTGAAAAACTAACCTCTATAAGTAAACTATGCCATGACCAAAAATTGCTTTTCTTCAAAATAAGATTAGATATTTACATTATGTACATTTTTAGAACGTCTGCATTGATACCTATTCTTGACTGCTTGAACGCTGTTTTCAATGGTGCCGTGTGCTTTATGGTTCTCGGTAATATGGCGCATGCTTACGGAGTAAAGGTATACGATGTCATCGAAGCAGGTTTGTTCTAAAATTCTAAAGTATTTTTGGTAAAGGAATAGTTTTATTTCATTCTTAATTTCTTTCTGCTAGCAGACTCATCAATATTGTCTAAAAAATTATCATGTAGATGAAAACCCTAGACCGATATTTATTTCTAAAAATGTTGCAAAAGTAAATACGGATTTATCTGTCGTCTTAAAATTCGGTTCAAAAACTATCATAAACAGTTTAAGCAATTAATTCTTAAAATGTATAATAACAATCAACATATATAATAATACGAGGGTGGATCAAAAATACGTGGACTTTTACTATAACTTTGGTATTTCCCAACGGAAATCAATGAAATTTTGTAGACGTGCTAAATCATTTAATGTTGAAAAAAAATCAAATTTACAAAAGTCTGCTATGACTCTGACGTAAAAAATCCAACATTTGATATACCTGGGTAGGTGCTACCGGCGCAACCCATTTTGTAATGTTACTTTCCTAGTGTTACTATCCGTAATTGTCCCCTGTATTTAGACCAAACACTTCCAAACTTCGCCATATTACACGTTGACTTTATGAGTTAGGATATTTTAAATTTGAGCAAAATCCATTCGCTTTTTTTGAATTAAAAGTCAGTAAACCAAGGGCATGCGTCGATTTTTGAACTTCGAAACGACGGCACCGGCGCAGCCAGAGACAACCAGACAATAATAAAGTTCTTCTGGACCTATGGAAAACCTAGCCGAGAGGTTTAAATGATTAAATATGCTAAAAGGTCTTCAGATGTAAGTAGATACCATCTTTTTAAATGGTTTAACAGGTTTGTTTAAGAATGGAGAGTGTTTCTGAAGGATGACACTCGGAGTATGGAAATCGTCTCCTCGGCTTTTAATCTGTAATTGTCACAGAACAGCATCAGTGCTGAATCGTTTAGACACATTACACATTTAAGTTAATCGTTTTGGATCAGATGGATATGAAAATAGTACTTATCCAATGGATAAGCGATGCAGAAATTGTGTTTATTGTTGAGTTGAGTATTTTGAAAAGTGCTGACTTTCGAGTCGGAACTTATCAATACCGCAGCGTCATATTGACGTCGTTACCGTGCGCCGGTACTAAATGACTACATGTTTTAGAATGGTTGCTACAGGTGACCAACTATTTGGATTTCATCCAAATTTACACGACAAAAAGAGAAATGCCCCAATTTAATAACAATGTAGTTTTCTTTTCAAAGTCTGTGAAATCAAAATTTCTGCAACGCTAGTCTACGTAATTTTTGATTCACCCTCGTATATTGTTAATATAATGATAAAACTTATGGTTTAGATATAAAGAAACTTTGTCAACATTTTTTTTGGTTTTCTTGCAGGTATTTCAACAGGTGTAGTTACCTATGTATCGGCATTGTCAATTTTACCTGTTCCTCAATTGTGGAACTTTAGTTTTATCCTGACCGGAATTATGTTAGGGCTTGATAACCAGGTGAGAAGTTTGCTATTACAGACATTAAGCAAAAATTGACCTAGCACGAGATTCTAAGATGAATCCAATTTTCATAAACAGGCTCGATGTCACGCGGTCTCTCAAATAGAAAAAAACCTTTTTCCTAGATATCCTTGGGCAACGCTGGTAACAGAGTAAATATATTCAATCAATCTCTTTGTCAGTAGGAAAACCTCTTACTAAATGTTGCTGAAAATGGCAATATGGTTCGGAAGGAAGTGTGCGTGTGTCATAAAAACCTGTTCATTTTTTCATTGACCCGTTTTCATTCTTAACCTTTTTTGAAGGGGGGCAGCTAACACGTATTTTTTACAAATTGTTTGATATCTAATCAGTGGTTCGGGAGATATATATATATATATGAAAAGTCCATCATCTTTATTTCTCTACGGATCTGACATCCCCCGACTATATAAAGAATTCCATTAATCGCCTCTTTCTCTTACATTCCCTTTCTATACTCCATACTCAAAGTCTGAACTTATTTAGAATTCTTTTCTTTGTAGTGTAATATAAATAACCGAATTCCGTGTTTCAGAAAGTTTGCTCGTTCGAATTTTATCTTATAACTTCACAGATATCTGTGTGATAACAACCCATATGATATTTCTTATGATATCACATAGTAATTTTTAGAACAATGATATAATGCAGTTATTTTAGAAACTTGCATTTTATTTAGAAACATCGACGAAATCAAGACAAATATAGATTATAAGATAAATATAATGCATACTTAGTGTATTGTATGAAAAAAATAACTAACTCGGTTGTGAGAATTGATAATTGTCTCGGCAGTGCCTCGTTCCCAACCTCGTTAGATATTTCTTTTCATACAAAACACTAAGTATGTATTATATATGAGTTTAAGGCTAACTTAAACATTGTGAACCTACCAATGACTTTCTGTCGTTTCTCACACCAGTTCAATCACAACTGTCCATTAGAACCACAAGATAAACACCCCTTGTCGTGAATATAATTACACAAATGAATGATGATACAAAACATTTGCATGTTGTTTTCAATTTACAGATAGTCCCATTAGAAATGTTTTTGCAAATTTTAGAAGAAATGAGACCTTCTTTGTACCCAAAATACAGAATGCACACTTTGGTACTCGTGTCCATCCTTTTGTTTGTTTTGGCCTTGCCAACATGTACCGGGGTAAGTGTTCATCTGTAAAATTGATTTTAAGTATTTGAGAATATCAAAGAATTATGAATGAACCTTAGAATGGTATTAAAACCATTTAGAACATCTTGAAAGAGTCATAGTCTACAGATTTTATCCGATTCTCGCCAGATATTCACAGAATTAACTTTTTAATACTACTCAAAATTTGATAAGGAAAACCTTTTCCAGAAGAATAATTTTGTATCATGATCAAGTTTTTTATGTTTCTGAGAACTTCTGTGTTTAAGGTATTCAGATCTTTTAAAAGAATGATTGTCCGGATGTTGCCTTTATTGAAAGGCTTGCCCAAAGGCCATAAGTGTAACAAATCAACAATTTAAATATTATCATGAAAATAAAGAAATTTGAGTTGTCCCAAAATTTTGAAAACTTCTGTTCACTTCAAAAGCGCGTGTGATGCACCGGGCTTCGGTTACGGCCTGAAAACGCTTGCGCATACTGCTTATAACCCTCCTGATCTTATATTGTGGAATTTGATCCAACTCTTCAAGAAGAGCCTGTCGGAGCTCCCGTATCGATGCCGCTCGTACCAGACGTAATGAAACAGCTGTCTGTAACATGTCCCAGTCATACTCTATAGGATTAAGATCTGGGGATCTAGCTTGCCATTCCATACGGACGATTGTGGTTTTGCTTGAGATATTGATTGGTGATGGTGGCTCTATGTGCACGCGCATTGTCATCCATTAGAATGAAATTTCACTTACCGCACCTCCAATGGACGAACGTAAACATCTAAGATCTCATTTACGTACTTGAGAGCCGTCAATGTGCCGTTTCGAATGACGTGGAGATCTGTTTTCCCCTGAGCACTGATTCCAGCCCAAACCATGACTGAGTCCCCGCCTAACCGATCATGTTCTGCCACACACACTGGAGTAAAATGCTCATTTGGCATCCTCCAGACCCTTTGACGTATATCCACACAAAACCTGAGCTCGTCTAATTAAAGACGGGGGTCCAGTTTATTCGGATCCAGATCACCTTACCCGGTGCCCATGCTATACGCATTTGCAAATAAAAGCGGGTTAATTAAAAACGGACTGCAGGCTGTCCTGACCTCAGGCCAGCAACATGCAGTCGGTTTCTGGTGGTTTGGGTACTTACTCGCACACCAGTAGCGTTCTGGAAGTCATTATTTAACAATGTTGCATTGTCCAAGCGATGACGCCGTGCCTGAACCACCAAAGATCGGTCTTTAACCTCATTGGTAAAGCCTTCTTGACCTCCAGCATGCAGCTGCCTAGCATCTCATCTTGACTTAGATGTCGCCTTAAACGCATGTCTGCTATATTAAAATGAAACTGAATGTAAAAGTTCCTATTACTTTGTTAAAAGCTCGAAGAATGTACCAACGTGCTTGAAGATACATTTGTACAAGGTTGAATGAAACAAGTTTTAGGGGGTATGCCTTTTCACGAGCTCCTCTTGCATAGTAAAAATGCCGAATTTTCATTTTGGCTACAGGGTCATTAAGTCCGAGTTTTTACCTTTTCCGTGTAAAAGAATAAAAAAGGGATCAATATGTTTACAGCAAAATATCCCTAAACAACAAAGTGATCCTTAGCAAATTTTGATTAGTATATATGTCAATTTTCCTATTACTCTAGAGCCAATTGGAACATAACAAGTGAAAGCTACTATGTACATTTTTACGGACGGAATACCGCTTTTCACACAGCTTTTAAGGTTTTTGGGTGAATCTATCTTAGCTTGGCTGTTTTGAAACAGAAATCATTTGATCTATTGACGTCTCCTTGGCGTGGTAATGTTGGGTTAACCATCGGTGTGGCAATATTGCACATTTTCTATACATAATCAAAAATGTTGTTGAAACACAAATCAGTTTTTTTGAATCAGAATGAGTTTTAAGAAATAATGAAAACAGCCCCTTGCAGCTGCAATTGGAAATTTATCGACTGTAATTAACCTATATTAAAAAAAACCCGTGATTTTCCTTGTTGATTTATATTTCTTTAAAAAAAGGCTGGCGGATACATGTTTTTATGGGTGGACTGGTATACTGGTGTGTGGATCGGACCTATTTGTGCCTTCATAGAGCTCGTAGCAGTAGGATGGATTTATGGTAACTTTAAAGTATTTACAAACTTTTATAGAGAACACCAGAATTATTGTGGCCATCGTTAGAGGTAATTTACATTTACCTTCACATCTACAACCCTTTCAAACCATGAAATACCCACTCATCTAATCAACCAAAATGACAGGTACCTAGGTCTAAGATGGTTTGCATCATGCCGACTATGTTACGATCAATGTACCTGTCTATTAATTCAATGCGTACTCAGATTCTTTCTGACGCGAAAACCTATTGCAAACGAAAACATACGTATCCACATGGGTTCAGAAAACCACGTGATTTCCGCAAACAAACAAAAAGAAAAAAAAAAATAAATCAAGATTATAAATTAGAAAATAATTAGATACATGCTTTAATTTAATGAAATATCTTTATTTGCTATATATAATGCCATTGTTACCTGTATGTACATGTACATTTTGTTGTGCATTGTAATGATGATGAACATGAATGTTCATGTCATTTTGTAAATAAAATATGTTCTGTTCTGTTCTGTTCTGTATTTATTGCAGGAGTTTATAGGCTATTCCGGGATCTCTATATTTGATGTTGTTGTAGTAATAACAAAAATTACTTGATAAATGGGGTACCGCTATCTAGCCACCTTTATAGTATTGTTTTATTTGCTTTTGAAGAATATCATGGCTAAATTTGAAAATACCATTTCTACGTTTTTCATTAGAGACTTATAACTATCATAAAATTGGTTGGTGTATTAAGGGCTTCTTAAAAATACCAGAAATACATTGTGGCCTCCACTATTTTCCCGAAACAATTTTTGATTGTGAGACAACGCCATGTTTTGCAATATCTTTCTGGCTTTTTCTTTAACATTCACGGCCAGTCTTACATGACGCAGAACAAGGGACATGGCCAGCTATCCTTTCACTTTTTGTTTTGATGCAGAGAAGGATAACTTATACTGATTTTATTTTAATGTAAACATACACAATGGTGCAATGTCATTTGTTTTACATCAGTTGCTTTTGTTGTAGGAATAGATCGATTCTGTAAGGATGTCTCACTAATGACAGGAAAAACGACTCCGTGGTTCTTCAGAATATTCATTGTGTTCTTTGCTCCGATTGTTGTAATCGTAAGTTTTTTGGAAAAAAATGTTTTAAGAATTTAGAATTAAAACGTGGTTTCATAATTTCCAACAAATGAGTAACTTAGTATTATTGCATGAAATGTGCCTTTTCGGATCGTTATATCCATACGTTAACAGATAAAACCCGGGCGTTAATGGGAAACGCATAGATTAATCAGTATATTAACGTGCCTTTAACGCCCGGATTTGTTTTACTTAATTATCCTCGATATGGGGACTATTCACTTCAGTCAATTTCAATAATTCTCATCTTTTTCTGCAAATTTCGTTTGTCCCAAAATTGTCCTAAATTCTTTTATTCTGTTAAAAATACTCTTAAGGTTCGATTTTGACAATTATACACATTGCAAAGTAAAATTAGTAAAACTATTCATATCTAATATCAATATATGCAGCATAAATACAGGCGTTGGTCTAATTCCCGCTTTGAATTTTGTGACGTCACATATTTGACACAACACATTTTTTCCGGAACTTTACTAGGTTTGAAGCTAGTTATAAAGCGTATCTATAAACTATTTCGCAATCTTCGTTTAATTGAAATCTATATATGTTATAATAGCGCCAATACACGTTTTGAGGGCGTGTATATTTGTAGAGAACCTCAAATGCTTCTTCGCCCAATCGCTCCGCAATCGGGGCGCTTTACTATTTTCGGGTCACTGCAAATTTTAACAGCCTCAGAAAACTCCAAATTAAGCCTGTGGTACTTACGAAGTTTAATTACATAAGGAAATCCATCCATAGCTTGGAAGATAAACACACAAACAACGGAATCTGTACCCAAGACTCTTTGACATAGAGGAAAATAATCAAATTTTATATATTTATAGATGATATTCATTACTGCATGTTTGGAGTATGTCCCTCCAAAATACGGTTCCTACATCTACCCAACATGGACGCGAGTTGTTGGCTGGCTAATCGTGTTCTGTATCATATCTCCTATTTTCATAAAGGCAATTCAAGAAATAAACCAACAAACAGGATCATTGAAAAAGGTAAATAGATTAATCGTTCACAGAATACGTTTAGAAAAAAAGCAACAATATGACTTTCCTCTTTGTGAATGAAAAATGCGAGTGTTAAAGTAATAATTTTGCGATTTGTCTTCCACCTTTTCAGCAACAAAAAGCAATGTTCAGTAAGTTAGTTAACTTCTATTCTTGGACTATGCGAGAAAGGGTCTTAATTACACGTTTATTAAAGTGTACGAAAAATTGTGTTTGGCATATCCTTTATTATTATTATTATTATTATCATTATTATTATTATTATTATTATTATTATTCTTTTGAAAAAATCTCGAAATGAAATTCTGAATCGGAATTTATATGCTTACTTGATTAAAGATATGAAAAGTGACTTTTTTTAATACAATGTAAGACAGAAAACGGAAAGATGTTGAATGAATTCTTATAACTGACTTATTCCTAGAAAATGAATTCCCTTTAATAGGTTTTAAGGTGAAAACTCTAGATGAGATGGTAAATTCAGTTGTTATAACTTTTTAATTCTCAAGCTCTTAATATACCATCTACATCTAAGTTCGCCCAGGTGTGGATTTATAACGATAAAGGCGAAGGTTAACCTTAATATTTCGGACCACATGTTCTTTCATAATGTTTACCACGGTTAACACTCTTAAAGTTCATTACTCCCAAAACGTTCCGGCACATAAACTACCTTAAAACACAGAAAATATTTTCATCGCTTTAAAATCAGTACATGTATATCTTTAGAAAATGGTGTATATCATATATTGTGAAATGAAATTGTATTGTGACAGCAAGCCGATACATTACTTAATACCTAAAACAGATTTTAAGGAATCTGTGCCGCTGATTTCCAGACCTCCACAGGATTTCTGTTTATTACCCGCATTTATTGATCGAGTTCATATCTTATTTGTCCTCTCTGCTTGCCATCTGGCAAAGAAAAAAAAAAATACTGTAACATTGGCCATCACCGTTGGTTGGCAAGGGATATAGTCTTCACATATCACACACGTATTGCTTGTGGTAAGGTTTTTCTGTGTGTATCAAGATTAAGATTCAAAATTAACTTTCGATATCAAGGTAATTTTTCAAGATCAAATACGTTAAAATCTGAAAATATGGAAGGGTCGGAGGCATTGGTGTATAAAAAATACAACTGGGTTACCAAAAAATAAAATTAAGTAGAATCATCTATTCTAGTCCCAAATTTTGTTATAATCTCAGATACAGTTTTGTGAAATTTAAGAAGTTATTTGTGTAAATTCTTACTTAAAGCATTTAGTATGTTTGTTTACACAAGCATGCGACACACGCTCTTGATTTCTTAATCAGATTAAAGGGGACATCTGATATTTTAACGAATGATAATTGTGGGAGAGATATAATTTCGTCGTTAATAATTTACCGATTACTCATTCCTTTATTACAGAAAATTAGAAAGAGTACCAAGTGCACTTCTGCTTGGAGACCAAAAGACAGCGAAGCAAGAGACAAATTTGCCTTCCCAACTCCTTCTTTACGAAGACAGGAATCTTTTTGATATGTTCTATTTTATTTTCTTTGGAAGATACAGAAAACATATTTCTAACAATGAGATGAAAGAATTGTCCGTCCTAGTTCACGATAACAAAAAGATAATCCATTCAAATAAAGACGAAAAGATTTCAAGCTAAATTTCACAAAATTGTGTGCGAACTAAATCAGCAAAAAGTATTTTGACTGTACAATTCAAATGTTTTACCAGTTCATTTTTTGAGCTTACACCTATCAGCATCGGTACGCCTATATTGTTATTTTGTGCTATGTCTACTGTGTGCTGAAGTATATGTGAGAGAGTGCTTATACTGGATTTTCTTCTGTAATAGAAAATATTATATCCTGTCTATATATCCAATGTACAATCACCACCTGAACTGTGTCATGTTAAATCACTCTCTTTCGTTTCTACTTTATTCTTTATTATTGTCAATATAGAATTATGGTTATTGTAATTCAAAGCAGTGGCTGTCGTGTCAGGCTAAATACGTACCTATGTAAAAGGCGGCTCAACAATAAAAGGACGAAATTTCTCTTTAATGTGATAAACTCTAAAAACAGCACTGAATTAATCAATCATTTTAAATGATTAAAACAAGGATGAGTCACATACCTGGATGATCCTAATGTTCATACACATCTCCTTGATTGACAACTTACCATGCAGCCATTTATGTTATTCAAACGTTACACTCCAAGCATTGAGGACACAATGTGGTGCCCACAGAGTTAAATAGTCTAGGCCCCGTAATTGCTTAAGATATGTTTCTGATACCGGATTTATCTATGTCAAGTTTATTTGAATCCGATCCATGAATGTAAGAGATGCGCGCTTCGGACAGGTCCATTTTGTCACTGCACTGTTTGGCCTGTGAATTGATTGATTGATTGATTGAATGCAGTTTAACGACACTTTCAACATTTTTTTTTCAGTTATATCGCGGCGGCTGGAACACCTAACAATGGTTTCCTGGTATTTCTCCCACCGGTACAACCACCACATCATTTCCTAGATTCCAGCTGCTATCTCACATAGGTCTACGAATATCAACCCATTGGTGAGAGACAAATAGTCGGAAAGAATGAGTGCCGCCGTCGGGAATCGAACCCGGGACCTCAAGCATGGCCTGTGAAAGAGGGTGGTTCAAACGAGGGACGACATTTTGCTCTCTACGTAAAACGGCTCTGCAATTAAATATCATTGCCTTCGCCCCACCATATTGTTAGTGTTACACATATTAAAATAACTAACTGAAGGCCAATCCCTGACATAATTACACTAGTTGAATAACTATGCAAATAAGCTATGAATAGACATCAACGTTATATTTTCGATGTAAAAAATGACGTCATAAATAATTTGCTGACGTCATGTCGCAAAAGGCGTTTTATGTTTCGCGATGAATCTATAAATGTCGAAATTTCAAAAATTCGGGTCATATTATAAATGGAATATCAAATTTGTTGTCATAGAATACCTATTTTTATAAAACTCGTCATCTAAAACAGATAAAAACTCGGCGCAGCCTCGTTTCATCTGTTTAAAGATGACTTGTTTTATAAATTCGGTAGTCAATTTCCACTCATTTAAATATTCTCTATGAACATAACATCTAAAATGTCGTAGGCAGTGGTATATGGATAATCATTTTATAACATTTTGTTTCATTCCCCACATACAATTATGGATATGTACTGAGCACAAACAGTTTTGTTTCCTTTCATCGTATCTTTAATCCGATTCCCGTATCAAGATTTATCAATTAAAAAAAAACATTTTATTTTCCTATTAAACTATTGGTAAAAAAGTATGGAGTGATACGCATTTAAATAAAAAAGGCTACTTAAAAGAAAATGGGGCTTTATTGTAAGTGATTATTTCTTTTACTGCCATATTCGGATAATATCAAGCCAAAAGGTGATATATTCCTCTGACATTGTGGTTAAAACAGCATACAGTCGTACATTCTTGTATTCAGCAATCAAACAAACATATTCTAATCAAGACACATTCTAATCACATGACGCCGCCGTCATATCGCAGTTGGTAGCGCGTCGGACTGTCAATCTAGAGGTCCCGACTTCGGGACCCGTTCTTTCCGACTATTTGTCTCTCATCAATGGGTTGATTATCGTAGACCTACTTGAGATAGGAGCTTGAGGTTAGGAAAGGATGTGATGGTAGTACTGGAGCCAGAAATACCAGAAATCCATTGTTAGGTGCTCCAGCCGCCGCGATATAACTGAAACATTGTTGAAAGCGGCGTAAAACTCTATTCATTCAATCAATCTAATCATGTGACGTTGTTTATAAATACACTTTTATTGTTTTTCGGGCGATTTTTATCGATTAAGATGTCCCTTGATATCGAAAAACAACATAAGTCCAAATTAGGTGAATAAGAATATTGACTCACACTCACGAAGGACGGAAGGCCAAGAGCAATTCCCCGCTGACTTCGTCCGATGGAGCTTTAAATATAATGTAAAGTCATGCATTGAATGGAGTTTTACGCCACTTTCAACATTTTTCAGTTATATCGCGGTGGCTGAGAACCTAACAAAGGTTTCCTGGTATTTCTCTCACTGCACTATGACGGCGGCTCCATAGACAATCTAAAGTCATACAGCATTATAACAAACAGTCTGGGGACTTTCGGCTATCTATAACGCGATTCTGTTATGGATAACCGTAACATGCAAAAGTTGACCTACTTTCACACAAAAAGCTTTTTTCTCAGTCAATTTCAACTAGATTGTTTCTGACTGCTTAGAATGTCAATCACATTTCTCTTTAAAGCTTTCTTGTCCCATGAACATACAACTCAGGGCATTTTAAGCAAATAAAAAGACAAAAATGTGTCGAAAACCGACGAAAAATGTACGTTTTCAATCCTGGATTAAACATCATTTGAATTCAAATTTTAAAAATCCAGCTCGACAAATGTCTAGACAAATATTTCACCTTTAATGTAAATCCATAAAAGGCTTGTGTTCGCGGGTTTTACTACCGTGTTCGCGGCAAAATCTGTTGCAAGGGTTTGCATTTTAAAACACATACGTTACGGTCAACCGTCACAGAAAAATCACATTTGTTACGGCTTACCATAACGCCTATAAGTTATGGTTTGCCGTCACACATCATATTACGGGAGCAGTCATTTTATTTTTGTATATGGGTATCTATAACGCACCGGTGTCACTGGACACATGTGCTTTTACACGGAGACCGTATCCTAGTGGTCACGACGATAACTTTGACATGGAAAGGTCCCGGGATCGAATCCCACTCGGAACACGGTATTTTTTTTAGATATATTATTCATAAAACAAGAAAACGATATACTTTTTTCATAAGGCATGAGATGCTTTGTACTGGTTTATTTAATCATTTATTTCAAAATATTTCTTACAAACCGGACTTTTAATGCATTTGGGGGGAAATAAAAAAGGAAAAAATTGAGGAAAAGGAGAAATTGCTTGTTTTGTCAGTCTCTTTTTAATTCAATCTCATTTTACAAGTTGTCGTAAAATCCAGTTTTCTATTATCTTTGTAGACAACTGAAATAGCCAACAGTTGCTGACGTCTTAAGGCTGGCTTTCCTGGATAACGAATCATTATATAAGAACAATTCGTAATATTGGGTGTATCCTTACTGCTTAATGAAACATCTCAATATTTGTCTTGATTTTGAACGTATATCCATCAATCTATTATTTTGCACTTAAGAACCATTGTTTTGACGAGCCATGGAAACGAACCAGTCCTCTACATCCTTTTTTCAAATCTTCTTTAAAAGATCCGCTATATCCGTTTCTGATGCTTTAAGGAATTTTGACGTGATTGGTAATCCTTTTATATTTCTTTTATATTTTGCCCTGTAAGCTACAAATAATTAATAATATATATATAATAATAATAGTTTGAATCCCGTCTCAGCCAACTTTCATGCGACTTTTGATAAAAGTCTAAGCTTCATCTGTTGTCTACGAATTGGCATGTACTGCATGTATAGTTAAGAACATGGTGTATTGACATGATTAATGATTTTGGAAGATTTTTAAATGGAATGGAATGAGCACGTGGAGCTAGTTTTTAGGGAAATTAAAGAAAGGTAATCCAATATCTTTAATTTTGTTCAAGATGAACAAATTTAGCGATTTTACCCCCTCCCCTTTATAAAAAATATGCATACAAGTTTCTATAAATATCTTCCTATTTCTTCAAGAACCAATCAGACGCGTGCAATTTCAATTATTTTTCTGAAATCGCGATTTTTTTTCTAGCTATATTTATTTTGAATTAAGTATTTGATCACATCATTTAAGTGAGTTCAGAGTGTTTTTGAATGGTTTGGGTGAGTGCTTTGAATGAGAAAATGAAGCGCTGAGTGAGCGATTTTGAATGGTTTTGATCGGAATGACTGTTAATTTGACGACGTAACTAGCTGTATGCCTATACCTATGATGGATAGGCAACTGGTGATTGATATGCCTATTCTTGCCTTGGGTCATAAGTAGTATTGGCACGAAATTTCATGATTCTATGTCGCTTCGTTGTCGAGTTAGGAGTCCGGAAACGAAAATTGAACAAAAGCTGACCGTGACCTTGACGTTTGACCTATGTGACCTAAAATCAATAGGACACGTTCTTGGGTCATAAGCAGCATTTGAATGAAGTTTCATTATTCTAGGTCACTTGGTTCTTAAGTTAGACATTTTTGGGTAGCCAACAGACTGCTTTCTACTGTTTTTCCTGCGAATTTCCATCACTTTTATTTGCGATTTCGACCATGCTCTTTTATTACAACGGCGATGCCACGATCTCACGCTCTATGCGAATACAAATTAAGCTTTAAAGACTCATGGAGATCCTACAGAGATCATACAGTGCTTGAAATCTGCCATCTTAAAAACTCGTAAGAACTTAATTCGTTTCAAAGCGTGATGGGAAATAAGTACATAAAGCAAACATTTAATGATTTATGCTGGGCCCTCTCCGCTCATCTTCACTATCCGTTCGAACTCAACCGAAAGGCACGATGTCTCGTCACGACCAAAGACGATCATTCACAACCTTTCTTGAAGCCCTACCGTCAATTGGAAACCTCGGCGATTCTATGGAATAGACCTCCAGAATAATCAACCGGAACCCCAATTTAACAATTCAACCTCGGAAGTACAAAGACAAACTATTTTGAAGATTTCGAGAAAACCGGATGACGTCAGATAAAATAGCGCCAACCCTCAAATTTAAGCGAAATCATAAGACAAAGCCAATGCTCCTCGTTAGAGGTAGATTACACCCTTCAAAACACTTCTTCTGAATTTAACGAAACCTCGGTTATTAGTTATTGACAATTTTTCGATTTCATATCGTCTTTTGTTTCGCGATATATTCAATAGTTTTTGGTACATAACGTTCTAAACATGCCTAGTACACGTTTTAAACGCGACGCTGTGCATCGAATCTACGGGTTTAAAATTCTATAGCGTGCGTTAAAGTTTTCTAAAAGCTTTGAAGTTTAAGAATTAATTACATAAGCTCGCTTTTAATATTTATAAAAAAAATCGTATATTTTTTTAAAGATAATGACCTCAATTTAACTGGCGATTTTCGGCCAAAATGACGTTCAAATCGAGGTCACTGCAAGGAGACGATTGAAGTCGTACGTTCTACAGAAGATCTACAAAACTGTTTTCACTGTCTCACGAATTTCCACACAAAAACCGAACGGACATCTGAACAATATTTGTTTAAGATTGGTGAACAAGTGGGCCATAGTGCCCCTAAATCGCTCACCTGAGTTAACTGTCTTAGATTTGACCTCAATTTTGACCAAACTTCATAGGACAAAATTTTAAGAAATTTCTATTTATTTACAAAAAATGAAATGAAAAATGGAACGTACAATCTTAAAATACGGGGAAAAGATAGCGTTTCAGACCCGTTTTTCTATTTGAATGTGCACAGAAATTAAACGACTAGCTCGGGCATTCTTGGACTTTCTAAATGATTTTTTTTTCGTAAAAATCGGCCGATTAATCCAGATTATATTTCTAAATACTGACTTTGGCGGGTCGAAAAGGGGTTGGCCCCTTAATGACATCACAACATTAAATGAACGAGCTTCGGATCTTTTCATTGAGTGTAAGCTTATGCCCGCATTTAAGAAAGTCGAAAATTCGACAATGTTATCTGTCCGCAGTACCTTGGGTAGACGTTGGAGTGACAAGCCTAACCTCTGTTTAATCAAAGATATCGTTTTGAAACTTGGTGTGTGTGTTCATCAACACAAGAACTTTCCATGTTATCAAGGGCGATTACTGTGGAAGCGTTTCC
The DNA here is from genome assembly GCA_948146395.1 of Fragum whitleyi. Lineage (NCBI taxonomy): Eukaryota > Metazoa > Mollusca > Bivalvia > Cardiida > Cardiidae > Fragum > Fragum whitleyi. Next base: position 1,120,248 of record OX411545.1, on the reverse strand, counting down.
GTAAGAATTGTGGCACCCTTCTGATTTAGATTTTTTCGCATCATTCAGCAATTCAGCACCTGAAACGCACTTTGGCACTAGAAAAGCTAGTGTGATTTAGACGTTCCGAAAAACGTCGACAAATGCGTCGCCGGCGTTTTTTTTTTTTTTTTTGTTGTTGTTGTTGAATCGTTAACAAAATCGACGACTTGTCTGATCGGTGGATCGGCCGATTAAATTGTGTTTTTATCTTCAAATGAAATCTGCGACGTCTTTTAGATTTGTGGATGACTATACTGTATCGAAGACTAATTGCCGGCTACGGCTGATACAAATCTTAGACGTCTTTTTTTTTTACCTTTTCCTTCACACTATGGTATCAGCGACTGACTAGTCGACGATATCTCGCCGGCGTATCGCAAGTACGATATGTTTAATAGACCATGATTTCTGTATCATCACTGGACAAAGAAATAAGACATCGTCACGTCGGCCAGGTTTTAAGTGACTTCAAAATAAATATTTTGTCCCGGCAGGCGTTATTTTTTTACTAATCGGCCGGGAAGATACAACCAAAGGTCCGTATTTCGAGTCCGTAAACGAAACAGAAATTTTCAGGGATATTTTCTGTCTAAGGGGTGAACTTGTTAAAACCCCACATATGCTCAGAGAATGGAGGGACCAAAGACCTTAAAATCATAACCAAGGTCCATCAATGTCTGAGTGCTTAGTAATTATTTCAATTGCAAGGTTACCTTGCACATTGAATGTAATCGTGCCCGCGATCATGGCAACTTATGTTACATCATGTGATTTTGACTTGCTCTGCCGTCAGTTTAGGTCTAATCATGAGAAGCTACTTAACAATTGCTAAAATACATGCCCTTTTTGAAGTAGATTGGATAGGTAACAGAAAGGTTGCATTATTTTTTGAATGACCTCGTAGCAACCTGATCACATCCAAGCTTTACATGACCGATGCACGACCAGTAAGATTTTAACCCGATCAGATGCACGATTGCTTCCCGGGAATTTTTTTTACATGACAAAAATACATAGATAAGGAATGCATAGCAATACCGGTCATGTTCGATTTTCTGAGCACTTCCGATCACTCATGCCGACAGAGCTCGATCAGTTCTCGATGTGATCGGCAGTGGAGACCTATAATTAGTTACATCGTGAAATTGTCATTCACATCAATCAAAACCATTTTAAAATCGCTCACTCAGCGCTCCATTCATCTATTCCAAACACTCACTCAAACCATTCAGAAACGTTCAAACCCATTGAAAATACAGGCTCATACACCAAAAAAAATTAGGTCAATATCTTAAATGTATAGAAAAAGAAAGTCCGGAAAACTGAACTTTCCTAGTAATTTTCTAGAACCAGCATCCGTATCCTTCTGAAAAAACCAATAGACCGGAACCAAACTCGAACTTTTTCTGTAACTCATTGATGCGGGCTCACACACCAAAGATTAGCTCAATATCTCCAAAGGTATAGAAAAAAGTCCGAAAAACTGAAATTTCCCAGTACTTTTCTTAGTCCAGCATCCGTATTCGCCTAAAAAAACAATGGACCGGTGTAACAGTGTAACGTGTCCCCCTGGGTAACGTGTCCCCCTGGGGTAACGTGTCCCCCCCCCCCCCCATGGAAAACATTATTTCCTATCAAAATTGTAATTTTTCATTTATGCTATTTTGTATAACTCTAAATCAATTTAAAAAAAACATATAAAAAGTATATCCGTATTTTTGAGTGGTTTTCGATTCTTCAAACCAAAATATAATTTGCTTACTATGTTTTTCTAATCAAATCAGTTTTCCTTTTTTTTAATTTTTTATTTTTATAGTAGTCAATCTTGGTATTTTATGCAAATATTTGAAATAAATGTAAAAAAGAATAAAACTTTAGAGGGGGGGGGGGGGGGGGACACGTTACCCCGGGGTAACCTGTCCCCCTATTCAAAATGCTTTTATTAAAAAAAATATTGTTTTTTTTTTTAAAGAAAAATCTTAGCGCTTGCATGTTATAATTTTTTGCAATATTACTTTTGCAATCTCTAATTTTTTTCGGAGTCCATATTTAGATTGATAAATAGCATTTATTAACATATCATGTTAATATTGCAGTTTTCATAAGAAAGCAACATGACAAAATCATTCAATACTTCTTATTTTGAAAGGGGGACAGGTTACCCAAGCCAGGGTAACATGTCCCCAGGGGACAGGTTACCCCGGGGTAACCTGTCCCCCTATTCCAAATACTTTTTTCATTAAAGATATCACCTTCCAGTCATTGTTTTTTATTAAGAAAGATATTCTTAGAAAATTTCCTCAATGGTTATGTATGTTTATATTTCTTTTTTTGTACCTATTTAAAGAAAAATCTTAGCACTTGAATTATTTTTGCATCATTTCAATATTTTCAGAGTCTGTTTTTAGATTGAATAATAGCTTTTAAAAACACAATTATCATGTCAGTATTGCAGTTTTGATAAGAAAACAACATGTCAATTGACGAATTGTTTAAAACTCGTATTTTGGAAAGGGGGACAGGTTACCCAAGCTTGGGTAACTTGTCCCCGGGGACAGGTTACCCCAGCTTGGGTAACGACTGCTCCCCCCCCCCCCCCCCCCAAATACATACACTACATACACATACACTCTCAATGAAATTCGTAATAAGTGAATAATTTTTGTAGTAAGAACAGTTGTGATATAATTAAGACTATAAAATAACTTTCAAAGAAAGGAAATTGTTTTGTAAATTTTTGTGAAAATTCCTGGTTAATGTTAGCTTGGGAAACATTTTTTAGAGATAAGTGACCACAGATTGGAAAATCTTACATTTACCCAAAACATTTTAGAATGAAAAAGAAAAAAAAATATTTTGGTAAATTTGTGCACAGATCATTGTTGACAACCTTTTTGGGGGTGGGACAGGTTACCCATGCCTAGGTAACCTGTCCCCCCCCCCCCCCCCACACACACACATACACTCACAAATTGAGTCACTTATTTGTATAAGTTTTGATATAAATGAGACTATCACGCAGTTTTCAAATAAAGATAAATATATTTGCAAGGTTTTTTTTTTAATAAATCCTCATGAACAACCTTTCCTTTTTTTGTGTTTTCACTGGGTTAACAGGCCTGGGTAACATGTTTCAGAGACAAGTGACCACAGCTTTGGAAACCTTACCCCCAAACAATGTGAAATATTATTAAATAATTGAAAACATTTGGGTTTATTTTTGCATATATCATTGCTGACAACATTTTTGGGGATGGGACAGGTTACCCAGGCCTGGGTAACCTGCCCCCCCCCCCCAATAGACACAAAGAAAAAAATCATGCTTTGAACATTTTTTTAAAGACAAGATCATTCTTAGATATGTCCATAGTCATGATGACATTAAACAATTATTTTCTAAAAAAAACAACAACCAAGTTTAATTGTTATAATACTTATCATGAAAAATATAAAAAGCCTTCCGAACTGAAACAGTTCCCAAAACAGATTAAAATTACATACAGATCAAAGAAAGAGACTTGTAACGCATAGAATGAAAATATCTTGGTATAAGAAATGTGACGAAATATTGGTTTACAATATCTGTAGGGGGGGGGGGGGGGGGGGGGCAGGTTACCCTGGGACACCGGAACCATTTTAAAATATGCGCTTTGTCAGGTGGCTTGGATTATTTTGCGAAAGTGAAATCGGCCAAAACATTTAAGGAGAAGATGCGTTCAAGATTTTAACGTACGGACGGACGGACGCTCTGACATCAGGACAGACGGACGGCCAAAGATTATGATACAAATAAACGACTCTCTCCGATGGCTTATTAAAATCAAAGGTCACGAAAAACGATCTCAAAAATTGAACAAATTGAACTGATAGAATCATTGTTTATCAAATTTCAGACAAAAATATTGTTTGAATAATAGATATCATATGTATGGGTAACCGTCATAACCATGACCTCACGGTTATCCATCATTGGAGATTCGTTACGGATGGTCGTAACGAATTTCACAGTGATGGATAGCCGTCATATCAAGAAAAAATAAACCCTCCCTGTTTTGGGACAGAAGTGCCACCTGGTGGTGAATAAAAAATGAGAATCACCTTATCATAAATTCTACAAATCGATGGGAGTCCGTCACAAAATTTGTTACGGCTAGCCGAAAGTCCCCCGACTGACAAAGTAGAAGAACTAGGATTACAGTTGAAACGATAACGTTTTGCCATCGTATGGCTAGCATATTTTACTTATGGGCAATCACTCTTGCCCTTTGAGTGTTTATGAAGCGTATGATAAGTGTATTTATCTTCTTTACTTTTTATATCACATGGATATTTTACGAACATTGACATAATGCGTTAATTTTTAGAAATTTGCGTTTATGTTAGAAATATCGACAAAAACAATGCAAATAGAGGTTATTAGATAATTATAATACGTACTTAGTGTATTGTATGAAAAAAATATCTAACTTGGTTGTGGAAATTGATAATTGTCTTTCAAACGAAACACTTAGTACGTATTATATTAATATATATGCTATCACCCTATTATATTTACCTCATTGAATTCAATATTATTTTTCTACACAGCACAAAAATATCAGCTCTGAAAATAATGTGGATTGTAAAAAAAAAAAGAAAATATTGGTTTCCATCACTTTCTCCTTTAATTATAATTCAACCGCCTTTTAAATAACCGTCACTGCTACATAAATGATGCACACATAGTGTGACAAAAAAAAGCACGATTTTGCAAAAAATTGGGTACCAAGACAAAATGCTACTACAACAGAAAATCTCGTATTCACTAATAATTGATAATAAGTGATCACATGCTATTGTTCGACATAAATATCGATTCCACCTTAAATGCATGTAAACATGTTACCCCTTTCCCACATTTTTTTCAGGAAATTGGAATATGTGATTCATAAAATGAAAGTGTGTGAGTTTCCATGACCTAAAAATCTATTTATTGAAATTGGAGAAGGGTCGTAAAATCCATGTGCGTATCTGAACATGCAACCCTTTATTGAATAGACCATCTTTTCCCCTGTCTCTACTAAATGTCTCTTAATTTTAGAACTTTAAACAAAAATAATATCTATTTCTGATTATAATTATAAACACACCTATGTTGTATTATGAGTGAATAAAGTTTTTATTGAAAAAAAAGTGAAAAAAAAGGATGTTTTATCAAGATATTTCGTTTCTTGGCATAAGAATATATATTTACGGGAGCCCTTGATGGACATTAAGAATTAATATATATAGGACTTATTACTAATTTCTTTTATGTAACATTCATTTTTTAAATAACTTATTTATAAATATCTTAATTATGTCTAATTGAGTAAAATACTTTAAGACATCTATAACTTAACAAAGTGCGCTTCCATTTGAAGATCGCCCATGAAAATTGCACTCAGAACCTTTGACCCTCCTAGCATATCGATATAATCCGCAAATCATTAGCTTGAAATTATACCACACTGAATTTGCCCTGGCTGCATAACAGCCTGATCTACTCTTAACGCCGGAAACGTTACTGATCGCAACAGATATAAGTGTATTTTCAAAACTGAGCTCAGAGGTAGGCGTTGAGTCCATTGGGGTCCATTACCATAGGTAAATCGGATATACTAAAAAAAGCATATGGTAGGAATTGAACGTGATACCTCATTTTCAACTTTTAAAGTACATGAAAGAGTAAACCTTACGATCTTAGACAAGTTATACGTTCGATTTAAAAGGTAATTTGTATCATTTCCAGGTATTGTTTAAAGCTATTTTATCTTTTTTGAAAGAATAGCACGGGAATTTAACCGTTAAAAGTAGATTTCACGGCTCACCGCGCAAAATCTACCTATACCTATTTATTTGTTGGGAAAATGTTAAAGTGTATTTGTCTAGAGTTTTTTTCCTCTGTCATGGTACTCCTTTGCTAAAAAGTCTTAAATAAGGGTAAAAGCTTTTCCAGGCAAAAAGTGAAAATGTTCGGCTGTATTACAATTAAGCTTAAAGAGTAAAGGATTGAAGATTTATGAATAGGGGCGTACATCAGCGGAAAAACGTAGGCTCACATGCATACTATTGTCATATGCTGTGGTGTGACAGTCCCAAAACTGTATTATTGCACATAAGCAACCAAACTTGACAATCTGTGTTTCAAATTTCGAAAAAAAGGTAAGTATACTACTCAACTTTTGCTAGTGAACAAAACCGTAAGAATGAATTTTATTTTCTAATTATTATATTCATTTGTTATTAACAACTACTTAACATTAAAAAAAGAGCCTGTGAGACAGGGATCAATTGTTCATCTGCTACGTAATTTTTAAAGTAATTGGTACTTTCCATCCTAAAAAGATCAGAGGGTGTCCAAGAACGGAGCGACTGTACGCAGGGACATGTCTATGTCATGTTTGAAAATTATCTATATTGTCGGTAATCTCTGTGGTGAAGTGTGGACCAAACTCGATAAGTTATGACGGAATAATTTGAAACATAGAAAAAGACATGACTAAATCTTTCGATGTACATTTTCGGGTAAATACGAGCCAAAACATTTAGCCCGTTTTGATCGCCGTATTTTCGAATTTTACATCTGCATGCAAATGTTAGAATGCCATTAGAAAAAGTGGTTGGACTCAGAACGCTAGTAGTGTATCAGTTAGACTAAATATGTCGACCGAGACAAACCACGATATAGTAAAACGTTGTTCTATAGATGTCAAAGATGACGTCAAGAAAACCGAATATTCCAGCACGTGCAGTATGTTTGTGACGCTGTTGGGATATTCTCTTGGAATGTCTGATATTTGGAGATTTCCGTTTTTGGTTTACAGAAATGGGGGAGGTGAGTCTTTTCTACCCTTAAAGGTCATTTTCAAACATAGATAGATGGATACATACATTTGTTTGTTTGTTTGAATGGATTTTACGCCGCTTTCAACAGTTATATCGCGGCGGTCGGAGCACATAACAATGGTTTCCTGGTATTTCTTTCACCTGTACTACCATTACATCCTTTCCTAGCCTCCGACTGCTATCTCACATAGGCTTACGATTATCTACCAATTGGTGAGAGACAAACGTCGGAAAGGATATTTGCCGCCACCTGGGATCGAACCCACGACTTCCAGATTTGAAGTCTTACACCTTACCAACTGCGCTATGGTGGATACATACATACATACATACATACATACATACATACATACATACATACATACATACATACATACAAACATACATACGTATATACATACATACATAAATACACTCATACACACACATATACACATGCATACATACATGCATACATACATACATACATACATACATACATACGTACATTCGGTCACATAGAGCAAGATAAGTAAGGGTTTGGGACAAGTTTAGGACTTTCAGAAACCCCAAATGATATTTGGTAGCTTGTATAATAGTTTGGTAACATCAACAAGTTGGAGCCTGTCAAGAACTTAATTGCTTCCGGTAGTAAATAAACAATCCGAAATCGGCTCGTCATATTTTGGTTTAACGTCATCGTTCTAGCCGTATATGAATTATGTGAGTGGTTACACAATGTGCTATTTAGTAACCAATGACGCAATCTCAAAACGACATCATGCGAAAAAACACGAGTCATCTCGATCTCATTTTATTTAGCTCACCTGAGCAAAACGTGCTAAAGGGGAGCTTTCAGGATTACCCCGAGCCGTGTGTCATCAGTCGATAGCTTGCTTAAAACTTCTCCTTTTGAACCACTGGGCCCTTTTAAATGAACTTTTACAGAATGTTTCTTGAGTGAGCTTTTCTCAAAGTTGCTCGTGAAATTTTGTTTGACCAAAATGAAATGGGCAAGGCAGGCCGGAGCTTATTTTAACCACAGATTTCAACCAAACATGACAGAAACTTTCTTGGTGACCTTTTCAAGGATTGTTAGTGAAATTTTGCACCCCCCCCCCCCAAACTAAATGGGTGTTGCAGGGCGGGGCTTTTTTTTTTAATCTTTTGAACATCTACTCAGTTACTAATGTGTGGATTTCAACTAAAGCTGGAACAAATGTTCATTGGGTCTCTTTTTTAACCCTAAAGTCTTTGAATACATTCTCCTAAGTAGCCTTTGGGCAATTTCCAACCAAATTTGTCAAAAAATCCTTGTCTAGCCATTTTTAAACTTTACTCGTGAACGTTTGATTGACCCAGCCCCTCCCCCCTCTCCCCTCCCCCCCCCCCCCAAAAAAAAAAAAAAAAAATGAAAAATAAAAAGGGCGGGATGGGGCCTTTTTGGACTTTGACACCTTTAAAATTATCCTCCTAGTTAACGCATGGGCAGATTTCAACCATCCGTAGAAGAAAGTGTCCTTGTGTGACCCTTTTAAATGATTGTTTGTAACAATTTGATTGAAGTATTTGCGTGGCGGGACGAGGCTTATTTTGATCCTTAAACTTTTAAACATCTTAACCTCAGTAACAAATGGACAGATTTCATACAAATTCGTCAGGAATATTTCTTGGGTTACCCTGTTCAAATATTGTTCATGAAATTATGAAATCTTTAAACATCTCCTCAGTAAACAATGGGCACATTTCGCTGGTAACTGGTAAGAAATTATTTTTTGGGTACCCTCCCAAAAACCTATTCATGAAATATTTATTTAAGCCGAAATATGAGCATGTAAGGCGGTGCCTTTTTATCCTTTTTCTCTTTTAATTGAAAGCTTCTTCTGATTCATCTTATATTCGTTTCAGGTGAGCGATTTAGGACCATTTTGGTCCTCTTGTCTGCATTAGGGTCGACTACCATAAAGGTCTGACATCCAAGTTCATATAGGCATTAATTAAGTTTTTGTTATATGGGAACTTGCCATTTTGACAGTGATTGTGTGCCGATGGTATTAAGCATACAATGTTTGTTGTGACAGAAAAATGATTCAAGGTCACCGCTGTAGTTCTGAAGCTATGGTCACATTTACGGCAATTATCGTAGTAAGTCGTACTCCATTCTACCGTAGGCAAGCCGTGTCACTAATACGATGAACAAAGTTGAAGTAAGACAAAGTACATTTAACAAAGGTACTATCGAACAGTTTCCGTAGAAAGAAGTACATGCGAGTAGGAACAACTACGAAGAACTACGTAAAAATAAGAAGTTTAATTAGATAAATTATTAATTTTAATTAATGGAAAATTGCAATTTATTTGTTTCCCGAGCCCTGATATCTCTTGTTTCTCATTCTATAGATAAGAATCACGATCTTTAAGTATATCATAAGTTTAAAACCTAGCATTTCGATCAGTCACCTTCGGGTATTATAATCAATTTGTTGTAAAAACACGCGAGTTTCAAACCATTGATTTCACGTGCACTTCGTGATTATATTTTATCAATTTCACGCCAATCTTTTCGTACTCTGAACGTAGTCCAACCCCACTGTTTCCCTGCTTGGTCGTAGCATTAACTTGGACAGATGTTTATTCAACGGTGTGTGCGGTAAACTAGGGCAAACGATACGTTCTAATTCGGCAAGAGTACGATTCAACAAGTTCTTACTACGTTGAGCCACATTCAAACTACGACAGAAAGTCCTTTTACACCGTAGGGATTTTGAACATGCCCAAGATTTGTACAGCCACTACGGTAGGATTATACGGTTGAAGAACGTCCAGTCCACGGTCGACTAGGTTAAACTACGCAGTATACGGTAGGGTACGTTGTAGTACGGCATTCTTTCACTACGTCGAGATTAAGTTTACAACGTGCAATGTGACCGCGATTTTTTACAATGTACTTTTTCCCTACCTAACCGTGGCCAAAAATCGGATACACGTACTGCAAGAGTAGCGAATCGCTAGTTTAACTTTAGTTAACCGTAGTAACGGGGACAAACGTTTACGATATCATAGCGTGCTACTACGGTTAATTTACGGATAAGCAGGGATCAACTTCTGTGACAGTACGGCCAAATTAGGGACGAAATAACGTACTTTACCGTGGTTAGAGTTTTGAACATTTTTTACAATATCCAAGACACTACGGCCAAACTCACGAGTTTGCACTACGTTACTCACTACGCGTAAGCACGGTTTACTTCGACTTACTGCGCAATATACGCTCAGCTGCGTGAATTTTACGGCTAACTACGTTGATGCGTAACTACGGCCAACCACGCGAATTAACGTAAATGTGACCAATCCTTGACGTAGGACAAACCTGTTCAATAATACTGTTAGCGATAAGACTTCATTTTAGTCGAGATACGTATAAATGGAAATTGTTTCAGACGCAATTCTTAACGATCGCCTTTTTTATGATAAATATAGAACTGACAATGTTATGTCTATACATAAATATGACCCGTCATGCGAAAAGGGGTCGTGTAGGAACTCCGTAAAAATATTTGTAAAAGAAGTTGGTTGTAGTTTAGGTCAACCGAAGGTATCATTTCAAAAATTATTTCATGGTAAGGTATATTGATCGTTCTATATCAGAAAATCAGTTAAGCGTGAAAGTTTCGATTCCAAACAGTCTGCCGATTTTAATCAGTGTCAAACCTTTACGCACTACCCTTTACGCGTGATGTATTCTGTTTTTGTAACGCTTTAATGAAATGCTATCCCGTTTTTCACGTTCGTAGACGAACAGAACGGAAAACATTTTGATTAAACGTTTCGTACACGTTATCATACCGAACACATAGCTACATTGACAACCAAATATAAATACTGAACGGCAAAAACAACGCATTACTTGAATTTTTACTTTTGTTGAACTTTTTCAATAATCTAAAGTTTGGAAGAATTGTTATACCGAAATAAAAGATAAATTGATTTGTGACAAAAAGGACGATACTTCATACATACAAATTGAAGAGTTACAAACCCAAAGACGCGACAATACCCAAATTAAAAATTTGAAACTAGAACCAGTTTTCATTGCTCAGTAAAAGTCAATAGCTCGTGAGTTCATAAGCAATATTGCTATAAAAAAATGCTTAATACGTGGTTATCAATTTGCTACGTTTGCTGCCTCAATCTGACTCAAACCTTGGGGTTTCGCGATCTTTTGTTGACTCTCATTGTAAGCTTGTTTCTGATATATGAGAGAAGTCCGATGGGTGAAAAATAGTAGTGACATGGGATGAATGGACCATTACATTGAGTTGCTAACGGAGGTTACCTAGGGTTCTCATTAATGAATGAGTTGATGCTCGGCTCAGATACTTAATCTTTGTGGTTCACTGTCATAACTACTTCAAGAAAATCTGAAAAACTGCGACCTAGACAGTTAAAAATTTCCGGTCATTACACATTACAATGAAGCCCCAAACCTGTTTTCATTCAATTTACAGTGCCGAGAGTTGTTAAAATCGCTGTATTAACCATACAATGGTTGGGTTATAACACCCCATGTCATGTGCAAGTGTCCTTTATTTTAATGACGTAAATGAATCTGTTCAGTATGACCATGTGCGAAGACTTTCTCTAATTGAATGTTTTGCTTCCGCCAGACTCAAAGTCCTGGCTTGATCTGATAAATGTCTACACAGATTTTCGTTTTTCTGGACATGCTGTATAACTCGACCATGTTTAGTTTCGTACGATTCATTCGATTGGTTGTACCGAGGTCGGAAATAAATTTAACCACAATTATGTATCTAGTTGTAGGTCACATCGCGAAATTGAGAAGGTGGATGATTTTGGAAAGATTCTGGAATGATATTGAATGAGTGCATTGAGTGGGTTATGAGTGAAATTAAGGGGACATAATCCGATATGGCTAATTTTGTTCAGGATGAACAAATTAGCGATATTTATTACCCCCCTTTAATAAAATATTAGTACATGTTCTATAAATAGCTTTTCTCTTCAAAGAGCAATCGGGCGTTTATGAAATTTCAATCAATTCAGTGAGATCGCGATTTTTTTCCAAATATATTTATTTTGAATGTAGTTCCTAGTCATTTTGATGATTTTGAATCGTTTTTGAATGGTTTCAATGAGTCTTTGGAATGAATGTATGGAGCGCTCAGTGAGGGATATAGAATGGTTTTGATTGAGATTTATGACGATTGCATGTAACTGTAGTGATATCGTGGAATAATAATCATCTCGATCAAAACCCTTTTATATTCGCTCACTCAGCGCTCCATTCATTCTTTTCAATCACTCCCTAATTTAAAAAGTGGCATGCAATTTCACTCAAATTGTGTTCCGAAGTAGTTAAAAACGCTTCGAAATCGTTTAAAATGACCAACATTTCGATGGAATCGATAAAATAATTCGAAGGTTTTTGTTTGTCTGGTGTATATTTCAAAGCATCTGGTTGGTCCATGAAGACACACTAACAGAAAAAGTACATATATTTTTGTAAAGGGAGGTAATAATATAGCTCTAATTTCGTCGAAATTTCTTAATCAGATCATCTCCTTTTATATTCATTCGAACTCGCCCCTCTCACTCGTTCAATTTTATTCCAAAATCATTCATTTGGTCAATTTCACAATGTAACTAACTCTATCACATAGCGGGATACTGTATTACAAAGGCGATATATACTCAGATTAATTAAAAATGTAATAGATATCTGAAAAAAATCAAGACTCTTTTTTTAAGGGTGTCAGGTTGCTGTACAGTTTTTTTTCTGGTAGGCTGTTTCAAAGTATCACTGCGTAGGGAAAAAAAGAATATTCAAAGTAAGAAGCATTAGTGGGGATTTGTCTAAAAGATGCTGTGTGCACATGCCGGGTAATTCTAGCCGGTCTTTCAAAATAGGCTGGTATGGGCACTGCAACAAAACTATTTAGAATATAATATGCTGACTCTGGAAACGTCTCGTCTATATTGAAAAAATTGCCAGCCAAGCTCCTTCTGCATTCAGGTGACACTGTCAAAATAAGATAAAAGATTTTTACCCATCTTGCTGCTCTTCTTTGTACTTTTTCTACTTTATTGGTTTTCGTGTAAGGGCTCCAACCGGTTGATGCGGATTCTGCCTGGGGTCTAACCAAAGTTTTATACGCTGTTTCTCTGATCTTCTTATTTTACTTGCATTTGATGTCATATTGTCAACGTGTTTGTTCCAGGAAAGATCTTCAGATATTGAAACTCCTAGGTATCTTGTATTGTCCACAGTCTCTAGCACTTGTCCATGTTGCTGAAATCAAAGGAAATCTTTTTCTTCTTTTTGGTAATATTTAGGACAATGTATTTGCTTGGGGTAAACTCCATTACCCACTTTTTCTCTCACTGCATTAATTTGTCTAGGGCTTCTTGTAGGGTGATACAGTCTTGCTGGTTGTTTATAGCTTAGTAAACTGCAGTGTCATCTGCAAACAAAACGGCTTGGGAGGTGTTGGTAATAGAAAGATCATTAATAGACAGAAGAGGACCAAGCACTGATCCCTGAGGAACGCCGTGACTGGTACTTAAGATGAGCATCCACCTTCTAAGACTACTTTATGTGTTCTACCTATAGGAAAAGATTTTATTGACAAAGTGATAGCATTATTTACTCCTTGTTTCTGCAAATTAAACAAAAGTTTTAATTGCCTAACTTTATCAAAGGCCTTGCTGAAGTCTAACAAAACCAGATAAGTTGGTTTCCGTCAAGGTGGTCGGTAAGTTACAGTTGCTGCTTTTCAAATAAACGCCTTTCTCTGAAGTCATAAGTATATTATTTTTGTCAAAATGTTTAGTTAGATTTGATGCTACAATACGTTTAATAAGAACTTTACACAATATACATGTTACGGATATAGGTCTGTTATTTGCAGGATCTTCTTTATTCTTTGTATAATATGCCTGCATTTTTGTTGGAATTTTTGGAAATTCAAGAAATTATAGATTTAATTTCTTCGCGAAGCATATAAACGGTGGCATGTGGGTGACATTTCGAGGATTTATCGCAAGACAGTAGTAAATGTATATGCAGTGTATGTACACTTACTACAGTCTTCCACTGAACCTTCGATTTGCACATTTTTTTATTTTCTGGGATTTTCGTTTTTTAAGTTATTTTCTAAAGAATAAAAATAAATGCCAAACAAAGTCCTCGATTTTCGTTTAACAAGTTTTTTTTTTTTAAATCATAGAAATCAATGCGAAAAACAAAACAAAACAAAACAAAACAAAAAAAAAAAACTCGCTATTCGATAGAATGAAAAAGAGCGAAAAACAAAACCCTTGATTTTCGGTGTACGAATTTTTTATTTTTTTTATTATTATTTTAGAAAAAAAGAAAATGCAAAAAACAAAATCCAAAACTTTCATTTTACAAATTTTCTTTTGTAGAGTAAAGAAAATAACCGCGAAAAACGAAAAAAGGCATCGGCAGTTCTTAAATGATAATTAAGTCGTGCTCACGACTTAGTGGGAGATTTTGATTTGTCAAATTGTCGCGTGCGCACAACTTAAGTTATCGTTTTTTGCATTTTTTATTCAATAGAATAAAACTTGAAAAAAGAAAATTGATTTTCGAATTTTCTTAAACAATGAGTTTTTTTTTTTTTAAAAAAAACTTGTTAAACGAGGATTTCGTTTTTTGCATTTTTTATCATTCTATGAAAAAAAAAACTTGAAAAACGAAAATCCCGTATTTAATCAAATTATTTTTTTTTCAAGGTAAATAAAAAAACCCCAACAACATGCAAATGTCACCTCTATGCCACCGTACATATAACGCCGTTTGCGAAATTTCGCAATGGAAATATAACGTTGCTATACGTTCCCAGCTCATTTGCATAATTATTCCGCTATAGTTCCGCAAGAAAGAGTGAGGTTCGAGAAACCGTTATCTCCTATCATTTTCAATGTAAAATTGATCTTTGATCACTCACTTGAAATTGCAGGTCTATAGTATAATACCAGTATAGGATAGAAAACGAGTGCAGTGGTATATGGGAAATAGACACGAGCTTAAGCGAGTGTCTATGTCCCATATACCGCGGCACGAGATTTTCTATCTGACTTAGACCACGCTTTTCTAACATTGTCTGTTTTTTTCTCAAACCTCTTAAAATTGATAAAAAAGGTAAAAATTGCTGTAGTACAACTGTAACTTTATGTAATTACGTTGAAATTTCTTATAAAACTATTTTTGTTTCTTATTGCAGATGTTTTGCACTTTTGCCACTTTAGAAAGTCTTTTCGAAAAAGCACTCATATAAAACGCTTGGCATCCTTTTAACTGACTCGGCACAAAAACCCGTCGAGATTCACGTGCGTGCTTTTCACCATCATATATCTGTAAATACAACGCTCGGAGTTGTATCTGTGATATATATTTTTGAAATACTGTTTTCTGATTGGTTGATTCGCTTCAAGCGTGGTCTAACCCGTGTTATATCAAACATATTCAGCTGGGTTATTTCTCTCTAGCGACGTAGGCCATACTATAAATACATTTTACAGGGTTTATGATTAATTAATATGATGTTGATTTCTTTTCGTTCAATTCGCTGTTTATAATAAAAATTGATTTCGTTCAGTCGCGCTTTACGCACACGACTTTAGACGAATATCATCATAGGGATTCAAGTAAATATCATAACCTCGATATACCTTCACCCAGAATAAAAACAAAATAATCATGTATAAGTTGTCTCCATCATCTAAACCATAATCGTTCCATCTATTTAAGGTCAACAACATAAAACTTGTCATAACAGCTGTCATAAAATGTATGTTACTGTAAATTCACTATAGTAAAATTACATTATCATCACATATATGTGACCCGTCACGCGAAAAGGAACCATCTCGGAACTCCGTTCAAAAATTCCTTCACTGGAAGGTTGAATGATCATTCTAGACCCAGAAAATGGTCCAAGTACAAACAGTTTCGTCCCTAGAGTCGACAATTTACGCACTACCTAGATGGTCCCTTTTCGTGTGACGAGTCACGTATGATCTATTGTGATATTCGACTTGATAGTCCGGCAGAAAAATGGCATATTTTACTTGAACCTAGTAGTGTGGTATAAAGTTTTTTTCTTGGCTGATACTTGTAGCCCATGCCTTACTTATCAAGAATCTGGCTGATGACACTTTGTCATCATTGAGCGTTTTGAGAAAATCGAGATGGCAGCCAGGACCCCTTGAACGAATATAAGTAACCACATGACTTGTCTTGATGATAAAATTTTATGTGCTTTTGAGATTAATTTTGATGTAAAGATTCTACTTTTTAGTATTATGATAAAATAGACCCATAAAACGAAAGAAGTATTAACTATCGTAGGCAACACGGCAGTCAAAATAGTAATGTCACATGGCATTTAGTAAACAATGGATTCTGTTTGACAAATCACACTTTGGAATTATTTCAATTACATTTATGTCACATAATTTAAGCTGCGTTCCTGCATACTTAAAATTAGATTGATAGCGCCATCAACAATGGTAAATTTTCTACTTAATTTAGAGATGGCAGCCAGGAATGCAGAATTTAGAATGATGCCATTTGGTTAATAACAAATAAGAGACATTTATACTTAGTATTACAAATAATCTGCTACTTTGGTGGCTTCTGATAAAGCAAATGCTAAAACCGATAATAAAAAATAAGGTTATCAGTTAAGGTGACTGCCGAACAGAATTGTTGCTTGTTGGGCAACATTGGTCTGTGAATAGGAGTTGACTTTTTTTTTCTAAATTCTTTTTAATAAATACCAAATTTTATCCTATTTCCATCCTCTTTTCATCTAGGGTTATGTATCTGTCATTTTTATGCATCTTTTTTTTCTTAGTTTGAGATGGCAGCCACTGGAACAACGGCATTATTTACCCTATCTTTAAGCTATTTTTAGCTCACCTGAGCACGAAGTGCTCATGTGAGCTATTGTGATCACCTTGCATCCGGCGTCCGTCCGTCGGTCGTCGGTCGTCGTCCGTCGTCCGTCAACAATTTCTTTAAACGACATCTCCTCCTAAACTACTGGGCCAATTAACTCCAAATTTTACAGAAATGTTGCTTAGGTGGTCCCCTTCAAAAATAGCTAAAAGAATTGAAATCCATGAAAAACTCTGGTTGCTATGGCAACAAAAGGTGAAATTTTAAGAAAATCTTAAAAATTCTTCTTCTTCTCAACCAGTAGTCCTACAGACTTAAAACTTGGCATGGATGATCAGTTCATAGACCTGAATAAAAATAGCTAAAATTATAACTTTTGGGCCACCAGGTGCGGAGCACCAGGGGGGAGGGGGTAGTACTTTGGGTTAATTTTGTTATCTTTAAGTTTCTTCTTCTTCGGAACCAGGAGCCCTACAGACTTGAAACTTGGCATGGAGGATCAGCATATGGACCTTTATAAAAATAGCTAAAATCATGACTGTAGATTCACCAGGTGCGGAACATCAGGGGGGAGAGGGTAGTACTTTTGTGAAAATTTTGTAATCTTTAACCTTCTTCTTCTTCTGAACCACAAGCCCTACAGACTTGAAACTTGGTATGGAGGATCAGCTCATAGACCTTAATTAAAATAGCTGAAATTATATCTTTTGGGCAACCAGGTGCGGAGCACCAGGGGGGAGGGGGTAGTACTTTGGGTAAATTTTGTAATCTTTAAGTTTCTTCTTCTTCTGAACCAGGAGCCCTACAGACTTGAAAATTGACATGGATGATCAGCATAATTAAGGACCTTTATATAAATAGCTAAAATCATGACTGTAGATTCACCAGGTGCGGAGCATCAGGGGGGAGAGGGTAGTACTTTTGTGAAAATTTTGTAATCTTTAACCTTCTTCTTCTTCTGAACCACAAGCCCTACAGACTTGAAACTTGGCATGGAGGACCAGCTCATAGACCTTAATAAAAATAGCTAAAATAATATCTGTTGGGCTGCCAGGTGCGGAGCACCAGGGGGGAGGGGGGAGTACTTTTGTGAAAATTTTGTAATCTTTTACCTTCATCTTCTTCTGAACCAGGAGCCTGACAGATTTGAATATTGGCATGGATGATCAGCATTTGGACCTTTTTATAAATAGCTAAAATCATGACTGTAGATTCACCAGGTGCGGAGCATCAGGGGGGAGAGGGTAGTACTTTTGTGAAAATTTTGTAATCTATAACCTTCTTCTTCTTCTGAACCACAAGCCCTACAGACTTGAAACTCTGCATGGAGGATCAGCTCATAGATTTAATAAAAATAGCTAAAATAATATCTTTTGGGCTGCCAGGTGCGGAGCACCAGTGGGGAGGGGGGAGTACTTTTGTAAAAAATTTGTAATCTTTTACCTTCATCTTCTTCTGAACCAGGAGCCTGACAGATTTGAATATTGGCATGAATGATCAGCATATGGACCTTTATATAAATAGCTAAAATCATGACTGTAGATTCACCAGGTGCGGAGCACCAGTTGGGAGAGGGTAGTACTTTTGTGAAAAATTTGTAATCTTTAACTTCTTCTTCTTCTGAACCACAAGCCCTACAGACTTGAAAATTGGCATGGAGGATTAGCTCATAGACCTTAATAAAAAAAAGCTAAAATCATGACTGTAATGCCACCAGGTGGGAGGGGTAGTACTTTTGTGAAAATTTTGTAACTTTAACCTTCATCTTCTAATGAACCAGGAGCCCTATAGACTTCAATATTGGCATGGATGATAAGCATATGGATCTAAAATAAAATAGCTAAAATCATGAATGTAGGGTCGCCAGATGCGGAGCATTAGGGGGGAGGGGGTAGTACTTTGGATCAATTTTGAAATCTTTAACCTTATTCTTCTTCTGGATCAGGAACCCTACAGACTTGAAAATTGTTATGGGTGATCAATATATGGACATTAATAAAAATAGCTAAAATCAGAACTGTTGGGTCACCAGGTGCTGAGTGTCTTGGGGAGGGGGTAGTACTTTGGATCATTTTTGAAATCTTTAAACTTCTTCGAATGAACCAAGAGTCCTACAGACTTGAAAATTGGTATGGATGATCAGCATATGGACATTAATTGAATTAGCTAAAATCATGACTAGATTCACCAAGTGCAGAGCATCTTGGGGGAGGGGGAGTGCTTTGTTGAGAATTTGAATCCCTACAGCCTTTATATTTGACATGGATTATTCAACTCATTAAATAAAACTTTAAAAGTCTCAGACTCAGCCTGTATATCTGGCATAGATTTGCTGATCACAGACAAAAAAGTTTAAATAAATAATGACCAGGGGAGGAGCAGGGGGGGGGATTATTTCAAATGTTATCTGATTGAATAAGTGAAAATCTCATTGTTCTGTGGCTGCATGGACATACCTAGGTAATGAAGCTTTTTTCTCAGGTGAGCGACCCAGGGCCAACTGCCCTCTTGTTTATTTAAATTTCCACTTGTTTTCCCTTAATTTTGTAATTTGGTATGAAGTTATACTCCCATATACATAATGTTAGCATCCTTATTCTGGCTCAGAGAGGTCCAATGAACAAATTAATATCACTCTTTGACAATGGTTACTCTTACTGTTCGAAAGACTAAAAGTAAAAGAGAGACAATCTTTGATCTGGCTGCCATCTTGTAAGTAGGATGTCATGATTTTCTAATGGATTATGATTGATAAGGATAGGGTACTGAACGAGAGAACGATGTTTAAGTCATAATAAAATTTAGATACAAAAAGTGTAAGGATGTCTATAATAACGTTTCACACATAAGATATTTAGGCTGCCATCTTGAAATTTGCCCTTAAATGACATACGGTCCAGAGATAACGCATATTGACGTCTTGGATCTGCTTAACAGAGGTCAAATGAATTATTCTATACCTTTTTTCGCGAGATTGCTTTGAGGCATGTATGATGCCCTTTCCTGATCCAATGATTATACATGTATTTGGATATAAACAAATTTTGTTTTTAAAACTGGCTATCATCTCGCATTGAGAATGCTTTGATCTTAAATTAGCACTTAATGATTGAAATGAGTATTGAAACCTTTAACAATGGTGTTTGGTCTACTAAAACAAGACAAAACATTATAAGAAGCATATACAGTATTTTCAGTCAACTTTATCATTCTTTGGCAGATAAACTTGAAACCACTGAAAATGACAGGTAGAACCCAAAATATCCAATGTTTACATCTTGATTCTTACTAAGGAAGTTCAAATGAACATTTCAATCAATTGCCTTTTGGACTGCCATTCCATGTTCACAAATATTATTAACATTTGTTTATTGCCAATTAAAATTTATTATTTGTCTGAGCTTTGCATGAAGATAAATGGCAGAAGAAATCTAAAGAAAGGTAAGGCTTTATAATTAATTGAGCTTATTTAAGTTGGGTTTACCGCCACTTTTAGCAGTTAATCTGCCTTGGCTAGAGCAGTGGTGCCTATGCTCGTACGATATTTACCAGCCGCGGCAATAGCGCAGTTGGTAGCGCGCCGGACTTCTAATCCAGAGGTCTATATTCGCACGGGTTCGATCCCCGGCCGCGGCACTTATCCTTTCCGACATTTGTCTTCCAAAAATGGGTAGATAATCGTAAACCTATGTGGAATAGCAACTGGAGGCTGGGAAAGGGATGTGGTGGTAGTACTGGTGTGAGAAATACCAGGAACCCATCGTTAGGTGCTCCAGTCGTCGCGATATAACTGACAGATTGTTGAAAGCGACGTAAAACACCAATTCAAATCAAACGATATTTACCTCGGTCGGAGATTGAGCCATGGTGCCTATGGTTAAGAGTCTAACACTGTGCAATGGTCTAGGTCCAAAAAATCAACTGTGATAAACATATGAAACTTTTCCTCTGTTCTGATTTGTCATTATACTTAAAATAGCTTGCAATGTAATCGACATGATTACAAGATTCCGTAAAAAGGTCTGCATCTTTAAAGCTGAAGTACAGCAAAACCTAGAGCAAATACAATGTATAAGGTTGGAAATAAACTGATACCAAAGCAAAGTACTTTTTTGTATTATTTTGCACATTTCTGACTTCTATCTTGGGTTTTAGAACAAAATTACACATAATGCAGGCTGTCATCAATCAAAGTTTCAAATAAGCATGATCTCAGATGTACATTCACATAAGAACAAAATATTTCCATTTTTCAATCGCTTGTGTATATCATCAGTTCTTTTAGGGTAACGACCTTTAATTTTTATAAAGAGCAAAACTTACACTTGGAAGCCATCCTTTTAATCATAATCAATTTTAGTTTTATTGAAGGTAGTCTTTTTGTCACCTATTTCGGCAGGGCATGCTAACAGCAAAACTTGCGAATAAATTTCTTATTAGTTATTAGGTTGATTTGTTGTTTAGTGCAAATCCACATTTCATTGTTCCTGGCTGCCATATCTAATTTCATAAAGAAATTCAAATTGGGGGTAGGCTTTTTGAGCCTATTTTCAAAATTGATTTCCAGTTCAAATTTCGTGGAACTGAATGTTAAAAGTTATTCAAGAGTTCAAGTTGCCTTAACATGACTTTCAGAATCCAAATTGGCTACCATCTTGATTATAATTCCAGATTTATATTCGAATTGGAGCATGTTTTTTTTTTTGTTTCTCCAGTTCTTATTAGCTAAGAAAAGATGAAACGATATGTTAAGAAATATGTTGATAGCATGCTTATGCTAAGCTTGAATATTATATGAAAGTCCTGGCTGCCATCTTCATTTTTGGAAAAAAATCAATGATTACAGGGTATTATCAGTATTATTATTGATATGTGATGCTTTGGCTACAAGAATCAATCAATGAGAACTGCTTAACTGGTCTGAAAAAATCTTTCAGAAATAACAATTTATTTTGAGCAGAAATTTTCTGCTTTCCTGGCTGCCAAGTTCAATTTCTGAAAAAAATGAATCGGATGATGAGATGGCTTTACCTTTTTTTCAAAAAGGAAATGGTTTCAGCCTTCGAACAAAATGTTTGTAACTACAATGTATTCTGTGGATAAAGTCTGTCAAAGCATGGCTTTTTATATTGTTTACTCACTAGAATTCAACTTGGCTGCCATCTTGATTACAATTCTAGATTCAAATTTAAATTCAGGGGTTTATTTATTTGTGATTTCTAATTAGTATCGTAGTGACAAGAATAGGTGAAAAATAGGTTCACAAATATATAAATATATCAAAATAATGACCATTTTGCATATTTTACTATAGCCCTGGCTGCCATCTCCATTTTTTCAAAATGCTCAATGATGACAAGATGTCATCAGTCAGATTCTTGATGTGCAATGTCTTGGCTACCAGAATCAATCAAGAAAAAAACTTTAAACTACACTACTAGGTTCAGCTTAATATCTGCCGGACTATGAGACAAGCTGGTCCTAACCTAGTCAAGAATTGGAATTTTATCCAGCGATCCCTGGCGAGCTGGATAGCTTTTATATTAAAGACGAGGTTATGAATAGCTTGTAGGCCTATCATATAGATCGAGTACCCGATTCCTCTCACATTTACTATTTTTCTGAACGTGTAAGCTAATCTTTAACGCACTGATGACAGAAATAGCACATTAAGGTTCGTAAGATGACGTCATGATGACGTCATTTAGAATGTGACCTTACACATATGTGTAAGACAAAGATATCATTGATAGCTAATCGTTATAGAAGACAATTAAGGCTACGTGAGAAAGTGTATATTACAAACGACCTGTCCGAAACTTAAGCATAGCTGAAAATAATCGGCGTGAGCCGGTGTCGAACCCAAGAAGACAAGTAATATTGAAATAAATGGTTTAAAAGTCCAATGCGCTAACCACTGAGCCAAAGAAGATCTTCCCTGACGCAGGTCGCAGGTATTGTATTTAAACCAAAGAAGCTGTGCAGGACAGTGGCTAGAGTAGTCTCCCATAACAGTTTACAATATTGAACGATGATAAAGTTTAGAAAAACCTGATACATGTACTAGTTAGTTTCAAATGTTGCACGATATCCATAAATACGTTTAATAAACAATATTCAAGAAATTCTGTTTTTCCTTACCTTTGATGCTTACTCATGCAAACATGTGCACCACAAGTGCAGTTAAACGAGCCTTTAAGCAGAGATAAATCCTACAAACCCTAGCTTTATCTTATTTATAGATGATTCGGTTGATAATTTCTCTTTTCTTCTTCATTCGTCTTTTTACAAAGCAAAGTTTTTCTTTAATACTTTTTGGTGTTTATCGAGAAATAACGGTAAATTATCACTTGATAATCTCACCGCAAAAATAGTGAAATTATTTAAAACTTATACCCTGCTTTCGTGCATTTCACCCTTTCTGACGTCATCTATGCGGGGCGAAATAAGTGACGTCACAATGAACGTTGCGAAGCAATCACGTGCAAAATGACGCGCTTTACGAAAATATGTCCTAGAAATTTCACATTTTGTCTCATTTTTGCTTTAAAGAAATAGAATAATCGTTTGTTTTTCGAGTAAGATCGATTGATATTTCAGTTCGTGAACAACAAAAGCTATATTTTCACTCGTGGCTCTGCCACTCGTGAAAATAAAGCTTTTGTTGTTCACTCAATGAAATATAAATCGATCTTACACTGAAACAAACGATTATCCTCTATATGTTACATGTTTCATATGTAGGTGTTGGAGTGTCGATAGCAGTTGCCTATTTCCTATATATGGCTGGCTCATCCGTGTTTCGAAGTTGGCTGGCGATGTTTCTCCTTGAATCCTTCAAATCTCCGTTACCATGGACACACTGTGGAAATCCCTGGAACACCCCGACATGCCGAGATAATCCGTTTGTTACAGATGTTGATACCATGGAAAACCGGTTTAACTCTAGCAGTCCGGAAAGAATAACATCTTCAACATCTGATGTGAATAGTTCGGCTGGAATGACGTCAGCGGAGGAATATTGGCAGTAAGAGAAATGAGCTGACATTTCAAATAGTTTCATGAGTGCATGCTGTTTAGACATAGGCCAGCTTGGCTTAGACAATCAATCAGTGGAATTAAAATATTTTCTGCCTTTGAATATACGATATAATTCAGAAGCAATCCATTGAGCGCACGGTGAAGACTCTGGTCAGAATGTGCAGATGCACCAGCTGATCCGAGTCTAAACATTGTGCACATTTCACACACGTCTTTGTATTATCTATTTCAACTCTTGAGCTTTGTGATTTTCTGAAAAATCAGCCGATCAGGCTTTACATAACCCAAATTGTGTATACACATGGTACGACTTATTCCGGATTCGGAAAGAACAGTTCTTGTACCACACATGAACCGAAAATAATTTGACTTGAATGGGGTTTGACACCGCTTTGAATAATCTTTCAGTTATATCTCGGCGGCTTGAGCACCTAACAATAGATTCTTGTATTTCTCATACTTGTACCACCATAACACCCTTTCCCAGCATCCAGCTACTATTCCACATAGGTCTACGATTATCAACCCAAATTTGGAAGACAAATTAAAGGAAATAATCAAATCGCAGTTACTGCGATACTGCCGCCAGTTGTATGAAAGACAACAATGGGTTAAATATAAACTGGAGAAAATTTCATTACCAACCAAGTTTTTTGTTTCTATTTTGTCAATTGAAACAAAAAACTATATTGGTTAAAGATAACTTCTGGTCTGTATTTAACCAATGGATATCTTTTATACAACTGAGTGTTAGTATGTCTATCTTTGTGTTCGCAATCGTATACAAGATACAAGATACAAGATCTTTATTTCGAATTTTCGGCCCGCATTGGAGCATACAAAGAGGCATATAATGTCAGAAACAGAATATAATCAAGGAAAGAATTTCAAATGACAGATACAATATAACGAAAGACTTAATAAGATGGAAAATGTGTGATCTTTATCCAAATGCAAACATTCACCAAACCAGCACCCTCCCCCGGACATCAACCCCCACACTATAAACACAAATCATGTGAAAGCATGTCAGCAGACAGCGCAAGAATGGCGAATACTCACACATACATAAAGCTCACACCAACACCACTCAAACACCTTTAATATATATATTTTTTCTCTCTATATATATATATAGAAAATTTAAGTTAACATTACTCTTATTTTCAGTCCAGAACAGAAACTCGGGGTATTAACGTGCACCCAAAGTCAGTGTGCCAAAAAGAAAATATTTCAAATGAAAATTATCTTTCTTACAACCGTGAGATAATTTTCTGTTGTATAGGGGTGATTTTTTATAGACTATTTATCAATATTCAAATGAACAAATTTAGCTAATTCATGTACTATTTCATCATCCTCACAATTTAATAACCAGAAAAATTTGTTAAAGTCATTCATTCGATTGAAATTTCTACATTTTTTATCAATAAGGGTTATAAGGGGCTCTCTGGTAGAGTTAAACTTTGGACATGCCAATAAAAAGTGAATTTCATCACCTATAACACCAAGTGAACAGTTAGAGCATAAACGATCAGCTCTGTCAATTTTTGCATATCTTCCGATTTCAATGTTCAATCTGTGAGCTGAAATTCGCAAACGAGATATGTCTCTCCTGTGAGCAAAATTTACTAAATTTAGATATTTCTCATAACCAAAAGTACATTTTATTTTCGAGTATGTGTCTAGCTTACCTACGGAGAATTTATTTCTTAATAAATGCCATTCTTCTAAATATTTCTGTTTGAGAGCCTTGGTTAATTTCTTCACAAACATGGATCGTTTCATAGATGCGGAATTTGTAAGCGGCATGTTGATAAGTTCAGAAATTCTCTGTATTGAATTATACCAGGAATTATTACCCCTTTCAGTAGATTTTGAGCATTCTAGCGCATCATGCAAAAGTGAATGTTGTTCAATATTTTCGAGACGATACCAGTATTTCAGCATGGATTTAATAATATCTATGAAAAATGGATATCTTCCTAACTCGGACATAACTGCAAAATTTGTGCTTTTCCGATTTACTCCAAGTATGAATTTACCAAATTTTATGTGCAATTTTTCTGCCTCTGTATTGTTATAAATCTTATCTAACGAAATTCCATTACGAAACTTGGAGCTTGCAGGATTGAAGACTCCCCAAATTTCACTACCATATAGAAGTATAGGTTTAATGGTATGATCAAAAATGTGCATAATTGTTTTTAAAGTCGGGTGTAAATTCAAAATATTTTTACACAGTTTAAAGTAACCCTTTAATCCCTTTTTGTAAAGGTCAGATTTGGCATACGAGAAGGAACCAGATGCTGAAAAATAAAGACCTAGGTAACGATATGTTGAAACACAGTCAATAATAACATCACAGAATGCAAATTTAGATTTAATGAGTCTACCTGCTTTATTGAAAACAATTATCTTTGTCTTGTCAATGTTAACATTGAGACACCAATCATTACAGTATTTTTCTAATTTTTTTAGTTTTTGTTGTAACCCAACAGCAGACTCAGAAAGTAACACAACATCGTCTGCATACATCAAACAGTGTAACTTGATATTATTCAGTTTCACAGGGTCAACACATGACTGAAAGTATTCTGGTAAATCATTAATGAAAATTTTAAACAGATTCGGACTTAGTACATCTCCTTGACGTACACCAACTCCTACCTTAAAATGGTTTGTTAAACCGTTGGCTAAACGAACACATGTCTGGCTATTCTTGTACATATTTGTGATAATGTTATAGAATTTTGAACCAATTCCAAGTTGGAGAAGTTTAAACCTTAGTCCTTCATGAATGACAGAGTCAAAGGCTTTGCGAAAGTCTACAAAGCATGCATACAATCTACCCCCAGGTTTACAACAATACTTATCAAAAAGGGTTTTTAATATAAACATATGGTCTGATGTACGTGCATTTTTTGAAAATCCTATCTGACAATTACTAATAACATTATTTTCCACCAAAAATTTATCTAGTCTGTTGTTAAGAACAATATTAAATAGTTTACCTATTGCACTCATAATTGATATTCCCCTATAATTAGAGGGGTCCGATGTATCATTTGATTTATGTAGAGGAATTATGTAACTATCAGACCATTCTGAAGGATATTGGCCACTTGAAAGACAAGCATTAAAGAGCTTTAGTAAGCACGGGCCCAAGTAATGATAAGCAGCCTTAATCATTTCATTTGATACAGTGTCAAGTCCAGCAGCTTTATTGTTTTTTAACTGTTTAACAGCATTGTTAATTTCTTCTATTGTAATAACATTATCTAGGTAATTAAAAATTGGCTGGCTTTCTAGTGTTTGGACCAAATTATGAAGCTGTAAAACTCTATCTTCAAATTTTTTTGGAATTTCGCCTAAAGACTGGAAATGTGAGACCCAAGATTCAGGTTTAATATTTTCCGCCGGAGAGGTTTTGTGCTTCTCTTCTTTTAACATGTCTATCAAGTTCCAATACTCCTTGGGATTTTCTGAATGCAAATTTTCAATCTGCTCTAACATCTGTTGTTTATATTGTCTCTGTTTGTACTTTTTTACTTTATTATATATTCTATATGATTTAAAATATCTGCCCCTCACAATAGGGTCATTATGGTACATAGAGTATAATTTTCCATTTGAAATTACTTGCTTACGCATCTTCGTTAAATCTGAATCAAACCATTTCTTTGGTTTCTTTCGTCTCTTTTTAACAGTTGATTTAATAAACTTATGTTTACCAATTTTTGTTGATTTTAATGAAATGCTAGCAGCTTCAGTAATAATATCTTTAATTTGGCAAGCAGCATATTGGGTATCTGTTATTGATATATTCAAATAGTCTTTTATTTTATTAGAAATTTCTTCAGAAGTAAGCGCTTGCTGAAAAACTGCTGCAGATTCATTGTCCCAATAATACTTGACTGGCAAGGAACTTAAATTACAAACATTGTCAGAGCAGTTGAAATTTGCTAACATACCCCATGACAATTTACAATGGCAATCACTTAATGTTGCGAGAAAATCAGAAACATGAAAGTACAAAATCTGATCAAGAATAGATTCAGATACTATAGTATAATCAACTACACTGCACCCATTTGGTGTATAACAGGTATATTGGCCAAACATATCACCAAAACATCTGCCATTCAGAATCCTTAACTGATTACCAATGCAAATTTCAATAAGACTTTTTCCTCTTGCATCTGTAATGCTATCCTTGCTTTGTCTTGGCATTGAAAAAATATCAATGCTGTAATCATCATAAAGAGGGACATGATCTATTTCATCATTTGAAATAAAATCTTGCTGAGCTCCACTTCTAGCATTCAGATCACCACAGATCATTATGTCACCTTTAGAAGTATACATTAAAATATCATTTTCAATAAGATCCATTAGATCCTGCTGTATATTGAAAGAATAACTTGAATGGCTAGGGGGTATGTAAGCTAGACAAAGATACAAGTCTTTTTGAAAGTTAAATGATTTTTTGGCAAGTTTTAACCACTGATATTCAGTGGAAGTATTTTTTAGAAATGAAACATATGGATGTATATTTGTCCGTGTTAGCACAGCTAAGCCTCCATAGAATCTACCATTTGCAGATTTTGCTCTGCACAGTGGAAAATAATGATAACCTTCAACTGATACAGCTTTGTCATACCCCATGTGTGTTTCCACTAATAAGACAACATCATAATGTTTTATTTCTGATAGAAATAGATCATCTTCCAATTTATCATGCATGCCTCCTATATTCCAGCAGCAAAACTTCAATTCAGTGCTGTTCTGATTAGTAGAATGTTTGAACTTCATAATGTGATATAATATATACAGATGATGGATAAGATTCTAGTACAATGTACCTATGTATGTTTAAAGATTCTTGTACCTTGATGAACTCAGAACAATAACTATTCAACAATAAAACGAATGGAAAAAAAGGAGAAAAATCCACACAATCAAATATAATCTAAAATGAGACTTATACACCCTTTCTACTGAAAATTCTGATGAAACTGTGTGACTGATAATTGTATTTTTACAGTTTGATTTTCAGTGCTACTCACTGTCTTAAAATAAATTTATTATCAGCCCTGATCAGATCACTACCCCTCCTGTCTGGTTTATGAATGAGTAGATAAGGATAAATGCCAATGTTTGTTTTTTTCAAAATATACTATCAGTGGCTCCCAAAATAGGTACTTGTATAATTACATTCAAAAATCAGTTTTCAGTGACTCAGAGCAATCTTTAATACCAATACTTTAAAACAGATCACACACTAAATAGTATGATTTGAGGATGTATGTATTCTGTACTCAAAGTATATCTCTTTTAAAAAAATTATAAATGTAAATATTAGAAGATTAATAGCCTATAGATCTAATTCACTATATGAGTATGTGCTTATAAATCTAATATTAGTACAGTTCTAACCAGTGGATACTCTGAGTGTAATCTTTTATTTGAGCTGATGAGCAGTGTACTATGTACAAACAGTCAGAAACAATGTAAACCAGTAAACTATTCTGATTCTGAAACCAGTTTCTATTTTTTGTGCTTACTCTTATTAATAGTACAAGATGAATAGAGAAATTACCACTCTATATCAAAATAATAAAATAAAATAGAACAATCACAAGCAACTATCAAAATGCACAAAACAGTAAAAGAGAAAAAAAAAATCCCACTCACAAGTCCTTGACAAGCTTTGATTCTAATGTTTATTTATTTATCAAAAAACAAAATACAATCAAGCTACACTCTAAGCACTCAAAATGTACCAAGATTGGCTTTTGTATTGGGGTATTATGTATTCTAAGTGAAAACTTGTTTTGAAAAATGTTTATATATACTAGCCAAACAGGAAAACTAGGCAATATGTAAGACAATATAATTACCAGCCTTTAATCAGCAAATATCCCTATGACTAGGTTCTAATGGAATCTCAATTGTGTGTAATAATATATATAATGGTTGGATTTATCAATTCAAATAGTTATCAGTCACTTTGGTATTGTGCGTTCTTGTACAGCTTATAATTGCTAACTTGTATTCCAGCATAAAACTATATTCTCTCAGCGATTTTTCGGTTGTCTTCAAGGAATCATTCAAACGAATTTAAAGATCTGCATTTAAGTAATACCAATTTATTGATAATCAAAGCAAACCATATTGAAATCCTGATTCAGAATACTCATGGAGACGAACATTTTTTTTAGTTTTTATTATAGGGTACTTGATCACGCGGAATAAAGTTAAATTTCCTCAAATATATCACATACTTCTTAAACTTGTTTAGCATTACCCTTAACCTTTTTTTCTAAAACATTCATTAGAAACATTTCAGATTCAAGGCCCTCAATCTATCATCTGGAATGACAGATTTGTCGCCCATTCTCTGGAAACATATCATATTTATGCTGGTACTGCGAGTTGTCGTGTTTTTGTCCGTGATAAAGAGTATCAAGTCGATTGAAAAGGTGAGGGTCTGATTTTAATATCCTTAATTTCAATGATGTGTTTGTCGGTGATGCACGAGTTTTATTGGAATATTCTTATATCCATTTGTTGAGATAAGCTTTTGAAGACTGAGTTGATTGAATGTTTGAACGAATTTAACAATACAAATACAAATAGAAGGGTTCACTATAAAAATAACGATTTTTTTTTTTACTTTTGTGGAAAGAAATGCTTATTCATTACCAAATAAAAGGAAAATATGGATTTTAAGCATATTGGAAAAAAAAAGAAAAATTGATTGGATAATTTCTTCGAAAAAATAGGTTTTGTGGCACCCCCCCCCCCTTGAAAGTACCAAAATTAGTGCATTTTTATTTTTGAACATACATTTTGCAAAATCTGTTATTTACCAGAACGCTGACCATAATCTTGTGACCTCATTGCCTTTTCATCGGAACATTATTGTAAAAACAACAACAAACAAATGATTTTTTCTGGCCATATTTCTAGGTGATGTACGTCCTTACATTTGTACCGATTCTATTTCAAGTGGTTGTTATGATTCAGTCCCTTACATTACCCGGGGTTGGTGACGGTTTAAATGAATTCTTCTATCCGGACTTTTCTAAGCTGAAAAATACTAAGGTAAGGAATTTCGATCCGTGTCAGCCAGATACTAACATTTAAGAAATTCGATTTAGAAAAACAGAAAGCAGATGTTGCATTGCGACAGATTCGTGCAGCCTAACCAAGTCGATACTTTCACTTTTCCGACACTGACGTGACAGGTTACATATGTAAATTTAATGAAGCAATTCATTTAAAAAGATGGTTCATTTTTGGAAAAATCCTTCAGTGAGAATTTACAAAAGCTGTTCTATCTATTTTATCGAAAATGTGTTTTCCTAATACTGGTGTCTTATAATGCGGCTGTTCTTATTCTGAAATCACATTATTTATTTTCTAGGTTATTCTAGGTATTTAGGTATGTTTTATTTTAGTTTTTTTCTCATTTAAAACTGAAAAATTGTTGCATTCACAGATATGGATTGAGGCGTTTCTGATGGCATTTTATACGTTATTATTTGGCTGGGGTGCAATACTTACATTAGGATCACACGCCAGGTTTCATGATAACTGCGTCAGGTAAGGTTCCTACCACTTCGCTTAACACCAGCATTGAATTTCTTGGCGTCTTTTTCCTCTTTGCACTTATGGTCCTCTAGCAATGGAATGTCATTGTTATTTTTAAAATAATAACGAATGTGTAGGCGTAAATTGAGATATTTTAGAGCTTAAAAATAATTTGTAATAGAGCAAAACATTCAAAAGGTTTTAGTTTCATCTCAAGAGGCAAGAACTTGTTGTTATGCTGCATATTCATGAGCTCAATTGACTCAAACCCCGAATTTATATGGCTCTATTAATCAAAAAGATCACGGCATCCTATCTTTTACCCTTTGTCATATGGTAAGTTTCTTTTACCTATGTAACTGAAAGATGTCGATATACAAACAAGCTGATAATTCGAACGTATACCGAAATAAGTAACTATAGTTGTTTTATTTCTTATTAGAAACGAGAATTCAAAGAAACCATTGAATTTTCAGAACGTCCATCTTGATTCCTCTCCTTGACTGCTTGAACGCCATATTCAACGGTGCCGTGTGTTTTATGGTTCTTGGAAATATGGCACATGCGTATGGAGTCAAAGTGTATGACGTCATCGAAGCAGGTAAGACAATTTTAATTAAATGACATGACTTCGTGGTTTCTAAAACATTAAAAATATTGCTTCAATTGATAAACTACATGTATTTTTATTTTTAAGATATTGGGATTAAGGCTTAAAAATCTGAGGCACTGTTTTGTTTGTTTTTTAATATACAGCATAATGTCAAAGATATTGCTGTATCCTTAATCAAACTTAAATTAAGTAAATATAACACATTTTCTGTTTAGGACAAAATAAAAGATTTAAACTATACTGAGTTCCAGAAAAAAAACGTGAACTTACCCTTTTTGGATTTCTCTTGATTGTTACAAATTGAAGGAAATCTAGAGAGTTAAATTGATGTTAAACATGTACTTTAAATTAGACAGCATTGAACTTAGACATCATATCAGATTTAGCTCAAGTATTGCATACTGAATACACACAGTCAGAATGCGCCTTTCTTACAGCTTATTCTCTTGTGAGAGCAAAGCGCTTATATTGTATTGCAGATTTTAAAGCCAATTTCAAACAAACATTTTCATAAAGACGTTACATGTGCATCAATGTTTTAAATTGCTACGTTGTTTGACCAGTATTCTATCCGAGATCTCTGCTATCATCTTCTATGATATCTCGATAAGCTTAAAAGGAGCCATACAAGATTAATGCGTGATGCACATTCAAAACATGCAAAATGAGGGTCTTAAACAAGCCGAAGAGCTTTGCGAACTGCGTGATTTTGTCTTCAAAGATCGCTTGTCAATATTCTCGGGCTACATCTCGGAAAATATCATGGCGCTATCGTGAAGAATTTCCGGGATATTCGAAATACAAAAAAGGTTATTTTCTCCTGGAACTGAATATATTTTTTGTTACGTTGCAGGTTTTTCAGCAGGAGTTGTCACCTATTTGTCTGCCCTGTCTACTTTACCTATCCCTCAATTATGGAACTTTACTTTTATATTGACCGGGATTCTGTTAGGGCTTGACAGTCAGGCAAGGCAAGTTTATTTGCCGGATATTAGGTTCTTAACAAACACATATTTGAAAATAATACCAACATAAAATTAAGTCATTTACAAATTCCTCACATGGTTCAGTGACGATAGCTTTAATGAACAAATCATTACTTATGTACATTAAATGTAAGTATGATAAGTACTTTTTCATATTCACGGCCTCCTCGAGACATTTTCTTGAAACATGGAATTTATTCTAATCCTTGTCAATTCTATAAATTTTTGTGCATTCAGATTGTTTGAAACAATTGTTTCATACCTTATTGAAAACAATTTTGAGTACGCAACTAATTTGCATGCTTGCACTAATGTAGTCCAAAAGAAAATCAGTCAAATAAAGATACAAGTTTTACTTTTAAGCTTGATTTTTAAACACTTACATCAGCAATAATACTGTCGATGTCAAGGCTTTCTTCGTGGTAAAAAAGTTTTAATATTTGATTTATATTTCATTAGAACAGCATTTTCTACAATTATTTCTTACTAAATCTTATGAATTTCAAAAAGATAATTCCTTTCTTTAACAGATCGTCCCAATAGAAATGATTTTGCAGATATTAGAAGAGATAAAACCTTCCCTTTACCCAAGATATAGAGTCCATACATTGACCTTAGTGTCCGTTCTACTGTTTCTTATAGCATTACCAACTTGTACTGGGGTAGGTGTCATTTAAGCATTTCCGACCCGTCGCTCGAAAATGGACCATCTAGAAAGTGTTTAAAGTGTCGACCCTTGTCAGACTTTGCGGATTGCGCAGACTGACAAGGGTCGAAATTTTTCGCGCTATACTTATTTTCTGAATCTAGACTAACTTTCTACCTTCACGTGAAA
Source organism: Fragum whitleyi (assembly GCA_948146395.1). NCBI lineage: Eukaryota > Metazoa > Mollusca > Bivalvia > Cardiida > Cardiidae > Fragum > Fragum whitleyi. Next base: position 1,086,358 of record OX411545.1, on the reverse strand, counting down.
GAATTTTTCAGGTAGAACTTTGGTTTGCCCGGTCTCCAACCAATCTCTTTTTCTAATATTTATCAAACAAATTTCAAATATGGTCCCTTTTCACGAGACAGGTCATATTTTTCGAAAATAGTTAAATTCAACCGATTTTGGTTGAATAAAGATTCGTGTCATTACAGTAAGTAACCTCATGAAATTGAAAAGTTGAATGATATTGGAATGATTTTGAAATTAAACTGAATGAGTGTGTGGACCGAGTTTTAAGTGAAATTAAAGGTATGTAACCCAATATCGCCAATTTTGTTACAGATGAACAAAATAAGCGATATTTACTACCCCCTATAATAAAATAAACATACTTTTCTGTTTGTGTATCTTCATGGTCCAATCAGATATTTAAAAATCAATACCAGCAAAAATAAATAAAGAAATAAAAAAAGGTGTAGAATGATTTGATCGATATTTATTAAATTGTGTTCGTCTGGAACGATTTCAAATCGTTTTCTTTTAATGATTTTGGAGCGTTTTTGATCGGTTTGAGTGGGTGTTTGGAATGAATTTTTTTATCGGTTTGAGAGAGTGTTTAGAATGAATTGATTAAGCGCTAAGTGAATGCTTTAATTTGATTTTGAACGGAATGATTGTCAATTTCACAATGCAGTTAACTGTACCACGTGAAAATCATACGTTTTTGATAGTTTTAGAGAAATACTCCCGACAGAATTAAAGACTGAAAAAAGCGAAGGCTTAAAATTCACTGAGGGAAGATCTACTAATTGCACTTTCAAACAATTCTGGTTTTGGGCGACTCAAAATTCTTGAATAAAAGAACTTGAACACCCTTTCTATTGTATATTCTTGGCGATTCTTTAGACTTTCACTAACTCTAAAAAGGTCTTTTTGTAGTGTATAAAGCGACCACTATTGCAGTCGTTTTTGTTGGTCCCTTGAGTGGTCGCTTATAACTACATAGTTAATCCAGGGTTTTGAACCCCCCAAATATCTGATGATATCTTATTTTGACCATTAGAAATCTCTTCCAATGGTAAATAATTTTTAAGATTCATCTGATAAACTATCTAAAATTTGCTTGCTTCAATCTTGAGAAGAAACATGTCAAATGACTCTTAAACCCAAAAATTCTTACTCGTGATGAGGTCTTTCCTGTTATTTGACTTTATCAAAATCTATTTTTAACCCCAGAACTTAATGGTTAAGGGGTCAATGACTCCCTAATTAGAAATTCTAACACGAGCCCTGGTTCAGGTATAATGTGGTTTTTGTTGTTGACAGGCTGGTGGCTATCTGTTTCTATGGGTGGACTGGTATACTGGTGTTTGGATAGGACCTATTTGTGCCTTCATGGAACTCATTGCTGTGGGATGGATATATGGTAATTTTCTACATTCTACGCCAAACGAATGCCCTCGTCAAGTTGCTCATACACAAACATTTTTATTGGCCTGCTATTATCATATCCGCATTCGACGCACCGGTCTTTTGCTCATGTCAATCTGTTCGTGGGACTGTCGGTAGACCAAATCTGGTCCGGGCTATAATTGAAGACAAAACTGAACTAGATTTACTTTAATTGGAAGATATTTACATCTCTATGCACAAGTGTAAATGATTCCTATTGTTTTTTAAGAATAATTTGTTAAAGGTCAATGTTATTTGTCTGGATGATGACGAAAATGAGCCACAACCTCAAAACTTTCAGGTGCGTTCATTTAAGATAGCACGAAATCTTATTGTCATTTATATATTTATTCGAGACTTAATTAATCTTTCCGTGTGAAACATCACGAAATTTCGACCAACGAATTTTTGATTATTTTTTATTCATTCTTATATTTGAGTCGTCTCGCACAAAGGGACCACCTTATGTGCGAAAGGTATCCATCCTGTTCAGACTATGCGGTCTGTGCAGACTGACAAGCATCATTCGGTTTCGTTTGATCTTCTTTTTATGAATTTAGAATAATTTTTCCGTCTTCCTTCGAAACAATTTCTGTACTACGACTTCTAACTGCCCTGTGCTGGATCGTGTCATATATGTATTCATTGTTTTACAGGTATGGACCGATTCAGCATGGACATTGCTCTTATGATAGGCAAGCCGGCCCCGTGGTTCTTTAGAATCTTCATTACCTTCTTCGCACCGATAGTTGTCATTGTAAGTGCTTTTAGTCTTTGTAATTTCTAAAATGTTTTATTCAAGGACAACTGTCGAGCCAATAGCCCTAACCTCCAATGATACGTCTATACCTTAAAGATCCTTTGGAAATTTAAAAATAATATATTAGATTATAGAGCAAACTAAAATTGCATTCACACGAAGCATTTGCATGTACAAGGAAAAAAGTGTTCAAAGCTATTTTAAAATTGATCCCTTAATATATTATTGACAGGACAAAAATTTCTAAATTGGCCTATGACCTTGAACTATTCTAGGAAAAATCACTGGATTTTTTTTTTTGGAAATTGAACTATAAATTGTTTTTGTAAGATCTATCTTAATTTACCTTTGAATGATGCATAAGCTATTAATAGGTCAAAAGTGTACTAAGTTTTTTTTAAATTGATGCGTAATAATGGGTTTTTTTGACAGAACAAAGTTTCGAAATTAGCCTTTGACATTGAACCACGTTGGATTTTTACCTATAGGAATATGTTTAGGATATAATAAAGACGGTTAAAAAGGGGCAAGGTATTTTGAAATATGTGTTGCATATGATTAAGTAGCATCAATGAAATAATATAATTAATGTAGTGAAAGTCATCAGATCACATATATTTATATTTTCGTTAATGTTTCACTTTTAAATGTTTTTACATTTGCTTCCACGTTGGATTCCACCTTCGTTATATGCCGCAGATTCAAAGGTGACAACCTACTCTAATGCCAGTCATCTGGCACATCTTTTCACCAGCAAATTAGTAATTTCCTAAGCTCGTACATGGATATTATTAAGGACCCAAAGTCCGAACATTTCCTCGATAGTCATTATTTAATAGTCTTTCGCTCTAGTCCTGTTATGGGAGATTACTCTCACCACTGTCCTGCATAGCTACGTAGGTTTAATTACAATGTCTTACATCTGCGTCTGTGAAGATCTTCTTTGGGTCAATGGTTAGCGCATTGGACTTGCAAACCAATTATTTGAATGTTGTTGTCCGCGTGGTTTCGACACCGGCCTTTGTCAGTAATTTTCAGATATACTTTAGTTTCGGACAGTTCTATATAACATGCGGGGGCTCTTCTGAGGTTGGCCATTGCGCCATTAATGTCGGCATTGCAACGATTTGGTTAGTTCAGAAATCACATAACTGCCCGGATAGGCTTATAGGCATCAAAATATGATAACTCTTAAGGGGGTGTGTGTTGTGAGAGATCACAATTGGGTTTAAGTACAATATTTGACACCTGCATCAGGGAAGGTCTTCTTTGGCTTAGTTGCTAGAGCATTGGACTTATTGGACCAATTATTTGAATATTGTTGTCCGCGTTGGTTCGACAACGGCTCACGTCGGATATTTTTTCGATTTGGGACAGTTCGTACCATACAGTCCTAATGAAAATATTTTTATTGCATTTTGAATTTCCCGTAATTATCGGTTTAATATTTATCGACGTCAATAATATTTTTTAGGTTATATTCATCACAGCGTGTGTGGAGTATGTCCCTCCTAAATACGGGTCCTACACATACCCAACATTGGCACGTGGTGTTGGATGGGTGATCGTATTCTTTATACTTTCTCCTATCATCATGAAGGCTATCCATGAGGCCTGTCATCAAACCGGATCGCTGACACAGGTGAGTCTGTATGCTATATATATTTTTGCCGTCACAACTGCTAATATACTCAGATGAAAAAGTAAAGTCAATTTTTCAGTATCAATATCACTTGAAAAAGTCTGCATTGACGTTTTTTATCGGCTTGTTTAACCCTTTGCTGTTTTTTACGTGCCTATTATTTTATGATTGAGAAAACATTGTGAAAAAAGAAGAAATTGCTTCTGACAAGCAATTTCTTCTTTTTCCACACTATTTTCTACCCTAAAGAATAGTTATTTTTCAAATTAAATTCACTTAATTTTTTTGTCTGCAAAACCTTTGAATTTGGATAGGTCAAAAATTTTGTAAAACAGGAAAGTGTTTAGTTTTTCAATTTGTAATTATGATGTTTGCTCTATCATTTTTTTCTGGTAACTCGTAGATTTAAAGGATGTAAAATGAATCGGATTGATAGGAAATGACTAAAAAATACCATAACTACAAAAATGCTTGTTTTCAGTTCTTGTAGTGTAGAGCATTTCGCGTGTTCATCTCTCTCTTCCCCGATCTATTTCAGAAAATCAGACGGAGCTCGAAGTGTACGTCGTTGTGGGGACCAAAAGACAAAGTCGCAAGAGATATATTTAACACACGGCTTTCTTTGTTTAAAGATAGAAAAATTGTTGACATGTTCTATTATGTAATATTTGGGAGGTACAGAAAGCAAGTTTACAACTTAGAAGAAAATGAATTATCGATCTTGAGACAAGAAATATCTAAAGAATCAACATAAAATGCGGTACTGTTGATAAGACATAGCAGAAATACGAACAAACTTGTAAATATTTCTCTACGGTACGGTCACAAAAGCCAGGCTTGGACAATTCGTGTTCGGATAAACTGAACTGTTTTACGAAAGGACGTATTCGCCAATGACATGCTCATATTTGATCTAGTTATATTCGAAAGTCTTGTCTATAATACAATGCAAAATATAAATGCTAAAAGTAAACGGACTTAGATTTAAATCTTTGTAAAATAGAGATGCAGTAACGATGTTGGATATTCAAGTATATGAATAAATAAACCATGTCTTTGAATATAAAGATTTATTATGTTTCTATTCAATTGAGTTGATTTCCTCTTATCAGACGGACGTTTGCGCAAATAAAAGAAGTTATGGTTTATTTAACCCCAATGCCGAAGAAACGTTACAGCTCTTTTGCTTTAATAAAAGGCCTATGTGTAAATAATCAGATAACATTGTAACTGAAATAACTGCGCTAACGGGTTATAGTTTTTAGAATTTTGACGGAAAGCGAGCGTTAGCCACAAGTAAAGATGCTACGACCCCTCATCCTGGGTTTGAAAATGAAAGAAACTACAAAAATAAGAAAAGGAAAACATAAAAATAAACAAAAGACGAAGAGATGGAGAGGGAAATCTAAAAATGATCAATAATTGGTCAACATCTGATTAACCCCAATAGCCACGTTTACAAGAAAATCATTGATTATATTGATTTTTTTACAAGAAGAAATTATTGTTTACGAAAAATTGTTGATTTTAAAAAAAGGGTTATCCTTTAACAATATTTTTTATGACATATAAGACGCTGTTGCAACATAACCTATAATTTCGATTCCTCTGGCAGCATTTATGTAAATACCGTTTTTGAACAACGAATGTACCCATATAGATACTGTACAGTTAACAACATCGTGAAATTGACAAGGTGAATGGTTTTGGAATGATTTGAAATGAAATTGAATGAGTGTGTGGAGCGAATTTTGAGTGAATTTAATGGAAGGTAATCCAATATCACAAATTTTGTTCAGGATGAACAAAATTTGCGATATTGATTACCTCCCTTAAATAAAATATACATACAAGTTCTATAGATAGCTCCCTATTTCATCTAAAACCTATTAGATGCTTATAATTTGAACTAAGTCAGTGAAATCGCGATTTTTCTCTGTCCAAATTTAGTTTGAATGACGTTGTTGATTCTATATTTTTCAATAGGTTTGAGCGTTTCTGAATGAGCGTTTTCTGTAATGAAAATGAGCTGTCGGCCCATGTAAAAAAATAGTGTGTTTTTTCTCTTCTCGTACTTTTCTTTGCCTAAGATTGGTCCCTAGCAGTTCGTTGAGTGCTTTGATTCTAATGATGCACTTTGTGCGCAAGCACACAGAATTATTCTTTGCTATATTTTCATATCAGCGGAGCCAACAAACTTTCAGGCTATATGAGAGCTCAAATTTAGATATACACAACTTTAGTTCATTCATTCCCTGTTTTCTACTAAAGTTGACATTTCCCGTTCAGTTACATTGTCAGTGCGTCTTTCGCGATTAACGTTTATTATAGAGTAAAATAATTCACGTACAGTCCTGTCTTCAAAACGTGATCGCTGTGAGGCGTAGCTAACATACGCCTCTTTCAACTTCGGTCCCCATTTAGATGAGCTTTTGAAACTCTTCTTGATTTTCTGAAAGAAAGAAAATTCTGAACTTGAATAACATTACGTAAACGTAAACGCTAAGTTGTTGAATTATAGAATAATAAAAACAAAAATACTATCTGGTCAAATATAAATAACTAGTTTAAATAATCGGTATTTTAAATTACTAATTCAACTTTCCTTTTTCTTAAAAAAGGGTTAATCCTTTGAAGTCATCTGAGGAACAATTTTTCTGAAAAACATTTTATGTTTCTTGAACTACTTCAACCGACCGACAAACTGACTCGAGTCTCGGAAAGGATAAATTACTTAAATAAACTTTGCTAGTCATGAGTCCATTCTTTTCACTATCACGAAAAAAAAAAAAAAAAAAAACAATACACGGTATGACACATTCGAATTGGAATGATTGTGTATAAACTCATTTTTGATATATTAACTTATTTCCCTACCGATTTCATCGAACCATCTTGGTTCCAGACAACATTGAATGCCTTGAATATGATAGGTGATAAAATGCAAAACACAACTAGCCAGCCGAATCCTCGGGCCCATGTTGGATATATGTAGGAACCATACTTTGGTGGAACATACTCAACACATGCTGTCAAGAATATAACCTGCAAAATTTAAAGGCTCCGTGATTATGACGAATCAAGAATTTCTTATATGTACTCATTTTTTCTATTTCTTTACATTTCAAAGGCGGACATCTTGCTTAAGAAGCATATCAGATCATTTCATTTATGCCAGTCATTTGAAAAGAATATCTTAATTATGTAGAAATACTACAGCAATATCTGCAGCGAACAAGAATAATCTGAATTGTAAATCGGTTTGATTAATTGTCCACAAACTGCAACAAAGCACAAGATTATTCATAGCAATAGCTTCGGGGAATATTATGGCAAAGGATGTACCCAATAAATACGAAGACATATTTGTATTGATATCAACACTGTACCATGTCGTGGAAAGATGGACTACTATATGCACCAACCTTTTCATCAATTACATGAACAAGAGGCCAATGAAGGCTTGTATCGCTCCACTGGCTTCAACATCTCCAGACATTCATAAAATAAACTTACTTATATCGAAAAAAATACCTTTGAAGTCTCTATAGAACTATAATGTAATTGTATACTGGGTCTGGCCAACTTTACAGAAATAATACATAATCGCCATTAACCCCTTTGAACAATCTTATCAACAACATAAAGGTGATTAGGTGATTGTAATAATTAGACCATTCTAAAGACATTTTCAGGAATTACCTGATTAAAAGGACATTTATACTAAGCTTCATTAAAATTGGCCAGAATTAGTGGGAAGGAGATTTTTTTTTAAAGATTTTAATGTGAAAAAGTCCCACTCTGCCATGACTATATTTAGAGTGCAAGCAATATTTCTTAAATAATTAAATTCAAGGGGTAACCATTTTGGGTCAATCAAAATTTCTTCAACAAATTAAGGAAAGGGTCACACAAGGAACATCCATGCAAAGTTTCATTGAAATCGGTCAAATGGTTTCGGAGGAGAAGATCTTTTTGAAGATTTTAAAGAGAAAATAAGCCCCGCCCAGCTACGTCCATCACATAAAGAACATTTTTACAAAGTTTCGTTTAAATCTGCCCATTGGTTTGGGAGAAGAAGATGTTTAAAGATATAAGTTTACGCACGCACGGACGGACGCACGACGGACATACCACCATGACAATAGCTAGCTGGCCTTTGGACAGTGGAGCTCGAAATTAGTTTGTAAGCACATTTCTATTTGGAAAATTCATGATGAAAATAGTTTGTGAAAATGAAATGATAATAAAATAGTGATTTTGTTTATCTAGATAATTCTATTTTCGTTTTTTCTTTCGCTCGCAAACACGAAAAGTGGTAACGTCCGTTTAATTGTAAAAAAGGGGTATAGTTAAAACACGATTCGCAAGAGCGCCAGAATCGCTTTACTGGCTTTCAAACTTTTTTCAAGGGAGAAACAAAATCAGAAATAATAGTGTACTAGTAAATTTAAAGAGGCCAAAATGGACAGAAAAGCCGATACTCCCAAGCTTAGATGGAAAACCATACAATGTCATTATTTTTTATCCTCACTAAACTTGTCCGGAGCATATCTCCTAAAGTATAATAGCAATCAACTTGCAACTTTATGGTTGGATAGATCTCATGGAGGAGAAGTGCAGTAAGAACTATAACTTTTGCTTGCATAATTTTGGAGTTATTGCCCTTTGTTATTTTGAATACCAGGATTTTGTCCAGAGCATATCTCCTAAAGTTTAATAGCTATCAACTTTGGAACTTTATGGGTGGAGAGATGTTATGGAGGAGAAACGCAGTGCATATGAACTACAAGTCGTGCTTGCATTTTTTTTATTTATTGCCCGTTGTTATTTTTAATACTCAGATTTTGTCCGGAGCATATCGCCTTAAGTATAATAGCTATCAACTTGGAAACTTTATTGGTGGATAGATCTTATGGAGGAGAAGTGCAGTGCAGGGGTCAATAAAAAATTCTTGAACAACTTAACTCATGCAAAGGGGTCACCAAGCGACATTCTCCCAAAGTTTCATAGAAATTGTTTTTCTTTTTGGTGGGGGGGGTGGGGGGGGGGGGGGGGGGGAGAGAGAGATTTTGAATGATTTCTAATGAAAACCAGCAACGCCCATATTTGAGGCAAATTAAAATTCTTTGGACAACTAAGAAACATTCATGCCGAGTTGTATTGAAATCGGTCTAATGGTTTGAGATGGGAAGATTTTTAAGATTAGATAATGCTAATGAGTCCCGCAATGCTATGCCCATATTTTGAGGGTCAATGCTTTTTTGAAATTACTAAAGAAGATGGTCACCAATAAGAACATTAAGCCAAGTTTCGTTTAAATCAACCCATGGTTTCAGGAGGAAAAGATAGTTACATAGTGACGCATGCACGCACGACGGATACACCGCCATGAAAATAGCCCGCTGGTTTTAGGCCAGTGGAATATCAATTGTTTAAACACTAACGGTTTTGCAGCAGAAAATGTGCACCTACATTGCTAGTCTGCTTACGAGGTTTCCTCGTGAAAATTCCAACTACTTCGTTGAATAATCATTTTCAATGGGTCTACGTAACGTTTAAGTCAAAGGCACAATAACCAATATTTGATATTCTTATGAAGCCAATTACATTGAAAACAATCATACATTTTTAAACTTAAGCCCCATTCAAATCAGAACCATTTTGAAAGGATATTTTGCTGTTCCATTTATAACAGAATTATCCATATAATCATTCATACAATGTAGAAACAATTACAACAACAACAACAACAACAACGGAACAACTTTGTGGCAAAAATTCGAAAATATCTTAAACTGTTTAAAGTGAAACAATGTATTTATTACTACAAGAATTTAGAGTGAAACAACTTACAACCACAACAATTGGGGCAAAGAACAATATCAGAAATTGAAAGATCTGTGGTGCAGGTTTTCCTGTCATCAGTGTGATGTCCATATTGAATCTGTCCATACCTACAATAAGCAATCCTAGTCCTGTTTTACTAAGCATCCTACGATCATTTCTTCGTTAGTCAAAAATTGAAGATATTTCTACGATAACTAAATATAGAAAAAAGAATTCCACCATTCACAGTCGCATCGGAATCGTCTTCCAAAGACGATTCCAAGGAAATATTGTAAGGCAGAATCTACCTTTAAATGATAACACTAGGTACAATTTGTGGTTTTGACTCACGATCATTTTTGTAAGACGTTTAGTTAAACGGGCCCCCAATGGCAAGCTGTCATGATTCATTCTGATATTATTTCATTACAATTCCTATTTTCGTAGGGGAAGTTCAGATGACGGACCCAGGATCGCGAAAGACGACATCATCATATAAAATGTTCATGCAGATAAGACATCCATGTGAACGGAAGGACGGATGCTAAGTTCCATATAACCTTGCCCATAGTGAAGACTGGACGAAACCAGCTAGTCTTTAGCATAGGGATGAGTGCCTTTTTCACTGTGTTTATTGGGGTTAAAGTGGAATTGCCTTAGCACATGGCAAATAACGCCCGTATGGCGTTATGTTTAAGCCATGTCCTAAGGCAATACCACTTTATACCCCAATAAACGCAGTGAAAAAGACACTCATCACTTACAATTGCAATCCTAAAGATCAAAGAAACTATTGAAATACTGGGCCAAACATTAAAGCTTCAAGTCTACTTTTTGCGCGTAAAATAATTACACAATTTATTTTTAGATCGTGTATTGTTCATCTCGCTATCGAAGCGAAATGTCAAAAAGTAAAACAAATGATACACAAATAAACGACAACATTAAAATTTGTAGAGGTACTTATGAAAAAAAAAACCCTGCTTCTGCCAATTTAGTCTGTATTTTTAAACGAAAACGGCGTAGTCAGTCTTAGTTGATATGGTTGCTTGAAGGTCTTCGTCGACTTGCTGTTTTCTAAGTTAACGTCGGCTCAGAATCAGAACTGCATGCTTGTAATCGTAAATTCTTTCGAAAATATCTTTATTTTTAATATATGGAATAGCAATGTTGCGTTGATGATCGGGAACTAGGTTAATTCGAGTTCCTACAACACAGGACTTGCAGATCGAATTTCGGGGGTTTCCCGAAAGACCTATTGCATTTTATACAGAAACAAAGTGCAATGGATTTCCCCACGTGACGCGATTTAAACCAATCAGATTTCTTTATTTTATTGAATTGCAATAATATAAATTTAAAGGGTATATACATATAAATAGCAACATGGAGCATGACTTCATCAATCTCTCTGTGGCTACATGAAAATTTGTAAATGGTTTCCATTGCAAGTATAGAAGCTTTGAAAATTTCTGTTGCTTTGTATGACCATGCTTAGTTTGAAAACGTGTAAGCTAAGTGAAATTTAGCTTTACTTTTTACACGGACTTTGTTTAAAGTATTGACATATTAATATTTTCAAAAGAACTAGAAAATTATTGAAATAGGAACGACTTTCTTTTTTTGGCGTCGAAAGATGTTTATTCCATTATTTTTAGCATTCCTATTACGTTCATTAATGGAAAATCTAAGAAAATTTTCATTCCAATATATACTCAGAATGTAGCAATGATAAAGAAACTTAGGAGCGATAATTTCTAGTCATGAACAGTATATAAATATGCACAATAATCAATCAAAAGCAATAGTAACTCTTATCAAAAATATGATAAACCAAAAAAGAATGTGTCATGCACACAAAAGTAAATATAAAGACAAGCAAATAGTGGTTACGATTTTTAATGCTTACTAAATAAAGGGTTAAAGCCTGTCTCACCTTAAACAAATTTTGGAATAAGATTATCATTAGTTCTTATGGATGATTCATTCATTTAATACAGCAGAGTCCAAGATTTTACAGCAAAATCATTATCTATTGCCCTAATATATTGACCCTTGGCATACAGAATGTACGGAATCGCAATCTAACGATCAGAGGCGAGGAAAAAAAAATGTAATACGTACTTAGTGTTTTGTATAAGAAGTATCTTATGTGGTTGGTGGAATTGATAATCGTCGAGGCTCTACCGAGACGATTATCAATTCTCACAAACGAGTTAGATATTTTTCATACATACATTATGTACGTATTATTTTTATCTTATAACCTTAATTTGTCTTGTTTTTGTCGATGTTTCTAACTGAAATGCAAGTTTGTAAAAATAACCGCATTATATCATTATTCTTAAAAGTACTATGTAATATCATAAAAAAATATCATACAGGATGTTATCAGACGGACATTTGTATAGTTATAAGATAAATGGCAATATATTAGTGCTACAATTACGAAAAATTATCCATATACTTGGATGATATGGTGTTAGATTTAATAAGCGCATTTGAAATCCTGTGTTATTGAAAAGGAAAGGAAATGCACCATTTTTTCAAGGAGAGAATATTTTGATTAACCTCTTCTTGATTTTTATGCCAATACTGACCATATATCCATCCTACCGTTATCAGTTCAACAAAAGCACAGATTGGACCAATCCAAACAGCAGTATACCAGTCTAGCCATAGAAATATGTAAGCTCCAGCCTGTAAATGAGAAATGAGCCTGTGTGAAACATTTCCAACAATTTGAAATGTGTACAAACAAAGACTCTGGCCAGCCTGTGCATCTGCACAGTCTGACCAGGGTCTTAACTTTTGCACTTTGTAAACAGATAGGGCCCAAATGTTTCTTAAGTAAGTCAGGCAAACTGCTAATTATACTACATGGCAGTCAAGGTTGGTTTATGTTGGCCATTCATGCACATGTTAAATTGTTGAAAATGTCACGCACATGCTCAAATACAATTCTGGTTAAAGCTAGGAAGAAGACAGGAAAAGAATGAAAACAAAACTATATGTAGGAATCCAAGAGGTATTACATATACGGTACTTCAAAAGTGTATAATGAACCGCAATTAGAAAACGTATTTTGTATTGAAGCAGCCCTGCGTTGAAGATGACCAAACGGTGCAAACAGTTTTCTAATTATACCCCGCTTTGCAAGCAAGTGCACTTACAAAGCAGGGAATAATTGGAATACTGTTTGAACTTTTTGTCATCCTGAACACAGGGGTGATTGTTTGTTAGGATATGAATGCCACATTCAACACTATTCACGATACCGTAACAAAAATCATTTGAAAATAAAAATAAATATTTATAAAGGAAGCTGGCGAACAATGAGAAAATATTTTTTCCACCTTATTTTTAACTTATTTTAAATTATGTACGAAGCGAAAAAAAAGACAAAAAAAAAAAAAACGCCAAACAAAATGTCCTTTGCTAAAGGTTGAAAAAAATAATAAATCACTGAAATGATGAATTTCAGAAGTAACACTACGACCTATGGTCTACATCAAACCAATCCTTTCCCTTTTCATGTTGCAAAATAGAAATTCTAGAATAAACAAATCAAACTGAGGTTCTATCAAATTCTGAAATCCGACTTACCCCTGTACACGTCGGCAATGAAAACACAAACAGAAGGATGGATGCTATCGTCAGGGCGTGAAATCTGTACTTTGGGAACAACGAAGGATACATCTCTCCCAGAACCTGTATACACATTTCCAAAGGAACTAGCTGAAAGTAACATTTATACATATAATTATAAATTTAAAAGGGGGTTTTTTCATTACTCTATGTTCATGCAATATCGTACGCACGAACTTGTGATTATTTACATACATCCTCAATGCACTTTGTATTGGATAGAAAAACAACAACAAACAAATAAGATGCGTATTAAATTGAATATAGGGCATTTTTGTTTTATGCCAGATAATACAGATGACATTCCATAGTTTTCGAATTTTTTCTGAAAATTAAAAGGAGTTCGTCCTATATCTGAGTTAAAATTCCGCCACCATTGCGGTCAAGATAGGGGAACACCATCAGCAGCGAGCATACCATCCCTGGCGGAGTCGAGCCAAAAGGCATTACAGCTAGTTACATCATAAAATTGACATTAATCTCAATCAAAACTATTCTAAATCGCTCGCAAGGCGCTCTATTCATTCATTCTAAACACTCACCCAAACCGTTCAAAACGCTTCAAAATCACTGAAATGATATGATTAAGAACAACATTCAAAATAAATATAGCTAGAAAAAAAAATCGCGATTTCACTGACATAATTGAAATTTTATAAATGTCTGATTAGTCCTTGAAGAGATAAGCTATTTATAGAACTTGTATGCGTATTTTATAAAAGAGAGGTAATAGATATCTCTAATTTTGTTCATCCTGAACAAATAGCGATATCGGATAATCTCCCTTTTAATGTCACTCAAAACCCACTCATCGACCCATTCAAAATCATTCCAAAATCATTCACTTTGTAAATATCATGATATTGTTAACTGTATATCCCGAAATGTGATGGTCATATGACTTAATTTAGCTGACAAACGACATTTTAATCGCTCAAATCTTCCATTGAACCATTACAGATCAACAGGATATCAGGCCTACTCAAAGAAGTATTTCTGAACATCACAGGAAAAACAACCACTTTAGTAACAACCAAATTGCACACGAAAATATGTACGAAATGCTGCTGTTTTGTCAACCGACAGTCAGGGCTTGAAAAGAATATCGGTTCCAGCAAACTACAGAACGTTATCATGATAAAAACCTAAATGGCTTCCATGCAATGGAAAGGTCGAACAATAAACGTACACCGAATTCCATCGTATTGAGCCAAAACCTCTGATGTCGTTAGGTTCAAATAAAACCTAACGTTCAAGTATTTTCGAATAATACTTTTTGAAATCAAACATAAAATAGCACCAAAAAATATTATAATAATATTTCAATTACTTTGGTCGCATTTTAAATACGTTACTGTTTTTTTCTGTTTCATTAATTAATTAAATGTTACCGAGCCGCGATGGATATACCGAAGATGTCATGAAATAATTTGCGTACCGTATATTATATTCGTTGTTTAGCCTAATCGAAGCTTATTGGATTCTCATGCTGTAGTTCTTTACGTTCATTACCCTATAAAGACCATATTTGATCGGTTTTTGCCATCCAGCTCTTGAAAAGCTTACAAATATTTTCAACCACCCTCAATTAAGCCAGATCTTTCATCTTTTTTTAAATTGCATCATAGAGAATCTTATAATGTGCGCTCACCTATTTGCTTAAACATGTTTTAGAATTGTATTTCATAGGGCCCATTTTTTACACACCCTTCTGAAAAACCTACATATCATCACAATTGAAATGCTTAGATGTACAACGGTTAAGAGGGAGTTAGCATCCTTTGGATACACAAACTAGAGGGATCTGCCCTAGTATATGACCGCTGTGGTAGAACTATGGTAACTGCTAGTCCAGAGTTGCCTTTTCCACAGATCTCGGCGGAGAAGAAATCTGTCCCAAGAATGTAGAGGCGATGTATTTGTTATTCGTTGTTTTTCAAAGTAATGATAGTCATACAACACCCTTTTTTTAAATAGACCATATTTCAGGTAAAAACTGAAAATATACTAGCAAAAAAGGAATAAGTACCTGAGAATCTAAACCCATTAGAATGGCAGTGAAGATAAAGCAAAAGTTCCAAACTTGAGGTAGAGGTAAAATAGAGAGTGCTGATACGTAAGTTACCACGCCTGCTGAGAAACCTAAAATGTAAACAGAATGAAGCGACTTTACATATAAACAAGAGGCCCATGAGGGCCTGTATCGCTCCACTGGCTTTAAAATCTTCAGACTTTCATTAAATAAAGCTTACTTTAAATGAATACATTAACACTCCAAACTCTCCTAAGACCTATTTAGTAATGATTAAATGGTTCTGGTCCATATTGCACCAAAATACTCAATCACAATGAACCTGCAACCCTTGACCAATCTTATTAAAACATAAGGTTCAGAAGATGTCGCTCAAAGATTTCGGGCTCAAAATAGGCTCCACCTGACATGCCCATATTTATGGACCAAACAAAATTTCTTGAACAATTTAAGTAAATAGTCACCCAAGAAACATTCTGGTAAAGTTTCATTGAAATCGGCTGAGTGGTTCCGGAGGAGATATCGTTCAAATTTTGGCCTCAATATAAGCCCTACCCTGCCACGCCCATATTTTTAGGCCTATCAAAATTTAGCAAATAATTTTTGAAAAGAGACACTCAAGGAACATTTTGTAAAGTTTCATTGAAATCAGCCAAGTGGTTCAGGAGAAAATGTCATTTGAAAATTTCGGGCTCAAAATAGGCCCCGCCCTGCCACGCCCATATTTTTAGTCCAATCAAAATTTCTTGACTAATTTAAGTCAAGGTTTACCCAATGAACAATCCGTTAAAGTTTTATTGAAATCGGCCCAGTAGTTCAGGAGGAGATGTCATTCAAACATTTCGGGCTCAAAATAGCCCCGCCCTGCCACGCCCCTATTTATGGACCAATCAAAATTTCTTGAACAATTTAAGTAAAGGGTCACCCTAGGAACATTCTGATAAAGTTTCATTGAAATCGGCCCAGTAGTTCAGGAGGAGATGTCGTTCAAAGATTTCGGGCTCAAAATAAGCCCCGCCCTGCCGCTCATATTTGGGGGCCAATCAAAGTTTCTTGAACAATTTAAGTAAAGGGTCACCCAAGGAACATTCTGTTAAAGTTTCATTGAAATCGGCCCAGTGGTTCAGGAGGAGATGTCGTTCAAAGATTTCGGGCTCAAAATAAGCCCCGCCCTGCCACGCCCATACTTATGGGCTAATCAAAATTTCTTGAACAATTTAAGTAAAGGGTCACCCAAGGAACATCCATGCCAAGTTTCATTGAAATAGGCCCAATGGTTTGGGAGGAGAAGATTTTTAAAGATTTCAAAGTGAAAAAATGCCACGCCCTGCCACGCCCATATTTGGGGGCCAATCAAAATTCTGTGAACAATTTAAGAAGAGGGCCATCCAAGGATCATTTCCACCAAGTTTCGTTAAAATCCGCCCATTGATTTGGGAGGAGAAGTTGTTTAAAGAAAAAGTTTACGCACGGACGGACGGACGGACGCACGCACGGACGCACGCACGCACGGACGCACGACGGACACTCCGCCATGACAATAGCTCGCTGGCCTTCGGCCAGTGGAGCTAAAAATTGAAATCCAATACAATCAAGAAGTTTAATTGGTTTAAATGGCATCACTTAACGAAATCCGTTGAACTTGTTTTCGGTATAAAATGCAAAAGGCATTTCGGGGTATCCCCGACCATCGATCTGCAAGTCCGGTATGTAGGAACTCGAACATGCCTTGTTCCCATTTCATAACCTCTAATCGCTATTTGATCAGTTAAGAATTGAAATATTCTAAAAGAATTTGGGATTACAGGTATACAGATCTGATTCTGAGCAGTCGTTTACAGCGAGTCGACGACGACCATCAAGCAACTCGTTCAACCTCGATCGATAATGCCGATGTCATTTTTAAATGGAGCAATAGTTTGCAGCAATACTTTTCTGACAATAAAACCTCGAGGAATTTCAAAGTAGTATCTATTTGTGTCCAATTTGTAAATCGTTATGCCATCAAACTTCGATAGCGAGATTACAATACAAATTTAATATGCAATCTAAAAATAGATCCTGTGTATTCATCGATTTACGTACAGAAAGTAGGCTAGGACCTTTTGTTTTTTGGTAAGTATTTTATTTGTTTCTTAGATCTAAAGGATTGTAATAATATGGGCCGAGTTCACTGCGATTATTGGAGTAAAAGTGTAATTACACATGTACCTTAGCATATGGCTTATACATAACGCCCTGTGGACCTTCTATGCCATTTGCTTAAATAATTGAACTTTATACTCTATTAAAGGCAGCGAAAAATACACTTATCCCTGTAATATAACATATGTGAAGAAAAACAATTCTAACGGGATCATGTTTTTTATGCAGATAAAAAAATAGACAATGTTCGATAAGATGGTACATATATTGATATGACAGTGTAAGTTATTCTGCTATGAAATAATCAAACATAAAAGATTTGCCTTACAACAATCACACACCTGCTTCGATGACGTCATACACCTTTACCCGTAAGCATGCGCCATATTGCCGAGGACCATAAAACACACGGCACCACTGAAAATGGCGCTTAAGCTGTCTAATAAAGGCACTATGATTGATGTTCTGAAATTAACAGAATAGTTTTAGTAGTTGGTACTTGAAAACAAATCGCTGGAATTCAGACAACTGGATTGTTAGAGCCCATACCTGCATGAAAAAGTTAGTCATAAAGAAGTCATAAATATTGATAAATGAATTGCTTTCTTAAATCTCTTCTGTGTAAAACATTCTTTGACTTATAAGGTATATCCTAATCGCCGATCTTATAGCTACAAGTAAGCTCAAGTACCATAATTACCGATATATTGGCGAGCTTAAATAGGAAAAAAAGGTAACTCGTTGCACGTGCATATCTACGACGAATAAACTCGTCATAAAGGTTTGAATAAAGCCCAGTAAACATATGGCGGCGCCCTTAAGCTCGCCTAAACACCCTAATTGTGCCGTGGCCATGAAGCGCCATATAGTTTTTGTGATCCTATTAAACGGTTTGGCTGTTATGACAGCGGTCCTGGGATATGTATTATTGAATATATATAGGGAATAAATTGTGTAGGGCGAGTTCTTTTGGCAGAGTTGCCCTAGCTTGCGACAATGTAAACAAACAAAACGACGGGAATTTTGTGTCGACGGGAATGTTGTTCGCATTTTCGATTTTGAAATACGCGTTGAATTCGACTTGCTTTAAAATAAAATTGAAATAAGTATATTAATAAACATTTGTATGTTTGTCATTCTGGTAATTTACATTTTAGAGAATCAGTGTACGTATACAGTGTTATGTATAAGCTATAAATAAACTTATGGTATTTACCATGTCTATTTTTAGAATTAGTCTGGGGATTTTCCAATATCTCTTGACACTTTAAGGTAATAGATATGTAGAAGATTTTAGATCTTTCTAGAAAGGCCTTTTGGAAGGTGATTCAGACTCTAGAGTATTCTTATGTTCTATACTATTCCAGATTGTTCTATAGTATTATATAAAGGGGTTCCTACAGCATTCTTGGTTCACTTGATTTAGACTTATGGTTTCATTTAGTAGTACTCTGTTAAACTAAAAGGGGATTTCTTGTTATCTTAAAAGTGTGTTTGAAAGCGTGTTTAATTTTAAATTCAGATATTATTGGACTTATAATTTGTGGACCAGGAACTTAAATAAATTGGATCTAAAATTAAAACTCTAGGATTAAACATTCAAGGTATTGTAATTTGTTTTTGTATTAGTTTCATATTGTCAATAATTCTGTAATTATTGTCAATAAATATTGTTAATTGTAAAGTTTGTTGCTGGCTTCTTTGTTCGTGTTACATTGGCACGTAACATTTGGGGGCTCATCCGGGAGACGAACATCAGACAAACAAACAAAACAAAACAAATCAAACAAATTCTGTATTTAAATCTAGTGTTCAAAATTATTTAAGAAATAAATTTCATATTTCAATTTTGATAAATCTAGAGTGTACTTTCACTATTATTTATCGAAATCTTACATTCTTGTTTGAATACAGCAACAAGCTACCATGTCTTTTGACTTAGAAAAATTTACGCACGAACCTTCCGTGGAGCTATTGAATTTGGGTAAAAAGCCTGATTTGCTCAATCTTGCCAAGCATTATGAATTAAAAGAAGTCAAGTCCTCATTGCGAAAGCATGAAATTAAGAATATTTTGGTTCAATATTTTGTTGATGAGGACATTTTTGATGAAAAGGCTCTGTCTCTCATTGTTGATGTTCCATCAGTTTCAAGCTCAAGAGATCTTGAACTGTTAAAACTTCAACAAAGGGAGAAGGAATTGGAAATAGAAAGAGAGAGAGAAGAGCGGAAATTTCAAGAAAAGCAATTAGAAATTGAAGAAAAAGAAAGAGAAAGGCAATTTCAAAGGGAAAAGGAAGAAAGGGAAAGAGAAAGAGAAAGAGAAAGAGAAGAGAGAGAAAGGGAAAAGGAAGAGCGAGAAAGAGAAGAGAGAGAAATAGAAAGAGAGAGGGAAAGAGAAGAAAGAGCATTTCAATTACGATTAAAAGAATTAGAAATACAAGATAGAGCAAATCAGCCCAGAGAGATGTATAATGACCATTTTGATGTAACAAAACATTTTAGGCTTGTTCCTCAATTTCAAGAAAATGAAGTTGATACATATTTCGAACATTTTGAAAAAGTTGCAAATAACTTGAAATGGCCAAAGGAGCAATGGACCTTACTTCTCCAAAGTGTCTTAGTAGGAAAAGCTCGCAATATTTATTCGCAACTTAGAACAGAACAAAGCAATGATTATGATACTGTAAAAGAACTCATTCTCAAAGGTTATGAGCTGGTTCCAGAAGCATACAGACAACAATTTAGAAGTTGTAGAAAAGAATCTGGCCAGACTCACGTTGAATTTGCAAGAAATGAAGAAAAATTATTTGACAGGTGGTGCTATTCTAAGAAAATAGACCAAAATTATGATAATCTTAGACAACTTATATTAATTGAACAATTCAAAAATTGCATTCAATCTGACATTAAGTCACATTTAGATGAAAAAAATGTTGAAACTATACATGAAGCAGCTCGCTTAGCTGATGATTACTACCTTACACACAAAAATTCCTTTGTTAATAAAGCAAAACCTGCTTCCTCACATCCCCAAAATAAATCTATGTCTGGTGATTCATCTAGCATGTCTAGTCAATCGAATTCACCTAGACCAAAGTCTACTGGTGAAACCAATGTTCAAAATCCCTTATCTCGAGTACATTGTACTTTTTGTAAAAAACCAGGTCACCTTATTTCGGAATGTTTAAGATTAAAAAGGAAGAAGGAACTGAGTGCAGCCAAACCTACAGGGCTAACCGGCCTTCAGCCTAAATCACAGCCTTCTTTTGAGTTAAATTCAATTGTTAAGGCAGAACCAAATTCTGATTCCTGTATGGAGATTTTTGAACCGTTCAAGTTAAATGGTTTTGTATCACTTTCAGGTGATATGTGCCCACCTACCCCTATTAAAATTTTAAGAGACACAGGAGCTTCTCAATCTCTTATTTTAGCAGATGTTCTGCCTTTTTCTGAGAAGACTTCGTCTGGTACTAGTGTCCTTATTCAGGGTGTAGAGTGTGGTGTTATTAATGTTCCTCTTCATAAGGTTAATTTGTCCTCAGATTTGGTTACTGGTTCTGTGGTTGTTGGTGTTAAACATTCTTTACCATTTAAAGGTGTACATTTATTGCTAGGCAATGACTTAGCTGGAGATAAGGTTGTTGTTAATCCTCTTGTAACTGACACATCTAATGTAGGTCAAACAGATGATCCTATTTTGCAGGAAATACCTGATTTGTACCCGTCATGTGCAGTAACTCGGGGTATGGCTTAAAAAGCTTCCTTGAAAAAATCAAATGATATTGACTTAACTGATACTTTTGTTGGTCAATATTTCAATGACGAGATTAAAAAGTCTTTTAATCTTAGTCTGCCTGATACTCAGACAGACTCGTCAAAACTTTGTCAGTCATCTCCAAGGTCAAATGACCAAGGTCATGAAACGCATTCAAAGTCAAAGTTAATCCAGGAACAGCAAAATGATCCTGAGATTTCAAAGTTAATTGATAGGGCATTACCCGAAAAAGAAATGTCTCAGAATCCTGTTTGTTACTATAAAAAAATGGTATTCTGATGAGAAAATGGCGACCATTTGATGTCCCAGCTGATGATGATTGGGCTGTTCATCACCAAATTGTTGTTCCAAAGTCATATCGCCGTGAAATACTTAGTATAGCCCATGAAAGTCCAATGTCTGGTCATTTAGGTGTAAACAAGACTTATCACAAGATTATGACTCACTTCTTTTGGCCTGGACTTAAATCGGACGTTTCCGAATATTGTAAAAGTTGCCACACTTGTCAAATGGTAGGGAAACCTAACCAAGTTATTCCAAAAGCAAGGTTACAACCCATTCCAGCTTTTGATGAACCTTTCAGTCGGATAATAATAGACTGCGTTGGTCCTTTACCGAAAACTAAGTCAGGTTCTGAATATTTGTTGACAATTATGTGTGCTTCTACCCGCTTCCCAGAAGCAATTCCTTTAAGAAACATTAAGGCAAAGTCAATCATTAAGGCTCTTGTCAAGTTCTTTACTTTTGTTGGCCTTCCAAAATCAGTTCAGTCTGATCAAGGATCAAATTTCATGTCAGGCATATTTCAACAGGTTATGCATGAATTAGGTATCAAGCAATATCGGTCATCTGCTTATCACCCTGAAAGTCAAGGTGCTTTAGAAAGATTTCATCAGACCCTAAAGAATATGATAAGGTCATATTGTTTTGATACTGATAAAAATTGGGATGAAGGTATTCATTTGCTATTATTTGCAGTCAGAGAATCTGTTCAAGAATCTCTTGGCTTTAGCCCCTTTGAGTTAGTTTTTGGTCATTCTGTTCGTGGGCCATTAACACTCTTAAAAGAGAAATTTCTTGCTGATGATGAAACACCCTTGAACTTGTTACAGTATGTTTCTGACTTCAGAAATAAACTGTCTAGGGCATGTGAGGTTGCAAGGTCAAATCTTAAATCATCTCAGAGCAAAATGAAGGCAAGATATGACAAGCATAGTGTTGAGAGGAAATTCGAACCAGGTGATAAAGTCCTTGCTCTTTTGCCAATACCTGGCCGACCCTTACAGGCAAGATATTATGGCCCGTATACTATTGATAAGAAAACAAGTGATTTGAATTATATTATCAATACTCCTGGAAGGCGTAAAAATAAACAAATGTGTCATGTGAACATGTTAAAAAAGTATTTTGATAGAGATAGCTCTATTTCAAAACCAGTTACAGTTGTAAACACTGTCCCACAAGAATCAAATGTGATTGAATCAGAAGTTAGTTCAGACTTTAGTGAAAAATATGTTCCTGGTCCACCTAAACTTGAGAACTCTGAAATACTTAAGAATCTTGACGACAAACTTTCACATTTGGAGCCATCTCAACGAGAAGAGCTGAAACAGTTGATTAATGATTATAAACACTTATTTCCTGACATCCCCACAAGAACTGATAAAATATATCATGATGTCATTGTGGAAGATTCTCAACCAATAAAACAACATCCTTATAGAATGAATCCAGTGAAACAAAAAGCCCTTCAAGATGAAGTGAATTACTTATTGGAGAATGATTTCATTGAACCTAGCCAAAGTAATTACAGTTCACCATGTATATTAGTTCCAAAGCCAAATGGAACATACAGAATGTGTACTGACTATCGAAAAGTGAACTCTGTGACAAAAACTGACTCTTTTCCAATTCCCAGAATTGATGACTGTATTGACAAAGTCGGTAATTCTAAATATGTCACCAAATTTGACCTTCTCAAAGGATTCTGGCAAGTTCCGCTCACTGATAGGGCTAAAGAAGTATCAGCATTTGCTACTCCAACTGGTCTGTACCAGTACAAAGTTATGCCGTTTGGGATGAAAAATTCTCCTGCGACGTTTCAGCGGCTTGTAAATATGGTTATAGCTGGCTTAGATGGCTGTGACGCATACATCGATGATGTCATCATCTATACAGATACATGGAGTGACCACCTTCAAAGAATCAAACAATTCTTCGACCGTCTCAGTGAAGCAAAATTGACTGTTAATCTGGGAAAAACATAATTTTGTCATGCTACTGT